>OZ010747.1:20586696-21786696 GCA_963932245.1 Tachinus rufipes | reverse complement strand
ACTTACAAGGTTTGAAGAACCAAACTAATTGTATATGCTTGATTCTTGGATACTGTGAGCGTTGGATTTAGTTTGAATACATTATTTTATAATACTGTATATATATATATATATACCTAGTCACGCCGTTCCCTTTCGAGGAAAGCAATCGAGGTGTCGGGCACACCGAGCCACAGAGAAGACATGTGTATGTTTGGATGCCTATATGAAGTAATGGGTTCATTTAGAAAGAACGCTACGTAAAGACACATCCAACTTATGACCGCTTGTTCTCTGCCTTACTGCCGACTTATTTTATAATTTATTTTAACATTTAAATTTATATAAACTGAAACTATACAGAATAATTAAATTTCTGATTAAAAAAAATAAATTAAACAAAGTATGTTTATGACACTTAAAGAGTGGAACTTTTAGTTTATTAAGTTTTAATTGAATTTGAGTATAAATAGTTGGTAGAGCATTTCGACACATATGTTAACACATGTGTCGAAATGCTTTGAATGCAACAAATTGGAAACTTTAGTTCTAATCTAACGTTTGTCTCTTAATGCATGCAACAGTATTTTACAAATTTGTTATAGATTGTTAGAAGAAATTTATATGCTGCGCCGATTTTATTAACTTATTCATAAAAGTTAAGGTTAAATCATATTTTATAATTGTATTTGGCAAATTTGTCTTATTTAATGTATATTAAATATAATAATCATTTTTACTGAACGGCATAACAAACCATTTACAACTGCATTACAAAACTATATAAAAAATGATAACAAAGAAGTACTTAAACATTTTTTACAAAAATAATATAAGTACTAAAAATGATTATACACAAAAAAACTAATAAGCACTATGCGATAAAATAACAGAACACTGTTCACAAATGATTCCATTCAGGTTCTGCAGTTGTTGTACTGACAAAATACGCTAGAGTTTACATAACTAACAGATATATTAATGCATGTCGTATTCTGCTATTGGATTTAATACTATTTCAACTATATTGGTCTACTACATTAAATTTTATTTGAAATAAAATATTTTTTACTGTTTTAGCACTACGCCAATACTTAGATATTGTGCTAACAGTTTTAATTTTCAATATAATTTTTTTTTATTCTATAAAACTTAAATTATTATTGCTTTATATGTATTTTAATAAATTATTTTTATTAATTTATTTTATTTTTACACAACCAGTTTTGTTATGTGAATAACATTTTCAAGTGTATTTGTATAATATAAATTAAATACTTAATTGATTAATTATAAAAATTAAATTTTGTTTTATTTAAATATATTACTGTTATGTTAATAAAGTAATTATGGTAATAATAATCTATAATGTAATTACATTCATTAAGTAAATTTATGCAAAAAGAAATAATAGATTGATTCATAACGTGTTCCTAATGACAAGACATTATGGCAAGAGATAATACATTTTTTTTATATTATGATTGTAGCAACAATAATAATGAGAAAATAATTAGAGCAAAACATGTAATAAATAATAAGTATTATTTAACTCCCTACAATATTATACGAGAGACACTGCCAAAGTTTGCGGAAAATGTAAAGCAAAACACAAAAAACACAAATTACGTTATGTAAATCGCTTTATTGCTTTTCAAAATATTCTCTTTTAAAATCTATATACTTTTGCATCCGATAAAACCAATCTTCAAAACAATTTTGCCACTCTAAGCAAGGTACCTCTAAAACAAGTGATTTAAATGGTTCAACGGCCTCTTCGGACGATGAAAAACGCTCGCCACGCATTTTATTTTTGATATGTCGAAATAGGAAAAAGAGGAAGGAACAAGCAATCATTCTTTTCGAAACGCTTTGTGAACGCATCACTTTTGTGAGTTTAGGTTCATTTTGAAACACCCATACAGTTGATTGCTGTTTAGTTTCAGGCTCATATGAATATATCTAAGAATTGTCACCTGTTACGATGTTATATACCAAATTTGAAAGACCCCCTCGAATTTCATTAGCATTTTTTTGCACCACTTGACACGTCACGTCTATTTTTGTTCTTTTTTAAAATTGTGTAGCGACTGCAAGCCTTCCTGACATGCAAATGATCGTGCAAAATCGTATGTATTTGTTTCGCTGCAATGCCTAAGGATGCTTTTATCTCACTATAGGTCACATGCCGATCTGACAAAACCATTTCACTCACAGCATCAATATTTTTTGCAACAACACAGATGCATGGACCACCTTTGCAAAGATGACGAAACGTTAGTCTTCTACGCTTGAATTCTGCAAACCATTTGTAAACTATAGTTTTGGATGGTGCTTCATCCCCAAATATCAATCTAAGTTTTTCCACACATTGCTGCGGTGTTAAACCGTATCAAAAATCATAAAAAATCGTCACTCGGAAATCACACTTCGAAATTTATATTTTTCACACAATTATTACTTTTGTTAAATTATGTTGAAACAAAACCAAGCAGTTTGAAATCGAATTGTCAACTAAATTATAGGTAAAAAACGTCAAGTTTTACGAATATGACAATTGTTAAACGCTGGCAATACAGGCAGTACTTGATTCCACAAACTTTAGCAGTGCTCCTCGTATTAAACACAACTTTTCAATTTATTTATCTTGCAGCTATTTTGTTGAGCACCTTAGCTTTTGTTATCAATTTATTAGTTTTATAAACCTTTTTTTTTAGTTTGTTTAATTTTTTTCTTAGTAATCAGTTTATAAGAAGTTTTGATTTCATTTCTTCATTCTCTTTAACTAGCATCTTTAGTTCTTCTGTGCTTTTTGCATCACTAGCATAACATCGGCAAATCTAATAGGTTCTATTCTTCTTCCTCTTGATGTGAATAGCGTTACAAATATTACATTATTTAAATTAACAAAAAGATTTTATTTAAAACACTGCTTTTGCATTATAGAAAGTCTCACCCTACCAAACCGGAGTAGTGGTGGTAACGGACCCGTTTTTATTTTTTTATGGAAATCAGGATGAATTGTTTTTTACACGCCAGCAAAAGTCTCTAAGCCCAAAGTCTTCAAATTAAAAAAAAATTGAAAACGGAGGGCCAACTCGAAAGAATCAAGATTCAGAAAAAAAACGACTCTAGCTGAAACAAGACTGCCGCCAAACTAGTCGACTTTATGTTATTCGAGAAGGAAAAGTTTATTGAAATCTACCTAGACCGCAACGTCGATGCTCACCGTAAAACCACTCCTGTAGAAAAAGGATTTATCCTGGTGAGCAACAACAAAAAGAAGAGTCTTTTTAAGTTACTTATTCTAATAGACCATCAGCTTAAGGCCCATCACGTCAGATGCCTTTAGCACTACTAAGGCTACTCCGGTACGACTAATAGCACCATAGGTCTTTCCTCAAGCCCGTCAGAACCCACAACAGGTGGTAGCACACGCCATCTTTCACTCATCATTATTTTAGACAAATCTATTTACTAAGAGCTGTTGGCAAACCGCGCAGTAAAAGTTGATGGTATCCGCATGCACCCCTTCTTGTTTGCAAATTTTTGTGCAGTGATTGACCATTATATAAAAAACAATGTTTTTCACTACACTTACCAAGTAGAAACCTAAAAAGTACGTTATGAAAAATGTACCCGACTGCAGAATTGACTATCAATGCGCAAAAATAATCCCACATATTTACACAAACATTACATGCACACAAAAACACAGATCAAGTTTAAATTGTGAGCGGGTAGATACTTCTATTATGGTCTACCTACTCGCCCTAACGTTGGTAATTCATAGATTACATTATTTTATCCACTTCTTCTGTTCTTGGTGCTATTTTCAACAAAAGAATAATTGTCAGTTGTTAGCAATGCATTGCGACAAATAGTTTACAATAATTTTCTTGACAACAAACGCTTGAGTGGGTAGGCGTAAACTAAGTTTAAGTTGTGGGCTGGTAGCTTCTTCAACTATGACCCATTCATTCGTCCAAATGTTAGTGATCAAAGGATTAATATTATTTCATCTACTTTTTGTGTTTTTGTTGCTAATTTTAATAAATGAATAGTTGTTGTAACACAACAGACGATTAGTTTACAATAAGTTCCTTAACAAGAAATACTTGAGTGAACTAAGTTAAAATTGTGAGCGGGTAGCTACTAAATTTGTTATAAAAAACATGTTTTATTATTTTATTAAAGAATTTATTATTGCACCCACCTTTTGTGTTTCTGATGCTAATTTCAACAAAAGAATATTTGTCAATTGTTAGCAATACAAAAGACAATTAGTTTACAAATAAGTTTTTTGACAACAAATGCTTGGGTGGGCGGGAACTAAGTTTAAATTATGAGCAGGTAGTTTCTTCTACTGTATACATTTTTATTCATATTTTTCTCTAAGAATGCTTTTAACAATTGTTTGTGACAAAGTTTAAACATTGTTCCTGAGATACCGGAGCTTCTGGTAGGTTTTGTTTAAACTTGCAGTAAAACAAAGTTTAATTCTAGAGTTGTCACTAATGGTGTAGTGATGGTTAAAGTAAATGACAGTATAGCAAATAACAAGTATACACTTTCTTTGCTTTTAAGCACTTCTTCTTCTTTCTTGAAACACAAATATTTGGTTTTATTTAGATGAACCAGCAAAGAACAAAAATAAAAATAAACTTAATTTTTTTTAAATTAGTTTGAGTTGTAAAACGTTAAAATTTAAAACTACCACATCTAAAAATGTTGTCGTAAATTCAGCAATTTTAACATAAATTATTGAATAACATTACAAATGCACACAAACTTGCAAAAGTTTTTGTGTCTAAAAGTCATCACAAGACAATTTTTTTAAATCAGAAAATGTGAGAATTTGAACCCAAAACCTTTGGTGTGTAGTCACTAAGCACTACACTGCGTAAGGAGTTAAATTTGTGCTTGTATTATAGGTAGATTTTTGCATGCTTGTAAGGAGTTTAGTAAGAATGATCAAACTCTATTTTTGATTGTTTGGGCTCCAATCTCATGAATAACAACTTTGATTTCGTGTTTCAAAACATTGGCTCTGGATGGTTAGCCCAACGGCTACCTCAAACATGCGCCGAGCTTGCATCGAACTATCCAAAACTAGCGAATATACCTAGCAACCTGTTTGAGGTACGTTGCATTGCTGCCGCAGCGCGTGTTTAAAGATTCTGCCAAACAATCGAATACAACTCAAATCCTGCCGCAGTACTGCCACGTTGCAGCTGCTGCGTGCTCGTCTATCTGCGCTATAACACTTATCCTTAAGGTTTCTCCATAAAAAAAATCTAAAGGAGTCAAATCACAGCTCTTAGGCGGCCAATTGACATCAACATTTTGGCTGATTATTTGATTTCTAATAACAGTGCGCAAAATGTCGATAGTTACGGCAAGTTAGAAACCAAATGTTATCCATTTCAAACTTTTCAATTTTTAAAAACAAAAATTTGTTTAGCATAGTACAGTAACGTTTGATATTGACGGTAACGGCGGTTCCTTGCTCATTGTGAAAGAAAAATTGTTCAAAAATGCCGCCGGACCAAAAACTAAACGGTTACTCGTTGTGAATGCATTCAATAGTCATGTGTGGATTCTCTGATCTTTAAAAAATGTTGCTTATTGATATAGCCTCCAAGATGAAAATGAGCTTCATCGAAAAACACAATTTTTTGGTAAAAATGCTCATCTTTGGCCAAACAATCTTTAGCCTATTGGGCAAACTGAAAACGCATCGGATGGTCATAAGGCTTTATTTTTTGGACTAATTGAACTTTGTAAGCTTTCAAACCAATTGATGTTTATGCAAAATTCTTCTTAGAGAAGTGCGAGAAATGTTTAGTTCCTGAGAACGATGACGAGTTGATGTTCACGCACACTTTGAGCAACAACATTAATTTTTGTTGTTTTATCCACTAACACTCTAGTTTTGCTTTACAAATTTGTTCACAAACTGCGTTGAAAGCATTTCTTTTCTATAAAATTTGTTTTGTAAATTTCTTACCGTTTTTGAGTGGGTTTCACCACTTTGGAAGTAAATTTTCATTATTTTCCAACTTTGTTCAAGTGTAAAGCGTTTCAATTTGTAAATGTCAAACATAAAACTAATTTTTTAACCCTTTACATTTAAAATCTTTAACTTAGTAAAGGTAAGATTTTATTCAAGTTTTTTGTAGACCTGTAGTACAACATCAAAGTTGTAATGTAGTTCACTTGTCGCCTAGCATGAATCAATCAATGTGAAGTAAAATTGCGGATTACCTTGCAGCTACGTTTTCAAGATGTTGGTACTTTCAAAGGATTTTACTAGATTTTTAGTTTTTCTGCTGCAGACTAGGTGTTTTTGACTAACTACTGATTAAATTTGCCGCCTACCTTGTTATTTGTAAACTAGGTAAGCGCAAAAATAGTACAATTTTTTTTTCTGTCAACCCTTGTTTTCTGGCCTTCTGAGGTCTACTGGGCAAAGTACAAATTTTTGCTTTTTGCAAAAAAATTGTGAATTTAAATTGTAAACTTGTGTATTAGTTGATAACCACTACACTATATAAGAAGTTAAATTTGTGCGTATCATAAGTGGATTTTTGTATGCTTCTAAGAAGATTACTAAAAATTGGCAAACATTAAAAATTTGGTTACGTAAACAATAAAAATACATTAGTACTTACTATTAATAAAACCAACCAACACTGAAAAAAAAAAATTTAATAACAAAAACATTCTATGTGAGTTTGAAAGTATAAGATAATAATAATAATAATAGTTTATTCATTACATGTTACAACGTATAGAAAAAAATACAATATGTTGTACGTAATAAGTCAATAAATATATAGTAAAATTAAGCATACAATACAATAATTTGCATATAAATATTTGATACAAAAAAAATAAAATTTAATTAAAAGTACAATCAAAAAAATCCTTTATGGAGTAAAAAGATTTGCTGAGGAATGTGGACTTTATTTGTTTTTTGAATAATTTTAAATTCAAAGCTTTAAAGCGTTCCTGTAGATGGTTGTATAATTTGATACAAGAATCATTTTTTTTTGCTTTTAGATAGTTTGTAAAAAGGTTCTTAAAGTTTTTCTTTATTTCTTGTTTGGTAAGGATGATCATGTTTTGGGTAATAACGTTGCTTTTTGTGAACATAAATAATATTTGACAATATGTAAGCTGACGAGAATGTCAGAATGCCACATTTTTTGAAACTTTCCCTGCACGATGCAGTTATATTTAATCCCAGTATTGCCCTTACTGCCTTTTTTTGCAATATAAAAACTCTGCTGGCTGTACTTGCGTTGCCCCAAGCTTGAATAGCATAAACCATAATCGAGTGAAATAAAGTGAAATACACTACTCGAGCTGCATCTTCTCCAGCTATTAACCGTGTTTTCCGTATGGTATATATTGCTTTTCCTAACTTAGCGCAGACATTATTTATATGGATATCCCAACGAAGATTAGAATCTACAGTAACTCCCAAAAATTTAACATTTTGGCTTTCTTTACTATTTGAACCTGAGAAAAAAACATGACTAGTTTTGGATTGGTTTAAAATTAGTTTGTTAGACCCAAACCATTCATCAGCTTTGGTTTCAATTTCGATTACATGTGTCTTTAAATCATCTAAGCTTCTGCTCGAAGCAAGAATGCTTGTATCGTCTGCGTATAATATTGTGTGACCTGGCAAGTGCAAAGGAATGTCATTAACAAAAATTATCAACAACAACGGCCCCAAAATTGACCCTTGAGGTACCCCTACGTTCATAACGGATATACTACTAAATGTATTATTGTGGAACACAGTCTGTGATCTGTCCAAAAGATATGAAGTAAGTAGATTAAAAGGAGTTCCTCTAATTCCATAAAAATCTAATTTTGATAAAAGTAGATCGTGTTTTATACAATCAAAAGCTTTGGACAGATCACAGAATATGCCCATTACTTCTTTTGATTCTTCAAGCTCTTTTATAAGTTTATAACAGAAATCCATTATAGCATCTGTTGTACCAAGATTTTTCCTAAAACCAAATTGATTTTTTTAAAAATAGTTATATTTGTCAAAATAAATTACTAGGCGGTTAAAAATAAGTTTTTCTAAGATTTTAGAAAAAACTGGTAATATAGCAATTGGTCTGTAATTACCACAAACTTCTTTATCACCAGACTTGTAAATGGGTATGATTTTAGCTAACTTCAGTTTTGATGGAAATATGCCAAAAGTAAAACAGGAATTAAAAATATGTTGGTATTGGTTGTATGGTATTTAACAATTATTGTAATTATTTGTTTTATAATACACATGTTAATGTCATACACATCCATTGTTTTTGTGGTTTGAAGAGAATTGGTTACATCTACTATTTCGATCTCTGTTATGTCGCTTATAAAAAAAGAAGAAGATCTTGCATTTATGTTTTGACTGAGAAAAATCATAGGGTCAGTTGTATTTGTGTTTATATTGCTTAAAGTAGAGGTAGCAAAATTAGAAAAATAATTATTGAAAAGTTCTGAATCAATTTCAGTACTAACTTTTGGTTTGACATTTCTATTACAACTTTCGTTAATAACATTCCAAAGCTCTTTTAAGTTATTTCTAGCATTTTTTATTTTAAATTCATTTTATTTCAGCTTACATCAAATTTGTGTCTCATTGTAGTTTTTCTTCAATTTTCGGTAGGTATTAAAAGTTTCTTTATCTCCGCTGAGTTTATACATATCATGGGCCAAATCTACTTTCTCCTTTAGTTTAATACATTCAACATTTACTTCTGGGTATTTTTTGCTCTTATATTTAAACGATTTTAAATGTTTGGGAAACATTGATTATATTGTTCAAGAAAAGTTTCAAAAAATGTATCAAACTTTTCTTCTGGGTTTGTACAACCATATATTAAATTAAAATTTACACTTGAAAGATTGAATTTAAAATCATTCAAATTGCTATCACAAAAAGTTCTTGAGTAGCACTCCTTTTTAAAAGTTCAGTCATTAATTAAAAAACTTGCAACTTGTGGTTCATGATCTGATAAATGGCTATTTTTTATAACATGACAGGTATGTAAATTGTTAAAAGTAGTAAAAATTTTATCTATACATGTACCCTTACCATTTTGGTATCTTGTAGGTTCATATATTTGTTGTAAAAGTCAATAAACACTCAATAAATCATACATTTTATTTGTTTGCTTAGACGATTCCATAAAATTAACATTAAAATCTCTCCCTAAAATAATAGGAACATTTTTTAAACTTACAGTTTCTAGAGTCTGACCTAGCCTGACTATAAAGTTATTAAAATTGCCGTCTGGAGAACGGTAAACACAAATAACAATAATTTTAATATTAAAACACGCCAGTTCAACAATAGATGCTTCAAAATCTAGTTCAACACAGTTATTAATATTAATACAGTTCACAGAACAAAAATTATTTTTTATTAAAATTGCAGTTCCTCCACGTTGTCGGTATGTTCTACAATATATTGATATCACTTTGTAACCACTGATTTCCATTATTTTATTTTTTCTTGCAAAATGTTCAGTACATAAAAATAAATCTATTTTGTTATTTTAAAAAAATTCTTCTAATTGAATTATTTTTGTCGATATGCCTTGTACGATTAAATGCATGAGTTTTAAATATTTATTTATTATATTATTGGTTTTTGTTAAATGACAATTCTGATTTTTATTAATAATAATATTTTGCTCGTCGAGATTTACAATAAAAAATTATTCGGGGTTGTTTGTTCCTCACTAGTTGCAATATTGACATTTAAATTATTGATATTACAAATATTATAAAAATTTGGTACTATACAAGTTATATTTCCACATTTAATAAATTCATTGTTGTAATTCTGCGTACTATGATAGTTACAGGTGTTAATGAGCGCCACAAGATTATGTGTAAGTTTTATTTTGCCACTACGTATCATATTAGAACCACGTTTATCAAAATCCTGAACATTTACAATAGCATTAATATCTATATACTTAATATTAGGCGAGTTACATACCACTTCGTCAAATACTTTAACATTAATAGAGTGAATCATATTATTTAAAATATAGCGATCATTACAAAAAGGCGAAGATATCATAATTGCGTGGGTATGGCAAAGTTGAGATTTAAGAGTTGCTAATATATCCAATTTAAGACTGCTTCCACATATAGCGTTAGATTCACCTCCGAAAATTATTACTATGTCTCTTGTTGTGAAGTCCTTAATTAATTTGTCAATATCTTCTATAATGTTCTCAAGTTTAGCATTTGGTTTTATTATACTCATTACATCAAACTTGTCACTTAATTGTGACCGTAGCATTGTACCAATATGACGACCATGACGCTAGAAAAAGTATGCGGCGTTTTCCTTCTTGTAGCTTTTCAATGTTAATAGATTTATTCATATTACTTGATGAAAAATCAGTATTTTTAGTATTTTTCTTTATCGGTGTACTATTTATTACGTTCCTGAATTGTATTCGTATTAATATTAGTTACATTATTCAGCGTATTTTCTTGCAATGCTACTGTACATTTAACACGTCTTTCTACAATATTGTCAGTATTCATGTTTAGTTTTTTATAGAGCTTAGTATTTGAAACTTGATACGTATCAATTAAAGTGGCGCTCAGAAATAATTATAGTTAAAAAGCATACAATCAGAATTAAAAAAACACTTAAAATACTTTGAAATGATCAAAAAACAAAAGCTGAAATTATGCCATACAGTGGCAAATTAATATAAGCAAGCAGTGTATAAAGATTATAACAATTATTGAGAGCAGGAATATGCGATAAAAAAAAAATTGCTTTACTTAAATAAACATTAGTGTCTTTAACTTAACATGCCAGTTTACAGGAAATGGATCTAATGCCATAAAATTTGGTACTCTTGATAGGCAATTGCTTATATTTACTCTTAATTAAAACGGTAATTAAGAATACACTTAACAAATTTTAAAAAACGTTTTTGACAAAACGGCAGATGGTTGACGGAAAAAATTAAAACCCATAGCAAGTGCTTCCCCAGGTAAAACATGAAAGACGAGTTAAACGCTTTTAAGAAGGGCATAACCAGATTGTCAACATGTTCAGAGGTGTTACCAGCATACCTCCGTGAGGGTCAACGAACTTGAATGTGGTTGTCTGAAGAAGCCAATGGTGGTCTGCAGGGTAGCTTTAGAAAAACCGAAAGACTGGTTGCAGAGTGGTGGTCGTAAGTTACGTTAGGGGCTACGTCATGCTCAACTGCAGGTGTATTTGTGTATCTGGTGTAGCATTTTTAGTTTCCTTTGAGCCGAACCGAGCCAAAACATGTTACTTTTTTGTGGCACTCAGTGCTGACGATTTTGGCAATGTAGCTCTCTTGTATGGTTATAAAAGGTTGGACAAGCTTCTATTGCGTCTCTTTGGTGACTACGTATTGAAGTTTGAAAGTGTCCGGTTCCAGGACGTGTTTAATCTCCTCTCTAATCTTGGAGACGGTTGCAAGTTAAATTTGCAGTTTTTATGATAACTACTAAATTGAATGCCACAGGCGGATGGTGGCACTGTGAGCAATTTGTCTTTCCACATAGTACAAAGTTGATAATGTTCAACTACGCGAACATTGTCTTAATCATTTGGTAGATTTGATCACGATTGAGCACACCAGATAATTCTAGTATTACATCACCATTGAGCGGTTCTCAACTGCTCTGTAAATTTTGTAATGTCTTTAAGTTGTTGGCGGTTTAGGTCCATAGTGTAACTTTGGTACTTGCAAATGACTAACCTAACGCGGGCGGTCGGTTAGCTGTATGGTAGTTCAAGGTCGTATCGTTCAAAATCAGCAAGGTACTGTTTCAGCAATTGTTTTTAACTTTTGCGCTTGCAACGCCTTTACCTTTAAGTCTTTTTTTCCTTTTTTTCTCGGGGAAATTTTTGCGGGGACGTGAAAGCACTATGCCATTCTATGCCTTATGTTGGGCGCCATTTGTTACCGGCATATTTCCAAAGTTGCCGGTCCAACTTCAGGAGTCATCCTGGGTGGTAGTTCCAAAGCGTCGGACGTAGTTTGTACTTTTGTTTGGGGTTAGCATCATAGAAATGTTAAGCAAATGCAAAACGTTAATGCCACACTAAAGCAGAAATATAGAAGATTGCATTTATCGTATAGCAAACTTTTTTTTTTTTTGAAGAGGAGAAAATGCTTCATGCACCGCCAGTCTACCTAGGCCTGTAGGATTTGGCCGCCTATTTAAAGAAGTCATACAAACTAAAACCTTTCCTCATTTCTCCGGCTATCCGCAAAGAATCACCTTTTGGTACTGCTTCTTGCGGTACCTGTCCTTTTGTATCTTACTTCTTTTCGTCATTTTCCTTTTCGCCGATTATGTTCTGTATAGTCGCAGCTATCAAGTTCCACTTTGTACTATTGTGGCTGACGATGTTGTCTACTGTTAGATTGCTGCCAAATGCTTGTCTCATCTTATCTTTTTTGTATTCTAGTGCTAGCATTTTAAGATAGTATGTTCAGCGGAATTTTCTTTGTCGCAGTATTTGCACTTTTTGTCATCTAAGATTTTAAACTTATAGTGATAGTCTGCAAAGCACCCACGCCCAGTAAGAAACTGGGTGATGTGGTAGCTTATCTCCCCGTGCTTTTTTTCTGTTCATTTTGACACGTTTGGGATTAGCTTTTTGGTCCACTGAAAGGTCTGCGTTTTGTTTGCCCATTTCTTTTTCCACTTTCTCATAGTTTCCGTTCTTTTGTTTTTTTTGTTTGAAGATTTCCACGTTTGCTTTCTTTCCCAGGCCAACAGATGAATGGGTATTGCATTTGTAATTACCTGTAGCGCTTTAGTTGGGGCCGTACAATATGCAGAGCTGACTAGTAATATCGTTTTCCTCTGCACCTTGGTGAAATTTTTTTTGTATTTTTGTATGTTTAGCCACTCAGCCCATATTGGTGCTGCATACATTGAGTTGACAATATTTTCCATAATTTGCCTTGTACTAGACCTAGGCCCATTGATGTTTGGCAGGATTTTGGCTATTGCCGTTGCTGATTTCTTGGCCTTTTCCGCTGTCTTTGTAATGTGATGTCCCATATTTTTATTTTTGCCAAGGTGTACTCTGAGGTATTTTACCGTTTGTTTGCTGGTGATTTCCTGTCCGTAGATGTTTGCTCTTATTACCTTGAGGGTACTTTTTTCTTCTAGTATGACAATATCTGTTTTTTGAGGGGCAATTCTTAGTTTTTTGTCGTTTATTCATCTTTCAATCCGGTAAGAAGTTTCTTCGATGTCTTCAATCAATTCTATTTTATTATTTTTCCGGACCACCATAGCCAGGTCATTCGAATATCCAATTAGGTCAACAGTGTCAGCAATATCTAGCTTTAGCACACTGTCATAGAAAATATTTCACAAAACTGGACCGGCAACTGAACCTTGTGGGAACATGCTTTCTTCTCTAATCCTGATGTACCTTTTGTCGAAGTAGCTTTAAATGACGTTTACAAGATATTTTGGTACATTTTGTCTACTCAGCTCTTCCACGATACCTTGCCACGAGGCCGTGTTGAAGGCGTTTTCCACGTCAAATGTGACAAGGACCGCGTATTTTACAAGATAGCGTCAATAGTCGATCTGTTGCTTCTGAATTCGTATTGTTGCTCGAAAAGATCTTCTGTAAGCTTTATGCTGTCTGTAATTCTGCTCTATAAGTTGTTTCGTCATTTATATTTTTTCTTGGCTTTTCTACTAGGACTAGGACACCCTGCTTCTAGCTTTCAGAAATCCGGACTTTCTTAAGAACTTTGTTCACCGCCTGACCGAGAATGTTGGGACAGTTGTTAGAAATCAGTTTAATCACTTCCGGTAGAATGCCGTCAGGAACACTTGCCTTCTTGGTTTTAATCCTCAGTCCGGCTTTGCGAATTTCTTCGGCTGTACACTTGGGTACATCTTGCCTCGTGACAATGTGCTTTTTCCAGATCACTATTGGTTTTTGTGGAAAAAGGTATGTTGCTATTTCCATTTGACGTTTTTTGGACAGTTTGGTTGGCTGCCTTGCTCTTACCTTCTTGGTTACTGTTTGATATCCCAAGCCCTAGATGTCGTTGTCGAGCTTGTCACATAGCTGTTTGTACGCGGTCTTTTTTGATGCTTTAATCTCTAACCTAAATTTTTTTTTGGCTGCCTTTTTTGTTAGCTTTGGTAAGTTTTTGCCTATTTTTGTTACAGATGATAAATTCCGACACATATAATTAAATTTAATATAATTATATATTTTACAGGACAGACTTTTAATCTTTATTATTAACATTTTCCCTTGAAATAAAACTAGAAACACAGCACACTAAAGTGACTTTGTAAAAAGTTTCTAGACAATTGATAGAACTTTTAAGAAATTTGGTAATATATAAGAGACATATTTTTATGATTTTAATCAATGTAAAGATTTTTTTTTTAAATTTTGAACTCATCTTATAATTTCAAAATAATTTATCTCATTCATATCACTAAACTTTACCAACCTCTAAACAGATTTTCTTCTCCACAAAAAAACAACAACAAACAATTTTTTTATTGCATGTTGTCACAATAAACCCCGGGCACATTGTATTGTTATGAATGAAATTTAAGTACAATTTCATAGGAAGTAGATGTGATTCAAATTGTAATAATATCATTGATTAAAAGTTAAATGCAGAACCAACTCAGTAAATGTTAAACCCTAACTGAATGAAATTTGTTTGCAAAACAAAACTCCAGCATAGAAGACTCCAATATTTCTACAAAATAAACAGAACTTAGGCCCGGAATTACTTCATTTTTATTATTGACCTCTGTACTTTCTTCACAAATTAAACAATCCAAAGAAATGAAGCGCTATATAATAAAAATCAAATTATAAAATATTATGTCATTTTTATAAACAAAGTCTATATAACGTATCAATATCTCTCGCACTAAGTTTTGCACTTAAATCGTCATCCTCAGCAAAATTGAGACTCCCATCATATTATAAGCTTCAAGGGATCCGTAAATCCGCCATAGTTTAGAGGTAATGAAATATCCAGGGACTCGTTTCATTTTTTCACAAGAATATATTAAATTTGTAATAAAAACTAAAGTAAATTTGACTTTGCGGTTCGCAATATTAGCCAAGGGAGTGGTGTAAAGTTTTTATAATATTTTTGCAAAATAGTGGCTGTAGAATTCTTAAAATATTAAATAATTGTAACTAAAACTTTACCAATTATTATTTAAAATTAATTGCAAAATAATATGTTGGAATGCGTGCGAGCCCGATTAAAGTTCTCCCCAAAATACTCTACTACCTTCGACGGATTCGGAAGAATGGGGGTAATTTTCCTAGAGGTGGTTTCGTCTCGTCCCCCGGGTGACGGCGAGTTCGATCCCTGCGCCGGGAAAACTGCGCGTCAACCGCCCCCCCCAGTGTTTACAAGCTGCTTCGCTCCACAGCAACTCACAGTTAACCGGCATTAACCGGCCTCTTATCAAAACCCCAGGACGTGTTACTACTGCACAGTGGCAGAGCTTGTTAATGAGCCCCATAGTGATAAAGTACTCATCGTAAACACCCGGCTTCATCAAGATCTTTAGTAGCAGCCGCCGTATATAAAGGTAATTACAAAAATATTTTCTAAAAAAACCATGCCTCATTGTTTGCAATGTATTAGGAAATAATTTATATTCAGCTCGTTCAGTCAAAAAGTTTCGGCCATAAATTTCCAATCGCATTTTCGGGATGTTTACCATATCGTGACTTGATTTTATAATCTCAGCATATATATATTTTTATTATTGTATTCATTTTATTTTCGTTTTAAACGAAAGTTATTGCGCATAATAAATCGCATCCCCATGTGCTTTTTATAATACAACGTAAATAATAAAAGCCATGCCGGCGGAGGATATATTTATGTTGTTAACTAATTTTTGTTGTTAAGGAAGGAACTTTATTTATTTAATTATAGTTTATTATAAAAGAATGTTGTGAATAGTTTTAGCATTTACGAAACTACTGTTTAGATTAAAGGTTTTATACAAAGCTTGCATAGAAATAGAATTGACTTGCAAAATACATTATAGAGATTGCTTTGTATTTCTGCAAGTTCGGTTAGTACGTTATGGCATGAAGTGGTTAAATTAATTTATGATGCAAATCTGTTGCTACATTTATCGTAAATAATAAGTAGTTTATTTAAATTTGTTAATTAGAATTATTTCAATTAGTTATAATTAAATAGTATTTCTATTTATTCTATAAGAAATATTATTAGTAATGACATTCTTTTCACTACTTTCTAAGAAATAAATTGAAATACATTTAAAGTTTTAGACAGTTGTAAGATGAGTTTAATACATATTTAACTGGGCTATTTTCATCCCCTTAGCTATTTTGTTAATGGTTTCATTTAGGGGAATTGTCACATGCGATGGTTTTAGTATGGGGATGTTGTTAATTAGACCAAGAACTTTAAATTATCTTCAGATTGTTTTGAACAATTAAGGGATTTTGCATTCCTTTGCAACTTTTTACAGAATGTTAGATTTATGATAATATTGGATTAAAAACTGTTGCTATAATAAGTTATTATTCATTTTTTAAGGTAATTTATGTTTGTAAATAGCAGAACAGAATTTTGTTGGAGATGTGATTAGCAATTTAAGCGCCTGTAGCCAGCCAACAAAAAAGCGTACATTTTTATTATATTCTTTCTTGTCTTTGGAGCAACAAGGTAACTATGACTGGAATCACTCACTACGTCTTTATATTTGCTATACGCTTTCAAATTTGTTTTAAAAACATTACACAATATAACTTAATCATGTTCTTAATTTTTAATCTACAATAAAATTGATAACTTTTTATGCATTTTACAGATTTTTAAAGTTTTGTCTATCATTATATTTTCATATACTGAAGCTAGTATGAAACGATCATTAGTACGGATTAAACTATAATAACTTCAAACTTATACATTACATTTGAATGAAATTTAGCAACAATGTAGTAACTTTTACATAACCTGAAATATAATGACACTACAAAATTAATGTTGAAAAGTAGTAGTAAACAATTAATTGCTTTAAAACTGTAAATTATTCTTTTATGTAATTGAATAATACTGCAGTTAGACATCATTGCTATCAAATTTATAAAATTTAATTAAAATGTCACGGCAACTTTAACATAACATACTTTTATAACCTCAAAACTTTACTGTTGATGTGTTAGGTACTAACAAAAATTTAAATCTATACATTGGACTTAGATCAAATTTAACAACATTCTCGCCAAACATCATTACTAGAAGTTGTATAAAATTGATTAAAATTAGAATGGCAATTTTGGCATAATCTTTAAGTTAGTGTTTGAAAATATTCAAATCTTATAACTTTAATTGAAACTACTTTTTTGCAATCATTGATTTGAGTGCTCCACTCATCAAACTGTTTGTAATCAGGAAGTTTAAGTTGTCATTTATCTTCTCCATTTTAGTATCAGTTGACATTTTAGAAAGTAATCGAATCTAGTTTTTGGATCATTAACACTTGGGTGGGTACTCTAGTTGAAATGACTTTTTTGCAATCATTGAGCTAAATGCCCCAATCAACATACCCAACTGTTTGTCATCAAGAGGTTAGAGTTGTCACTTACCTTTCTTAATTTAGTAACTGCTGACATTTCAAAAAATAGAAATATGTAATTTCTAGATTATCAATACTTTAATTAAAATTATTTGCCCGCAATCATTGATTTGAGTGTTTTTACACCCACTCGACTGTTTGCCATCAAGTGGTTAAAGTTGTCACATACTTTTCTTAAATTAGTGTTTGCCATGAGTATAAGAGTCTGCGTCCATTTGGCAACATCTTGATCTTGATTTGTCATTCTCCTTCTCATTTTTTCATTGACTAATTTAATGGCTTTCTTTGTATTTTTTAGTGTTACAGCTTTTTTACCATATAGGCGCAGCGTAACAGTATCGTGTCCACCGTCGCCCTCATTACTTTACATATTTCTACTTTGGGCTCTTCTACGTTTGGCATGATTTGAGCTAGAACCATTACTAATTTCTTTGTTTTCTGTTTGGATTCGGTTATGAGGGGTCCTAGGTTTTAGTTTTTTCCTATTCTCCTTCTTAAGTATTTAATGCTATCTCGGGATTTGATTGTGGTGTTTGTTACCGAAAGAATAGTTTATATAGTAGAATAGTAATCAATAGTTTTAACTAAAATTGTACTTCTACCCGCGTCAGTATATGTAAATAAATATTTTCATAACAAACTTTTGGGCGGGTGGGTGGTCAAATCTAAAGCATGATGACGGTTAATAGTTTTAACTGGAGTTGCTCACCCATTTGCCCGAGTGTTTGCTAACAAATTATTAGTTTACAAACACTCAGGCAGGTAACTCCAGAGCATGATGATCAATAGTTTAAACTAAAATTGTAATTCTACCCGTCTGAGTGTTTGTAAACTTAAGTTTTGATAACAAACACTTGGGCGGGTGGGTGGGCAACTCCAGAGCATGATGACAGTCAATAATTTTAACTGAAATTGTACTTTTACTCGTCTCAGTGTTTGTAAATCAATCTTTTGATAAGAAAGGCTTGAGCAGGTAAGTGGGCAACTCTAGAGAATGATAACAGTTAATAGTTTCTACTGGAGTTGCCCAAATGTTTGTTATCAAAAGAATAGTTTACAAACACTCGGGTGGGTAACTCCAAAGCAAGATGATCAATAGTTTTATATAAAATTATACTTCCACTCGCCTAAGTGTAAATAAATATTTTGATAACAAACACTTGGGAAGGTGGGTGGGCAAATTCAAAACATGATGACAGTCAATAGTTTCAACTGGAGTTGTCCACCCATCTGCTCAAATGTTTGTGTTAGCAAAAGATTAAATTACAGACACTCGGGTGGGTAACTTCAGAGCATGATGATCAATAGTTTTAACAAAAATTGTACTTCTACCCGCCTCAGTGTTTGTAAACAAATATTTTGATAACAAATAGTTGGGCGGGTGCGTGGGCAACTCTAAAGCACAATGACGGTCAATAATTTTAATTGGAATTGCCCACCTACCCGCCCGAGTGTTTGTTATCAAAGAATTAGTTTACAAACACTTGGGCGGGTAACTCTGTTTTTTAGTGCTATTTACGGCTATTTTACATTGCACATTAAGTCTACTATTTGTTTAAAGTGGTTTGATGGGACCAACAGCTTAATACGTGACTTCGGTTCCACGCTAGTGGATAAAGAGCAAGTAATCATTTCAGTCATATTTTGGGGATCAAACCTCGGACTGCTTGCATAATATGCAAGTGCTCTATCATTGAGCTATTACACCACTCGATCAATAGTTTTATCAAAAATTGTACTTCCACCAGCATTGATGTTTGTAAATAAATCTTTTGATAACAAACACTTGGGCGGGTGAGTGGGCAACTCAAAAGCATGATGACGGTTAATAGTTTTAACTGGAGTTGCCCACCTACCCTTTCAAGTGTTAGTTATTAAAAGAAAACTATTAATCATCATGCTCTGGAGTGACCCGTCCGAGTGTTTGTAATTTTTTTAAAACACTTGCGCGGGTGTGTGAGGAATTCCAGAAAATGATGACGGACAATAGTTTTAACTGGAGTTGCCTACCCACCCGCTCAAATGTTTGTTATTAAAAGATTAGTTTACAAACACTCGAGCAAGTAACATCATAGCATGATGATCAATGGTTTTAACTAAATTGTACTTCCACCAATCTGAGTGTTAATAAATAAATCTTTTGATAGCAAACCGTTGGGAGGGTGGGTGGGTAACTCTAGAACATGATGATGGTTAATAATTTTAACTTTAGTTTACAAACACTTGGACGAGTTACACCAGAGCACGATGGTCAATACTTTTAACTATAATTGTACTTCTACCCGCATCAGTGTTTGTAAATACATACTTTGATAACAAACACTTGAGCGGGTATGTGGGCAAGTCTAGACCATGATGACGGTCAATAGATTCAACTGGTCTTATGTGTTGCTAGCTGTAAGCCTATCTTTTTGATTACTTTCTAATCATATAGGACGCCCATTTTGCGCTATTTTTTATTTTTATTTATGCTATTTCTTCTTACCGCATAGACTATTGTAATAATTTTGTATGGCATCTGTGTTCTCAATAGACCGTTTACAGGCTTGGGCTTAACACGGAGCCCAGTGGCACCCTACAAGTCATATCTAGAGTTTCTTTGGAGCTGCACACTATAGTTCTATCTTGTAGGTAGTGGCATATTATCTTTCTGATGTATGTTAGTAATTCCTTTTTTTTTAGTTTTCTTATTAGTCTCTTTTATGGCAACGAGTTGAAGGCGTTCTTTATAACATAGGTGATTAGTATGGAGTATTTCTGTGTAGAGTGCTCAGTTACTTAACCGGCGGCTTTCTTGACATGCTGAAAGGCATCAAGTGTAGAGTGTTCTATTCTGAACACGTGTTGGTTTTTACTGAAGTTTCTATTTTTATCTAGTTTCTCTATAAGTTTCTTGTTGAGGATGTGCTCATACAGCATTCCTAAAGTGTTCAGTAGCCAAATGATCCGGTATTTCTTGTTTTCATCTTTTTAGTTTTGCTTCTCGTCACAGTCCTTTGGGTTTTTATACAGCACCTTCTCTTGAAAGCAATATCTTTATTCTACTAGTACATTGGTATGTAATTTGCCTTTCCTTCTTTATTGCTCAGTGTTTTTTTGCAGGTTTTTGATTATAATATATTAAAAGTTGTCAGAGAATTGTTGTTCTTGTGTTTTGGTTCATGTTTGTTAAGAATTCCTTTTCTTGGCCACTGCGGAAGACCCAGCTTTTGTTTTTTTTTTGTTTGTTTTATTCTTTCTGGTCTCGATATCTATGTGTATGTTTATGTGGTCACTTAGATTTTCTTCTTCACTTTTTAATTTTTGTTACTATCTTAGTCAAGCACAAAGTTACGTCTATATATAATTCTATTCCGTTTGGTTGAAAAGTTGGTATTCTTCTCATATTTAGGATGCAGAGCTCGATTTTGTTTGCCTATTTTGCTAACATATCTTCTTTTCAATTGTTCTTGGGTGAACGCCATATGCCAGACTTTGCATAAAAATTTCTACCAATAATCTTATTTTTCTTATGTTTTTTGTTTATCTTTATTTAATTTTGCCAGCCTGTTTTTGAATTGTTTGGTGTTTTCATTAGGGGAGAAGCAACAGGAATACGTAACTGCATTCCGTGTCTCCATCTAGGTGAATCCTTTACCACTTTCTGATTTTGTTGCTTGAAATTTTGTGTTCTCTGGGAAGTAATTTTGCTTTTGATCACTAGTTTAGTATTGCTATCCTTGGTTTTGTTTATTCCTACAATGATGATTTCTCCTCTATCCTGTATTTCTTTATAGCTGCAGCTATTTAGGTTTAATTAGGATTGTGTCTTTTTGTTTGTTTCTTTGCTTTTTAGGCATGTATTTTCTTAAATTTGCTTTGTTATTGTTTTGCAGTGTTTAGTCATTTTAAGACTTTCCTTGTTGACACAGGCTAGTTTCAATTTTTCTAACTAGTTGTCATTTTTTTTAATTTCTTGCATTGCTCTAGTTATTCCAGTGTTTATATTTTTACTTCACACTACCATTTAGTGGTTTTTGTTGTTCTTTTGTTATAACGGCTATCAATTCTGGTTGTTTCTCTGTTATTATTTTTGCTAGATAACTGTAGGTAAAACACAAAGTCCTTCTTACTGCTTACTATTACGACTACGTTTTCTTTGTTGTTTGCCTTAAAGGTGGCGTTTGTCTGGTTGCGTATCTTCTGGCCAGTCTCATTGTACTAACGTTTGTATTCTTTTTTGACACTTTTTTTGTGTGAATGAATGCCTACTTTGATCTTATTCTTGAGTTGTTTTGCTTCCTCGGTCTTCGTTTGCTCCGTTTTATCCTCCAAGATATAATCGGGAAGCTGGTCTTTCTTGAATCTTTGCATCTTTTGACTTTTTATTACATTTTTTATAAAGTTGCAGTCTTGATGTGTAGTTAAACAACTTGTGAGCTATCTTTCTAACTTCCGGTTTTATTCTACCGCTATTTAGCACTAACTTTCTTAAACTTTTGCACTCTTCTCTTATTCTCCGTAGCAGCTCCTTCATGCGCTCGTAGTCTGCTTTGTTTCTTCAGAGCTTTCATCTTATTTTGGAAGTGTGTCAACCATTCTCATTCTTTTGTTTTTTTTGTAATTGAATTGTTTTATTATCTTTCCCTGCTCCCTTAGTTAGTGTAGCAAGGTCATCACTTTACTTCTCCGGGACTTTGGATTTAGATGTTTTTTCTCCGTTTTTGGCTTGCGCCTCATTTGTCTCTATCTTTTCAGCCATGTTGTTGTAATTCTTTGTCCTCTTTTAAATATTGTTTCCTGGTCGTCGTATAACTTTTTGCTAGTTTTCAAATTGTTGCTTGCTCCAGAATCTGTGGAGCTCCTTGCCTTATCAGTGGAGGATTGTTCGGAAATGGAAACGTATCCGGCACCTCACTTTTTTTATTTATTATTTTTTTTACTAACATTTTCATATTCATATTTTAAATTGCATTAGTTCGTCCAGTATATATCTTCCGGCAAGTTTGTTGTTATCCTACTTTATCCACTTTTATTTAAGAGAAATAAGAAAAAATTTTTTTTTGGATTTTTAGCATTCAAAACTAATAGCGTTGGAAACCAAAAGATGGTCAAGAGTAGACCAAAGAGTATTGATGGTTGATAGTTTCTTTTTCTTTTTATGCCATTATCCATTAATGGATGTTAGCGACAATATGGTTTATCTCTTTGCGGTTCCTAGCTGTGTGGATCAGACTTTCGATGGTCCTCACTTCTGTTCATTGCCTTATGTTTCTCAGCCACGACATCTTTTTTTTTTTTATTTCTCTTTTTTAAGATAATAAGCTGTAGTAAATCGTATTTTTGATTTTGCATGACATGTCTTAAATATGCAGTCTTCCTTCTTTTTATTGTAGTCAACAGTTCACGACCTCTGTTTGCCCGTTGCAGGACTATTTTGTTGGTTATTCGCGCGGTCCATGGGATCTTAAACATTCTGCGATAGAGCCACATTTTGAAGGCTAATATTCTGTTCATTGATGTTACTTTTATTGTCCACCCCTCAGTACCGTAAAGAAGCACAGATGATATATAGCATCTGACAAATCTTATTCGGAGGTTTAGATCAAATTTAGTGTTAGTAAATTTTATAAATCTATTGCGTGCGCACTCAATTTGGCACCAGATTTTGGTGTCCAATGACCAGTCCTTTGTCAGCCTTGTTTCCAAATACTTGAACTTGTTGACCCTTTCTACCGGTAGGTTGCCAAACGTTAGCACTGCGTTTCCTGTTAGATTTGGGTTGCGGTAAATAACCATAAACTTTGATTTTGTTATGTTTATGTTTAGTCCTATAAGTTGGCTCTGATTTCCTACTTTGTTGACCAGTTTTTTGAGATTTTTTAAGTTGTTGGCAATTAGTATTATGTCGTCTGCATAACGTATATTGTTTAGCAATATACCGTTGACCTTTATGCTTTTTCCTAGGTCCGTGAGTGCTTCCAAAAATATGTTCTCAGAATAGATGTTGAACAATACAGGTGACATAACACATCCTTTTCTCACTTCTTTGCAGATTTTGTTTTCACTGGATTTCTCGTCTTCAATTTTTACATGGGCTACCTGGTTCTAGTATAGGTACTCGATGTCTAACTGTTTCAAGATATCAATAAGTTTGTGGTGTTGCACTTTGTCAAAAGATTTTTTGTAATCTACGGGTTTCTCTGGATGTAACAATTTTGTTCTAGTACTTGCGTTGCAACAATTGCCTCTCTTGTTCCTAGTCCCTTTCTGAATCCAAAGTGCGTGTTGCCAAATGTTCCTTTACATTTTTGATGTATTCTCTAGTGAATTATTTTGAGGAACATCTTTAAGGTGTGATTCATAAGCCTGTGGTCTTTGTATTTTTTGGCGTTTTTTTTTTTAGGCAGAGGTATGGACGTTGATGAAAGCCACTGGTTGGGAAACTGACCGGTATCATACACTTTATTAAAGATATTGTGCAATACGTCTATGCCTATTTTATCTAATGGGTCTATTCTGAACATATTTTAACATCGATGTTAGCTAACATCGCTGTAGAAATTGATTTTTAACCAATCAGGTATCGAGTTTTTTTAAATATTGCCTAGCAACGTTTAAAATGTTAATTAACATTGCTGTAAAAAATGTTCAGAATACGGCTATTAGAGTTTAAGTATTTTTATTGGGACTTTATCTGGTCTTACAGCTTTATTGTTTTTTCTTATTTTTATGGCTTTTCAATTTTATTTTTGCTGGTTGACGGACCCATTAGGTTGTTATTTGTCTCTGTGGTATTGTCAGGTCGTTGGTCTGCAAATAGATTCTCAATATATCTCTGCCATATTTCTTTTTTTTTTCCTCAACGTCTAGGATTATTTCATTTTTCTGATTTGCCAACATGGAGAAGTTGTTTTTTTTTAGTTTTTTGTGTAAATTGAAGTTGTTGTGCAGAGTCTGTAGTTGTTTGATTTCTTTACACTTTCGCGTTAGCTATTCGTTCTTTGCTTTTCTTATCTTATTTCTTATTATTGGGTATTTTTGTAACTGCTTTTCTTTGAATCCCAACTTATTCTGTGTGCTGCTCATCAGGATATCTGATATCCCATAAACCGGTAATTTCTTCCTTTTTTATGTTTGTAATTATGTTGACTTTGAGTTTTCGGCTAATATCGGTTATTACCGTCGTTCTCAGTTCTTTGTCTTTGAGTTTATCAAGATCTATTTTACGTTGAGGAAGTGGTCTGGCTGGCTTTGAAAACTTGATTCTGATATTTGCCACAAGTAGTGTGTGGTCTGATGGCACATTTGCTTCCGGGTATGTACATGTTTTGTGATGGATGAGCCGAATCTTTTATTGATTAGTATGAAATCTATTCGATTTCGAACTATATTTTGCGGCTGGTCTATTGGGGCTATCCACTTGCATAGTCGTCGGGCTGGTAGACAAAACCAAGTGTGGCAGAACTGTAGGAGGCGATCTTCTCTCACGTTTCTTGCTCCTAGTTCAAAAGAACTCACCAGGTCTTCAAATCTTTCTTCTCCCAGTTTTGCGTTGAAATCTCCCATAATTATATTTATGTATTTATGTATATATATTATGTTTCTTCATGAGTTTTACTAGACTTTTTATGTCAGAATAGAATTGCTTTACTTCCTCATCTGCTGCATCTGCTGTTGGGGCGTATATAGTATAGTATAATGTTGATATTTGAGGAGAGCGTGGCGCAGTGGTCTAGGCATCCGGCCGCTGTACCGAAGATCGTGGGTTCAATTCCCATATACCGTGATATACTTTTCACGTTCTATACGCTCTCTCACTCCCCAACCCGTCTTGCCAGCGTGGGGTTTTACGGCTAAAATACCTTCTCTGAGGAGTGATAATTCTCTCCAGTGGTTCGGAATCCACTTAAAACTGTAGGTCCCTTGTAATGTAAGTTGCCAGCATACAAGCAGAGAAGAGGCTTATGTCCTGCAGTGGTCTCAAACGGCTGAAAAGATTTGCAGGCTTGGCGTTGAATTTTATGAGTAATACTCTGTCCATATAAGGAATAAAATTGTTGACGTGTTTTTGAGTTGATTTGATATGAAAAATCCAATTACTTTTCTGTGGTTCCTGTCTTGGTTGCTCGAGTAGTAAAGAGTGCCGTTCTTAGTCAAACTTTTTCCTGAATTTGTCGATAGATTATAGTAGAAAAGTGTAGATAAAAGAGAGAATAGAGGAAGAAAAAGAGTTGGTAGTCTCATTGCCGAGGCAAGACTACCGTGCAATGGTGCGTGTGCAATCCTCTATCTGCCACCTGAGGACGCCCCTAAAAGTGGTTAGCACTTTCCGCTGTCTTCAAAATTAGTAGTCCAAGATTTGTAATTGCAAGATGTGATTGACAGATCTAACATTTTGATGACAAACTTTGAAATTTAAAAGTGTAAATTTAGCTTTTAAATCTAAAAATTTGGTCAGCAACGTGTTTTGGCTGTCAAACTAATAATTTGACTTTTATCTAGCTTTTAAAACAGTAATTCCAGGCTTTAAAAATGTAAATCTGGCTATCAAATGTTAAAACTGGCCGATAAAATAATGTTTTTTCTTTTAATGTTAATCCGGCTTTAAAATTTAAAAATCAGGCTTTAAAGTGTAAACAAAATTTTTAAAACTAATAATTTATGCACTACCGGTTTCTCAATTGTAAATTTGATTTTGAAGTTTGAATGCAGCTTTTAAAACTGAAAATTTTCTACTAACGTATTAAACGCATTTGTTGTCAAGCCGAGTTTTTAATTATAGTAAATATAGGTAAACCAATAAATTTGGCTTTTAAAAGTAAAAATGAAGAGTTGAAAACTTAAAATTAGGTCATTAATGTGTTAAGTTTTGTTGCCAAACTATAATCCGGCTTTTAAAAATGTAAATCCGGCAACAAAAGTGTTAAGATTGACTGTTAAACTAAAAATTCAGCGTTTAAATTGTAAATTTGGTTTTTAAATCTATAAATTTAAAAGTAGAAATAAAACGTTAAAAACGTAAAATCCGGTTAATAATGTGTTAGATGTGTTCAAATCCGGTCTTTAAACATGTAAATTTGGCCACCAAAGTATTCAAATTAATAACTAAGTTTTTAAATTGTAAACCAGTTTTTAAATCTATAAATTTAGCTCTTAAAATGTCTTCAAAGTTTTGAATGCTAGAAATCCAGGCACCAATGTGTTAAGTTTAGTTGCTGAATTAATAGTCCAGATTCTCAATTCTAAATCGAACCCTTAAAAGTGAAAACCCGGCTTCCTATTTGGCTAATAATTTGTTTTAAATTTTAAATCAGTTTTTTAAAAGTATAAATTCGGTTTTTAAAACTGAAAATGGGGTCACCGATACGTTTAGTTCTGACCCTATAATTGTAAATCCGTTTTTTAAATGTATAAATCTAGCTTTTAAAACTAGAAGTCCAGCTACCAACGTAATTAGGCTTTAAATTGTAAATCCAAAACTAAAATTTGACTTTTAAAATAATAGAAATAGTGAAAACTCAGTTAATAACTGAATTATCTCAGAACTAGATTGTAATAAAATATTTGAAATAAATTATATTTTAAGTTTTACTTACACATAATGAATATTAATTATATCTATTGCAATGTTTAAATTATAATAACAGTGGCATAATATGCGGTCCACTCCACTTTCACTAATCTGCTAGCTACATGGTATTGCTGCGTTGCTACAAACTGAAACACTTGCAGAGATTAAGATATAATAGGTTAATTATGTTGCATTATGCAAATACAATATTAACTATTACATGTTCATCCATAAATTTAAGTGTTATCAATTAGATTTTTTAAATAAGAATTTTATAAACATAATTGATCACAAAGTACATCACAAAAAGAATATACGCTGTAAACAATAGCAACATATTATTTACACAAAATATACACGTTTCTAGAGGCTCCTTCGTATACTTTTCTGGTTGTAAAGTACAGTGTAATGCAGTTTTTCTAAAAAGTTTTTGTATATATTTATAACTCAGTAAACAATATGAATATGATATGCATGAAAAGTGCATATACTCGAAGCAGAAAACCTATCTGTTCCTTTTCTTGTACTAATTAGATTGACCTCAAACTCGGGAAACCATCCGGCGCTATAGGAAATAATCAAATAGAATACAAAAATAAATTTTCTTTAAAATTGATTTAAACATGTAACAAACAAATTATCAAACAAATACCATGTTCTACATAATAATATAGCCCAAAGTGTCCTGCACAATATGTGCAACAATCAATATTACAAGAAAATAAATTCTGAGTATTTCTTTATTTTTAATAATCTATAGTTTGTAGTTACAAACTTAATTAAACTTCACTTCTCTGCAAAATAAAACTCCACTTTATATAATATCTACTGATACAACTTACTCGCAGTGAAATGAAGCGAATCACATTAAATATTCATTCCCATCGCATTTACATTTGCAAACTAATCAATCAAAGTACATTTACAACTTTAAAGCTGAAACGAAAGAACCACAAACAAGTGCAATAACAACAAACAAGTCCTGCAGCAACAGAAAATTGCTTTTAAATTTAGAAATTGTTTACATTGCATATATAGGAAGGTAGTTAGTAAGTTTTATTTACTTACTTCAATATTAAAGGTAAATGTTTGCTATTTATCATCAATGTAAATATATCATTATTGTTTCAAATCTGTACAATTAATCATATTGTGACTATTAATTTTGCATTATTATTGTAATTAATTGAGTTTGGAACAGCTCCAAATCAATTAAATGAGAGATAATTGAAGTTATTTTTGTAAAATCTAATAATTTTAACCACAATTATTTCCAGTCGGAACGGGATGCATATAAATCGTATTATATAAACATTTTGTTGCTTTCACATATATTATGCTCTACAAATTAGAGACGTTGAAAATAATATTGAATGAATTGAAGCTGATTTTCTATGTTTATATTTTCTCTATAGAATAATTGTTAAGCTTCTGCAGCTTTTCAAATTAATTATTTTCTGTTGGTGCACGTTATGATTAAAATAAAATTTTGTTATTTTGTAATGCGACTAATTAGCTACGCTCGTTTTGATTAGATCTACGTAGACTTGTAATGTTTAGCAAAATTATTAACAACAATCCTTTGTTTCAATATTTAAAACTAAATTATTTTTCTATATTATCCTCCAATCTATATACTTTAATTTGTTCATTTAGTCGGAGAATTAAAATGTCATGATGCAACTACTTTCTTCTTATTTTTTAGCCTGATTTTGTCCACTCCTTAACATATGCTTCTTTCATACGCTTACTTTGTTAGGCAATCTGTAACCAGTTCCTGCTTGCGTGCCTCTGTATATTGTCCTTTCATCTCATTTGGTTGCGGCCAACGCTTTTCTTATATACTTGAGGTCTCCACTGTAATATTGTCTTGAACTATTTGCAATTTTGTTTTGCTACATGTCGCTCTCTTTGCCATTTAGGATGTGCCATTTGTTCTATGACATCTGTGATTTCAGTTCTTTGCCTTATTTTCTTGTTCGGGATTTTATCTTGTAAGCTTAATCCTAACATCGCGCGCTCTATTGTTTGTTGGCAGACTAAAAGTCTGTTTGCGCTGTTCTTTGTGATGGCCATAGTTTCTAGTCTGCATGTAGTGATAGGTAAGATACATGTATTATAAACTTTTCTTTCTAGGTTTATTGGAATTTTAGGTTCTTGTAGGATGTGTCTTAATTTGCCAAAAGCTGCCCATGTCAATCCGATGCGCCTGATAATCTCTGTTGTTTGGTTGGCTTTTCCTAATTTGATGGTATGCTTCAAGTATATATACTCTTCAACTTTTTCTAGAGTGTAATGCATGTTTATTTGCAGGCCCACAGTTTGTGAGGCTTTGTCGAGTTTGCGTAGCATTTCTTCCAGTTCTTTTAGGTCATTGCTAATGAGGACAATATTATCGGCGAAGCAAAGGTGATTTAGGCGGTTAATCTCTTTTTGTCCACGATAGTTTTTTGAACACGTCTTCCAGCGCTAAAGTGAATAATTTTGGCAAGATGGTGTTGCCCTGCCAGACGTTTTTTTGGTGAGTACTTTACTTGTAGTCAAATCTTCTCACATTTTGACGTGTAGAATTGCGTGGTTGTAAATGTATTTAAGCAAATTTGTGTACTTGTAGTTAATTTGGGAATTGACCATTGACTACAGTACTCTCCATGTTTCGATAGAGTCAAAGGTCTTCTGACAGTTCTCAAATGTCATGTGGAGGTGGATATTATACTCTATACATTTCTCGATCAGTATACGCAATGTTTGAATGTGGTCGGTTCTTGAGTTAGTCAACTTCTTATTAATTTTTGTTTTGTGTTTTGTTGTTTTTCAGATGGTGTAATGCTGCTCTTAGTTTTGCTTTATCAATTTTTTAGAGTTTTTTGAATCCTACATTTAGGACTGTTTGTCTCGACCCTGTCCACTGATGTTTGGATTGAACTACTTGGCATATAAGTTTACGTAGAACCTTTTGATGGTTTCTGCAATCTTGTTCTTTTTTATGACAATTTCTTCTTTGTCATTTTTTATCTTATGTATTGCTGTTTTTTTTTGTGATTTTTTAACGTTTCTTGTTGTTGTTGTTTTGAATAGCTTTATGGATTTGATTTGTGTTGAATTTTCTGCAGTCTGTTCTGATAGCCTTTTTGATCTTTTTGTTCAAAGTTGCATACTCCGGAGAGTCTCTGTCTATTGCTTTCGGTTCCTTGATCAGTACTTTTGTTTCTTTGCAAGTTTTGTGGTTTGGTGTTTTCTGCGGTGCACAGACTGTTTTTACCGCTGTTCTGATACTTGTAGTAATTTTTGTTGTTAACGCATTTAGTTCTAACTTCTCTAGCTCATTGGTTGGATGTAGGCTCTTGCTGATTTGAGCGTTGTATTTTTCTTCTTTTCTTTTGAGTTCTGATATGGTGGGTCGAATTTTTTTCTCCATTCTCCATTATTGTGAGTTGTAATTTGGATCTTACTATTCTGTGATCAGTTTCTGTGTCAAACCGGTTTAAGACTGATACGTTCAAACATATGCGTTTGTCATTTGCTAATACGTAGTTTATTTCAGTTTTTGTCGTGTTGTTTGGACTTTTTCAAGTCTATTTCTTATTTGGGTGTTTTTTGAAGAAGTGTTTAAGCAGTACATCTTCTCTTTGTTAAGGAAGAATGTTTGTCTTCTTGGGTTTCTCTCAGCTAGACTATGTATCTCTAGGTATGGTGGGCCCGTTGCTGTTTTTTTTTCTAACTTTGGCGTTAAAATCCCCCATTATGATGATAACATTGGTGTTTTCTGCAATTTTTGCAGCTGTTATGTTTTTCTAAAACTGTTTGTTTTTTTGTTTGTTGAGCGAGAGGTGGTGTTTTAAGGTTTGTTAGATGTCGAGTTTTATGGTGCAAATGTTGTATATTGCAAGGTATATCGTAGTTCTTTTGTTCTTTTGTTTTTTTTTTTTTTGTATTTTTGTTCTGTTTTTTGAGCTTATGCCTCTCCCAGAATCCATGAAGCAGTCTGACTGGTCAGTGCAAGATTCTGAGCTTTCTGCTCTATTTGCCTGGGTTGTTTTTAAGTTTGAAACTTTATTTATTTGGAAGGTTTTGGGTGTTAAAACGTCATTCTAGCCAGGCATCTTGACGAGTGTTTTGGATTAAATTTCCTTAATCCTAGTTCTATAGGTTATTCCGCCGTGACTCTGTCGCCAGAGCTTCTTTTGTTTTCTAGCAGATGGCACCACGTGCAGGCAAAGTTGACATTTGGATTAGTTTTGGTAGTTTCTACCGTCACCCCTTATCACCCAAATTCAGTTAACTGAGATAAGAAAAATATCTGTTTTTTTTAAATTTTGTATTTTTGCTGTCTACGTTCTTTTCAACATAATTTATATTTAACTATAAGGTTAGGTTTGTAAATATTATGTTTTATAGACCATTTTTTTATAAATGTTGGCTATAATTTTGGTCCATAATATTTGATTAGTAGTTGATCTGAATAGTGCTGCAGACGACATACCGGTTCATCTTTTTAAATTTTGCAACCGTGATATAAGGCATCATCCAGGACCTCTATGACTATTTATTTTTCTTACAGTATTGCAGGAGGCGGTATTTCTCATTCCGCTCAACATAATCAAAAAGCAGCTATTTCAAACAAAGCGTATACATATCAAACGTTGCCGTTTAGCCCAGTGGTAGGTGCTTGGTGATCTGGGTGTTGGGATTGGTATGTTGTCCTAAAATATATTTTTTTTAGGCTTGTTTGGGGGTCCAGGGCACTACGTCTAGGGATATGCTACTTTTTGGTTTCAACTTGTTGAATTCTATGTCCGTAAAGTTAATGAAAGTATATTAACTAGCTGCGGGTGTGGATGATTTTTTTTGAAATGATTTGTGTTGGTTTGGATGTTGTTTGAAAACAATGTTGCTACTATAAAATTTGGAAAAAAACTTGCTGGAGTTGCCAAAGAATTGAGTTGCGGTGGGGTTTTGTTAAAATTTAAGCCACACCTTTTTGATACGCAAGCCTGCAACATTCTTGTTACGGTCTAGGTTTTATCCAAGGCAGTTAATGAGGGCAGTTTTTTAGCTGGTGTTATGCTTGAGATAGATGTTAATAGTTAAAGTGAGGTTAGTACTGTTTGGGCTTTGTTTCTCATGGGAATCGCTATAGGCAGTAAAATGATATTTGGGGTTTGGCCCGTCCAAAGAATTACGTTCTGGAGATAGAAACACAGTATTTTTTCTGGGTAGCAACAGTTTTTGATGGAGGTTGACAAAGATGCCATTTTGTTTACTGCTGGGACTAAACTATCTGGGATTTATTGCGGCCGATAGCAATGCTGGGTCTTGGTTTGGAGTGACTGTTTAGAGAATGAGAATTTTGGTTCAGACGATTTGGTCTATTGTGTAATTGCATTTCAGCAGTTCTTGTTCTTGGGTTTACAATTTCTATTCTAGGCTACATACAAATCAACGTCTTTTTGTTTGCTTTCGTTCCAAATGCGCTCTACTCTAGTAAGCAATGGCTTTCAGTTAACTTATTTGTTATCTTTCCAAAACGTTCAGGTTGTTAGAGGAGTTGCAAGAGTAGCTTAACTTATTTTATAAATGCAAAACAAAGTATCTTAATGAGTATATCACTTACTTCTTGAGTAAAAAAGTTTGTAAAACACTCAATGTAAATTGTATGACACATAAACATTGACTGCGGTTTTTGGATATTTTGACTAAGGTCAATTATAGTTGGTATGGAAGTGTAAACTGTAATGGTTTGAAAAATCCAATAATTGTTAGGGGACAACTTCAGATCATTCTTTAATAAAACTATTTATCTAGAATGTGGTTTAGATTGGTGTTGACAAACACTTGGATGGGCAAACCGGAAACGTAAGTCAAGTCTTGTGAGAGTATTTTTATGTTGTTTCCCCCAACCACTTGCCTAAATGTTGGCGATCAAATTTTTTGACAACAAACACTTGGGTGGATAGTCGAGAACTTAGTTCAAGTTTTGTAAGCGCGTGGTTTTTATTGGTGTTTCCGCTCACCTACCTGATTGTGTGTGATCTAATTTCTTGACAACAAACACTTCAGTATGGAATTTAGTTCAGGTTTTGTAAATATGTAGTTTGGATTAGTGTTTTCCAAAAAAGCTACCTTTGCGTATCAAGAAAAAATCCTCATAAAAATGTATTTTATCTTGTCGGCCTGCCGTTAAATACGTGTAAACTTAAAATGTTGCGCATAGTCTGTACGTTTATACGGTGTATGAAATAAATAGTCATTGCGTAAATTACGAGTTGGGTCATGAATACTAATTGAACTGAATAAGTCAGGACAATCAATTAGATAATATTTAGAGTTATTTAACGGTGCCGCTCAGTGCACGTAGTTAACTCTATTTGATGCAAAATAACACTGCATGACGAATAACAAACAAGTACCGCGGAAAAAAATTAATGAGCGGCAAATCTAAACAAAAGTTTACAACGGTATACTCATCACTTTACCAAGCAGTTAGGCACTAGCATTGTTTGATTTTGCGGGTTTAATCATTTATTTAATTTCTCGTGCGGTGTTTTCATCATATTTATCTAAGAGCAAAGCCCCAAGTTTAAATATTATCATTTAAAAAAAAATTATTTGTAAAAAAAAAATCCAATTTCAAAATTGACAAATTATTAGATGAATAAAAAAAATAGTAAAAATTACGAAAAGCGTATACAAGCTAACAACTATCTGCTATTTTAAAATCTTGGGAATAATTTGGTGTGGTCCTTAAGATTATATAGTTATCGGTACATTTATACTTTACTAAACAAGCGTCTTGCGCTTTTTTTTAATATTCTTTTACTCAACGGTAAAAGTAAAATTACTTTTAAAGTATATAAATTTAATACAATTGTTGTCTAAAACAGTCTTTAAATAACTACTAGTAGCTTTCAAAGCTTTTTATGACCTTTTCAGAACTGAAACTTTTAGACTTTTTAAAAAAACAATTAGAACTGTTTAATTCATCTAAAACTATGCAAAGTAACTTGTTTTTAAACTTGTTTTTGTTTTTCAGTACCTATCTGTTTTATTTTTGTAAAAAAATCTTGTTTGATTTATAAAACTTTCTAAGTTGTCTCTATCAGCTCTTAAAGTTAATTAAATTATTTTTTTGTATTTTTTTTTAATCTTATAACTTTCTAAAGTTTTTACATAACTTTTCAAAAATAAATTTGAAAATTTTGTAGCAACCTAGTGATATGATATGTAGTAAACTTTGTTGAATAAGTTACAGAATGCGGGATGGAAGGTTTGTATGAAACATCACTACAAAACCGAAACAGAAACACAAAAGCTTAATATTACGGCAACAAAAGGTTGTGATAGATGCTCAAGTTGGAAGAAAATTGCGTTGAACGAACTTTACCAAGCCAAAGTAGTAAAATATTCATCTATACCCACTATTAGAACACATACTATAATTTTTGTAGTGCATAGTAGAGCTGTCAGTCTAGTTTTACAAAATTTGCTAACGATTAGTCATACAACCTTGGTCTAACCAAAACGCTCTTTGATTATTATTCAGTTTTCTGTCTTTGTAGAACGAAGGTAAAGTTAAATTAGATGACATCGTTTTATGTAGTTTTGCAAAACTATGTCATTATAGGATAATGAAAAAATGTGGAATTCTTGTTAAAAAAACTTTCCAAAATAATACCCAAGAGCGCAAGCTATGCAGTTTGTCTCAAACCTAGTATTGTAGAAAAATATGAAATAATAAATTCAACTTTATCTGTCAGGCAAAAATGTAGTTATGGCCGTATTATATATACGGTTGAGAGACTAGTTAAGGTACTAGAGGTCTTGGGTTTGAATCCCGGGTAAAGCATAGATATTTGTTCTGTTACGAGAATTGATAAAAATTTACATTTTGTTATAGTTGCTCAAATTATAATTTTTTTTTTACTTAAAATCAGGCTGATCTTGGTGGCGCAGCGGTTGAGAAATTAGCTTTAGTACTAAAGATTTTGTTTTGAAATCTAGAATGGTAGTTTGTTCTGCTATCACTTTGCAACAATCAATACATACAAATTCTGGCTTAAAAAAAGTGAAATCTTTTTGTTTTCAATAATTGTCAAAAATTTGTTAATTATCTAAAAGTGCCGCTTTACTTGAGTGTAAATATAATTTTTTTTCAAAGTTGCCATAATTTTTACAATTTTCTTAGTTACTTTTAATAGTTCTCATTGTTTTTTATGATCACAATTTCCATTAAGTTTTTTTTATAATTTTTGTTAGACTTTTTATAGTCTTCTAAAGTCTGTTTAGATCTACAAAGTTTGTTAAAGACTGTAAATCTATCTAAATTAAATGTTTCATAAGTTTTCAAACTTTAATGAGTACTATCACAGTTCTATGATCTAGAAAATATTTTTTTTAAGGTTTGTCCAACATCTTAAATTTTCTGAAGTTTTCTAAAGTTTTCTAAAACTTTTTAATCAAAGTTTTTAACGTATTTAAGATGCGTTTGGTCTAATGTATAAATAACGCATTATAAAAATAAATTTAAAAAATTTGCTACAACTTTCTTAACATTTTTACAAAACTTACTAAGTTGTCTATTGTAACTATTTTGTAAGAATGTTGCAAATCTATTTGTTTTGGGTGTTAACGGAGTCTTGCTGAAAAATAATGCATTTGCGACACTTGCAGAAGTTGTGACAGGCGATGCAGAGCATTATCTGAGTACAATGGAAATGTGTTTATGACTAGCTTGCAGGTTAGTATTGAGGATGTCCAAAATGTTGGTCTACTTCAAGATTTTTTTTCTTTGTTTTTTGTTCTTTTTTTTATTCAATCTTTATTTTTGCTTTTTATTTATATTAAAAGTGCACGGATCACTGTCACAACACTTTTAACTTGATGCCGATTTGTGGGTAAACCATCACACAGCTCGTCCAAAAAGTAACGTTTTGGAGATGAGGCCAGGGAAAAACTAAAGTGAACCAAGAGTTTTGGGGGAGGTTGGCAAAAATGTCGTCTTGTTTATTGCTGGAACTTAACTATTTAGGGCCTATTATGGCCGATAGTTCAATGGTGTAGTATGTTGCCGGGTTGTGGGTTGGAGGTTGTCGGAGTTACTTTTTAGGGAATGGGTTAACCTGCTCTGATGACTTGTTTGATGGATTTTGGGCGGAGGTTGTTGGAGTCACTCTCTAGGAAAAGGGTGCACTTTTTTGGTAACTAGTTAAAAATGTTATTCTTCCTGGCAATAAGATTACGGTATGGTAAGCTCAGTTTTTTTCTACTATATTTATTTCCAAGTGTTACTTTTGAGTATGGTCTAAGTTTGGTCGTGGTTGATCTATTTATGTATGCACGCAATCATTGATTTACTAGGTTTTGTTTTAGTCGTTGCTGACTACGTTTTTTTGCTTAACTTTTTGAGTAAGCATTTTAGTTTAGGGTCTTTTAGCAAGGGCACTATAGTGGTTACTGGTAATGGTTGATCTATGTTGCGTTTTGATTTTAAAGCGGGGATGTTAGTATTTTTGTTCACTGAGCTACGTTGAGTGTTAGCTTGGTACCGTTGGTAGATTTTGGCGTAATATTCTTTGTTGGAATCCTCTTCGTTCAAGTCTGGGTTCCAAAAGAGTGCAATGTTGGTTCAAAATTTGGCGTAGGAGTTGCTTGGCGTAGTTAGTAGGTCATTCTTTTTAAAACACGTAGGTGGAATTTTAAACTTTGTAGCTACGGGTTTCTTTTGGATGTTGTTTTGGTTTCCTGGTTTCAACAGGTTTTTTTTTTAATTTAAGATAATCTTTTAGGGTTTCTCTTATCGGATTAAAGTGTCGACCAACTTCATCCCACAGGTCTTCATCGGGGTTTTTGGATGTTAAGTAAGTGATTGCTAAAAGTGTTCTATTTAATTGACAGCACAAGATGTAAGTATTTTAGTTTTAGAAAATGCCTCGGGAAGACTCACGATGCTTGAGGTTTGGCCTGTTTAGAAAATATTGTCTTGGATATAGGGACACGATATCCTTTCAAAGTACCAAGAGTTCTCTGGGCAAGTCTGAGGAAGAACTGAACTATCTAAAGCATATTGTGGTCAATAGCTCAATGGTGTAGTATTTAGCTAGTTTTTGGTTGAAGATTGTCGGAGTTACTCTCTAAGGAATTGGCAGTTTTTTTCTTTTTTTTTTTAATGTAGGTCTTGGACCTGTAGTTACTACTTTTCTTGGGATATTGACGACCAGCTATCCTACCATTTTTTTGGGGGTCTGCCTGCGAGTCTTTTGCCGTGGGGTTTCCTGTTTCTTGTAATTCTATAGAGTCTGCTGCTATCCATGCGTGTGATGTGGTCGTTCTTCGGCAGTTTTTGTTTAGAAAAATTGACTTATCGCAGTTAGTAATTGCATCTCAGCAGTTTATATTTAGTTGGCAATAGCAGAGTTGATGTCGGGACTTTGAACTAACTAGCGAGTGTTGTCGCGGTGGGGTTTTGTCAACTTTGGGCTACGCTCTTTGCAGACACGTACCTGCAAAATTCTTAATACGATTATTTTGATTTGTTGAATGTTCTCTGGTTTTTATCAGTATCAAACTAACGATTCAACCTTCGACAAGTCAAACTTATTTGTTATTGATTACTTCTTCTTCCAACAGCAATTTTTTTTTTACGTTTTGATCTGGGAGTCTTAAATTAGCAGTAAAGCCAGTAGTAATTAACTTTGAGTGTTTGTCTTAAGCCAATATAGTGATTGATCGGTTGGTGGGTCAGTTTAAATCAAAAATGTTATTCTCTTAGGCGGAGATGTAGTTGGCACTGTAAAGCATGCATTTCTGTTTAAATTGTAGGTGGGTAGCTTCTTCTACTATGACCCACCCATCCATCCAAGTTTTAGTCATTACAGGATTTATTACTTCTCTCACCTCTTGTGTTCTTTAAGTTATTACGTCTAAGACAATGAATGTCAATTGTCACTTAGACATCAGAGAATTGTTTAATAATAAATTCTTTGATTACTAACGCTTGTGTTTTTTAAGCTATTTTGTCCTAGTCAATAAATGTCAATTATCATTTAGACATCAGAGAATTGTATAACAATGAATCTCTTGATAACTAACGTTTAAGTGGGTAGGCGAGCACTAAGTTGAAATTGTGGGCGGGTAATTTCTTCAACTGTAACTCACCCACTCCCCAAGTGTTAGACAATGAATGTCAGATGGCATTTAAACATCGGAGAATTATTTAAAACTGAATTCCTTGATTACTAACGCTTGGGTGGGTGGGCGGGAAATAAGTTTAAATTGTGGGTGGGCGGGTAGGTTTTTCTACTAGGATCCACTAACCCACCTAAGTGTTAGTTATCAATGGATTCACTGTTAAACAATTTTCTGATGTCTAAGTGCCATGGATGAAGGATACTTGGGAGGCGTATGGGGTTGATCCATATATTGCAGTGGTTAGTCCTATACCAAATAGGACGAACCCGTGATCAAGTAAACGCACGCCTCAGTAGTTTACCGCTGTGGAAGCGACACAGTAGTCACCTGGTGCATTGTGTATGAATGTTAAAATCGAAGATTGTTTATAAGTATGTTATTATGTTGAATTTCTATTTTAACAAATCAAGTTTGTATATAGTTGTTTTTAATCTCAATATTTAGAAAAAACAAAACAAGGGGTGGGCAGTCAGATAAAATAAATAGTTCAATATACAGAGGTAGTTTTCTTCTCGCAGAAAAACTCAATAGGTTATGGGTCCAGTTCATGCGAATTGCTACTAGAGTTATTAGCTTAAAAGAGATTAGTTCTTGCGAGAGAAAAAAGTGATTAGTAAATCAAGAATCAAGAAAGTGATTTTTTTTTTATTTTTTCACGTCAAGTTGACATTGAAGTTTTGTGTGGAGTCTCGTCAAGCAGCATTTTTTTTTTTTAAGATGGATTTGGCGAAACACATAAAACCCCTAGCTGGAGAAGGAGATTGGCCAATTTGGAAAAGAAAATTGCGAGATATGTTGGATTATCACGAAGGTGCCGTGGATGTTATTGAAGGGAGGTTAAAGAAACCTGAGCCCCTAGCAGCTACCGCTACGGAAGAGCAAATCAAGGAGCACAAAAAGGCTAGTGATTTTTTCCGTAAGGCGAACAGCTATGCAAAATCAATGATTTCGAGCTCAGTAACGGACACAGTTTATCAAAAGATAAGGGATAAAGAGACAGCGATTGAAGCTTGGGAGGCATTAAAGTCGAATTTTGAAGCATCGTCCAAAGATCAACTGTTCAAGATATGTACTGAATTTTTTGCATTTTGTTGGATTAACGGAGAGGATGTTTCGATTCATGTTGCAAAATTGAGAAATCTATGGAATGAGCTAAATAATGGATTAAAGTCTAAGAATTTGCATGCATTACCGGATTTGATACTAGTTTGCAAAATTTTACACATTCTACCAAGTGAATTTGAAAATTTCAAATCAAGTTGGATGCTATTGTCAAAAGATGATGATAAAACTGTTGAAGAATTAATCACCCAACTTTGCATGTACGAAAGAAATTTCAAAAAGATTACAGAGGGCACCACTGGTGAAGCTTTATTCGCAAAGAGTTGAAAATCAAAGCCAATTAAGTAGTCTAAGGAAAATTACAGTTGTAATTACTGCAAGAAAAAGGGACATTGGATAAAAGAGTGCAGAAAGTGGATTTTTGATGGACGACCGAAGAAAATCGTTCCTCAGAGCAACGCTGTGGATGCCAATGTAGCCCTGTGTGTCATCAGTGAAGATATTCTTCAAATGGAGACTAGTTCATCGGCAGATACAAGATGGTGGATTGACAATGGAGCGACGAAGCACGTGGTCAGTTGTTCAGATCAGTTTGTTGATTTCCAAGAGTTTCAAGGTCCTCGTATCATCAAGGCTGCTGGAAAAGAAGCCCTCAAGGCCATTGGCAAAGGGACAATTGAAATTTTATCTTTCACTGAATATGCCACACTGAGGATGACCTTGACTGACGTTTGGTACGTTCCAGGAATTTCTAAAAACTTATTTTCTGTTCTTGCTGCCCAAGATAAGAATGAAAATAGCAGATTTCATTCAACAGCAACTGAGTGCTGGCTAGAAGTGAATGGTAAGGTAGTGCTGTGCGGAAATCGTGAGAAAGGCGGAACTTTATACAAGGCAGCTAATGCACCAGTTGTTTCTGAAAGAAAAGAGAGGGCTAATGTCGCAGAGGCAGAAAGTTCTATATTGCAGTTATATCACGAAAGATGGGGTCATCAAGACAAGCGACACGTGAGAGAAATACTTAAAAGAGAGTTGGGTATCAATGTGAAACTGGTAAAAGAGATTTGTGAACCCTGCATTTTTGGCAAAGCACATCGTTTACCTTTTGGCACCAGAGTAAAAACAACGAAACCAGGAGAACTTGTATCAACTGATGTTGTAGGTCCTTTTTGCGAATCCTTTAGCAAAAAACGTTTTTTAGTAGTGTTTAAAGACAGCTTCACAAAATTTCGTTATGGATATGTAATTAAACACAAATCAGATGTTAAGATAGTGTTAAAACAATTTTTAGCACATTCAAAGACACTTGGACACAACATTAAAGAGTTACTCAGTGACAATGGAGGGGAATTTGACTGTGAAGAAGTAAAAATAATTCTAGCAGAGAGTGGAATTGTGCAGAGACTGACAGCGCCATACACCCCAGAGCAGAATGGTGGAAGTGAACGCGAAAATCGAACAATTATTGAGATGGCAAGGACACTCAAGTATTCGAGCTGCGAAGTTGAATTTCCAAATACGATGTGGGCAGAGCTAGTGACTACAGCAATTTACATTCTTAATAGGACAGGGAAATTGTCCAAAGAAGGAGTAAGTCCTTACGAGTTGTGGATTGGGAAGAAACCTAGAATTAAACATCTGCGAATCATTGGATCTTTCTGCTACGTCCATGTACCGGCTGAGAAGAGGAAGAAAATGGACAAGAAGGCAATGAAAGGAGTCCTAGTCGGATATGATGGTGATGAACGTTATAGAATCTACATTCCAAACAACCATCAAGTCATCGTATCAAGAGATGTTCAATTCGAAGAGAGATTAAAAGAATGTGAAAAAGAATGTGAATGTGAAGTTAAGCTACCGTTAAGAGACACCGAGCGTGAAAGAGAAGATGTGATCGAAGAAGATGACGACGGTGATCAGGCAGAGATCGAAGAAAATGCCGACGGTGATGAGGCAGAGATCGAAGAAGAAGATGATGAGCCAACAGTCAAAAGTGAAGAAAATATTCAACAAGAAAAGTCCAGAAAGAGAGTACTAAGAGATTGATCAACCCTGAAAAAGCCCCAGCATCTTGAAGATTACGCCTTGTTAGTAGATGAGTTCGTAAATCAGGTGACTGAAGATCCAGTGACGATTGAAGATGCCCTAAGGAGTGAGGATTCCGTGGAGTGGGAGAAAGCCATGAATCGTGAAATCGCCTCCTTGAAAGAAAATCAAACATGGACTTTGACAGATCTTCCACCAGGTGCAAAGGCAATACCATGTATGTGGGTCTTCCGGCTGAAGAAAAATCTTGATGGCAGCATTGACAAGTTCAAAGCAAGACTTGTCATCAAGGGATTTAGTCAACGTTATGGAATTGATTACAGTGAGACTTTTAGTCCAGTGGCAAAGATGGGAACCATTCGTTCGATTCTCAGCATTGCAGCAAGTAAGAAGATGCATCTGACACAATTTGATGTATCGACAGCCTTCTTATATGGAGACCTTGAAGAAACTGTATACATGAGGCAACCACAAGGATATGAGGACGGTACCAGCAAGGTTTGCCTACTGAAGAAGAGTCTATACGGACTTAAGCAAGCACCTAGATGTTGGAACAAGCGTCTTGGAGTTTTTCTACAACAACATGGATTCAAGGCCAGCGAAGCTGATCCATGCTTGTATATTAGAGAAAGAAATGGAAAGAAGCTCCTACTTGTGATCTACGTGGATGATGGACTTCTGGCAGCAACTGATCAGCAAGATTCGGACAATTTTATTGAGGAGTTGAAGTCAGAGTTCAAAATCGTTTCAAAAAGAGCAGAATACTTTTTGGGACTTGAAATTGTTCAAGATGATAAGTGCATAAAGCTTTGTCAGAAGTCCTATGCAAAGAAAATTTTACAAAGGTTCAATTTTTTGGATTCAGTGTCTACTCCAATGTTCAAAGGAACAGAGACTTCCGTACCAGGGAAAGTTGATGAGCCAACCAAATTTCCCTATAGACAGGCAGTTGGAGCACTGATGTATCTGATGCTTGGAACAAGACCAGACTTGGCTTACAGTGTAGGATTCATTTTGAGAACACTCGAAAATCCAACTCAAGAAGATGTTGTAAGAGTCAAGAGGGTATTTAGGTACATAGCGGGTACTCTAGATTTTGGAATAGTTTATCGAAGCAATGTAGAAGTGGGACTCCTACAAGTTTACAGCGACGCAGACTTTGGCGGTTGCATTAAGACAGGACGTTCAACTTCTGGAGTTGTCGTGAAGTATGCAGGAGGTGCAATTTCCTGGATGAGTCAGAGACAAGCAATTGTTGCAACTTCAACAACCGAAGCAGAGATTATCGCAGCAAACGAGGGAGCCAAAGAAGCAATTTGGTTAAGCAGACTTTTTAGAGGGATTGTCAAACTCAAGGACATTCCCATCATTCAAGTTGACAACTCTGCAGCGGTGAGGTTAGCTCAAAATCCGGAGTTTCATCGCAGAACCAAACACATTTTCATCAAACATTTTTTTATAAGAGAAAAAGTGACAGAAGGAAAACTTTGCGTTCAACAAATCTCCACTGAAGATCAATTGGCGGACATTATGACTAAGCCTTTGCAGAGAACACGCCTGAAGATTCTTTCGGTGAAGATGGGACTTATGTAAAATAAAAGAATATAGAGATTTATTTGTTTTCGGAAATTCAACAAGATAAACAAGGGAAAGTGTTAAAATCGAAGATTATTTATAAGTATGTTATTATGTTGAATTTCTATTTTAACAAATCAAGTTTGTATATAGTTGTTTTTAATCTCAATATTTAGAAAAAACAAAACAAGGGGTGGGCAGTCAGATAAAATAAATAGTTCAATATACAGAGGTAGTTTTCTTCTCGCAGAAAAACTCAATAATGAATAGTTCTCAGGGGTCGGGAGGTAACTTACAACGGCAGGTGTCGTGGATTATTTGTAGACTTGTGAAGAAAGTGCAAGTCTTCAAGGTAGTCGTTGGTGTGATGTAATAGCAGTGGTCGGCGCCGAGGAAAAGTTTTAATTTAGATTCCTTTTGGAGCGGAGTGTGCAGTCCGGTAGGTTCTGTGCAACCTTGGAATTACGGGTGGGGCATTGCAGTGGTCGCATGGTTTTTTAACCCTGCCCAGAGTTTTACTCTGCTTGCATAACACAATTGATTATTCTGATACACGTGTTAGCTATTCAAATACAAACTGATTTTAGAAAACTATGTTTACAACAATAAAAGACTTCAAACCAAAAACTCTGTCTGAGAGCTTTAAACAATAAGGGAATTCGAAGTGATAGTAACTACGGTAGTACGAGGATACAAGGATACAAGGATACAAGGATGCAAGGATACAAGGATACAAGGATACAATGATACAAGGATACAAGGATACAAGGATACAAGGATACAAGGATACAAGGATACAAGGATACAAGGATACAAGGATACAAGGATACAAGGATACAAGGATACAAGGATACAAGGATACAAGGATACAAGGATACAAGGATACAAGGATACAAGGATACAAGGATACAAGGATACAAGGATACAAGGATACAAGGATACAAGGATACAAGGATACAAGGATACAAGGATACAAGGATACAAGGATACAAGGATACAAGGATACAAGGATACAAGGATACAAGGATACAAGGATACAAGGATACAAGGATACAAGGATACAAGGATACAAGGATACAAGGATACAAGGATACAAGGATACAAGGATACAAGGATACAAGGATACAAGGATACAAGGATACAAGGATACAAGGATACAAGGATACAAGGATACAAGGATACAAGGATACAAGGATACAAGGATACAAGGATACAAGGATACAAGGATACAAGGATACAAGGATACAAGGATACAAGGATACAAGGATACAAGGATACAAGGATACAAGGATACAAGGATACAAGGATACAAGGATACAAGGATACAAGGATACAAGAATACAAAGATACAAGAATCTCTATAACCATACTCAAAATATTATTACGATGTGAACTAGAAGCAGTATTAATTAATATTAACAGTTTGTGTAGCAACCGTGATGCTATGTACCACTTAGATTTTTAAGACCAAGTCTGTAGTGTTACACTATCCGCTACAATCTTTGATTAGTACGACCATTGTCGGTTACTTTTGCACCATCACATTCTACAAACAAAACAAACATTTTCTGGGTCGGTAGTAAAACAAATTAAATCAATTGAAAGTGAAAGATAAAATAGAGGCTATCTTTTGGAACTCTGGAAGCTTTATCCAAGATTACAAAATATTTACACCCTAGCTAACGAGCGAGTTCAAGTTTTTGGTTTGATATTACTTGCAAAAAACTTTATTGATTAGGGCTACTGTTGGTTGCTTTGTCACAATTTTCTCAAACAAACAAAACAAACATCATCTTGGTAGATAATAAAACGATTTAAAGTATTTGAAAGTAAAAGATAAGATTGAGGCATCAGTGACTAACGAGCTACCAGGCATAATAAAAATACAAACAGATTTAACTGTCTCTCTTAAAGTAGTAATGCTACTTCTCAAGTACAACTGTAGTAACCCAAGAATAGATTGGCCGTCAAAATTATGTTTATTTTGTTGCACTGATGTCTTTGCCCGTTTTAGTATCATTCGCGCTTACATTTTTGATTACTACCAACAGCGCGACTTGACCTTCGCTTCGCTCTTGGACTGGACATGATACTAAATATATAAATACTAAAAATACTAAAAATAAATTCATAATTCTCTAAGTGTGTGTGAAGTAAAATATTCGATTTATTAAATTTTATTTAGCATCGGATATTTATTTCAGGTCAAACAGACCCGAACAGAACAGCAAAGTTATTAACCTAAATTGAAAACAAATGGAGATTAATATTGGAAAAACCTGCTTTTAACAAAGCGCTAAATCAGCACAATACAAATAGCATCGAATAATATTTTTAATACTCTACTGTACTGTATTACACTGATTAATATAATTGAGCAACAGTTAGAGGACCCTTCAACCCGCTTTAAAAATCCTCTTGAAAAAAATATGTTATGAAAGTTTTACAGCAATGCGCTTTATAAATTGTCCTCTTCGTGTGCGTTTTTACAAGCATAAAACATAATAAACGTTACTCACACATCACGTTTATTTTCAGTAATAAACATATAAAAAAATATATATAACAAGTTGTTCTTTTTATTGCCAAAAGCAAACATAATAACGTTATGGTCCCGTGCTTCTGTACCATTCTTGCTTTTTAGCAAAACGTGGAATAATTACTAAACGAGCCATGATTTGCATGTAAAATATTATGTAACATGAAAAAAATGTCATAGGTAATTTTATAAAGTAAAACATTGTAATTGTGGCAATATTATTATAATTTATAAAATATAAAATAAAATAAAAATGAAATATTTAGTCTATTTTTAAAACTGTGCGATAAGACGGCTGCATTAGTACAATCAGATCGGGTCGGTTTTTTGTTGGTGCGATATGAGGTTGGGTACGTGCTCTCTGCAGACAATATGCTCAGTACAGCGGCACTGCTTTACCAATAACTTTATATTGCTTTGTCTCCATCGGGTTAATAATAATAATTAAGTGAATTTAATTAAATCTTGGTGCAAATTGTTTTGATAGAAGATGTAAGGTATGTTATTGATTATTTAACAAGATATGATATGCAAATAATAATTAATTAATCTGTAAAATGATAGTTTGTAACAATAGTTAGTTAATATGTTGCATTACTTAATAACTGTTTGTTAAAATGTAGATGAGTTATTTATTTGTCTAAAACTAGCTGACTTCTTGATTTATAATGTACATATAATAAAATAATCAGTAAATGTTTAATAAAAGTAAAGATTTCAACCAAATTAAATACTGATTAAAGCATGATGTTTCAAATTAACTGATTTATGATCAGTAAATATTAATAACTGATAAAAATCTGCGAAAGCGAACTGTTTCATTATTTCATATTCATGAATAAATTGATTACGTAAATGTCACGGTTATAAAATATATTAATTTGAGTTGCCTTTCTTTACTCGAAAAAACTATCAAAACTGATGACCCGAAGCAGTGGTGCTGCTAACTTTGAGATTGTAGAATAGTGAATAAAATTTTTAGTTGCGGGAGATACATGATTCTTCGGTTTCTACTAGTCGAGACTTTTTTTGTTGACTGCGGCTTGTTAAAACTATGTTGATTTTTTGGTTGTTGTGTTGTAGTTTGTGTGGATGGAATTTATCATTTTTGCAGCTATTATCAGGTTCTACATTGTGGGTAATTACGTCTGCTACTTTTTGGTTTGTTTGGCTGATTTAGCTAAAATTCCTTGGTAGTTTTTGTTGTTTGACAGTTGTAAAGGTTCTGTTTGGCTTTTGGTAACCGGCAAGCGAATTCCATATCTGGACTTATTTTAAGTAAATGTATTAGACTAGCCATTTGTAACAAGGGACAGCAACCAAAGACTGCCGATAAAAACAATCTTAAGAGTATAGAAATTACTACAACTCAACGTGCATAGTTGTCGTGCACAAACAAAGCTGAATTAAATTTTATTGTACCGGTTTTGTTGCTAGTTTTTATTGTTGGCTGCTGCTGCAATTTTTGGCTATAAACGAGCACATTTAAGGAAGCCGTGTGACAACAGAGACAGTGTTGGCATAATATATTGATTTTTATTGTACTGCTGTTGCTCTTCTAGGTTCTATTTGTTTTTTGTTGTCTCTAGTTTTTACAAACAAGTATTTTTATGAAAAGTCACTTAGTCAAATCTATCTATCGATGGAACACAAATTTACCAGAAGGGATTAGGAGACTGACAGATTTATTGGTTAAGTGGGAAAATAAACTCAGGCGACTACTCTAAAAAGGTTTTAACTGATGGACGTTAAATTATATTTGGAGGTTGAAACGAGATTGAAATATTGCCTATGCAATGTAGCAAGGGTAATTTCTGCTTCTTCTTGAGCTGACTTTGTGATGGTTTTGTCAGTTTTTCAGAAACTAATGGTTGGTGGGGAGGGTTGGCTAAAATTGTCGTTGATGGCTGCAGTGCAGTAAGTCTTAAAGCGGGTGCTAGCAAAAAACTGTTTTAGGATTTTTTTGTTGGCTAGAATGAAAATTAGTTAGAGTAGGGCGGATTGTATATAAAACGCAAGCCTAGAAGTTTTTTTTTATAGTGGGGAAGCAGTGCTGTTGAAATGTTTTTTGGATTATTCTGGATGTCGGTTTTGTGATTCTCTTTCTTACGCGGGAGATTATAGGGCAATGTGTTGCGATGGCGTCTGAAAGTAATTGGTTAAAGGACTTTTGAATACATTGGTTTTGGGGGGCTTTGGAATGGGTTGTTCCAGCTAGAGCAAGGCTTCTAAAACTATATCTATCATAAATGAGGCCGTGAATGAAAAAAGTTTAAGTAGCCCTGATCTAGAGTGATGCTTAGGGCTGCGCTGTTCTTGTTCAGATAATACTGTTTTTGTCCACGGGTAGTCTCATTGATGATGTCAGCTGTTGTCAAGGTTTTTTTGCATTTTTATTTGTCATACCTGGACTTCTTCTTGATGTTAGTTTGCAATTTTTGCAGGCAACTTGGCTTGTCTGGGGTTTGTGATCAAATGCTGTCTGATTGGTTTGATTTGCATTTTTCTTATTGTATTTGTTGGTATTTGGGATTTTTGTTTTGTTTTTTCTACTGCTTTTTTGCAGCATGTGGTTACGTGCTTGGGTAGAAGTTGTGATGTTTTTTGGGTAATTTTTTTTGCTCTGTTGGATTTTGTTGGTTGCTGCTGCTGGTGTTGATCAATTGGATTGGCTTAGCCGGGATTGTAAAGTGCTAGAATTATTTAGACATTTTTCTTTTTACTTAATTATTAGTTACTATTATTCAAACTTCAGAACTATTAGGCATTTGATCGAGTTTGGACTAACGTTTTCAATAAGCTTGATTGAGTTAACTTTATTTTCTTTTTAAAGTTTACTAAAGGATTGTTCAGCAGATCCTGAATAATTGGCTGGGATTTTTTTAAATTTTTTTGGCAGGTGCTTATGGATTTAATTATTTTATCTTCTGGTTGTCCGGGTGCTGCAAAATAAGTATTAGGTTGTAGATCAAGGTTTTATGTTTTTGGTTCTTGTATACTTTTTTTTAGTTCTCTAATGCGTTACAAATTTGTTGATTTATAAACAGTAAAAATTAAATTGGTGAACTAATACTATCAAATATATTAATTTAAATTGCTTTTACTGTATAAATCTATTAAAACTATTGGTTCAAAGCAAGGGTGCTGCTAGCTTTAAAAATGTTAAAAAGTTTTACAATGTCAATAAAATTTTTAATTGCAACTTAATGAGCGCCGCGTCGGCGTAGTAAATTTTACTATTTTTTATAGCCTGATTATTGATGCATGTATCAACTTTTAGATGACGTTCTTGAATCTTGTTAATTTTTTTTTTTTTACAAAGTACGGCAAAAAGTTGTTGGTTTTATGACTTATCCACAAATACTGATTTGATGAAAGAATTTTGTCTAAACCCAATAAAATATTTATAAAATACCTATTTTTAAAATGAGATACTCAAACTAACAAAGACGTGCAACAGGTACTAATAATACTAATAAGATGCGCTACGAGTGAGAAGTTTTGAGACACTAGCTCAAACATACCAAACAATTTTACCCGGTTCTCGTTTTGCATAGTAAGAGCATCCCTCTTGGACGCATAAATGATTTCGACTTTTTTAAAAATTGTGGCTTTAGCCCAATATTATATAAAGTAGTATTTTAAAAATGTTTTAAATTAAAAAAAAATAAATCTAATTTTTGAAAATAAATTTTCTTACATTTTAATTGTTTTGAGAGAATTTTGTGAAAATTTTACAAATACTCACACACTACACATACACTAAATTTGCGCTTTTTTTAACGCATTCCGAAGGTCTGTTACTAGTGATATATTGCATAATTTATTGATTTGTGAATTGCTCCCGTGGGTGAAGTTGTGTTCATTTTGAGCAGGAAGTCATCTATAATATTAATGCCATCAAAATTAGCCTTCTTTTCTTTAATTTAGGATCAATTTTGTTACATATTTCATTGTCTTTATCGTTTATTTCAACTCTAATGTAGCACAAGTTACATAGTGATATCACAACACTTTATAAAGAGTCTTTGTCTACTGACGCACTTGTGCAAAAATTTGTTTGCCGGTAGACTTATTTGCAGTTGCAATTATGTTGCATAAACGTTTGTGCCGCTTTTGCAGAAGAGGAAGTGCAATTCTGGTTGATTTAGGAACAGCGGTTGGATGGTTGATTTTGTTGTTAGTGACTGCATACATTTAGCGGCAATTGCTAACGCAACACAGTTCTAAGATTTCTTAAGAGAGTTATTTGATGGTGGAAGAATTGTGTTATTAACATATTTTTTGGATTATACTAAACGCCCCATTAACTATTTCCTCTTCTTTACAAGGCGACTTTTGAAGCAAAGTGTTGGATGTTAATTGAGATGAATTTGGTGAAAGATTCTTTGCAGAGCCTTTGTGGTTGAAAAGTTTTGATCCAAGCGGCATTAATAAAAAGTTTTTTGGTGGTTGGGTTTTTGTTATTTTTGATCAAACATTTTTTTTATAGGCGTACGTTTTCTTGGGTGGTCGTATTGTTAAAGTCTGCTTCTATCTGAATTTTTTTAGCTTTCTCACTATACAAGAAGTTGAACTTTTTCACGTGGTTTTTGCAGGCGACATAGCTTGTTAGAAACGATACCCGTTATAGATTGCTAGTTTTCTTTGGTCGGTTTTTATTTTTGTTTCTTTTTTTTAGGCTTTTGGGATTTGTCAGCTTTGTTGTTTTTTTTGCTGTTTTTGGTGCTTAAGAAAGGTTTTTTGTAGCACATAACAACATTATGGGGTATTAATTGTGATGCTTTTTAAAACTTTTTTTTTTGGCATTTGTTTTTTTGGCATTTGTTTTTTGCTAGTTTGAGCTTAGTTGGGATTAGAATTTTTTATCTTTGTCGCTTTTCTTATTGGTTGTGGTAGTTAACGTTTCTGAAATATTTAGGCATTATAGAATTTAGCTTTTTGTCTTGAATCGTTCTTGTGCTAGATTATCAGATTTATTCTCTGAATCTATTTTTTTTTTTGAAATATTAGAGGTTTTTTCAGCAACTCTTAAATAAATTTTAACTAGCTAAACATTTTTGTCACTTCTTGGCACGTGTTTTTAGATTAGGTTTTGTCATATTTTGGTTGTCTGAGTAAATAAATATTTGCTTGATTGATTGATTGGTTTTGCCTGTTTTATGGCTAGTTTCTTTTTTTTTTGGCTTATTGGTTGTTGTTTGCAATTTGTAAAGTTTGGGGGTGAAGATGACTCTCGGTTTTACCTGGACTGTCGTTTATGGCAACTTTTTAGTTTTGTCAAAATATTTTTGTTGTTTATTGATGTTGTTTTTCAGACATTATGCCACAAAGTATGATTTTCCATGTTTAAAAAAAATATTGTAAAATAGTTCAACAAAATTTTTTGAAGGAAAATTAGAAACATAATTTTTTTAAATTTCTTGTTTGTTTTTAAGTAGATTTCTTAAGGATAAATAGGGTTTTGGGAGCAGAAAGTTTTTGTTTTCAGAATGTCCCACTCATTTGTCGTAAGTTTATTTTTGTAGCTTAAGCAGAAGAGGGCTGCTCCCAAGCTTCCTACTTCATTAGTGCGAGGATAAAAATTGTTTGTTACATCTGTGGACAGTCAAAAAAATAATTAGTAATAGTTTAAAACTTTGCTGCTGTACTTTGTTTTTTTTTTTTCGTAGAGGATTACAATTTCTTTTGGTGCTCCACGAATCGATATTGCTGTGCGGATGTCTTGGGTCAAAGTGATGTGAGAATGGAAAAGCGTTACCGTAGTTGTAAAAATTTTGTCTTTTAGTAACCGGGCGAACGTACTACATGTTACGTTTGGGGATAATATTGATTTTCAATCTTACCTTGTTTTGGGTCTATCTTAGTTAAATCCAGATTTGTCTTTAAAGAAGAAAAAAATATTGTTGTTTATTTATGCTTTTTTGAACATTTAGCAATAAACTGCAAAGTTGCATATAGTTGCATTTTCCAAAAAAAGAAGAAGAAAAAATGTTTTTTTGATTTATAAAATTTGTTTCTTGAGCAGTTTTTTTTAGAGAAAACAAGGTAATAGGGGCTGAAATTTTTTACGTGTTGGGTTCTAATTGGCACAGATTTGTTTTTTTTTGCTTTTGCAAAACTGTTTTCAAGTTTTTTAAGTTATTAGTGTAGATTGTTTGTTACATCTATAGGCAGACAGTAAAAAAAGTTGATAATAATTTACACTGGAGAGAATTGGTAGCGCAAGACTTCTTCTTTTTAGTGCTCTACTCTACTTGCTGTAAAGATGTCTGAGAATGACGTTAGAATAAAAGAACGGTATTGTAAGGCGTTTGTGCAGAACACATACAAAACGCCCCGCATTTTGATTTTTTTTTTGTTGTTGTGAAGGGGAATCTTTAATAGAATTGGTCTTAAATGACGGAATATTGGAATTGCTCTAGTTTGATCCGCCATTTACATTTGTAGCGCCTTTTGATTTTTTCATAGGCATACCTGAAAGTTTTGACTTGTGCAAATCAGTCTTCTAAAGTAATAGATATAGAAGAAGATTTAGTAAAAGTTATGAACTGTTCTATAGACTGGTGTAAGCAGATATGGAAGTCAGCCTAAAGACTTAGTGGCATTCAGTAGATTAATGATGATAGTGTAGTGTTTCTTAGCAAAGAAACTTTTGCGGGCCTAAACCAGTTGTCTCCGTACCCGCAACATTTACAGCGAGTTTACATAGTCAACTGCAAGTGCAACATTGCCCAGCGGCGCTGCAGTCAGTTTAACACAGGCAAACAAAGACTTCTGCCCACTAAAGTTGGTGTTTGATTTGGACAGTATTATACCCTGTCCGGAAAGAACTTGTAAATTATGATAAGAATCTTGATAGGACACTGCTAACTAACGAATTACATGCACACGATTGGTATTAGAGATAATCCAACGTGCAGAAGATGTGAAATGTATGACGAGACGAATGAGCACGTGCTATGCACATGCTTGGCCCTCTCATACGATAGAGAGTCCATGTTGCGGAGCTGCTGGCCAGTACAAAGGAGACCCTTCTAAGCGTTGTACTTGCATACATCAGCCACATAGGGTTGTTGAAGGCTAGGACAACGAAGTGAGGTTAGTACTGTAGGAGGTACAAAAAGCCTAATGAGGCCTACGTGCAGTAGAATTTGGTTTACCCTCCAACTTTCAATCCAGAATTCAATCCAGGTACCCTGGTGGTGGTGGTATGACAAACTTGAATGACTCAAACCCTGACGCAAGTAAATCCTTCAGTAGAGGAAAAAAGTAGGGCTGTTTGTGTGCAAAACATAAATATGCCGCTGTTTAAAGCATATAAAATAACGTTCATGGGTGTTGCTAAGATGATTCAAAATTATTTTGGAATTTTTGAGACTTACCGCAAAGTATTCATACAATTCCATCAATGCTTTATCTTACAATTGATTATACTATATAACTACCCCTCCCCTTCTTCTCACATTGAAACACCTAAAAATTCTAAAAATGAGTATAGACAAACATATATGTTCAAAGATATAATCACCAGCATATATACAAAATTTTAGTTATGTTACCAAATATGTGTTACGGTGACAAATCAATACACTTGGAGCCCAGTCCACACTTATTGAGAAAATGTGTAGAATCTATATTAACAAAAGTTAGAGAACCTGTCCTTAAAGCTAAAACTTTCAGTCTTAACCGTCGTTTTCATGAGTTTTCTGTAACTTTTTTGCACAAAATCAAATTTTTATTACTTTTTGGTAAAAAAAAAGCATTTTTTGAAAACTTTAATCCAATACATTTTTTTATTATTTTTGGTTTAAAATGTATTTTGTCAGAAACAGAATTTTTTAACATTTTTTAGTCTAAAATTGTTTTTTGTTTAATTTTTAAGCTAAAACAGTATTTTTATGAGTTTTCTGTAACTTTTTTGCACCAAATCACATGTTTTGATTACTTTTTGTTCAAAAATGCAGTTTTTATTATGTTTTTATTTAGAAACAGCATTTTTTTGTTTAATTTTTAGTGCAAAAGCAGTCTTCTCTATAAGTTTTCTGTAACTGTTTTTGCACAAAATCACAATTATTATCTAAAAAGTTATCACTTTCTAATCTAAGAAGAAAGTTTTATTTAAAAACAGCATTTTCTGAAAACATTTTAGTCTAAAATTGCTTGTTTTGTTTTATTTATATTTTTTATGAGTTTTCTGTAACTTTTTTTGCACAAAATCACATTTTTTTATGACTTGTTGGTCTAAAAAGCATTTGTTATTAAGTTTTTAGTCAGAAACAGCATGTTTTGAACACTTTGATTCAAAATTGTTTTTTTTTGTTCTTGTACAAAATCACATTTTAAATTATTTTTTGGTCTAGAAAGCATTTTCTATTAAATTTTTAGTAATAAACAATGTTTTCTAAACACTAAAAGTTTAAAATTGCTTCTTTTGTTTAATTTTTAGTTTAAAACATTATTTCTGATAAGTTTTTTTTAACTTTCTAGCACAAAATCACATTATTTCATTAATTTTTGGTCTAGAACGCATGTTTTATTAAGTTTTTAGTCAAAAACAACGTTTTCTACACATTTTAGTCCAAAATTGCTTCTTTTGTTTAAATTTAAGTTTAAAACAGTATTTTCTAATAATCTTTTTTTACCTTTTTTGTATAAAATCACATTTTTTAATTACTTTTTGGTCTAGAGAGCATTTTTTATTAAATTTCTAACCAAAAACAACGTTTTCTAAAAATTTAATTAAAAATTGCTTCATTTGTTTAATTTTTTTTTCAATGCAGTGTTTTCTGTTGCATTTTTTTTAACTTTCTTGCACAAAATCACATTATTTCATTGATTTTTGGTCTAAAAAGCATATAGAACAAAAATGTCATTATTTGGAAATTTCTTAAAATTGTATATATTTTTTTTTAAGTAGTACGTCTAACGTTCTTCTTTCTATTGTGCAGCTTTGATTACTACTCTTTTAGTAGATGCACTACTAAAGTTATCAATGCAGGTTCTGGTCCATTAAGCATATCTCTGCTTTTTTATTTGCTAGTCTTCTTCAAAGTTTAATTTCGTTTTTTTCTTGTTTGGACTTAAGAACTAAGCCTTGTTATCTGCCTTCTAGTCATTCATTGATGCTGAAGTCCAGCTCTCCATCCTTCTTTTAGGTAGTCTGCCTAAAGTTTTTCTACTTTGGGATCTTTGGTCTTTACCTCATTTGGCAATTCTATCCACATGGTTCTCTATTGCCATTATTGTGATTTGATCAATCTATCTATTTTTTATCTAGTTCTTTATTGATAGCGCTGCATTTAATTTTATCACGTATTTTACTGCTTTTATTGTTCTAAGACTTTACGGCACTGAATCTCAAGAATGTTTTACAATTTCACCGTCTGTGACCATCTTTGACTTTCTGACTACAGTATCACACTACTACAAATGTATAAAAGAAAACCGTTATTGACTTAATGAAATTTTGATGGCAGATTAGAAGCTCATTTAAAAAAAATAAACAATTAGTCTATTTTTTTTAATAGATAGGTAGTCGTTCGTAGCAAAATACATCGACAGAAACTGACGACAGAGACACAATTCTAGAATAGTAGAAATTATTGTATTGTGCTGTTGCTAGCTTTTGTAGCTTAGTACTGTTGCTTGTTACCTTAATAATTAAATCAACATTCATTGAAACTTATTAAGAATTTCTTGAAGCATCAGATTGCTCTGCGCTGCTTTATATATCTGCACCAGTCAATACCAAGTACAACATTGCCAATTAACTCACAACATATTTAGTTAATATATAATAAAAACACATAACATCCTGGAACAGATTATCAAAAGTGAAACTAAAATTTGTGTTATTTATTAATCTCAATAAAGTCAGAGCGTTTGTATGCCTAATATGCCTATCACAAAATAAACTAAACCAATAAAGTGGTAGTTAATAGAATAAATTTAAATTTAAAATCCAAATCAATACAAATTCATTATTTTAATGAAAATTCCTTGTTTTACATTTGCATGTTTGATACTTGCATTAAAATGTAACAGCAGTTGGCAATGATCAAAGAAAAATAATACAATAAATAATGAAACAATCCACTTCCCTGCCTGTCCCGTATACATTTCCATCGCATTAATTTAAGTAATGCATTCCCAAACCGCAAAACCACCAACCCATTCAACGTCGACATTTTCATTCACTCGTATCTATTAATGAAATATACAAAAAATAATTTGTGAAAATTCCATTACGTGAGAAATAACACAACAAAAGCCGCGTCACGCACGCAAGAACAATTTTATCGCCCCACAAACAGTTTCGAATATACTTAATTATTGACAACACCTATAACAAAAGAGGGGTGTTGCATCATAATAATTACAATAATTTAATTTTATAGAATTTAATAATAATTGATTGATCTGTTTTGGTTTTATAAATAAAACATGAATAATTGTATCAACGTAAACAAAATTGTCATTGAAAACTAAAAAGAAACTGTGAACTTCACTCAAATCTCTAAAGGCTACTTTTTGTTAACTTAATCGTGTATAGTAAAAGAAGCAGTAGATATTTTAAATTTTATAAATTATTTCTTGCAAGGCTACTTATTGAAATTAATATGCACCGTTATAACAACGATCAATCACAATTATAGCAATATTAAACATGCAGAGGTATAATAATTTAATTCACTACAATTTACATATTATAAACATTATACATTAATAATTGATTGAAATCAATATTTTATAAATTCCTTTGTTAGTAGGTGCAAATTTCGATATAATTGTTATTTATTAATCGTTTCTTAATATCTCACTAGTTAAATGTAAGGGATACATGCTTCGTATGATGTGAATTTAGCTGGAAAATGAAACGCGATATAAAGGTATAGTTTTGATCAAAGGACGCTTTAGATATTTAGTTTCTCATTATTAGAAAATCCAAGGGGGAACTTGGCAACTTTCAACTACATCCAGTTTCGGGAAAGGAAGTTTTATACTATATATACATATAAAAGCTTTACGCCGTGTCGTCTATCCTTTTCCAACTTGATTGATTTTTTTATATTCATCCATTCGTTTCCGTGCGTTTTCGCACAGCATTGTTGCATTTTCAACTTTATAAAACTCTAATTAAATCGCAGCTGTAAATCTTTATCAGCTAACAATAATTATGGTACAATGCACAATTTGTAATTCCTTTGTTTTAAATTTTCTAAAATAATATTATTAGTTTATCTCAATGACTAGAAACATTTAAGAAGATTAAAATTGCTAGTATTACATAGTATAAAGTTACGTCTATTTAGACAAAAAGTCTTAAGAGCTTCGTAACCTTTATGCACTTTCTGTATACTTTTATTTGTTTGTTTGTTTCTATGAATATTAGTTATAAATGAACTATCATGTTTGGAAATCTTTACTTAATTAAAATTCTGTGTTAAAAATAGCTGAGATAAAAATTATTAGTTGATTTCGAAGCCATTATTCCGTTATTTTGTTAAAATGTTAAGGTGGTTTACTCGATCACAAAATAAAGAATGCGGTGTTGTAATAAAATATCTTGCGCAACGGGGTTTAACTTTTTTGAAGATACTCAAATACACAACCTCCTAGTCGTAGCAATGAAAATGATCTCGGTTATATAGATTTTCTGTCTGCATTTGATTTTATTTTAAAGAAAACATAAAAATCTAGAAAAAGATTATGTTTCTTACTTTACTATTAATTTATGCAGCAAATTTATTAATATATTGTAATCTGCAATCAAAGGTCGTAGCAGTCATAAAAAATTTCTAAACAAAACTTTACTCCTGCAAATGCTCCAGAGAATCGTTATAAGATACTGAACAAACTGTCTGTAATATCAACTCAGAAGAAATGCTAGACATTAGTTTAGAAGAACTAAAAACTGCTCTCAAACAAATGAAGAATGGGCGAGCGCCGGGAGAAGACTGAATATCAAATGATATTCTGAAGCTTGGAGGCGATCCGTATTCTGCTGAATGGATGCTTAGTTGAAGGAAAAATACCAAGGAATTGGCAAAACGCTGATGTAATTTTGATTAATAAAAAAATTGAAAATTACCGTCCTATTAACCTGTTGTTGCATCTCTATAAATTACTGACCAAAATTACTACAAATTCACTAACAAACAAATTTGACTTTTACCAACTGATCACTTGCAGACAATCCGAACGTTAATAAAAAAAAGCGTAGAATAAAATGTACCACTCCACCTGGCATTCATTGCATACGAGAAAGCTTTCGACTCGGTAGAATTATGGGCGATACTGAGCGCAATGTCCGATGCAAGAATCGATTCAATATATACAAACCTAATTAAGAACATATATAAAAATGCAACCTTTTGTATCAAGTTAGATGGAGATATTAAGACTAACCAAATAAAGATTAAAAGAGGCGTTCGGCAGGGTGATGTCCTCTAAACTATTCACTCTGGCACTTGAAAATATCTTCAAAGAACTAAATTGGGACGAAAGGGGTATAAACATAGAAGGCAGAAACTTGACACACTTACGATTTGCAGATGATATTGTCCTTATGGGTAATAGCATTGAAGAAATATATACCATGCTACAAGAACTAAATCAAGCTTTCAAAAAAGTCGGATTAAATATGAACCTGAACAAAACAAAGGTAATAAGCAACACTAACCAACAGATATCTATTGATGGTTATATCAGAAATTGTATACTAATACATATACTTAGGCCATCAAATTAAACTAGGCAAAGAAAATAAATCCACCAAGTTTTTCAGGCGAGTAAGATTAAGTTGGGTTGCCTTCGGAAAAAAAGGACACATTTCAAAAAACTGCAATGTCTTAATGTGCTTAAAGACTAAGGTGTTTAATGCATGTATATTGCCTGTAATGACTTACGGGCTAGAAACTACTACTTTGACAGAAAAGAGCTGGGTAGGGCACGTCACAAAGCAAGACTCAGACCGTTGAACAAATAGAGTTACATAGTGGAGACTACGAAGAACTAAGAGAAGCGTAGGGAGACCTCAGAAAAGATGGCTGGATGATGAAAAAGACTAGTCGGCAAAAGAAGCCCAAGACAGAAAAAAATGGAATTAATTAGGGGAGGCCTATGTCCAGCAGTGGACTTTGAAAGGCCAAGAAGAAGAAGAATCTGGTTTATATTAGATTATAGATTTAGTGTTATCAAAATAAAATACAATCGGTTTGAGGTGGGTACTAGGTCATGAACGACCGCCACTTTTAGCCTCTAACTTAAATTATCTGCAAAATGCAACCGAAACCTTTGGCTTGGTCAGAGGTAGTCACTAGATTTACGACTGTTTAATCATTTTAATTATTTTTTGAGTAAATAATTCTGAACTTAGAGGTTTTGGTGCTAATGAACAAGCTTGCATTGTTAGTACTCATATATACAGAGTATTTATTTAAATTTATATGCGGGGCTACGAAGAACTATTTCAAAAATTAGAACAGCATTTTTTTTATTTGGTTTTTAACTGAGAACTATCATAAATGTCTTACACAAAGTCTACTGGAAAACTAGAGAAACCCCCTTTTTCATAAAACTATAAAATCAATGATTTTCACAAAATCTAGTGGAGATATTAAGGGATCTCGTTTTTTTTCCAAAGACTCTAAAAGCATCCAATCATGATTATAAATGTCTCATACGAAGTTTACAGGGAAAACCTTATCTTTTAAAAGTTGAGCACAAACATTTTTTTTTGCACAAATTTGAATAAAATTTATTTGGTTTTCCGGCTATGCATTACCATAAATGTCGCTTACAAAGTATACTGGGCAAAGCACGGGAACGCCAGATATAAATTGCAAAAATATTATGATACAACTAAAGAAGCCCTTTAGACAATTGCAAATCTCAATCTGGTCATCAGCTTTTAGCAGCTATGGAGTGGGAAATATGATCTTAAAAAGCTAGTAGTAACCTTTCTTAAGAAAAAAAACTGCACTATTGAGGCGGGTAAATCTTTAACATGTAATGGAGATAATGGAGTACTAGGACATGCAGCACCTGATAGACGTTTTCGGCAAAATTGAAACCAAACTGCAGCTAAAACATTAATACACGAAAGAAAATAGATGCAACTTAATAAAAGTGCTTTGAAAAATTAATCATTTTGGAAACAATGTCTCCTCAACAAACACAAAGCCGAAAAACAAACAATTTTGACCGGCCCAACTGACTATCGACCATACGCTACGATGCGCGTAGGTGAACAATAATAACATTATTTATAATTTTGATCTATTTGGTTTGAATCGACAACCACAAGTCTTAGAATAAAGTTGCTCCGACACGTTTTTTTTCATTTTGCTGGGTTTGCAGACGTGTTTAGAAAAATCCGCTTACCACCCTTACTCACACCGCTGTACGTATATAACACAACCTAAATTAAAAAAAAAAAAATATTTAGAAAAAAGTTGTTTGCCAGGGTAATCAAAAAATCAAAACAGCAACTGGTGGCGTTAGTTGAAAGAGAAGTGTTGGGTTGTTTAGAAACATTATTGATCTCTACAACCATACATAGTTGTATCGGATGGACGGAAGTCATTGCCTTCAGCATCATTATTAGTAAAAACAATATTCCATTGCTGAAACAGCGGGTATTTTTTTGCTTTTGGCGATAACGGTTACCAGTTTACTAGCATGCGGTTTTTGAAGCCAATTGCCTATAACCCAACTACTACGTATTCTAGGAAAATAGAAAAGGTAGAAAGGCAACAGGCCAAACTTAACTTACGAAATTTTTAGTTTCCTTCAACAGTCTCAAAAACCGTGGAGTTCATTATTGCCGCTAACTTAATTTTGGTCAAAAAACAAACGTTTTTACTTAGAGAAATTTTACTAAAAATTACTAAAAGTTTACAGTTACCTTTGACTTGTAAAACGCCGTAAGACAAGTTACGAAATCAAAGCAGAAGTTTAGAACAAGCACCTGCAATATGCCACGTATAAACAAATTACTTACAAGAAATGGTAACACCTCAAACGTTATAAAGCAGTTGTGTTCTACCAATAAAAAGACAAAACTATGGTGTAAATCTGAGAGCACCGTCTAGCCGCAAAGGTGATGGCCCAAAGAGACTGATAACAACAGCGGTCAGGCATTGTTACTGAGTTTGAGAATTACTTTGTTGGTCTCTAGTAAAAATGGACATTGATTATTTGCGAATAGCAAGTACTTGCGGTGTAGTATGATTACACGGTGTTACCTTAGATGAACATCAAAGAAGTTCAAACAACTTGTGTATGACAATACCCGATTAACTTAGTACAAAAACCACGACAAAACTGATTTGAGGAAACTTTTGGAACTGACTATCTAAATTAAGTATTAAACTATTACATTCTAAAAGAACTATTTAGCAAGAAAAAGAAAATAACGCCACCATGACTATTTAGACTAGGTTAGGTTAGGTAAAAATTGTTTACCTTTCTCATTTTTTTATGGAATCTGTAGCTGCATTAAACATTAGGTAGTACTGTTTGCGCGGTGACATATGTTTTTTTTCCTTAAATATCTTTGACAGTTTTTTTGAAGTTAGGGTATGTTTCCGCTAAGAATATAGGTTTAGGGTGACTTGTTCTGGGTAGAAACATTTTATTTTTTACGGATTTTCTTTTGTTTTTAACGTAAATAGTTTTTTATTCTAGTTTTATGCAATAAAAAGGCTTAATTTATAATGAATTTTATGAGAGGAGACAAACTAGTTTTGTATGTTTTTTATAATGTAGGCGCGTACCTAAAGTTTTGTTTTAATAGTTTTGAAGATCAAATTAGGAAGGTGACGTAAACGGATTTCTGGCGTTTGTCATGACTATTGCCAACATATCAATCGTTAAGTTGGAAATTTCTTCTTGGATGTTGGCCTTCAATTCTTGTAGGGTTTTTGGACGGTTTACATGAACACGGGGTTTCAAACAACCCCGTAAAAAAAAAATCAAAAGGGGTAAAATTGGGAGAGCGGGCCGGCTACTCCAAATTTCTCCTCACCTCATTGAGATGAGGCGATCTGGGAAGAGTTTCCTTAAAACAGCCATCGATGTTCTTGAAGTGTGTGCCGTTGAAACAAATGTCATCTAAGTCTAACTCATTCTAAGTAATTTAGCTGTGGGAAAACAATTACTGTAACATGTTAAAATACCGGTCTGAATTCACTGTAACTGTGATTTTATTTTTTTCAAAGATCCAGAGAACAATAATTCTATCTGAGAAAATTGCATACCACACTGTAACTGTAAATGTAAAGGCCTTTTTATGCAGTTCTTGAGGATTGGTGTCAGCCCTAAAGCGCATGTTTTGATTTATTTGCTAGGTTGCGATCACAGAACATCCGCTCGAAAAGTAAGCCTCAACGGCAAAAGCACGCTCTGCACTGTTTTAACGTATGATGGCGAATGAACTGTGTTGGGACATAACTTTATAGTCCCGCCTTTTGGACGAGACCACTTGTGCTCCGCTACGACATCAACCGACTGAATGGCGCCCAATTTTAAAAAGGAAGTTATGCTGCCGCACTCTGTAAAATAAATGACAATTCTGCGCAATTTATATTGAATTTTATGCAATAAATGGTGTTTAAGCAATTTGCGATAAGTTTTATGATCTAAGTTATTTATTGTGTTAATGTTATGAAAGGGGTTTTTGCAAGATTTATGATAAATTTTATTAGATAAATCATTTTTTGTGCTAAATTTGTGCAACAAAAGGGTTTTTATCTAATAAAAATATTAACACAAAAGCTAATTTATTTTATGAATTATATCATAAAATGCGCAAAAGTTTTATTTAATGAATAAATTTTGCACAAAAATCTGTTATTTTATTAAATTCTTTATAAATTGCGAAGAAAAACCATGTACAAATATCTCAAAAACTATATTATTCCATAAAATGTATTATAAGGAAGCAAAAAGCTCATTCATTGCATGAATATAGAATTTTAAAAAAGCATCACAAACTTTAACTATTGTACAAAAACTGATTTAGTTTAAAAAATTTATCATAAATTAATCAAAACATAGAATGAGCATAAAAAACTTATTTTTTGCACACTGATCTATATTGCGCTTAGCGCAAAAAGCTAGAATACTTCAAGACATTTATCATAAATTGCACAAATTATTTTTTATTGCATAAAATTGGTACAAAAAATTGATTTTATATTTAATTCTTATGGAATTTATCATAAATTGTACAAGAAAGCTGATTATATATTAAATTCTTTTTAAATTGCACAAAAAAACCATTAATTGCATAAAAATTGCACAGAGCTTTTGTAGTGCATTGCGCAGTTTATTATAACATTTTTTTGCTAATAATAAATGTTTTTGCTGGACAATTTTTGATACATTTTATGAGATAAATCAGTTTATGCAATAAAAGAGGTTTTTGTGCAACTTAATTTCAGAAATAAATTAGTATTTTACGATAATTTCATGCAACAAAAGGTTTATAATAAGTTTTCTTATTTGTTTTGAATTACCTAAATTATTGTGTCAAATGCACGGATTTTACACTACTTATTTATTTACTATCAGTTTATCTTTACTTTGTGTATTGCAGTAAATTAAATGCAGTTTTCATATACACACAAGCACATGTTTTTTTTTCTTGATACTATTAAAGTCTATCTATTTCTGGCTTAAACTTGTTGCATTTGGTTATTGTTGCTCTGGTGAACGTTTGTAATTTTGGCAATTTTTTAGTTATTTATAGCTTCTTTGTTGTATAAACCTCAGTTTGATTCTGTTTTGGACTCATGTGCTTGCAGTCTGAGTTGTATTTAGGCAGTAGGTGCACTTTTTGCTGTGGTGGGTTTAGTTTATTTTAGAGTTCTTGCCGGTCAACGTTTTTGATGTTTGTTTGTGCTGTTCAGTAGTATCTGGTTTTTACTAGTTAAAAACTTTTTTGTTTTTGAAGCGGTTTACTTGGCGCTTTATACACTTCTAACTTTTTCGTTCTATTTTGCACTTTTCACGTTCTTTAGCACTTCTTTAACAGCTTCGTCTCTTTGATAAAGTCTAAAATATTTTGTCAAGGGATTATTTTTAGCTTTTTTTTTGGTTAGGTTAGGTTAAGTTAGGTTAGGTTAGGTTATTTTAGAATATTTTGCTAAGGGATTACTTTTAGCTATTTTTTGGTTAGGTTGTGTTTGCTAAAGAAGACTCCGTTGCAGATTATAAGCATTTACTTTGCAGTTTGGTTTGACTTGTTTGTGTTACTAAAGTTTTGGTATTATGTGATTGTCTTGGTTGGAATAGTCTAGAGTCTCAGTTTTTTATAGGTTACTTTGTTCCGCATCAAGTTAGCTGCGGGTTATTTTCTTACCGGTCACGTATAGGATTTTGAAAGCAGGCAAGCTGGTTTTCTATGAAGTTTCTTTTTATCCCTTGGTTTTTTTGGTATCTAGACCAGGCACAACTTTGAAGGTTGTGTCCAGATTGTTTATGCAGTCTATAACAAGATTGGATTTTATTACTGACGATTGCAATGTTTTTAATGCAGCTTGACTATTTGACATGCTGGTTTTTGGACTTGTCTTTATGGATTTTAGTATCTGAGCATAGTTTTTTAAGGGCGGGACATTATGTAATTTACGTTAGTTGCGACCAGAAGTGCAACTGCTTTTGAAACTTTGATTAAACCAGTTTGAGTATGTTTGTGTATGGATTACTATAGACCTGGTTGTAGTTTATTGTACAGGTGGTGCAGAAGCAATACAACGTTTATATTGCTTGGGTACTGGTTCTGCAGATTTAGATATTAATTTAACAGAATCTTTTTTGGATTACAATATAAACTTCCAGCTCTTTCTAGTTGTACTTGAGACATCTTTTTGGACAAAACAATCTTATTAAAAAAAATTGCAAGAACAATAATCCCAGACTATCGCTTAGGGTTTACGAGAGTCTTATTGCACTTGAAAAACACTATCAGCAAACCTACAACAAATCAAGTCTCGTTTATAATGTTGATGCAACGCGCTAATTCAAACTTAGCAACTTAACTCGGGCTAAAATTTTGAAATGTGTTGGTGAGATCGGCTATTAATGTAGCTAGAAAACTTTTTTTGCTGGTATTACACAAAAACAATTGATGCAGACAGTCTACGCCTTTTATCCTCTTAAGTTGGAAACGCGCCGCAGCACTTGGAACAATAGCGAATTGTCTTGGACTGTTAGCTGTCCTTTAATTATCACTTTTGATAGTCAGCTGTAGTTTTTGTCACGTTTGACAAATAAACTTGGTTCTCGCCTATCCGTCGACGTGTATGTGATTTAAAAAAAACGTTGAATCACGAACACTTGGCGGGCAATACCAATCCAAATTGCAGAAAATTTTGGGCGGGCGGGCGGCGTTTACTTATTTAAACCACACACCCACTAAATTAAAACATAGTTGCTGCCTACCCAACCAAGCGTTTGTGATCAGAAAATTGAATCACAAACACTTGCGCGGGTGGGTGTTCAACAATTAATTTCCGCTTATCCGATCAAGTGTTTTTAATCATCAGAAAATTAAATAACAATTACTTGAGCGGGCGAGCGGAGCACAAATCCAAACCACACGCCTACTAAATTTGAATTGTGTCTCTGACCACCCACCAAAATGTTTTTGATTATTCAATCTCAATCTAAACCAGAAGTCAACTAAATTTGAATTTAGTTACCGCCTATCCACCCAATTGTTTGTGATCATAAAAAATAGATAACAAACTCTTGGGTGGGTGGGTGAGCAACACAAATCCAAACCACACGCCCACAAATTTAAACTTTGTATTTGCTTAAAAATTTAGATTACAAACACTTGGGCCGGTGGGTGGGTAACACAATTGTAAATCACACGCCCACTAAGTTTGAACTTAGTTCTCGCACTCTCACACAAGAGTTTGTGATCAAAATATTGAATTACAAACACTTGGACGGGTGGGTGGTCATCACAATCCAAACCACAATTCAACTAAATTTGATTTGTTTACCGCCTATCTTCCCAATTGTTTGTGATCAAAAAAATTAGATAACAAACACTTGGGTGGGTGGGCAGGTAACACAAATCTAAACCACACGCCCACTAAGTTTAAACTTAGTTAGCACCCGCCCAACCAAGTGTTTATGATCAAAAATTTAGATAAACACTTGGGCGGGTGGCTGGGCAACACAAATCCAAACCACACGCCCACAAATTTAAACTTTGTTTCCGCTTACTTACCCAAGTGTTTGTAAACAAAAAAATAGATTACAAACATTTGGGCCAATGGGTGGGCAACACAATTGTAAATCACACGCCCACTAAATTTGAACTTAGTTTCCGCACTCCCACACAAGTGTTTGTGATCAAAAATTTGGATTACAAACACTTGGGCGGAGGGTGGGCATTCCAATAAAAACTACAAGTCAACTAAATTTGAACTTAGTTACCGCATATTGTCTCAACTGTTTGTGATCAAAAAAATTAGATAACAAACACTTGGGTGGGTGGACAGGCAACACAAATCTAAAGCACGCACCCACTACGTTTAAACTTAGTTAGGATCCGCCCATCCAAGTGTTTATGATCAAAAAAAGTTAGATAACAAACACTCCAAATTAATCCAAATTAACTAACAATTTAACTAAATTTGAACTTACCGCCCATCTACCCAATTGTTTGTGATCAAAAAAATTAGATTACAAACATTTTGGTGGGTGGGCGGGCAAAACAAATTTAAAGCACGCACCCACTAAATTAAAACTTAGTTAGCACCCGCCCACCTAAATGTTTGTGATCAAAAATTTAGATAACACACACTTGGGCAACACAAATCCAAACCACACGCCCACAAAATTTAAACTTTTACAGGAATATTGGGGCCATGTAGATGCCGACGTTGAAACCGTCAATTATAACTCGACATATAAATAGGTTTAGCAAATACTAACAAAACAAAGATAGTGCTACGGAAAACATTAATGATGACTTTAATTTCAACATAATTTTTGGATTACACCGGGTGTCTCAAAACAAAAACCTTTACAACAAATTTTGTTGCAGCTTTTTAGCAAATCCTAGTTGAGCCAAGGAAAAACAAACGTTTTAAACAAAAAAACTTGCAGTTTTTGCATGATACCAGCAAAGGATGTTTTTTATTCTACCATTTTTGTACATACATACATCTAACTCATAAGAGTCTTCAGCTAATCTCAATTGAACCTAAAGTTAAATTAAAGTCTTTTAAACAACGATTTCTCAAAACTAACGGCAGTTGGTTTGTGGGCGAGTTTTTGAATGCTGGGCTTAAATCTTACTAATCAAAACTCAGAACAAAGAATAGAGTTTGAGAATGATTGCTCTAGATTATTTAGCAAAACGCAGACGACTAGAGATGGAGCAGCAAAATGACGCTTTGAGTTCCGGAAAATAAAACCGCAGACAAGGAACTATTCCGAGCAAGGCAACCTTAATCTCAAACGCCTGAAGGTTTCTGAAAAAGGTAGAGAATGTATTAGATTTGCTTCTAGATTAGTTTAGCACATTGCCTTATGAATACACCAAATACCGCTCCGATCGTCCGTCTGGTGTTTTACAATGCAACAAAAATATTCGGGGAGCATTACGCTTTTTATCTTTATAAGATGGACTCTGTTTAAGTTTCAAGAAAAAAAAATACTAGAAGAATTGCCAAGATTCGAGCACCTCTAGGACACACCATCATTACAAAAAAAAAAACATCTTTAAAACTGGATACGTTTCAATACACGTAAGGCTGCGGACACAGTGCTTTGATTCTGGGATACCGGAGTTTTGCTCTTAAAAATATATAATCACGAGGATTGGAGCAATGAGCGACAATAACAATCTAGAATTGAAGTTTTAATATATAAGCAAAGGTACGATGCTATGGTTGAAGTAATAGTCCTCATTGTGTTTGCATACTAAAACAACTTGCAACCTTTTTGCAGCACTTGGGGCATCTTTTTAGCTTACAATTTTCTAATCAGCGATCCTCTCTTGATCTTTTTTTGGTGGTCGGTGGAATTACAACGGAAATGTTTGTTAGCACTTTGACTCTGGACACTGAAATTTTGATCCTAAAAATATAAAAACACGAGGATTAGAGCAATGAGGAAAAGTAACAATCTAGGATTGCTATGGTTGAAGCAAAGGTTTTCTTTGTGTTAGCACTCTTAGACAACTTACAACTCTCTCGTAGCACTTGAGGCACTCTTTTAGTTTACAATTGCCTAATTTTTGTTGATAAAATTTGGAAGGAAACACTACGCTTGATGCCTGCATCTTGAGACTCCGATAAACTTACAAGTCTCTATGTAGCCAAGTTTTAGATCTAGGACGGATATTGCGGTGCAACATTTATTATAGTTTGATTGTTGATCAAGCGTAAGAAATAATTGCCTACAAGCACAGACACAAAGACTCCATAACCTTCTTTTGGAAACAAAAAGAATATTTTTTGGATTGGCATTTTGGTCGAGCACAAATATTTTTTGCAAGGCCTACTAGGAAATCCAAGGAACATTAACAGCAGATAAATGAAGATTTGGAGAGCTACTAGAAAACCTGATTATTTATTAATATTAATTTTACCATGCAACTGATGATTAAAATCTTTGACTAAAAGAAGTCTGATGATTCTTTTTTTTTTAATGAAAAGTGGCACTTGTTCAGGCAAAGTGTTTCGGGCGCTAACTAGAGCTATGACTAACCGGATGACCGCAGAGATGAGTTTTAGAATAGACAACTCATTGGTGGAAAAATTGAAAAAAATAAGCTTTATGTCGGCCATTCTGCATCTCGACCGGTCCGCCGGACAGCATCAACAAACTACATTATTCTACAATACTCCAGAAATCAAAATGTTTTTCCATTGTTTTATTTTATAATATAAGTTTTTATTAATATAATTTGCTTTAAAAAATAATTCTATAGAAAATAGTTACTTAATCAATAGATTTGCAATCTATTTTATATTTAAACATTTTGCTTCAATGCCACCCACACAAAGAAATGTGCACAGCACCATAATTATTCTTTCCCGATAAAGATTTACAGCCGCGATTTAATTAGAGTTTTATAAAGTTGAAAATGCAACAATGCTGTTCGATAATGCAGGGAAAGCATTGGATGAATAACAAAATCAATCGGGATTGAAAAGCGTAGATGGTGTAAAGCTTTTATATGTATAATATATATTGTATAAAACTTACTTAACCCGAAACTGGATATAACTGAAACTTGGTAATTTTAAACTATAATCTAATAATGGGAAACTAAACATCTAAATAATCCTTTAATCAAATTTGCAGTTTTGTATCGTGTTATGTTTTAACTGAAAAGCTATGCAGCAAATATTATATAAAAATATGCTTTCCTGTTGCATTAGTGTTTTTAATTCTAATTGATATATGTCAGTTTATGTAAATATCAATCAACAACGCTGTATTAAATCCTTTGTTATCTAAATATATTCAATTCCATAAATGAAGCTTGAATCAAGCTCTGTTTGTTAATGTTTTTGTATATTCAAAAACAGTGTCACTAAAACTAATTTTAGTTACATTGCTATTCCAGTTCTAATTAACTAAGGGGCAGCTTTATTCAATTGTATGCAAACACACTAATAAGGGTCCAGCCTGAAAACATAATATAATCCCGTTTTAACAGAAGCTGCACAAGAATGGGCATTACATTCCGTAGCCCCATTTGCGACGTATCGTTATATTGTTTAATAATTCACTATACGAATTGCAGCCTCCTGTATATAGCCAACAACGGATTGGTTAAAGACTAATGTTGCACGTCCACCTTCGTCAGATAGGGTCATGTTCGGCAAAGAGAAATTGCATGTGAACACGTCGATCTAATCGACCGTTGAAAGTGTATCAAGGGTTTAATTTGGTTGTAGCGAAGGCGGAAATGGAAGAAAACCATAATGGCATTACTTTATTTAATTATATAAACTGAAAATGTATCAAACTTGTTTAAATTCAATACTTGCAAAATATATTTAAGTTAAAAAAAGGTCAGACAACTCTGAGAAAATAGAAACAGCAGGAAATAAACGTAAAGGTCTTAAAGTATAAATTCTTAACGAAATCAAAATCCCCAAAGATTATATTATTTCCTCACCCTAGAAATTTCCCAATAACATAAATCGTTATGTAAATAATTTAATAGCACAATCCTGCAATTTAAAAACATACAATCTATAGATATTTATAACCACTCCATACATAATTAGACTACACAAATCAATATTATGAATGAGTTATTATATGCCAGCTTATTATATACCTAAAATACAAATGTAATGAATGAACGGTTCTATTTCAAGAGGGGTTAATAATAAATATCTTTTCATTGATTTCGTAAATATTTAAAAGGTTTCCAAAACATTAGTTAAGTTAATTTTGTCATGTCCGTTGGTTCTAATTAAAGATAGTAATATTTCATGAATATAATTGTGAACATAAATTGTGCATCAAATTTAAATTAAAAATAAATAAAGCATAGTTTTGATTAAAATAAAGTTTAATTTGTATGTTTTCAAATTGTAACTGAAGTTTTAATTGAAGTGTTAATCGACAATGTTTTTGCAATATCTAATACTGAACGTTATTTTGTTTGTATTTTTAGTAATTGCAGTTTTAATTGAATTGTTCATGACAACGTTTTTATAATATCTAATGATAAATGGACACAAAATTTTGTAATTAGTGGTAGATATGTTTGTTAAGTAAAAGCTGTTTTTTTTTTAATTTTGCAATAATTGTAAGATTTCTGAGAATTATTTACAATTTCTGAGGTGTTTTGTAAGTTTTGTTTAAAGTTTTTTAAGTTTTCATGGAAGCGGTTTAAGGTTATATTAAAATCTGAGTTGTTGTAGGTATATACATATAATAAATTGCATTATATAAAAGAAGAGATAGTAGGAATCTTTGCGGAACTTTTCGATAAGGTATAAATGCATCGGAGTAGGTAGAGCCTAATAAAGTCACCTAATAAGCCGTAGGTTCATCCCATCATACGACTTCTGTAGCAAGGTAAAATAGCTGTAAGGATTTTTAGAACAAACAACTTAAATGCAGAAACTTTGTGCCAGACAAGTCAAATATCTTTGTTAAATGGGTGGGCGGGAACAAAATGTTTGTTCTTTTAAGTTTAAACTTTGAGAGCGCGTGGGTTTACCGCCAGAGTGTTTGTGATCTAATTTATTGATCACAAAGACTTGGGTGGGTGGGCGTGAAGAAAGTTTAAATTATTTGGAGGTGTGATTTAGATTGATGTTTCCTGCACGCCCGCTAGAGTGTTTGTGATTCAAGTTCTTGTTCACAAAATTTGGGTGGGTGGGCGGGTACAAAGTTTTAATTATGTGCACGTGTGATTTGTGTTGGTGTTTCTCAATCACCCGCCCGAGTGTATGTTTTCTTAATTCTTGCTCACAAACACTTGAGCGGGTGAGCTTACTTACTTGGGTAAGTAGACGGAAACAAATTATGCGGACGTGTGATTTGGATTGGTATTCTTTTTGCGAATGTAAGCTGATAGTTTTAATTGCTTTGCTCTGCCTACTCATTCAAATGTTAGTCATCCAGGGATTAGAAATTTTTTTCTACGAATGTCAACTGTCATTAAATTGGAAATTGGAAGAGGAAGGTGACAGATTTATTCTTTTGATAAACAATTGGGCGGGCAGCCAAGCGGACAACTTAGATTTTAGATTGCGGTTGAGTGGTTTTGATTGGAGTGTTTTGCTCACCTGGCTGCAAAGTTGTTTTGGTTAGCGAGGTTAGGTTAGGTTAGTTTGTATTGGAGGGTTTAAGTTAGCATCTAGAACTTTCTTGGTCTCCCAAGCTGTTGGTATATTGCGTTTCCCGCTGGTAGTAAATATCGATCCACATTCTAGATTAGATTGGGATTGCATAAGTGACTCAGTGCATGTAATATTGAATGTCTGAGGCTGTTTTGAGCAAGAACTCTAGTTGTTGAGAACCGACCTGGTTAGTGTTTATAATAACTATGCAATCGTAGAACTAGTGTATCAAGCGGCGTACCTCGTTTGGGGTTGTATAAGGAACGGTTGAGGTTTGTACTTTATGCTTTACAAGGATCTTCAGAGGAGTACGAGGTGATATCCAATATTTTGGTGGTTGGTCACTCCAATTTATGATTACTATCCACTAATTTGAATTGAACTGCCTATTGCTTTTGTTTCTCTTCTTTACAGACGTTGGAAGTTTTTAGTCAGATGAGGCTATGGTGATATTCAATCTTTTGAAGAGGTGGGTGGGTTGTTGGGTACTCTAATTTATGATTACCATTGATTGGTTTGAACTGGAGTGACTTGTCTACCTGCCCGAGTGTTTAACTCAGAGGAGAAGGAGCAGCTGATGTCTAATTTCTTGATGACCAAAACTTTGGTGGGTGGGTTACTTCAAGTCATGATTAACATCTACTCTAGTATGAATTAGAATACTCACCAGTTTGTTGAAAAAGAGATTGAAAGGTTTTCATTTTTGGAAGCGTGGAAGTTTCTAAGTCAGAGGAAGCGATGGTGATACCCAATCTTTTGATGACCAACAATTGGGTGGCTTGGTGGGGCACTTTAATTTATGATTATCATTGAATAGTTTGGTGGAGTGACCTGCCCACTCGCCCAAAAATTTACTTTTTTTTTAAATTTAAAGAATTGCTTTTCTGCAAGCGTTAGAAGCCTTTAAGTTAATATTATTATGATTATTGTTGAGTATTTTGGACTGGAGTTCTTACTCAGCTACTCATGAGAAAGTATTTCTTTTCTGCATGTGTTAGAAGTCGGGTCATTTTCAGTTCGTCGAGGACCAACACTTGGTGGTAATGGATTGAAGTGGTCATTAGAAAGTTTTATGTCACTTTTACTTATGCTAAAAATGTTCTGAAATTGTCAAAAATATTCTGATAAGCAATCAAATGTTTCTTAAATATCAATATGATTTTGATGTGCTAATATGAATTGCGGCAAAGTGTTTCTGAACTGTTAAATAATTTATTTTGAGAATTTACAAAAAAAGTTCTTTAACTGTCAATGTTTCTGAAATGTTCAAAAGTGCAAAAAATGTTTCAAAACTGTCTAAAATGTTACTAAAATGTTCTAAACTGCAAGAAATATATTTTTAAACTGTCAAAATTGTTTCAAAAGTGCAAAAAATATTCTTGAATTAAAGTACCTAACTACCCGCCCAAAAATTTGTTATCAAGAAATTGAAAGTTTTTTTTTCTGCAAGTTGGAAGTCTTAAGTTTGAGAAGCAGGAGGTGAGGTTCAATTTGACCAATACAAGGTAGGGAGGGTTACTATTTACTAGTTTGAACTAGAGAACGCATTTGCTTGCTAAAAAGTTTATTATTAAGAGATATGAAGTTTCTCTCTTTGCTTAGTCATTGGAGGCGATGGTGATATCTAATTTCTTGATGACCAACATTACATTTGGGTGGATTGGTAGGGCATTCTAATTTATGATTACCGTTGAGTAATTTCAACTGGAGTGACTCGCCCAGTTGCTCAAAAGTTTGTTTTCAAGAAGTAGAAAGCTTTCTACTTTTTCAAATCTTTAAGTTAGAGGACGAGGAAGTGATATCTAATATTTTTATGACCAACACTTGAGTGGCTTACTCCAAATTATGATTATTGTCAAGTGGTTTGATCTGGAGTGCTCACCTAGCGGCCTAAAAAGAAAGAACTCTTTTCTGCATGTGTTAGAAATTGGTCAGAGGTGGAGGGGGTAATGTCCAATTTGTTGATAGGCAACGCTTGGGTGTGTGGGTGCTTAGGTGTTCCAATTCAAACCTATTGGATGGTGACCATTGGGAAATTGGATGTCACTTTTTCTTCTTCTAGCTTTAAGACTTCTAGCCCGCATAAAAGTTTGTTATTAAATTATTTTTGTTTTGTTTTTCGGGGCTGATGATTACCAATCTTTTGATGACCAACGCTTGGGTGGGTGTATGGGTCATTTTAATTTGTAATTGCTATTGAGTGGTTTAAATTGAAGTGCTTTAGACGTTTTAAAGTGCAAGACATGTTCTTAAACTATCTGTAATGTTTCTAACTTAACTTAACCTAACTTAATCTAACCTAACTACTTGCCCAAGACTTTGTAATAAAAAAATGAAAGTTTCTTTTCTCTGCATACGTTTGAAGCCTTAAGTACGAGGAGCAGGAGGTGATGTCTAATTTTTTTATGACCAACACTAGGATAGGGAGGTCACTCCAATTTATGATTACTAGTTACTAGTTTGATCTAGAATTCGCCTCCGGTTGCCAAAGAGTTTGTTACTAATAGATAGAAAGTATTTTTTTTTGCAAGCGTTTGTAGTATTGTAAGTTATAGGAGGCGATGGTGATATCCAATCTCTTAATGACCAACATTACATTTGGGTGGGTTGGTAGGGCCTTCCAATTCATGATTACCGTTGAGTAATTTGAACTAGATTGATTCGTTCACTTGCCCAAGAGTTTGTTTTTAAGAAGTTGAAAGTTTTCTTCTTTAAGTTAGAGGAATAGGATGTAGTATCCAATTTCTTGATCACTTTAGTGTAAGGGTGGCTTACTTTAAATTATGATTAATGACAAGAGGTTTGAACTGGAGTGCTTACCCAGCCTCTCAAGAGGAAGTAACTCTTCTCCTACATGTGTTAGAAGTTAGATCAAAGGAGGAAAGGGTAATGTCTAGTTTGTTGATGAGCAACGCTTGGGTGGGTTGGTGTTTGAGCGCTCCAATTTAAACTTATTGGATCCAACTTCCCCATGACCACATGGGGAAGTTGGATGTCACCTCTTCCTTCTCTGACTTAAAGACTTCTAGTCCGCCTAAGAGTTTGTTATTAAGAAATTAAAAGTTTCTTGTTTTTCAGGGTTGAATATGTTTAATCTTTTGATGACGTTTATAATCACCATAACAATATCCGTGAACTGGCTTAGAGCCAATCAACATTAGCAAAATGAGATCCGAGGTTTAATCTCTGTCTATTAGTACGTACATTAGACGTTTTAAAGTGCAAAACATGTTCTTAAACTGTATGACAAATGTTCTTAACCTAACCTAAACTAACCTAACCTAACCTAACTTATTTTTTATTGTGGTTTAGGGGAAGTTTTTCCAGTGTGGAACTTTTATCTACTAAACTCCCTTCTACTTGGCGAGATCTTTTATCTTTGGAATTGCAAATGCATATCTTCTTAGATACACACCCGGGCGCTGAACGCGCTTTATATGTCGTCGTCTAAATTTTTTTTGCTTAGGATCTTTTTAATGTATTTTTGGAAATAATCCGTTGCTCTGTTATTTTATTTGGTTACATTTTTAATTTGTTTTTTGTCTAATTTGCTTTGCTCCTTAGCTCTACTTGCAGTTCTATGGGCATTATTGAAGCTATCACAAGTATAGCTTTGGTTGACGTTGTTGTATAGCCGCAGGATACTTTGATAACTATCCTTCTTTGTTGTTTGCTTAGCATTGTTTTATATTTTTGGAATCTCAAAGCTCTGTTTCAGATTTGGGCACCATATAGGATAATCGAGTGTGCTACACTCGCTAAGAGTTTCTGTTTGGGTTCACTTGGTCATCTGATGTTAGGCATAAGTTTAGTTAGTGCCGTTATTGATTTTTCTGCTTTTCTTATGTGTTCGGTCATTTGCATGTTGTGGTCAAACCAGATTTCTAGATATTTAATTTCAGTGTCTCCCATCTGAACTTTAATCTTGCCGAGTTTCCTACCTCCGTACAAAATAAGACATTCCGTTTTTTCTTTGGCTATCTATAGTATTTCTTTAGCTGCTTTAACCACTTTCTTTGTAATTAATGGCGGGATTTGATCCGGTCTTGACGCCTTGTTTGTTTTTGTTTTATTTGCTGCTTCCAATAGTTCATTCATGGTAAATAGTACCTAACCTAACCTAACCTAACCTAACCTAACTTAACATAACCTAACCTAACAACTTGCCCAAAAGTTTGTTATTAAAAAATTGATAGTTTTTCTTCTCTGCACAAGTTGGAAGTTTTAAGTTCGAGAAGCAGGAGATAAGGTTCAATTTTTTTATGACCAACACTAGGGTAGAGAAGTCACTCCAATTTATGATTATCAATTACTAGTTTGAGCTAGAGTACGCATCCGCTTGTCAAAGAGATTGTTATTAAGAGATATGAAGTTTTCCTCTTTACTTTAATGACCAACATTACATTTGGTTGGGTTGGTAGGGCACTCCAATTTTTGATTACCTTTGAATAATTTGAACTAGAGTTACCCGCCCACTTGACCAAAAGTTTGTTTTTAAGAAGTTTAAAGCTTTTCTCTTCTGCAAGCGTTAGAAGTTTTTTAGTTGGAGGACGAAGAGGTGATATTCAATATCTTGATTATCAACGCTTGGGTGAAAGGGTGGCTTACTCCAAATTATGGTTTGAACTGTAGTGTTTACCTAGCCGCCCAAGAGGAAGTAGTTTTTTCTGCATGGGTTAGAAGTTAGGCCAGAGGAGGAGGAGGTAATGTTTAGTTTGTTGATGAGCAACACTTGGGTGGGTGGGTGTTTGGTCACTCCAATTTAAGACTTCTAGCCCGACTAAGAGTTTGTTGTTAAAAAATTAAAAGTTTTTTCTTTATGCATGCGTTGGAAGTCTCTGAGTTAGAAAAGCGGTTGGTGATGTCTAATATTTTGATGATCAACGCTTGGGTGGGTGGATGTGTCATTCTAGTTTTTGATTGACATTGATTGGTTTAAATTGCATATTAGTGTCTTGTTTAAAGTGCAAAACAAGTTCTTGAACTGTCTGTAATGTTCCTTAAATTCCAAACATGTCTAGAATGTTCTAATGTGCTAAAAAAGTTCCTAAACTGTCAAAAATATTCTAACAAACGATAAAATGTTTCTCAAATACCAATATGATTGTGCTAATATAAACTTTTAATAAATAATCTGACGCGGAACAAAATATTCCTGATATGTTAAACACGTTCTGATGTGTGACAAAGTGTTTCTGAACTGTCAAAAATATTTTGATCTTTACCGTCAAATATGATACTGCAAACAATTTTTCTTAACTAACAAACATATTTTGATAACCAAAATTGATGTGCACAAAAATGTTCTAATGTACAAAAAAAGTTTTTGAAATGTTAACAAAAAATGTTCCAGAACTGTCCAAAATGTTCATAAAATACTCTTATTTGCAAAAAAAATGTTCTAAAAGTGTCAAAAATGTTTCTGAAAGGTTCTAAAGTGCAAAACATTTTGCAAAACTGCTTAAAGTGTTACTGAAATGTTTTAAACTACAAAAAATGTTTCTAAACTGTCAACAATGTGCAAAATAATTATCCTCAAATGTCAAAATAGTTTTGATGTGCACAAAAATGTTCTAATGTACAAAAAAGTTTCTAAAATGTCAACAAAAAATGTTTTAGAACTGTCCAAAATGTTCTAATTTGCAAACAAAAATTCTAAAAGTGTCAAAAATGTTTCTGAAATGTTCTAAAGTACAAAACATTTTCCAAAGTTGCCTAAAGTGTTATTAAAATGTTTTAAACTGCAAAAAATGTTTGTAAACTGTCAACAATGTTCTAAAGTGCAAAAAAATATCCTCAAATATCAAAATAGTTCTGATGTGCACAAAAATGGTCTAATGTACAAAAAAAGTTTCTGAAATGTCAACAAAAAATGTTCTAGACCTGTCCAAAATGTTCTAATTTGCAAACAAAAATTCTAAAAGTGTCAAAAATGTTTCTGAAATGTTCTAAAGTGCAAAACATTTTCCAAAGCTGCCTAAAGTGTTATTGAAATGTTTTAAACTGCAAAAAATGTTTCTAAATTGTGAATGAATGTTATAATGTGCAAAAAAGTTTTTCTAAACTATTATACATGTTTCTGAAATTTTGCAAAAAATGTTTTGAAACTGTACAAACTGTTTTTGAAATGTTCTAAATTGCAATAAATTTTTTTCAAATGTTTTAAAGTGCAAAAAATGTTCTTAAACTGTCAAAAATATTTCTGAAATGTTTCAAAGTGCAACCATTTTTTTTTTTTAATTGTCAACATTTTTATAATTTGTCAAACATGTTTTTGAAATATTTTAAAGTGCCATCAATGTTTAAGAGTAGTGTAAAATGGCCCTAAAAAGTTTTAAATTACCAAAAAATGTTTCTAAAGTATCAAAAATGTTTTAATGTGCAAAAATAATGTTTTTGAACAATTAAAAATGTTACTGAACTGGCAAATGTATTTCTGAAATTTTTTAAGTGCAAAAAATGTTCCAGCGTTGTATAACATATTTCTGAAAAGTTTTTAACTGCAAACAATGTTCTTAAACTGTCAACAAAGTTTATATGTGCAAACCTAACCCCTAACTAACAAAAATGTTTTTAAAATATTTCAAAGTATTTTTGAACTATCAAATGCTTTCTTGAATTGTTCTAAAGTGCAAAAAATGTTTTTAAACTGTCAAAAATGTTCCTGAATTAGTCTAAAGTGCAAAAAAAATCCTAAATTATGATTACTATTGAGTGGTTTGAGGTGGAGTGGCGGCTTAACCGCCTAAGACTTTGTTGTCAAGAATTTTATAGTTTTTTCTCTCTGCAAGCGTTAAGCGTTCTATGTTAAAGAAGGGGATGATCCAATCTCTCGATCATCAATACTTGGGCAGGTGGATGGCTTCAAATCATTCTAAATTTAGACAAGAGTTTTGTGTAGCTGTCAGCAATATTGCATTTATACGCCAAAAACTAAGAAACTTTTTTTGGATTTGTTTATTTTTTTTTTTTACAAATGGCGATGTATGGTGATTCCAAATTTGAGCAATACTCGAGTAGGGAGCGTACTTAATTGTTGTAAAAACTAATTAGAGTAATCAGGTCATAAAACTTTTTAGATTTACGCTTACCATACAAGTTAATATTCATAGCAAGGTTACCCATTTTTGAGGTTTTTTTTAGTTGCTTCATTTTGTGCAGTACGTTTAATGTAATTTAATTGTCTTTGTCTTGTTAAATTCATTAACTGCTAATAGTTTAGTTTATGAAATTAAATTAAAATATTCATAATTTAACGTTACAGCGTTCTAATATATTATTATTATTTATGATTATTATACATAAAAAGGTTGCTTGTTTAATAACGAACCGCCTCTGACCATTCGCCAATCCAGTTAACTTTTTTTTGTCGTTTAAAGATTGATTGTTTCGTGCCGGAGACATAAATGGAAGCGTTTTATTATTTTTTGTCCTTTCTATATCTATATATAATTTTTTCCATCCTTCGTCGGCATTTATCATTATATTAAGGACCTCTTTTTCGTACGATTCATTCTTTTTTTATATTATGGAGACCATATTTTATTGGTTCACCCCACGCTTAATGTGATCTACAGTCCGCAAAATTGTATCGAAAACACTTATGGGCGGAACGAAGCTTGAAAATAATTGCGCAAAAATGCAAATTTATTTTAGCTTTTTTTTTAATTGTATAATGGCTCACATCATTGAGGATTTAATTGGGGCTGTGATTGCAGACCCATATAAAAAGGAAATATTCATCAGTTCGTAAACATTTTTGACAGTTATTAAAAGCGGTGGATTAATGGTGATGCTTCCTTTTTTTGTCAAGGCATGTCAATTAAAAAGGAAATTTAAATAAACTCGACATAAAATATTTAATGGGATAAATTTTATTTTAACTTTAAAATAAACAATGCGTTTGTTTCAGTTTGTTAATTTAATAAATATTTGGTTTGCGGGTTTAAAATGTTGTTTAAATATACAATGATAATTGATTGTGTAAATGATTTTTTTTTTAGATTTTAACGAAATAAAATTCCAGTAATAGTTTTAAACTAAACTAGATATTTTTTTAATTTTAAAGTTTGAAATGTTTTAGCATTACATTTGTTCATTGTTATAGGATTTACAGAATAACATAAAATAGCATTACATATCAATAAAATCAATAATAACTGTCTAATAGCTAGGCTAGGCTAGCGAGGTAAGCACCGCTTTGGGGCGCAATGCGTCAAGGGGCTGCGTGGCTCACAATGACCAACATTTGCATAATAATATTAAATAAACATTTTGTTTTGCGTTATACATGTTTACACAACAGTAGCCGTGAAGAAAAGCTTTAGCGAGGTACAGGAGCACTAGAATTTGAGTACTTAGTTCTCCTCTATTAATTAATCTACTTCTTTGGGGTAATTTTTAGGCTAAAGAAGCTAAACTCAAGCACAATGCCACATTAGTTTGTACCTTTTTAGACATCAATATTAGCTCAAAACTGTTGCTAGCTACCAACAAAGCTAAACCGCAACCATTAGCGCCCAATGTAAGGAAATTTTAAGCTAAAAATGTAACCGTCTTGTACCACACTTCCGGCATGACTTTCAACAAAAAAAAAACATACTTTACTGTCAAACCACATTAGCTTTGAATAAAACTAGCTGCGTTCCCACCCCTACATCAAATCTACAGGGATTCAATCTGATCATAAGAGGACCCGGAAACTGAACTCAAACTTAGCTGAAGTGAACCACCATCACTGGCCAACATGAAAACCATTTCTACTAAAGGTGGATCTGGAATACTATATGACGATATTATGGAGCAGCACCAGTATAATCTTATCTTGCCACAGATGCAGGTGCTAACGTCTAAAAAGAACCACGTTTTTTAAACTTTGGCAGCAAGGAACAACATCAACGACGTAGCACCTAAAATCTACGGAAGCAAACCGCTTGCGAGACTCTATGGCAATCCGAGGACAAACTATAGTGAATCAAACCACAATCACTTGATAGTATCAATATAAAGTTTTCAGGACACTTTATTTTGACTATTTTTAATTATTTACCGGAAAAGTCGATGGTGAAACAAAGTTGCAAAGAGCTCACCCGGTAACAAATGGCGCTTAACGTGGGTCAATAAAAGCTTGGTGTTTTTATTTACGTTCCTACAACAACAACTTTAAAAAGCGGCGCTCTGAAGAAGCACAGCAGACTTTAGCAATCATATCACGGATCCCATCTAAGTCAAAACCCTTGTTGACCAAACCGCTGTGATTTTAGTTAACAAATTCAACTCAATCAGGGGATACGTTTAGATACATACCTGTATTTTGGACAAACCCAACCAATGTACGAGAGAGCCCAATAAGGTCATTTGCGACTTGGAAACAACAACACTGCAATACCTCTGCGACGCGCGTTATTTGAACTAGGAAAACCTAAAGAGATAGCTGACGCAAAACAGCGGTTTCCACCACAAATAATCCGCAGAAATTTGTTGCACTGACAATCAAATAGAAGTCAAAACCCCTCAAGTAAGTCCAGTGCAGAACATATTAAGAGAAAGTACCACAAAGAATTGTTACACTTCAACTTTGTCTTACCCGCTGTCATCAGTATCTGTGACTTTACCGTAGATAACAATGAACCCGTTTTGGTTATATGCATCCCGGAGGTATTGAATGATACTCAAACCGGAAATAAGCGGTTTTTGATTATATTCCACTTACCAAGGAAAACCAAACAAGTCACACCGGAAAGACCTATAGTTGAACTCGCCGAAGTCCTCAACGCATGCATAGCTAACTTTGTCTTGTTGAGATACCAACCATTTTTCAAGGGCATATACGGCCTTATCATTTGCGAGAGTCCAGTTAGTAACATCCAAAACTCTACAGCCCGCTTTAAGGCTACATTCAACTCTGAGTCACTAGTCAATAAAATCTATCTGCTGCGCTAGACTCAGACCAGCCATTCCAAGACGCTTAATCTTAAACGATAGCTCTGACAACCTCTGCCAAGACCTATTGGAACCTTAGCAGTTAACCTCTGAACCATCTGCATTCCCATAACAGTCACTACTTCCTGTGACTATTTTTAAGGAAAATAGGCTAAAACTTTACATTAATGTCTGTCTTTTTGGGCGTTAACATTAACCAAAAACGACAAGATCGCATAGAATAAAGTCGGCGATTTTCTTCTTACTTTGAGCAATTATGTAATTTTGACTTATTTTTTGTTTGCTTTGTTGAAGCAAGTGCACACAAACTGAGTGTTATGTATTTTAACTTCTAAAAAGACGGGGGCGACATATTTGAAGTTTGCCGGGGGCGCCCTAGTTGGTAGTGTCGCCACTGTCTGTGGGTGCTGGCATCCTTTCTACTTTACCGGGTTTGCTTCGGGTAATACACTTTACATTTTGTGAAAGTGTCATGGAATTGGCGGTTTGCAGATTGAAAGCCGTTACTGTATAGCAAGATTTCAAGTGTGCAAATACATATACTAAATGTTTGATGCTCTAAAAGACGTGTATACTTGGTGCACACGTCTATCGCCGTCAGTATAAACCGGTTTTATTATGGGTTGGTATTTAGGGGTTTTACTTTTTTTAACTTTTAGGCTACATTTCTTTCAAAAAGCTTGTGCTAGGCTATTATGTTTTGGTTTCTGGCAATAATTTCGGTACTTGGCTTCTCTTAAGCTTTAAGCCCGATGGGTGAATTGGGTATCACTGCCGGTTTTAAGGTCAGATAAAAGCGGAGGATTTCTAGGTTTAGTGAGTTATTGTGGTTTGTGGGTCTAGCTCAGTGAACAGTTCACGTATTATTTCACTACTCCACCGGTCAAGTTTCTGGCAGGTTTAACTTGGCTGGCTTTGCTATATAAGGCTTTCTTTTTGTAGCTATAAGTTGTTTGTTGGGTTAGCTACGTCTGTGTTTGGCTGGTTGTTTTAGTGCACGTTTTTTGTGGTTTGGTTTTGAGGTTTCAATCTTTTTTTTTGATGTTCTGTCTTGTCGTAGTTGTTTTAGTTTGAGGCTTTTATTTTTACAGTTATTTTGACAAATTGGGACAGGTTTTGGAATTCTATAATTTTTGCTATTTATTGGATTTGCGAGTTAACAAAGTTGATTAGACAGTTGGCCATGATTTGCTTGATTGTTTGCAGGACAATTTGCCTGCATGAGCAGTTTTTTGCCGTTAAAAGTTGTTTGCTGATTTTTGTTTGCTTATTTGCCTGTCTAGAACTGCATTGTGAAGCCGGAGATAATGTCGGGGTTGGCGGATTCTAGCCTTTGTCGGATCTTTGAGGAGTAGGTTGGTAAAGTTGCGTTTAAGGTTTTGGTTATGTTCCATGTTGGTATTTATTGCTTTAGCCAATTTCAGGGTATATTGTCAGTCGTGGGCATATTTGATAGTGTTTTGGGGGTAACAGTTAGCTGTGTACGTTTACGCGTCTCACAAGGAGTTTTGATTTGCCATGGAAAAAAGTGTTATGTTTTTTGCTTTTCTACTTTTCACTGAGTTGAGGTCTTGGCAGGCTTTGGTATGGAGAAGGGGGGGGGGAACTTTCTAAATTCCGTTGCAACTGTGGGTGTAGTTTGATTGAAAGTTGGGTTACGGACCCTCTAACTGAGTCAGTTTTGGACGTTGAACACGTGGTGGCAGGTCTATGATACAACCTGAGCCTGAGCTTGTCCAACGGGTCTGCGATGAGTTGTGATTTTAATGTTGTGTAGCCGGATTTGTTTTCCGGGAATGGTTGAAGATTATGGTCTTTAGTCGAATGTTGTTGGTGCGTGTTAGTTGAAAGCCAAATCAAATCCAAACTTTTTCAATAACCAAAAACTAAGAAATTGTTTTGTTTAAGCAATTTGTCACAGCCGCTTATTTTTTTTTGGTGTGAGGTTAAGACGCCTTGCCCCTGCAATGGCCCCACGTTGGGTGCTAATTTGTTACGCCCCGTTTTTTTACAGTACCAACGGGGCGGCAACAATGTCCCTAACAGTAGTGTTTGCTAAGATCAGGTAGTTTTTTTGTTTCAATTTTTTTAGAGATAGTTTATGTGCGTGTGCTTTTGTTTCAGGCAATGCTTCCGGGAATTTGGTTAATTAGCTTGTTTGTTGAAGGCAAGACGACAGATTGTTTTGCTGTCCGGAATTGTCTTGTTACGCCCAGTTTGGCAAGCATATTAGCGTTTGATGAATCGCCGTTTTTATGAATTCACCGCGACAAAAATGCGGTGTTATTTGTGTACTGCATTATTCTGACTTTATTGGTTGGAATAGGGATGTTGGCTACGTAGGTGTTGAAGATTATTGGCAAAAGGACAGATTTTTGTGTGACCACAGAACAAATTGAACAAGAAGAGGAAATAGTTTGCTCAAGTTTTATGCAAAACAAACAGTTTGATAGGAAAAAGTTTGATCAATTTAGGGGGGTAGTTAGCCTTCAGGAGCTTATATAGTATGCCTTGGTGTCAAAAGCTTTAACAACATTAATTGTGCCAGTCGACCTTCTAGTGTTAAATTCGGCTATGATTTGATCTGCTACTTTTAGCAGTTATTGTGTTGTTGAATGTTTGGAACGAAACTTGAGCTGATGCTCTAGTAACACGTGATGTTCATCCGTGTGCAACTAAAGTTTTTTTTTTAATAATTTTTTTTGTTACCTTCTTCATAGTGCTTAACAGACTAATACGTTGGTAATTTTGAAGACATTTGGCGTGACAGGGCAGTGATTCAATAAAAAAACTATGTTGATGATATTGGTCAGTAACACAATTTTCATTTGGGAATATGATTTTAATACCATGTTTGGAATACCGTCCTGCCCGTTTTTTTTTATATGAAGAAGCTTTACCACCTCTTTGAAGCGAGATGGAGGTACGCTATTTAGTGGAATGTTGGGGTTGCGCAAAGTTGTCTATGCACTATTTTATGCACACTGTTTACGTGATTAAGATCTGTGTTATGATATACTAGAGTGTATTGCAGTTCTAAGCTGTCAGCAATAGCCTCATTTTTTGCAGAGCTGGTGTACATCAAGACGATATTAAGGGGTGATCTTTTTTTGCAAAGCGTTTTTTCTATCTTCTACATCAGAAGATAAAAAGTCTATGTATTTAAGTTTGTTCTGTCAACAAAATTTCTTATATTTTTGAACTGCTTCACGAACTTGCGATTGGATGTTTATCGGCCAGATCTTAAGTAAATTACCAGCGAATTTTTGCTGACTTTTTGTCACTGATGAGATTCTTAATTTTACTGGGTAGCACAAGCGGATCTTAATGTGACTTTTTATCGTCAGATTTTTAACAGCCTGCTCTAGATCATCTGAAGTCTTAATGATGGGGATTGAGTTTATGATCTCTATTAAGTGCTTCTGATAGTTTGAAGAGTTTGTTTTGTGGACAAACCGGGGGGGCTCTATTAGAGCTTTCAACAGAAAAGATTTCTATTAGAACTGATAGATGATTTAAGCTAAGATTATTTGAAACCGTTAATCACGTATGGTCTGGAACTGTACTGATGGCAAATGGTTGGAAGCTCAGGATTTAGAATAGAATAGTAAGGTTCTGGCAGAGCGCATACTTTTGTTTTACTTTTGTGGTTTGGCATTGAGATTATGTCATTTGAAAGGGTAAAAGTGAAACTTTAATTTTGCCTATGCCAGGAAGGTTGGCTATAATGGAGTATGCTTCTAACTAAGCGAGAGCTGGTGTGTCCAGATCAAAACGATCCAACGATCTTTTCTAATGATTGCGGTGTCACCTTTTACTTTTCCTAACCTATAAGCTTTGTAGTAGTAGTACTATTTGTTAATGTTGCATTTTTTATAAGGTTTTAATTAAAAAATGTGTTGGGAATTAACATGCATGCCAGCAATAAAATTTTTGTCTTAACTTTACCACATTTTTTTTAATGTTTTTGAATGGTCATGGTAATGTTGTTTGGCGGTGGTCATAAATTGGCATCTATTGTGGTTTCCTTATTAAGTAGTTTAAAATAAGTTAGGTTAGGTTAGGTTAGGTTAGTTTAGGCTAGGTTAGGTGACTAACTAGACCGCGGACACTCGGCGCACGACCTGCTAAACAAAATATTTGAGGAAAAGAATATAGACGTGGTAATTGGCCCAGAACCTAACAAAAAAAGAACGGGAAAAGATTTCTGCGACACCAACAGCGATTGCTTCGTAAGGGTCAGAAAAAACTTACAAATACTAAAACACTGCCAAGGTATAGGTTTCACCTGTGTGGAAGTACAAGACACCTGTGTCTACTCCTGCTACTTCTTGCCAAACCGGCTCACTGAGGAATTCAAAGTATACTTACACCAACTACAAAACTACATGAAAACCAGGCTAAAGGAAACCATCATAGGTGGAGACCTAAACGCAAAGAGTAACGTTTTTGGATCCAAGGTGACGAATGCTAAGTGAAAGATAATGGAAGACGGGATTGTTGCGAAGAATCTCAACACCTGGAACAGAGGACAAACACTCACCTTTGTTAATGTTAGTGGAATCTCAATCATTGACATCACCAAGTCTACAATGAACCTGAACAACAAGGTAAACAAATGGCACGTCGCCGATGACCTGGAAAATATGAGCTGCTATCCATATTTAACATAAAAAAAAATGAAAGGGAAAGAATTTGGGAAAAAAACGACCACCAAACACCAGCAAGAGGATGGAATACCACTCCCGAAACCTTTAAAAAGATCCACGAAAACTGCGACGACATGTTCGCAGAGCTGCAACACAGAAACGATTACTGCACGGAAAAAGTGATGTGCAAAAATGCAACCAATTCTTACGCAAAAAGATGCAGCTCAAACGGTGCCACACACCCGTATACTGGTGGACTCCCGAAATTGCGGAATACAAGAAAACATGTATCAAACGAAGAAGAAAAATGGTGAGGCTAAACAAAATAAGGACAGATGACAGCACCAAAGAGACAGCGAAAAGAGAATATCAAAGCAGCAAACAGGAGCTAAAAAAGGGCATCTCAAGGCAAAAACACAAAGCATGGACGGAACTATGCGAGGACCTCGAAAACGACGTATGGGGCAAAGGTTACTAGATAGTCACCAAAAAACTAAGGATAAGACCGCAGATAACCTTTTCCGCTGAAGAAGTAGACGAACAAATTGACAAGTTATTTCCAAAGCACCCCCGACATACGTGGGAAAAAACTAGCGTAACAGAAGCCGAAGTACCGAAATACACAACAGATAAGGTCGAAACCGCTATAAGGAAAATTAAAAACAAGAAAGCCCCGGGCCCGGATATGATCCCGCCGGAAATGATAAAAGCGGTAGCATCCAAAAACGCCTGCTAGACGTCGCGGGTAAGATTCTAAAAAGCCTGGTAAAAACCCGCCTGGAGGAAGAACTGGACGAAAACCAAGGCATAAGCTGTAACCAGTTTAAGTTTAGAAAAGGACGGTCCACAATAGACGCCCTCAATAAGGTGCTGGACATACATACGATAAAAATCAAAGAAAAGAACTACAAGAATCAGGACTTTGCAGTGGTGGTCACGCTGGATGTAGAGAACGCTTTTAATACGGCGCCGTGGCCAAAAATAATCGAAGCGCTGAAAGCCGCAAACATCAGCGCGTATCTAATAAACTTTATCCAATCTTACCTGACGGAACGATATATACAAAAGCCAGACGGACTTGTCAATATCTTATGCGGGGTACCACAGGGCTCCGTGCTGGGACCCACACTCTGGAACGTATTTTAAAATAAAATCCTGAGGCTGGACACAGGATCCGGAGTTACACTTGTAGCCGACGCGGACGACCTGGTCATCGTAGTTACGGAAAAAATCAATACGCTACTGGAAGCTCGTGCGCAACTCGCGATGGCGAAAGTAGCCTCGGCGATTGAGGACCTAGGCATCAAACTGGCCACAAAAAAAAAACAGAGGTGGTAACCCTTGCCGGCAGAAGGAAGCTCACCAACATGCAAGTGGAATTGGAGAACCTACGCATAGACAGCTAACCAGCTCTGAAGTACATGGGCGTCTACATAGATAAGGATGCGAGGGTGGTGACACACATCCAAAACACATGCGCCAAAGCAAATAAAACCTTCATGGCACTGGCGAGAATAATGCCTAACCTAGAAGGCCCTGGAGCAAGAAAAAGAAGGATCCTGGCAACAGCCATCCAGAACGAAATGTTATACGGTGCTCCGATCTGAGCAAACGCGTTCAGGTACAAGCATTACAAAAACCTAATGGAAAAAACAAACAGGAGACTCGCGATCAGAATCACGTTGGCCTACCGCACGGTACCATCAACAGCGATTCTAGCGATAGCCAAACTCCCACCGATAAAGCTGCAAGTGGAAGAGAGAACAAGCATGTTGCAGAAAAGGAAAGACTCCAGAACCGAAATTAAACAACGAACACTAACGCACTGGCAGGAAATCTGGAACACCTACGAAGGACGGGCCAAGACCTTCATAAAGGACATAGACACATGGGTAACCACAATCTGGATGAACAGTGACTTCCACACTACTTAAGTGCTCACGGGACATGGAGTCTTTGGGACGTACTTGAAGAAAATCTAGAAGCAGGAAGACGATAAATGCTGGTACTGCTACGATGTGGACTAGCCCGAACACACCCTCTTCTACTGCGCACGGTGGAAAGATCAACGGGCTTTGACAGAGGTAATATGCGGTGAAAAAATGACTAAGGAGAACATCAACAGCCTTTTTGTGAGGGACGAGAGCACATGGAACGCCATAACTGCTATGATACGAAGAATAATGGTTACCAAAGAAGGTGATGAACATTAAATGGAACTAGGGCATGCATAATGCAGGTCCGGGCAAATTCACCCTGAAGTAATGCTTGACGGCAATTTTGGGGTGAATTACTAAAAACGCCAAGTGAGATGGGGGTTTAGTGGATGTGAGCTCCACGCTCAAACTGGCAGAGCTTCCCGGACTCACAATTAAAAAAAAAAAAAGGTGACTGACTAACTGACTTTGGTCGAGTTCTGATTGTGTAGTCTAATATTTCTTTTTGCTTCTAAAATGAACACTTTTTATTTTTTATTTTTACGTCTATCCTGTCAAGGCTTTTAATCAATTAGGTAATTTTGTCACGTTTAGTTTTTTTCTCATTCTGTTTAAATTTTTTTTTCTTCTCCCGTCCTGTTTTTTTTTTCTTTTTATTTTATTTTCTAATATAGTAGGGTTATTTGACTGCAAGCGTTGTTTAAGTACCAGGTGGTATCAATGGCCTGACTGGGGCTACAGTAGCGTAGCTCGGTGTGTATTATCGTAAAATCTATTTACAGTAGTGCAATTAAACGCTTACGAACTTGAGATCTGTGTGCAGGCTTGCTTCAGCAGCCAGAGATTCTAAAAGATTATAGAACCAATTGTCTTTTTCTAACTCCGCTATACTACAAAAGCAACTAACGTCACCTTAAGCACTGCTTTAGAACTGTAGTATATTAACTAAGTAATAGGGTTATGAAGGATAAAAAATGACTGGTTTGAGAGCAGATGATACTAGTTCTACTGGCTTTGTAGTTTTAAAAATTATTACTTTGTCAGCTCAAAGTGCAGTGCTTATAAAAAAAGCTTAAAAGATTGCCAAACACCATCAAAAACAAGAAAAGGTAGAAGAATTGAGAAAATTGCGGCGTCGGAAGTGCTAATAATTATATCTAAACATGACAATAGAAGTTTTATTAACCTTAATCGTTGCAAAATAGCTAATGACAGCCATGAGGGCGGACTTAATAATTGCTTTTGATCCAAACAATATTGAATTAGGTGCAAACTGGATCTAAAACTACGAAAGTCGCAGCCTTCTACTATAGATTAAACAATTAAGACACGCAGATAATAGTTGCAAATTAGCAGCAAAAATAAATTGCAATTTCAAGTCTTATTTTTAAATTACACTAATTGCAGTTTTAGCTTGCACAATTCAATTTGAAAATAGTTTTTTTTTTATTTTTAATTCATTTAGATTAGTTAGATAAAAATTTAATCATCAAATTACGTAAAAAAAGTAATTTCTCTATAAATAAATAAGCAATTTTGATTCTATTTATCGGTTGACAAATCAACTTCCATCAACAAATCGGATACTGATGTGAATATATTTATTATATAACATATCGATCGCGTAAATATGATTAATACGTACGTGGCGGTATTATTTCGTCGTTGCGGTTTGCCATTTGTATCAGATTTGGTGATTTTTAACTGTCAGCACACGAATAACTGTGCAAAAGTTAAATTGCTTCGACACATGCAATGAAAGAACTAACCCTTGTTCCCACAATTTTTTCGCTATGGATAATTGCACCACCTATTGTTACTACTGCACGATCCATTAATTCTATTTATATTCTATTGAGCTATAAATAAAAGTATTTGATCAAATAATTGATATTTGTTTGCAAACCTTTATTTATTTAATAGAAATAAATATTTTGATAGCTAATAAAAAGCATGTTGAATAAGGACAATGGAGTATTATGTTTTAAATCATGTTGTACTGACAGATAGGAGGATATTATTTATATAGTGATATATTTTTTCTAACTTGAAATCTTGTTTGCGAGAGTGATTGATTAGCAAGAGGCAATTTTGCCGTAGCAGATTTCGTAGTAGTTTATCAAATATCAGTTACGTTGGGGAATATTTTGCTAGCTAAAATTGATGTGAATGTAATGCCCTTTTTATATTACACGGTTTTATGTAATTGAATTGCATTTTAAATTAACCTAAGTAGTCTGCGAATACGGTTTTAAATTCAATGATATCGTCTACATGAGATAGTTATAAAAATTAAAGTCGCATTTGCTTAATTTTCCACTGTCGTGTCTGGGAATGTGAGCAAATTCCTTTTTAATGTTCACAATGGAATAAGGTGACGATTTAATTTAAGTATAAAGCGTTTTGTGTAAATATATTTTGTAAACTACTTTTTCTTATTAATTTTTAAATTTTAAATTTTAAAATTCTAAATAATGCCGCATATCTGCTACAGTTTGTTTGTTGAAATTATAATTAATAATGTTTTATTTAACCTTCCGCTCTGACTTCATAACCGCTCATATTTTTTTTTATAAAATACATTTTATCCCTAAATTTGAAATATCGCTGTTAAATTTTATTATACTGATTTACCAAAACGGATGAAGGGATTTTTCTGCCGAAAAAAGATTAAAAGGGGGAGCCCAGATACATACATTGCATTGGGAATATAAATTTCATTTGTACTCGACAAGCACGATATAATCAGAGTAAATTAGATCTACTCACCTCTGTGTATCCCGAAACGCGTCTCCCAAATTAACCATAAATTTTATAAAACGGCACGAAGAAGCGGGCGATTACACAGGATTGATCCATCAACCCCTTGTTAACGCTGTTCCAGTCACCCCTAACAAGAAAAAGGGTTAACAATAATTAATATTTTAATAAAAGTAATGTCTACAAACAAACTAGTCCAAATGTAATGAAATTTATTTACTCGATTTATTCGCGTCTTGTGTTAAAAAATCGGGTAGTTTACGATTGTTGTTTATGTAAATGTTGGCTTATCGCGCTCTACGACTAATAACCAAACGTAGTTACGTGTCATGTTTGAGAAATCGCTTTAGGAAAGTTGATTAAATTCGTCACAATACGCGATATTAGTTTCTTGAAATATGAGCGTATTATAATCAATTCTATTGTCAGCAATTAAACATTAATGACAGCGGAATATATTAAAAGGTGTATTATTTACTGTCAACAACAGTTATTAAGATTTCAACATGTAATGGAATTAATTTGGATTATAATGCTAATTAAATTACTTCAACAAGCAATTAATTAATAAATACGTTTTAATTGAGTGAATTTATAAACTATATAATTAATTATTAAATCTATGAGATTAATAATCTAAAAATAAAATGAATTACTTCTAACAGATCTAATTAGTTAATTATTATAAATAATTGGTAAATGCGCCGGGATATACAATTTACGATGCCGGAAACAAAGTCTTAAAAGCGGCGGCGGTTATTTTGCATTCGGCAACTCCAAACTTTCATGAGTTTTGTGTTACTGGTAATTTGGCGCTGCAACTCTCGTGGTGACGACACCAAGGTTTTATTGTAAAGTGGTTACGCCTCTTCCTTAAGCATTTTTAAGTAATGAAAAAAACACTTGTTTTGATCATTGGGTGACCGAACCTCGTGCGAGTTTGTTTTTTTAGGTGGATCTTTGCGAGACTTTTATTAGATTTCTTTATGGACATGTAGTTTTGGGCCGATCAGTAGTTGGTTTTAGTAGGGGCGTCTGTATCAATTGTTCAAATTGTAGTTGGTAACTTGGTATAATGGTTCTGCCTGGTGCTAAATTGTTTAATATAGGCCAAAGAAAGTGAGCTAGCATTTTACTGCAGCTAACAAAATTTTAGTGTTTTTTTTTTTTTAATTTTTTGAATTTGTTTAATCGCAAATTTTGGACAATAATTACTAATTGTAGAAAAATTTAAAAAAAATGAATACAATAATACAAAATACAAAAAAAATGATTTTTTTAGTAGTTTTTAAAACTATTTAATTGCTAATTTTAGATAGCAATCACTAATTGTAGAATAATTGCAATTTTTTGTATATACCAATCAATGCTTCAATGATAAACTTTTTTTTTTTTTGGTGGCGTGGGTGGGGAATCTTCAAAAGACTTTTTGTTTTCCAGGACGTGTCGGATTCACCCTTCCGGGAGTGCTTACCGACTAAATCCTACCCAGACTGGGAATTGCCTGGAAGTTTGGCACATTTATACGCATAAACCATCCGATAGAAGAGTTTTTTGAGGGAACGGGAAGTTGTTTAGAATCGTTTTATAGGCTGGTTAGGTTAAGATATTATTGTTATCCACGCGTGTTATGCACTGAGCATATTGATTGGGCGCTTGTGTCTTGAAGAGACGTTATCTTTAAATGGTTCAGCAAGTCTGGCCATGTACCACGGTGCTTTAAGAAACCAACGCAAAGTTTGACTTTAGAAGGCTTCCAGTCTAGCAAGGTATGAGGTGGCGGTAGTACCCCATACCGGAGACGAGAATGTTAGTTGTGAACGGATTATAGTCTTGAAGAGACAAATTTTATTGCTGAGTGACATTCCACCGTTTAGTCGTAGAACCGGGACCAAACAGTTTTCTGCCATCTTAGCTTTAGCTAGAATTGATTGCACGTGCAATCTAAATGTCAGCCCTTTGTCCAGGGTGACCCCGAGGTATTTTGTGGAACCCGTCCACGGTATTGGAATGTCATCAAGGAAGACATTGTCATGCGGTTTTTTGTGTCGGCGCGTGAAAAGAACCGCTTTGCTTTTTTCTGGATTGACTTTAACTTTCCAAACTGATAGCCAGTTTTCTAATGCCTCGGTGGCTATTTGAATCTTCCGGGTGACCACAGAAGGTGCCGTTGAATTATAGACCAGCGCCGTATCATCAGCATACTGCGCCGTTTTGACTCCGTTTACCACGGAAGGCATGTCGGAGACATATAGATTAAATAAAATTGGGGAAAAGATCCATTCTTGCGGAACCCCCGCGGTTATGTTGCGCGACGTAGAGATATGACCTTTTAGCTTGACTGCCAAAGTTTGGTTTTTCAAAAATGATGCAATTAATATTACCAGACGAGTAGGAAAATTAAAGCAAAAGAGTTTAACAAGTAGCTCTTTATGCTACACCTTGTCAAATGCTTTTTCAACATCGTCAAACACTACTCCAATAGATTTTCTTTGCCGAAACGCTTCGGCAATATGATCCGTTACTCTATTCATTTGGTGAATTACTGAGTGTTCGCGACGGAACCCGTGCTGATGATCGGGTAGCAATCTCTCCGTCTCTGTGTGCTCTAGGATTAGCTCTAAAATGACTTTTTCTACAACTTTGCTTAAGGTGCATAGTAAGTTAATAGGACGGTAGTTTTGAGGAAACTTTGTGTCTTTATCCGGTTTGGGGATGTTAATGACGTACGACCTTTTCCATGACTCCGGGAAGTAGCTGATTTGAAGGATCGCGTTCGTTATGTTGGTGACCGCCATAATCGCTTTAGGTGAAAATAATTTAAGAGCCTTATTGGGTAAACCGTCCGGACCCAGTGCTGATCGCGGTTTAAGTCGCGTGACTATTTGCGCTATCTTGGAGGGGCGAGCGCTTTCTAATGGTATGTGGTTTTTGCGTTCTGCCAATCGGTTGCGTACCTCTCGGCGTACTCTGTCGGTATGTTTCCAAACCTCATCGTCGTTTGAGTTTGGGGTGCATTGTCGTTCTAAGCTGTCGGCAAATGCCTTGGCTTTTTCTTCCATTGAATATACTAATCCGCGTTTGCCGTGAATCATAGGGAGAGGTTTAGCTGGATTACGTTTACCATGGCTCTCTTCCAGTTCTTCTTTTTATTGGCCCTGATGGCTTCTTTGACTTGACGGTTTAGCATATTCATTAACTCGCGATAGTCCGGATCACGAGTTCTTTGCCAAAGCCGTCTGGCCGCGTTTCGTTTGCGCATGAGGTTTTTGGCCGCGCGCGAGAATCTTAAAGGGTTATCGGCCCGTACTGGAAATGATTTGGTAGCTTTCTTCATAGCTATTTTAATTTTGTTTGTAAGATCCGCGACGGAACATTCAAGTTCTGGTATGTTACGCGCTTTGGGTAATTTGTCCAGACTCGTTTCCAGCAATCGGGCGAACAGAGGAAAGTCCGTTTTGTGAAGAACCTCCCCTCCTCCCCTGATTCCTTTCCGAGAATCTCTAGAATTACCGGGCTGTGGTCCGAACTTAATTCGTTAACTACTCTTATGTTTACTTGGGCTTTGATATTCTTGAGTATTGCTACGTCAAGAATATCTCTCAGGTGCTCTGCGTTGTGTGATGAAATGTTGGTTCGTCCGGCGCTAGAACCTGGAGACCGTTTTGTGAAATGTATTTATGGAGTGTTCTCCTTTTCGCGTTTGTTAATCGGCTATTCCACGCGGGGTGTTTTGCGTTAAAGTTGCCAGCGATTATGGTTGGAAATTGGTCACTTAAGATTTTGTCGAAATTGGTAGTTTCTATTAAATTAGAGGGATTTAAATAAGCGGATGCAATTTTGAGTGTCCCGAGACCAGGCACTTTCGCGACGATTGCATTTGATTCTAAAGTGACGGTGTCATGAGTGGCAACTTCAGAGTGATCTAGCGATCTTTTTGCTAAGATCGCTGTTCACTTCTCCGTTCTACATCACTGGTTCCCAAGTACCTGAAAGTATTTGGAATCTTGAGACGGTGCCACGCTTTGTGTTTCGTTTCCAATACTAGTAAAACGTTAAGTTAATGGTCGAAAAAGAATTCTTCTGCTTCTCCCATCTTATTAATAATGCTAAATGCATTCCAGAAGCCTATTTTAAGTATTACGTTAGTTTTGTTATTATCCATTATTCAAGTTGTGATAGGGCTGAGAAGAATTGAGCTTGAAAATGTACCATTTTTTTTCCGGAGCTCGGCTATTCGCGTGTCTCTATTGTTTCTCGGGGGATTAGTGACTTGCGCAAAAGAGTTTGGCGCGGTAACTCTTCTATGCGATTCGAAGCGTCTTGCGGGTTCTTGCATTTGTTCTTTGGTAGGGGCTCGTTGCGCGTGCTTCTGACTTGTCTTTGGTAAGCTTTGCAGTCTAAATAGTTTGCTGGGTGAGGCCCTGCGCAGTTGGCACACTTTGATGGTGTCCCCTTGCGGTAATCCGATACTCTATGCGGTCCGGTGCATTTTCTACAGGTTGGATTGGCGGTATGGCAGCTCGTTGAGGTATGCCCGTGTCTTTGACATCGTGTGCATTGCGCTACACCGCCAGTCCTTTTTTTTTAGTTCCACTTTAATAGTGAATTCAAGCAGCTCCACAAGACCGAACATCTCATTGCTTTTTTCGGACTTGGGGAGCTGCACCAACACCAGTGAGAACTTTTTATTGATGTTCCCCATTCTATGAACAAATTTGGGTCTGAACCAAAGTCTTTCTAGTTTTTGCCCAATCTGTTCGTCCGTTAAGAACTTGGGAACCTTAGTGAGCACGGTTTCAAGGCATTTTTTTAGTGTGATGATCTTTATTATTTTCGACAAGGTATTTGATTGCTTTTTGAAAGTCGGAGATGGATAATGGAAAAATTCGGATTCCCTCAGCGGTATTAGTGGCGCGCGAGTAATTGATTTTTGCGGTTTTAAAGTGTTGAGAAATACCTGTGTATTCCTCTTTCTTTTTAATAGCAATTGCGGGCGGGCGGTAGTGGGCGCGGATTGAGTATTTGCGTCATTTGCGGCGGCGTCTGCGGTGTCTGCGGACGCGACGGAGTTGTCTGGTAAAATTGAGTTTGCGTGCGCGCCTGAGTTATCTAGGTTTAAAGAAGGTTTGAACTTGACTTCAGGAAACTTCCCATTGTTTTGGATGGAGGCGGCATCCTTTGGGTGGGTAGAAGACCTTGTTAGCCTCTGATGGCCGTTGGTTTGCAACTCCTGATCCTTAGTGTCCATATTGTTGGGTGGGGTGTCCTCTTGTAGAATTGGCGGATTTACATCCAATTCATAGACGGAGGCTGCCTTGTCGTCCTCAGCGGTGTTCTCCTCGGCTTTGTTCTCTTGTACGTTGTTAGGGGCCGGACTGTCCATCGGCTCTATAACCGTTTCTTTGGTAGCGGCGTTGATGATGTCTTGCTGTGACGTGATGATGGCGGCCTGGGTGGAGATTGTCTTAGTGAGTTGGTCGACTGTCTCCTGGAGCTTGTCGAGCTTCTTTGAGTAATTTTTCGTGACGTCCACCAGGTGAGCCTGCATACCCGCTAGCTGACCTTCCAGGTCGGTAACTTCCATCCTGGACTTAGACATGGAGCGTTTGATCGAGCCTTTCTTGTCCCGGACCTTGCTCCGCTGCTCTCGGTCATGTTCTCGTTGGCAAGTCTTTTCATTCTCTGGCGTCATCGAGGAAAGCGGCTGCTGGGGGACAACGTCACCCAATTCAGCCGCGTAGTGCTGTAAAAAAAAATTATTATGATAGACTAATGTTTCGCAAAATAATTAATATCTGATTAGTAAAAATAATATTGTTAATTAAGTGTGAATGTCACAAATAATTAACAATAATATGCGGTGTAATAAAAAAAAAAAATTGCATTTATCGGGCGTAGCTGTCGCTTTCTGTCTGGCTTTCTCTACAATGTTGATCTGTCGGCTGCTGGCAGTCGAAAAATAAATTTAATTTTTTTAGTAGTTTTTTTAATTTTTCAAAATTGTTTAATTGCAAATTTTGGACAATAATCACTAATTGTGGAATAAAAAAAAAATATCAATAAAAGTTGTTCCAATTTTTTGTGCATAATTATCAATCAATGCTTTAATAATAAAAAAATACAAAAAAATTAATTTGAATTTTTTTAGTTGTTTTTTTAGTTTTTCAAAATTGTTTAATTTCAAATTTTGAACAATCATCACTAATTGTGGAATAAAACTAAAACTAAGCAATAATAATTGTTGCAAATTTTTGTGCATAATCCCCAATCAATGCTTCAATAATAAAAAAATACAAAAAATAATTTTAATTTTTTTAGTAAATTTTTTAATTTCAAAAATTACTTAATTGCAAATTTTGGACAATAATCATTAATTGTGGAATAAAACAAAAAATAATCACTAAAAATTGTTGCAATTTTGTGTGCATAATTATCAATTATTGCTTCAATGATAAAAAAATACAAAAAAATAAATTTTTGTTTTTTTTAGTAGTTTTTTTAATTTTTCAAAATTGTTTAATTGCAAATTTTGGACAATAATCACTAATTGTGGAAAAAAACAAAAATTAATTAATAAAAATTGTTGCAAATTTGTGTGCGTAATTGTCAATCAATGCTTTACTGATACAAAATACAAAAAAAATTGTTTTGTTTTTTTTTTTGTAGTTTTTTTAGTTTTTCAAAATTGTTTAATTGCAAATTTTGGACAATAATCACTAATTGTGGAATAAAGCAAAAACTAATCAATAAAATTTGTTGCAGTTTTTTGTGCATAATTATTACTTAATGCTTCAATGATAAGAAAATACAAACAAAATTAATTTGAGTTTTTTTATTAGTTTTTTAATTTTTCAAAATTGTTTAATTGCAAATTTTGGACAATAATCACTAATTGTGGAATAAAACAAAAACTACTTAATAAAAATTGTTGCAATTTTTTGTGCATAATTATCAATTATTGCTTAAATGATAAAAAAATACAAAAAATTAAATTTGTATTTTTTTTTGTAGTTTTTTGAATTTTTTAAAATTGTTTAATTGCAAATTTTAAACAATAATCACTAATTGTGGAACAAAACAAAAAATTATCAATAAAAGTTGTTGCAATTTTTTGTGCATAATTATCAATCAATGCTTTAATCATAAAAAAATACAAAAAAATAAATTTGAATTTTTTTAGTTGTTTTTTTAGTTTTTCAAAATTGTTTAATTGCAAATTTTGATCAAACATCACTAATTGTGGAATTAAACAAAAAATAATCAATAAAAATTGTTGCAATTTTTTGTGCCTATTTATCAATCAATGCTTTAATATAAAAAAAAATACTAAAAAAATAAATTTTAATTTTTTTAGTAGTTTTTTTATTTTTTTAAAATTGTTTAATATCAAATTTTGGACAATAATCACTAATTGTGGAATAAAACAAAAACTAACCAATAAAAATTATTGCAATTTTTTGTGCTTCATCATCAATCAATGGTTTAATATAAAGAATACAAAAAAAATAAATTTGATTTTTTTAGTAGTTTTTTTAGTTTAAAAAAAAATTAATTGCAAATTTTGGACAATAATCACTACTTGTGGAATAAAACTAAAACTAATCAATAAAAATTGTTGCAAATTTTTGTGCATAATTTCCAATCAATGCTTCAATGATAAAAAAATACAGAAGAAATAAGTTTAAATTTTTTTAGTAATTTTTTTAGTTTTAAAAATTACTTAGTTGCAAATTTTGGACAATAATCATTAATTATGAAATAAAAAAAAAAAAATCAATAAAAATTGTTGGAATTTTTTGTGCATACAATCAATGCTTAAATGTAATTAAAAAAATACAAAAAAATAAATTTGAATTTTTTTAGTAATTTTTTAAATTTTTTAAAATGGTTTAATTGCAAATTTTGGACAATAATCATTAATTGTGGAATAAAACAAAAACTAATCAATAAAAATTGTATCAATTTAATTTATTGATAAAATTAAATTGCACATTATACACTTTGGACAGCATTTTTGGGCTTTCATAATAAAAAGAAAATGCTTTTTTTGTGCTTTTAGCAATATTTTGATGTTTTTAGACCGAAATTTGCAGTTTTTGTGATTTGATGAATAACATTTTGGAATTTTTAAACAGTTTATAGACGGATTTAGGTACTTTTTGACAATAACTTGTTGTTTTAAAACCAGATTTTGGTTGGATTTTCTATTTTTGAGATTTGTATTTTTTTTAACGGATTATGTCCAGGTGCTTTATAACAATTATTTAAAAATTCAGCGCCTGATTTTGCTATTTTTGACAACATATTTAATTTTGAATTAAAATACTTCATTTAGAAGAAATGGTTTCTACATTTAAGCTTTGGATTTAGAACACTTAATGTGATTACCCAAATTAATTGGTTTTGTTGCTAAATTTAAGTTTGCTATGTAACCAACAAAAGTTTTAATTTCTTGATAATGACTTTGGGTTTAATTTACGTAAATTGATAAGAAAAAAGTTTGGAACTAATTTATATAAATTGATTTGAAACAAAAATTGTCCCAAAATGACTCAAATTGTATGATTTTGTTAGTAAATTTAATATTGCGCAGTAACCCGCTGGAATTTTAAATTGCTGACATTAAGTTTGGATCTAAAATAATCGTAAATTAAAAAAAAGTTTGAATTAAATTTATATAAATTGATTTGAAGCAGAAATGGTCCCAAAATGACCCAAATTGTATGATAAATAATTTTAAATTTGCCAAGTTCTAAGCAAGAATTTCAAATTGTTGATAAAAAATTTGATTTCAAAATACATAAATTGATAAGAAAAAAGTTTGAAACTAATTTATATAAATTGAATGAAGCATAAATTGTCTCAAAATGACCCAAATTACATGATTTTGTTAATAAATTTATAATTGCGCAATAACCCGCAAGAGTTTTAAATTTCTGACAATAAATTTGGATTCAAAACACATAAATTGATAAGAAAAAAGTTTAAAACTAGTTCATATAAATTGAAGCAAAAATGAACGAAATTTTTTCATTTTTAATTTTTTATATATTTTGCAGTTTTTAATAGTTTATGGTGAATTTTGTTTTTTTTCAATATTTTTTATAGATTTTGTTATTTTTGAAATTCTATTTTCTACATTATTGACAGTTTATGATCTAATTTTGATTATTTCTGAAAATATTTTAATATTTTATTGCATAATTTCTCTATTTTGGAGATTTTTTGGTTTTTTAATTATTTAGTTTTTGATATTTTTATATTTGAAACGCCATGAATTAAGATTTTACACGTTTTAGCAGTTTATTGTTGAATTTTGGTGTTTTCTATCAGTATTTTGAAGCTTTAAGGCCAAATTTAGCTGGTTTTGAAATTTTATGAATAGAATATTGCACTTTTTATAACCAGATTTTTTAATTTTTAAAATTATATGATAGTTTTTAATTTTAAAAAGTTTTAATTTTGGCATTTTTTACTTTTTATAAATAGAATTTTGAATTTTTAACAGTTGATGCTATTTGCTTTTGCTATTTTTGCCTTTTCACAAAAACATTTAGCACTTTTCAATAGTTTATAGTCGAATTTGTTACAATATTTTGATGTTTTAAGACTAGATTTTGCAATTTTTGGACATTTTATAAATAAATTTTGCATTTTTAAACCGTTTTTGGCCAAATTTTATGAATATAATTTTGCAGTTTTTGTAGCTAGATTTTGCTATTTTTGAGATTTTATAAAAAAAAAGTTATATTTTTATTATCTTGTCGGTTTAAACAATATTTTGATGTTTAAAATACTGAATTTTGTTATTTTTATTTTTAATATTTGTTATTTGATCGGATTGGCAAAGTGCAGGATAAAAAAAATGACAAAATTGTGTACGTTTTTTTCAAAGGCGTCTGAAAGTGATTACGATATTTCAACAATAAATTTGTATAATAATATTTTATCTTTATCTAACAATGTACGTTTATTGAAAATCTTTATAGACAATTCATTGGATGCACATATTATCTAGCAAATACATCAATTCTTGAAGCAATACAAATTGCTTCCAAAGAATGGTGGTGCTTTACAATCCTTACATTTCAGCCATTTCAACTCTCGTTTGAAATATGGGATTTTGCACTAAGGTCAATACAGAAAAGAAATTCCTAGTTGCATATTTATCATTCAAAGGAAAGCAGTTAGAATTATTGCCGGATTAAGATTTAGGGATTTTTGTTTAAAAGTATTTACAAAATTAGCGCTACCAATTCTGTATAATTTATATACTTACGAGATTTATATTTGTGTATATTAAAATTTAGATTTTTTAAAAAATGTTATACTGAAATTTGTTAATCAAAATCTGCACAATAAGGCATATAAGCAAAAAGTTAGTGGCTCAATGCTATTTAATTGTTAATTCTTAAAAAAATAATGAAAACATGAATATATTATCTTTATATAAAAAACGTTGCTGTATCATCACGGTAATAATCTGATATAAAGAATGAAAACACAGACCATACTATAAACATTAAACATTAGTTTATCTTTCGAAACTCATTTATAATTTCAGTGTAATCTGTAAAATTAGTTTCTGAGTATATTCTCTTTCATATTTCGCTTATATAAAAAATATGTTTGTCTGGCTTTGGCATCATTAATAACTAAAATATAAGAGGAAAAAAGCAAAACCACTCACAGCAATTAATAATATTAAACTAAACTATAAAGTTACAAAAAATCACTGATATTAATACTAAATGAAGTTATTTTATATAATATTACAAAACACATTAAATTAAATAATTGACATAAATGGTGAATGCGCCGGGCACACGAAATTTATTTGCATAATATTATAAAGAAAATATAGTCCAATCAACATTAACATACATTGTTATTTAATATAATTTATGAAATTTAATATTTATGCTCTATTCAAGTATAATTATCATAATTACAATTGAAATAATTATATAATTGGATGGTAGTTGTGCAACATTTCTTTACAATAATAACATGGAATGAGTTCCGAAATTTGAGCTATTACATACATACATTGTGAATAGAAAAAAAAATTAAATGTGTTTTTCATATTGCTAGTAAATTAATTAGTAAAACAAACTTTTTTGATAATTAACTAGTTTTTATTTATTAATGCATACCGGTTTCAAATATAACCATATTCTCTACACATATTTAACAATATACAGGATGTTAGGTAAACATAAGGCATTAATTCAATGGGTTATTCTGTGGTTTATTTTAAGAATATTTTGTCTTATAATGATTTCTGAAAAATCTTTTTGTTTTGAAAGATGAAGTTACAATATTTTATTATCAAAAAGTACATGTAAAGTTGCTGAATCTACAATAAATGTTTGAAATGACTTTCTCTAACCTGGATACAAGCATTCAATCTTCTCGTCATTGAGTGCCGAACTCTTTCAAAAAGACTAGGGTGGTTTTTAATTAAGTTACACCCAGCAACTATTTGACAACCAATAATTAAAAAAATATTTGCAAATCTATTAACTCAACAAAAATGATTTCAATAAAATATATTGACCTTAACTCATATTAACCATTATTAATAGCAGCTTTAATTATTATTCATATATTTTTATTATTCAATTAATAAAATTTCAATAGCACCATACATCTCCATTCGATAGTATTTTAGTGGCATTAAAACTAATAAAAGTGGGGCAGTAAATTGATTCCTCTCTCCTCTCTGCTGTTTATCCCAAAACACGTTTGCGAAATGAACTATAAATTTTGCTAACAGCATGTAGGAAAGATCACCGGCATTAATCTATCAGGCTTTATTGCCGATTGATGCTCGGGCGGACTAATCCTAAAACATGGGCGCGTGAGATTAATAAATTTGTTTAAGTTAAACTGCCCAATGCACAAAACAATGTTAAGCTTTTATATTTTATTTTAAAATTTATAAATAAAATATAAGAGAATACAATTTATTAGATTTAATTATTAGCTTAGTAGTAGTTTTGTTAATAGTTTTTGCAAAATTTTAACTAACACTAGAACTAGATTGTAATCTTTATTTATTTTTTGTAACTATTTGAGAAAAATATTTATCTAGCTTTTAACACACTTTATTAGGTGTTTGTTGAAAAAATTAAACAAGTTGCCTTTTTGGAGTTTATTTATTTCAAGTTAACAAAATTATGTTTTTAAGATTGAATAAATTGTATGTTAACTGTTAAATGTATTATTGGTACTAACTAATTGTTAAACTTGTTTGTTTGGCAGTTTAATAGTTTATTTGGTTAGGTGTTGTTTGTTTTACTTAAGTGCAGATACAAAGTTTTTACAAATTTATTTAGATAATAAACTACTATTAACGACAAGCTGTAGGAAAAGTAGTAGATATAATTTATCAAGAATATTGTAGAGAGCAATTCAAATACCTTGGAATTTGGACATTTATGAATGTTTAGTTATCTAAAACTACATAACTATTAATTCATTCAAGGTTGATAGTACTATTTCAATTTTATAACTAGAGTTAGAATAGATTTTTTGAAGTAGCCATTTCTGAATAATAAGCAATCAAAATGTGAAAGAAATGATATTTTGCGTTTTTTTTACATTTTTGATTGTTTGTAACTTTTTAGAATTGCATTTTTGGGAAAAAGTTTCAAGATTTTTTTTTAAATTGTTTAAAGAATAATATTTTACAGCCAAATTTTTTTTCTTGAGTTTTGAAAATTTTGCAGAACTTTAAAAGATAGTTTTTCTTAAAAAAAGATGACGGGTATTTTCTTTTTTTTAATAATGGATAAAAATGTGCTTTTATATGTGCAAAAGATACCCTGAAAATTTCAGAAAGTGCCGCGCACTACGCTCCGAGATATCTTACAATGTATCCACAGAAATATTTAAGCTTTTTTGCTATTTTTAAGTATTTCTCTAGATACATTGTAAGATATCTCGGAGCATAATGCACGTCACTTCCAAAAATTTTCAGGGTATCTTTAGCACATATAAAAGCACGTTTTTATTCATATTTGCAAAAAACAAAAAATATCCGTTATCTTTTTTTAAGAAAAACTTTTTTTTTCCAAAACTTTTTTTTTTAAATTGAGCTGTATTTTTTTTTTAAATATGGACCCAAAACGTGCTTTTTAAAGAAAAACTTTTTACTAAAAATTATGCCCTGCAAAGTTACAAACGATCAAAAAATGTGATGGAATTTAAAAAAATAATTTTTTGATTGCTTATTACTCAGAAATGGCTTACTGAAAAAATCTAAAAAAATCTTATGATCAGGATTTATGTAGAAGAAGGCATTTTTAGAGGTTTAAGCAAAAAAAAAATATTTTGTACACTTGACTCATACATGGCCATATTTTGGACTAGTTTTAAATTATTAACAAAAAAATACGTCATTTGCATTGAAAATACTATTTTTACATTTAGCATACTCAAAAACTTTATACTGGATTTATATAAACTAAGTTAATTTTGTAAATTTCTATTGAACTACATTTTTTGTACTAGTTTTAATTTTTTAGGATGATAATTAATTTCCTAATAAGAAAAACGAACACATTTGCATTGAAAATGTCACTTTTTGATAGTTTTTGCATTGTCTTCAAAAATGTTGTACAAATCTTATAGAAATCAAGCTAACATAATAAATTTTATTTACTTGTGCATTTTTTGAGACTAATTTCAACTTGTTACTATCATATTTAAACAAAAAATGAACACAAACATTTTTAAACATTAGAACAAATGTCCCTTAATACATGACACAAGATTAACAAACATTTTTGACAGATTTTGCATTTTATTTATTTATATAAACTACTTTTTTTCTATCAAGAAACACAGAAAAAAATGTGGGGAATGATAAGAAATTGATGAAACAAGTTGGAAACGACACTTCGAAGATTTATATACCACCGCATATACGACGCAATGATTAACGACAATACCTCCGAAGAAGATAAAACTCAGAAAAAACGGAAATTTCATTACAAACAACAACGAAACACGTGAAAGAAATCAAAAATAGAAAAACTCTTGGACTATAGCATACCAAATGAGCTCATAAAATATGGCGGAGTAAATCTGATGGAGGAGATAACTATACTATTTAACAAAATACTTTTAACAAGGACAATACCAAGTGAATGGAAGAATAGCATTACCATTTCGATATTTAAAAAAGGAGATATAAAACTCTTTGAAAACTACAGAGGTATAACATTATTGAGCTTCATCATGAAACTCTTCACAAAAATCTGAAATAATTCATAGGCAAGTTATAGAAAAGGCTACTGAGTATAATAAACTTGGGTTTATGTGCTTTATAGATCTTACTAAAGCATTTGATAAAGCAAGAATTAAGAGACCAATGCGTTTCAGATACACTCATAGAAATTATAAAACAGCTTAACATGAACACCTACACCTACATTATCATCATCAGTTCAATTTATATTGACAGTTTTTTTGAGTTTTAGTCAAAACATTATATGGACTTATATAAACTAATGGCATTTTTGCGCCCCGTTTTGACCAAAGAGCAATATCAACTTTGCCGGTGCATATCTGTCTATTCTACGATGTGGCGGTTCTGAAAAAGGGCGTTGTCAACCAAACACAAAAACATGCACCAAGGGCACCTCAGTACTCAGAGAGTGGCCGAAAACGCCATAAGTTAACCACGTCGATCTACATTAAATTGCGCGTTTTTTAATCTAGGTAAACTTGTTACAATCATATTTGTACCTGTTGTATTATAAACCAATTTAAGCACTAGTTTTAACTTGTTATGATTTTATTTGAATTCATAACGAACAAAAAGAACACGATATTTGCATTGACGTTGCAACTTTTTACATTTTTTTTTTGCATCTTACTCAAAAACTTTGTACTGGACTAATATAATCCAAGTTATCCACGCAAATCTGCATTAGATTGCGCACTTATTGAGACTAGTTTAAACTCAATGCAATAACGTTTGACGTCTTAACCAGAAAAACGAACCGGAACACTACATCTACAAATGCAACTTGTGACAATTTGTTGGCATTTTACTTACAAATGTTGGGCCTATATAAACCAAGACAATTGCTTGAATCTGTATGAATTGAAGATTTTTTAAGGTTACGTTTAACCCGATGCGATAACATTTGACATTTTAACCAGAAAACGAACACGAGATTTGAATTGTAAGTGCAACTTTCTAACAGTTTTTTACATTTTACTTGCAAACTTTATATTGAGCTTACTGAGGCAACTACGTAAATCTGTTTTCAGCATTTTTTAGTGTTAATTTGATACGATAATAGTTTTATTACTTTTTTATTCTAAAACTTTGTTTTGGGTCTATCTACATAGACAGACAAATAGATAGATTTTATTTTTATAAATAATCATATATACACAAAAAACTTACAATGGTATATGAAAAACGTCAATAATATAGAGTACTAATAACACAATCATCTAATATATATGTATATACATATATGTATATAAAAACAGTACTTAATTCTTTAAGCTGTTTGAAAAAATGATTTTTGAGTTTTTTATAAACAAAGATTATGTGAAGTAATGCATATAGTGTTTCTATATCTTATAAATTTTTAGTTTTTTTTTAAATTTTATTTTAAACTTTGAAATGTTATATTTAGAAATTACTTAATATGCCACAACAACATAAAAATACCTTTGAATTTTATTAAGTGAAACCACACTCGATGAACATTGACTTTTGATATTTCTAGCTTATAAGTTTCAGGAAATACTGAATTTGGAAGTTTGTCGATGTGTCGATAGTACGGTTAAAGAAATTTCTCTTTTTGAGTTTAGAAGAGATAGTATAGTTTCCGGTGCTCCTCCCCATAGTTAGGAACAGTATTCAATACAAAGACGAATATAAGTTTTATATATATGCAAAAGTTGAACAAAAGTAAAAAACTTTTTACATTAAGAAATCTTAGTTTTCTAGATACTTTCTAAGCTATGTCAACAACACGGTCGTTCTATAGAAGATTATTTGAGATTGTAACACCTAGAAGACAAATTGAAGAAGATTTAGATATGGAGTTGTTGTTTAGTTTAATATTTGGTGCCGATGATACCTCAGATTTTGATTTTCACAGTTAGAAGTTGAGTTTTTTCAGAGTTTAAATTGACCATGTTGGGAGTGTTCTATTCAGATATTGTTTTGAGGTCTTTGTTTATAGATGCTACAGATTCTAACCTAAAAGACTTAAGACGCTCTGCCATATTTGTCGATATGGCCTCTATGAAGGGTGCTGTTATCTGCAAAACTATGAGTAGGATTTTTAGTTATTTGAAGAAGTTTAAGCAGAACCAGAGTTGAAATCATCAATTTTAACAACAATTTTTTTATTGTCAAGAAAAGTTTTGATAAGATTGAGAGACTTATGATCAAGACCTATTCAATAGAGCTTGTTGATAAGATTAGGATGCCATATTCTATCAAAAGCTTTAGAAATGTCCAGAGCTACTGCAAGATTTTTTCCACGTTTATCTAAAGTAGAATTTTATTTGTAACCATCATAAGTCAGAAGATCTGTGTCAAACGTTTTGATCGAAATCTATATTGAGTATCTGAGGTGAAGTTATTTTGTTCTAAAAACGTGACAATGTCGAAATTAATATTTTTTCAAAAAAATTTGACAGGTTGGACAATAAATTGGTCTATAATTTAAAGAATCAGATTTGTCTTTTTTGTAGGTATCAGTCAAACATTTACAATTTACCAACAATTTGGGAATGTTTCTTTTTGTATGATAAGGCAAATATTTTAATCCAAATAGGATTAATTTGCAAATGTTTTATGAGTAATTGGTGGAATTTCATTTATATCTGATGCTTTTCTGATATTTAGTTTGAGAATATATTTTTTGACAACCCTTTGCTTAAAATGAATAGGACTCTATTTATAATAGTAGAGTTAGATGCAAATTGGTTTGCAATAATTTTGATCATTTCGAAAAGGAGGTATTGAAGAATTTGTACAATCTTGCAATGAATTTATTGTTTTAAAGAAATTTTTGTTGTTTATAAAAGAGCTTTTTGGAGACAACAATACGAGCACAACATCAGGTGACGAAGAGCTAAATATTACTCAACAAGAAGTAGAGGCAGCAATCAACCAATTGAAAAACAGCAAGGTTTCGGGACCAGATTAGATACACGGGGAAATGCTTAAACTACTAGAGCCAGAACAAGTAAAATTGGTCAAATACCAAAAGTTTGGCTAATATCCACATTTATTCCACTTCCAAAGAAAGCAAACGCAACAAAAAGCTCAGCACACAGAATAATCAGACGGATGAGTGACGTTCTAAAAATATTTCTCAATATCATTTAAACTCGCATATACAGAAAACTAGACGACAACATCAGTCATACACAATTTGGGTTTAGAAAAAAAGTAGGAACTAGAGAAGCGTTATTTGCCATATAAGTTCTTATTCAAAGAGCGCGCGACATCAACACAGATGTATTTGCATGTTTTATTTATTTTGAAAAAGCATTCGATTTAACATAACAAACTCATCGCAATTCTACGTGAAAGCGGAATCGACAACAAAGACATAGACATAATATCCAATCTGTCCCTACATCAAAAGGCCATGGTTCTGAAAGAAGACCAAATATCTGAGGAGTTTAGAGTAAAGAGAGGGGTCCGCCAGGGTTGTGTTCTATTACCACTGCTGTTCAACGCATATTCAGAACAGCTTTTCAAAGAAGCACTAGACAACGTAGAGGAAGGTCTAGTAATAAACGGCGAAACAATACTCAGATATGCGGACGACACTGTTCTAATCGTTGATACTTCCGAAGACTTCAGAGATTGATAGACTGCATAAAACACGTGAGCGAACGATACGAAATGAAGTTGAACTGCAAGAAAACGCATATTATAATCATCAGCAAAAACCGCATAAATAACTTTCGGTTCACTGCCAGCAATACAACGTTACCAATGGCTGAAACAATTACATACTTAGGATGTACTCTTAATAAAGAATGGGATTACTCTTAGGAAATAAGATCCCGAATTGAGAAGGCAAAAGGCGCATTCAACAAGATGAGAGACTATGTAACATGTCGCTCAGCATACATACCCGACTTAGGGTTCTTAAATGCTATGTACTATCAGTCCTACTGTACGGGGCGGAAGCATGGACCCTCATCGAAGCCTACTGCAAACGCATCAACGCCTTCGAGGTGTGGTGTTATCGTTGCATGCTCAGGATTTTATGAGTTCATCACGTGACAAACGAAACGGTACGACGGCACATTGCGAAAGAACTTGATTTCTTAACAAATGTCAAACATAAGAAAATTGGATTCTTTGGACATATCACGAGGAATGAAAAATACCATCTACTGCAACTAATTTTGCAAGGAAAAATAAAACGAGAAAGATTAGCAAGTCGCCGCAGAATATCATGGTTAAAGAATATAACAGCATGGACCGGAATGACATCAACGGCTTTAATGTGGACTAATGTGATTGCTAACATCCATAGAGGATAGGCACTTAAAGACGAAGATAGAAAGTTGGAAAATTCGATTAGCTTTGTTTCTATCAATCTTATTTTTTTAAGACTGTATTAGATTGTCAAAATGTTTACAAGCTTTTTTATAATCTTGTTTAGTCTCTTCAGAACAATTTTTTATTTGTTTCTTAAATGTTTTTTGCATTGTTTTGACTGCCTGTTTTAATGACATTCTTAATAGTTTTTGTGTTTTTTTTTTGCTGCAATATGTGGATCCTTAGGAAATGAACAATGAGTATCAAAAACGAAATTATTAATAAATTTTTTGATTGTTACTGTTTATCTTAAAATATTAATAGATGAGATGCGGTTTAGGTTTGGTAGTTTGGTAAACAAGTTTTATCAACCGACATTATAAGTGAATGATCAGAATTTTCTAAAGCAGCCTTAACAGTAGTGGTTGTAATTTCTGGAATAGTTTAAAAATACATATCTAATAATCTTGGTAAAATTATGAGAAGCAGCTAAAATGATAGCTTGTCCGGATAGTGTTGTAGAAAATAAGTGACTTAACTATTCAGTATTATGTACATAAAAATTTCCTAACAAAAATATTTTGGCGTTTTTATGTTTACTTTGAAGTAGCTTGTCAAAACTCTCAAAAAAACATAATTTCTCTTTTATACACTAGTGTGGGAACATTTTATTTAAGCATCTTACACTACATACTTTTGGATGTCTTTGCCCAAAATTTGGAGTCTTAATCGGTGGCAACTTCTGAAAATAGAATATTTGAAAAAGAACGCATGCGCGGCAAGAACAAAAATCTGATTCTTGCATTCAATTTCTCGGGAAATTTTCTATTGTATATGACTGTTCTAAAATTTTTCCAGGCTGAAATGCAATTAAGATAAATGAAATTAAAAAAAATTAAAGTTGAAATCTGAAATTTGGCATGAAGTCATATTTTGGGTAGCCAAACAAGTGTACAGGGTCGCGTGAAATGGACTGCTCACTTGACGTGGAATTGCCCATTTACAAAATTTACATGATTATAACGGTTTACATAATCTATTACAAAACTTTCTAATAAAATGCAAAAAACTTGTTAAAAAGTTGATTTTGTTAGAGTTTTTATTTTTGAATGTGTCTTAAGAGATAAAAATAGTTTTTCTTAGATAGAATTTATGTTTTAAGATGCGCAATTTAATAGAAGTAATAACGGTTTATAAAGACCTACTTACAATAATTAATTTACTTAGAGATTTGTTACAAATTGTTGTAATTGAATATTCTTTGCAAAATTAAAAGTTAAAGATGCTCAATTTAATGAAAATTCATGTGATTATAATTGATTGCATAAAACCTCACTAAAAAAAAAATAAGTAAAATGCAAAAAAATGTTAAAAAGTCGATATTTTATTACAATTTTTGTGTTTGAATGTTTTAAAAGATATAGATTTGTTTTTTTAGTAAAGAAAAAAAATGTTCAATACTTTTTCAACTTCAAATTGAGACTAATCAACTTCAAATTAAGAATAATCAACTTCAAATTTAGACTAATCAATTTTAAATTGAGACTAATCAACTTCAAATTGAGACAAATCAACTTCAAATTGAGACTAATCAACTTCAAATTGAGAATAATAATATTTCACCAATATGAACATTATTATTATTTATTATTAAATTAACTTACACAGCTAATGAAGACAGTTACAAATACAAATGTAATTACAATTTAACTACTTCTTACACAGCTAATACAAATGCCAATGAATTAAAAAGTTAGGTCTACCATATTTAACACATCGGGTATAAATCTTTGTATATGAGCTATAAATTTCGTACAATTATTGACAGTAAGCTTATTATTAATATTTTCTTGTGTAATATTTTCTAGCGATTTGTCCTATTCTCGCCAGCTACAATATGTGGCATCTGAATAGTCAAATCTTGTTTAACACCCGATTAAGGGTGGACCAAGCAAATTCAATTGGATTCACCATCGGACTGTATGGAGAAAGCCTTAATAAACGGTTATGTAAAAAGTCATTTTTTTAAAATACTTTCTCAATCGTGGAATGACAAGGAACATTGTCCATTACCATTACTACTGCCGACTGGTATAAATTTTGAGAATTTTGAAGACATCGGCGTATAAACTCTTTTACCTGTGGTTTTTTAAATGATTCTCTTCGAAATTCATAATGATTTAACCCCATATTTCCAATACACCTAATAGCATGAATATTCGACCCTCTACTGCCTACAGCAATATGGGTGCAATCTGTTTGTTTGTGAAATAAATAAGTTTAAATTTGTTTTATCTATGTAAACAATTGGGATATTATCAGCCTGGTACATTAAAAGTTGTCGAACATATTCATATTTTTTTGTTTTATTTTCTTCACAGTTTGCTCTCTCAAGCTCTTTTCTTATATCCTTCAGTGTAAACATTAGAAACAGTAATTTTAAGATTGTTTCGGATTTTTTTAGTAATTTGCTTCAAAGTTATTTTTGAATTCTCTTCAAAGTATTGTTCTATGATAATACATATTTTAGCTCTTTGTTTTTCACCTTGTTTTTTCTTAATTTTTGTTTGGGTTTTTACCTATTGATATGCTGTTGCCTTTGCCACCTCTGATGTTTTTGCGAGTGCTTTCCAATCTTTATTGTTATTATATAATGCACAAATTTGTTTTTTTCAGATTATCTGCATTTTTTTTTAATATAAGGTATATTGAAGGGACCAACAAAAAAAAATTTAAATGTCAAAATAAACATATGTTTATTGTTACTTTTGTTATTAAAACACCGGCTACTCATTTTAGTGAAATGCTATAATTCTCAATTTGAAGTTGATTAGTCTCAATTTGAAATTGATTAGTCTTAATTTGAAATTGATTATTCCCAATTTGAAATTGATTAGTCTCAATTTGAAATTGATTAGTCTTAATTCGAAGTTGATTAGTTTTAATTTGAAGTTGATTAGTCTTAATTTGAAGTTGAAAAGGTTAGAACAAAATTTATATTTAAAGATGCGCATTTTTTGGAAACTAATTTGAATATAATAGTTTATATAAAGTCAAGTTTAAATAAAATGCAAAAAACTTTAAAAAGTCGACATTTTATAACATATTTGTGTTTGAATGTTTTTTGTAAGATAAAAATGTCTTTTTTCTGAGATAAAACTCATTGTTTTAAAAAGCTCAAATTGATGGAAATTCACGTAGTTATAACAGTTCACATAAACCCACTACAAATTTATTAATACCCCTAAAGTTCTAAAATCATATTATAATTACCCCCTCCCTGCTTACATTCTTAGGTTAATAAAATACAAGAGACAGTTATATAGAGAGTTCCGACTGACAAACGACAAGACCTTAAAAAGACAGTTTAATGACCTTAATAAAAATATTCACTATTTAATACTTCAATACAGAAACTACAAATGTAATAAAATGATTGACAAACAAGGAAAAGACTATTTCAATGAAATCAAAAAGCTTACAAAATACAAACGGTCTAGCCAAATCTATTCTATTACTGATCCAATGACAAATAAATGCTGATCGACAGACATCGACATCGCTTGTACATATAAAAAACATTTCAGTAAAGCTTTTACATTTTCACAATCAGTCAATTTTGACAATGACAATTTAAATATTATAAATAACTGGTATAACAATTTTTGTAGACAAACCCACGTTACACCAGAGGACAATTGACAAAGACGTTTATTACGACGTGTTAAATAACCAAAAAACTCAGCACCTGGACGTGACTTAGTGACAAGAAAAATATTAAAACAGTTAAATGACCATATTCACAACTATATAATTGACATATATAACTACTGTCTTTTACAACAATATTTTCCTAAAAAATAAAAAATGGGAACTATAATATGTATACATAAGTCCGACTGTAATATGTCTTTCCCTTCCAGCTACCGTCCCATTACATTACTTCCTGTGCTTGGAAAAATATTTGAATCCATTATCCAAAAGAAAATACTATTTTGGACAGAAAATATGTAACCCAATTTGGTTTTCGTAAATTTAGATCAACATCCCACCCAATCACAATCCTTACATCCAACCTACAAACTTCCCACCTTGAAGGTAGGCATTTGAGCGTCCTGTTTATGGATATAAATAAAGCGTTCGATTCGGTCTGGCACAGAGGTCTCCTCTTTAAACTATCTAGTCTAAACCTTCCTTCTTACCTCATAAACCTAATTTACCAATTCCTAAATAACAGAACTCTTCAAGTTTGAATACGCTCTTCTTACTCCCACTCGTTTACTCCGCACCAAGGTGTCCCGCAAGGTTCTCCGCTTTTGCCCCTCCTATATAATCTTTTCTGCCACGATATCTACAGTTGTAACCCAAGACATTTTGACCCAAACAGCTATATCTTGCAATATGCAGACGACACTACAATCGTATCTCATGCTAAGTCATTAAAATTATCGGTCATACAACTACAAGCTTTGTTGGATCATACTGTTACGTGGTTTAATAAATGGCGCCTCCTTGCAAATCTACTAAAAACACATCTCCTTATTCCCTACCATAAATTATCTGTTAACTCCCTGTACATCCATATGAATCAACAACAAATTCAACCATCACAAGTATGCAAGTACTTGGGAATATCTTTTGATGCAAAACTTAAATTTCATTCGTACGCCCGCTCCCTTTAAATCGAAAGTCATCACCAGAGCAAAACATTTCCGCTCACTTACATATAAAAAAGAGGGCATTGATCTTAAATGTGCAACTCACATCTGGGCAATTCCATTTCAAACGGACCAGAGCTGTGGTTCAAACAACAGAAGATGACTTTCTTAAACTTCTGAAATAAGCTTAAAAAAATATAATCCAAATAATCTTTAAGAAAAATAAAAAAAAAAATTTTTTTAAGTAAATGTTGAACAATTTTTTTTTTCTAGATGGGTTTTTCATTGCCAGATAAGCACGACACTGACTATTTTCTATGCTCTGGTCTGTTTGAAATGGAATTGCCCATCTACAATTCGATCTGTCGCCCTCTTCTTGATTATAGTTCGATTTTATTCCTAAATTCAACTAATCCAACACTCCTTAACCTTTATGTTGCTGAAAGATCCTCTCTACGATCCATCACTAAAATCCGTCATCCAAATAATCCTTTACATAATCCATCCAACGAGCTACTATATGACCAAACAAAGATAGTCCCATTAGACCAACGATTACAAAAACTACATTTAAAATTTGCTAAAAATCCTAAAAATCACAAAATCCTAAATATCTTAATAATACCTAGAAATCCAGCAGTTGTATCCAAATTTAAAACTCCATCCCAATCACTTTACCAAAATATCAGATCCTTGACTAATGACATGTAAGACTGACGTTTCACTTATTCATTCATACCCCATTTTTTTTTTTTAATAATTGTATCTATTTTGTATTGTAAACATTAGAACAAATGTCCATTAATACATGACACAAGTGATTAAATATTAATCTTGAAAAACGAAATAATCGTTGGGCTTGTGCATACGCGTCTTACAAAGACGAAAACAAGTTACTTAGAAAATAAAAGTAACTTGCACATTACAGTTAGTACTACTAATACTGCAACATTGAAAAAATAAAATTGAAAAATGTGGTTAAAATTAAAAAAAAAAAAAAAAAAAAATAATAATAATAATAATAATAATAATAAAATTAAAATTAAACAAAAAAGAAGTATTTTGAAAATAAATTATAGATAAAGGGAAAAATGAATTGGAAATCAATTAATATCTAGACTATGCAACACTAGAACAAGTACTTGTCGTTGCATAGTCTAGATATTAATTGATTTCCAATTCATTTTTTCCTTTATCTATAATTTATTTTCAAAATACTTCTTTTTTGTTTAATTTTAATTTTATTATTATTGATATTATTATTTTTTTTTTTTTTTTTTAAAATTTTAACCACATTTTTCAATTTTATTTTTTCAATGTTGCAGTATTAGTAGTACTAACTGTAATGAGTTACTTTTATTTTCTAAGTAACTTGTTTTCGTCTTTGTAAGACGCGTATGCACAAGCCCAACGATTATTTCGTTTTTCAAGATTAATATTTTGTATTGTATTAAAACTCACAAAAGATTTCTTTTTGTAATAATTGTATTATAAATACTGCTATATATATATATGTATATACCTCTTGTAATGTTTGTATTTTTGTGAATAAAAATGTTATATATATGTACCAATTAAATCTACTTTAAATTGCACATCTTTCAGTTTTTGTTGAACTGTTTAACATTATGTTATATTTAATATGGTAACCAACGAGACACATTATATCAGCATTTTAGTAAAACTTATTTTTTTTTTTAATTTTAACTTAGACCATAGTTAATTCTAAAAATGAATATAAACGTGTAAACGACGAAATTTTCTTGTGTAAATGTCGATCTAGAATGCTCTTAAACTAATTCTTGGTGCTTAAATCAATCTAAATAAAGAAAAAGTTTACTAAACGGCAACTTGCTTGCGCCATTCCTGTTTCTACATATAATTTGATAATCAATTATTTTTTTTACAAATACAAGGTGTCAAAATGGTCTTAAAGCAGGTACAAAATGACTATTTTTATATTTTTATAAAATTATGGTGTCGAACAAATTTCGTACATGCCAATGCAATGTATTATACCCAGATGTTGTTAATAATGAACATTATAATGACTTATAACATAAAACTCATTAATCTAACTAAGATTATGTGATTGAATTAATTATTATTATTGTAAATTACAACAAAACAACTAAAAATGACAACACAGAACAAATTTTGAAAGAGTTAAACTTGCACACATTATAATAAAATAGCATGTCGAGCAATTTCCATTAAGATTTTATACAAGAATTTTATGACACGTGACACTACCATTAATCATTCCATTTATTTATTCTACATAAACATTCAAAAGGTTGTAATATTTTTATGTATTTTTTTATAGCAACCAATTTTTAAAACATGTAATTAATATAATATTATAATATATACAAAAAACAAATTTTATTTACAAGAATTTTTGATTTAAATTTAATCTTGCATAACAAAGTACCCAATTTGTCAGAATTATTTTGGAATTTTATTTTATTCACAATTTGATACATTTTTTAATTGTTACAGAAAATGCTGACACGATTATACATATTAACGAGCGTTTTGGTCGCGACCGCGTTATCCTGCACGAAATCCGAATTTAAATGCTTGAACGGACAGTGCGTGGGTTCTGACAGGTATTGCAATGGTCTACAGGACTGCGAGGATGAAACAGACGAACCACCCGATTGTACACGTAAGTTGAAAATATTATTACATCTATGTTCTCCCATTAATCTTTATAGAAGCAGCAGATGCACTACGACCGGGACATATTTAAAAGATTGATGAGCGTTGCCGCCGCGCGTAATTAATGAGAAAGCGAACAAACCGCCCCGCCATAAATAACATTTTAATAATTTATCTGCTCGAATTATTAAGCACAGTAAAATTTTAAGTGGGCAAAACTTTTAGATAAAATGTCGGGGACGGTTAACGGGACTATTTCGAGATTTTAGTACCGACATCAAATGTTTATTGTTTAATTATAAAACGAGGTTGTATTTTAATTTTTTTTAACAATAAATTTAACAGAAGCTTTTAACTTTATACTATATCTAACCCACTAAAGGACAAATTTATGTAAATCTTCATTCCATGCGGAAAAATATATAAAAAAACTTTTATATGTTAGTTGATAAATGTGCGGGCTATAAAATTGATTGCACTTGTAAAGTGTTTGAACAGTTTCCTCTTGTGCCATATAATACGTAGTACTTGTGTGACGGTCATCACAATTGGAAATTCTTTTCGACGTTTTTCTCGTATCCAACGAATCCAAGGCAAAAAGAATTGAAACTGCACAAGGGATAGTTTTGTTGCGGACAAAACGAAAAGTACAAACAATGTTTAAGTTCCCGTCAGGACGCAATTGTTGAAAATGTTGAGTTTATCGTCGGTTTTAATAATCCCCTGCAAATATCACCACACTACATTTCTACTGTTGTCATGTTTCATCTTCGCGTAATGAACATCTTGCTGTAATTAAAACGTCACAAACATAAGTATTGTAATGATATGTAATTAATTTGTCAAATGCAACTGTGATGTTTTTTTAATGTTTACCACACAATGAAACATGAAATATTTATTTAATTTTGCCATTTCACAGTAGAACAATTCTCGCTTTGAAAATTACGAACAAATTCCTGTTTATATTAAAAAATAGTTTTCATTTTATTGTTTGAATTATAAATATGTATATTCTCGCATTTATCAGATATTTATAATACACGCAACTTTATTAAAAGTCATTTAAAGGTTATAATGAATTCTAGTAGTTGATTATGTAAACAGGAAATTTAAGTTGGATGGCTATTTGGGGTTAAATTTTAAACGACTTCTCATCAACCTTAAAGTAGTTTTAGTAACTTGATGAAATTAAGATCAGATTGTTAGTTTAAAATAAATTAAGTTCGTAAAAGTTAGTTGAAAGTTACACATATAAATTATAAAGTTGGTGCTGTGACTCAGGTTATTATTAAAGATGTATTGAACATGTTAATTAGTTTGTATACTTAATAAATTTATTACGTTCAGGATCAAACTTTCTTTTTAAATTCTTTTAAATTATTTTTTGCTTAATTTTATCCTAATTAATTTAAATGCATTACATTATAACCTGTTTATCAAAGTTTGCTTAGCTATTAACTATACAGAGTTTCATATGTTAATAACATACCCTCTTCAAATTTCTAAACTGCTACGCTAGTGTCCGCACTGCGATCGACTCCGGATATTTATTTGCTTTGTACGTTTATGAAGCACGTTCCTGAGTTTGATAATACCAATTAGTTTGCGGCTCCTTCAAGTTGACCTAGCAGACCCGGATGTATGTGTTTATAAGTTTTAAACCAACATTAATAGTGGTATACTTGTAATCGATAGAAGGACAATATTGACACAGAATTTGATATTGAATGTATATTAAACAGAAGAATATTAAATTTTTGTCTGTATCAACACTGACTTAAGAATGATAGACGAAATAATAAAATCTTTTAATTGTAACAGAAATTATAATACGTTTAGATTATGCTTTGTAGTGCATACCGTAACTTAATTATCAATTGCAACATTTCAGTATGAGTTTATGACGTTCCATTTGCTAAGTAAAAATAATTAATAATTAAGTAATACTCAGTTAACTTATTACATCTCTCTAGTCAAGTCGAAACTAGTAATGTTTTTATAAGAATAAACTATATATAAAACCATAGTCAATTATTTTATTATTTTAATTTACTCATTTAAAGATGTTACTTCCTCTCTCAAATAGTTTAGTTTAGGCCTGTTGTTGAGTTATTTTCTAGTATAAAACTGCTGGGCTTTAGAATAAAATTCTTTAGTTGATATTCCACTTAAGACCAGTAGTAATAATTTTATCGTCATTCATTTTTATCCAAATTTTTGAAAAAAAATATTTGAAAAATGGTTTGTGCTTCTGTGGAGTTTGTACAAGGGCTGTACTGATTTTATTTTAATCTATCTAGGGACTACTTTCAGGTAGCATTTAAGTCACAAACAAGTTTGTTTGCTTTAGAATAGCTCGAATGTTATAGGTTTAATCTACTTAAGAGAATACTTTTAGGTAGAGGTAGTTAGTTGCATTTATGTTACAAGCAAGTTTGTTTGGAATTGTCTTCAAGTTTAAGGTACTGGTAAGATCCAACTGAAATTTACTTTTGAGCAGTTTGATGGCAAACTTAGTTGAGGTTATTCACCATAATTCAAACTACTGTTTGCTTTTATTGTAACTAGTATTTTGCAACTAGAAATGCATTTTTTGCTTTTCTTGGTTTTGTAACTCTAACAACGGACTATCGGTTTTGTAACTGTGGTAAACCTTAGCTGGCTTTAAAAACTTTTGAATCAGATAACACTGAATTGTAATCTGTTACTATGTAAATACAAAGCGCCAGTGGTACTCATAAAGAAGAAGGACGGTTTTTTGCAATTCTGCGTAGACTATCAAAAACTAAACAACTTCAAGAGAGACATAGTTTGATCCGCTGCTCCAAGGTTTTCAAAACTCTTTACAAGCTTCGTTCTTAAATTGGACTTGAATAGCTATATTGGCAAGTTATGAATTTTGCCACTGCAGTCAGACGCAGCTAACAGGAATGCCGCAGACAATTTTCTAACTTGGCTAGATATGAAATACCGAAAGGACAAAAACGGAGCCTTATTTGTGACCACAAGAGTACGGGATACCAGCGATACAGTAGACTATTATTTGGAGTCACTATAGCAAGGAAGCTGCGAAATTCTCAAGACAAGAAAAAACTATCAAAATTTGCAATTGATTAACAGTAATGAAAGATGACCGGAGATTTATTAAAAAATGTTTTAACTGCGCTACCGCTAAGTGAAAAAACTCTGCTACATACTCATTTAACCCACAAACTCTAGTAGAAGGTCTTCATTGGCTTATGCAAAGTAACTAAAGAAGACATACATTTTGCGTCAAAGATCACTTAGTAGACCGAGGCACGTTTAGTACCGGTAGCCACAAGCAAAAGAAAATACAGATTTTAGAACTCATTATCTTGTCCAACTTCTTCTTCTTTGAGTGCGTTTCCTATCGGAGGTTTGCTATCATCATAGCTATTCGGACCTTATCGACTGCTGCTCGGAATAGTTGAGTGTTGCTACAACCAAACCAGTCCCTTAGGTTTTTAAGCCACGATGCTCTACGTCTGCTAATATTTCTCTTTTCATTAACCTTCTCTTGTACTATCAGTTAGAGAATTTTGTATTTGGGGCCTCTTATTAAGTGGCCTAAATATTGAAGCTTTCTCTTTTTTATGTTGTTAATAATTTCACATTCCTTTTGCATTTTATTTAGTACTTCAATGTTCGTGATTTTACCTGTCCAGGGAATACGCCACATTTTGCGATAGCACCACATTTCGATTGCTTGTAATTTGTCGGTGTGGTTCTTCTTGAGGCTCTACGTTTCAACTTCGTACAGGAGCGTGGAGAATACGTAGCAACGTAGCATCTTCATCCTGAGATTTATATTAATATAACGACTGGTGAATATCTTCTTCATTTTTATAAATACTGCTCGAGCTATTTCTATTCTTGTTTTTATATTTGTTGTTTGATCTCCTGTCTGCTCTATTCAGGTTTCTAGGTATTTATATGTTTGCACCTTTTCTATGATGATATATGCTATTGCCAAAGGTAACTGGTTCTGATTCTGTGGTGACTTTGTAATTACTATTAGCTTAGTTTTATTAATCATCATACATCAATCAATTAGTTTTTCTAGTAGGTGTTGTATATCTTTGAGGTTACTTGCTAACATGACGGTGTCATCTGCATACCTGAGGTTATTAACAGGTACTTCATTTATAATTATTCCCACCGATTCCTCTTTCAGTACCTCGTTAAAAATTGTTTTGCTGTACAGGTTAAATAACAGGGGCGATGGAATACATCTTTGCCTCACGCCACGACGGATCTCCATTTCTTCTGTTACTTGATTTTCAATTTTTGTGTTAGCCCTTTAGCCCCAGTACAAATTACTGATTATTCTAACGTCGTCCGAGTCAATGCCTTTGCTAAGGAGTAGCTGATGTAGTTTAACATGTTTTACTTTATCAAAGGCCTTCTCAAAATCAATGTAACATACAAACACATCCTGATTTATATCCAGACAACGTTGGAAAAGAACATTAACTCCAAAGAGAGCCTTTCTTGTCTCGAGTTCTTTGCGGAACCCAAACTGTGTGTTTGTTATGTCTTCTTCAAGCTTTCTGTTTTTTTTTTGTGTATATTATCTTTAGAAAGAGCTTGAGGGCGTGACTCATGAGTGCGATGGTTTGATAATCTTTGCACTCTCTTAGATTTGGTTTCTTGGGAATAAGCACAAAGGTTTATAATAGCCACTGTTTAGGGATTTCCACTTTTTCGTAGATGTTATTGAATACGTCCAAAAGAATATCAACTACATCGTCATCAAACATTTTGATAAATTCTATAGGTATTTGGTCCGGGCCAACTGCTTTACCGGGCTTTATAGTTTTCAGAGCATACCCTATTTTTGTTCTTAGTATTTTTAAGTTACTGTAGTTTGCTTCAAAGGTTGGTTTTGGGGGTCTTTTGTCCTCAAAGAGTTTCGAGAGGTAAGCTTTCCATCTTTTTAGTTTGTCTTTCACGTCAGTTATTATACACCTTTTTGGGTCCTTGATGATGCTCACTGTTGCTTTGTTTTTATAGCAACCGGCCATTTCCTTTATTCTTTTGTGCATGTGGAAGTGGTCAGATTTTTTTTCTAACAACTCTATTTCTTCACATTGGGCCGTTAAATAGACTTTTTTGGCTTCTTTAACTGTCTTTTGTATTATTTTGTGCCGCATTCTATATTCACCCACGTTACTTTTGCTGATTCCTCTCGTCCATAAGATCTAGGATTTCTGTAGTTATCCAGGGCTTCTTCTTGGTTCTTTTGCTTCTTAGGTGTTCTTTAGCTATTGCTTCTAACCCTGTTTGTACCTTCTCCCACTGTTCATCCACACTGCCTTCGTTTTGTATATTACTGTTTCTCATGTATTTGTTTATATTTTGTTTTTTTGCACTGTTGATTGCAGGGTCCTTAAGAAGTTTTGTATCGATAAAGTCATGTTGTCGTTTTGTTATCTTCTTCATTTTTATACTGAGTTTAGCTATTACGGGGTTGTGATCGGAGTTAATGTCGGCGCTCGGGTAGGTTTTTACTCTTAACAGCATTTTTATAGCAGTTGTTAATGAGGATATAGTCTATTTGGTTTCTTACTGTATTATCTGGTTTATCCGCAGGAGATTTCCATGTATACAATCTACGAGCGGAGAGTTTGAAGAAGGTATTTGTTATCATAAGATTTTTGTCCTGACAGAACTGATATTCATATTACCTGTGCGTGTTTTCAGTTGAAGCATCATAACTCTGTCTGAGTATGGTGTGAAGCTGAGAACTGACTCTTGTCTAGAATCACCTCCACTCCATTTAGATGTCTCGAGTCGTTGTTCCCCGAGTAATAAAATGTGCCGTTAGTTGTTGTGCAACTGCCGTTTCCTATCCATCTTACATCACTTACTTCTAGTATGTTTACATTCAGCCGCATCATTTCTTTTACAATGTTATCCAGTTTTCCTGATGCGAAAAGGCTTCTCGCATTCCATGATCCAATCTTGATATTGTTTGTTGATAATTTCACAGTCTTGTTCGCCACTGTTCCCCCCGGAGATCTGATTGGGGAACTTTTTACTCCGGAATATTTCGTTTTGAAACTTGCCATGGTTGTTGTGTTTGTTTGTTGTACTGTGATGATTGTACTAAGCATACCATTGTCCCCTTGTTTTCTGCATCCACATACCGTTGACCATATTTTGGTTCTTCTGCTTTCAGGAACGATTTCTCGTTTCTTGGACAAGTGAGTGCTCGTACCCTTGCTTGCTTATCCACCCGGGGCTGTTGGTAAGCAAGGCTTATTCCGGCAGATATTTGGTCGACATTGCCTCTTTGGTTTTTAAGCAGGGTGCACCGCGTGCATGCGAGGTTGTTATTTGAGCTAGTCTCATGACCATCACTCCTTACACCCTTAATCCTGTCCAACAACAGATCGTAATTCACTAACTAAGTTTTTCTCAAAGTTTCCATTAAATGGAAATACTTTTACTATACGACTGCTACTTACCATCTCAAGAAAACCTTATAGAACGTTAAAATGAATATCTGATTTTTTCTTTGCGGAGAACCTTAATAAGAACTGGGATGTATTAATTTATTTAGTTTTGGCACCAACAAAACTACCGACCTGACACCCAGCAAAGCTTTGCTTGAGTAAACCTGCGACAATCTCCAAGAAAAACAAAAAAATAAAGAACAACCTAAAAGAAAGCGAAGAACGCTTTTTTGTGTATTTTGTTACAACTTTTTTGGACTTACAACCATATGCAATACTAAAGTGTTCACATTGTGCAAATTTTTAAATACGTAAGTTAAGAGTGCTCATCTTTCTACTTTAGACAATCCAATAGTACCTGTTTGGCGCTTTCGACACATTTTTCTATGTCCCAATAGGATAATAACCCATAGTTCCTACTATACTAACTCACAACGTCCAATGTTGCGAGTACTTTCTTTTTTCCGATTTTTTCATCAATCTTGCCAACGTTTCATTAATCTGGCATCTAGTTTTTATAGATTGCCACTGTCTCATTGATCAATATATTGGCTGAAATAACCAATGCCAAGACTGCGTTCATAACACAGTCCTGTAGGCTTTTAGTCTTAATCGTTTAACAGGCTACTATGCAAAAAACTGTTGCAAAAGGATAAGTGAACAACCAAACAAAATTATAGAACATGGAAAAACGTTTGTATGCAAAAAAGCTACAAAACTTGAAACTTAAATAAAACAGATACAAGAATTCTAGCATATAGGACTAAAGTTGTTGTACAATTAACAAAACTTTGTAAAGCTTCCAGAATAGGGAGAGTTGGAAATGAATAAAAAAATTTAGTTTATGGAGCAAGAAATGTGAAGTCTGAGACAAAAATAAATGGTAAAAAATACCATTATAATCTGGAAGATGTCTAGTATGTACTCGAGTTAAATTAAAATTTGATGCTAATAAAATAAACGTTAGATTAAAGATTTCTATTTAAAGCAACTAAGAAGGAATGCAAGTCAAAAAAAGTAGCAAGTTAATGCAAGTGCAATCGTAGTTTATTTGAAGATTGTTCTGGATCAAGCAGGATAAGCATATCTTAGCAAACTCTCTCTAGGATTACAGGATGTGTTTTTGACATGAATGTACCTCAAACACAGATTTAGCAAAAGTTTAGAAAAGTAAAGTAATGCAGTTACTGTGAAGCTCAATACTCAAAACTTAAAGAGAAATCAAAATACCAAACCAAATAAAAAAAAATGTCAAAAGAAAAATCTTATTTTCAAGTTAAAGTAAGATGAAGATTCAAATATATTACAAGAAAACTTTAACAGAAAGAATAAAATTATAAGTCAAATTGAAAAGAAGCGTTTCTGTATAGAGACATCTAACAGGAAGTTTATATGGAACCATCCAAAGGCGTAGAAATTGCTGACAAGTATGTAGATAAGTGGAAATCTCTATATGAATTTAATAAAAATTTAAAAAGCTAAATTTGATAAAACCATGATTAGTAAAAGATTCAGTAGGTCTTTAAGCCGTTATTGCTTCTACATACAAACCAATCACAATGAAAAAATGTTTCTTTAAAATATGTATATTAGGTTAAACAATTTGTCCGAAAAGGAGTTCTAGGTACTGTTCGGACCGGCAAAATCAGCAATGTATTTGTTAACAGTTTTGATCCTTGTAGGGTTGGAGCGCTGAAATTGCCCTACGTTGGGCGCTAATTTGTCATTGTATATTTTCTAAGAGTTTTAGGAAAGGTAACAGAGGTTTACGGAGTCTGTCGAGGTGCTGCCTTGAATTGTCAATAGTGTTTACGTAGTAAACGACGGGTTTTATGAAAATCTTAAAATTTTTGTTGTAATTTGGTTTTATGGAATTGGTTGTGGCCTAAGATAGAGCTTTGTAGCAAGTCTTTTTGGATGCGCTAAAGCTCAAATCACCAGTCTGACAACAAACGTATTAGTTTTCTTCTTCTTTTGCCTTACACCCATGTGCTTATAATTGTTAAAGTTTTGTTTATAGCTGCTTGGCATATGTCGCAAATTTTTTTTATTCTGGTTTAGTTTTTGATGTTCCTAAGCCATGATAGATGTTTACGTCCTATGCGCCTTTTGCTTTCTATCTTTCCTTTGAGTATAAACTGGGGAATTTGATATTTCGGCTTCCTTAGTATGTGATCTAGGTATCATATCTATTGCTGCTTTATGGTTCTTGTTAATGGATGCTGCTTTTATTGTCCAGGTTACTGCTTCATGCAGTAGAACTGGCCAAACGTAGCATTTGACCATTCTGTAGCGGATTTCTAAATTAAGGTTTTTATTGCACAGCAAGGGACGTAGTTTGTTGAATGCCTGTCTGGCTTGTTTTACCTTACTCTTGATTTTTTGTAGTGGGTCCCATCTGTCGGTTACTAGTGTGTCTAGGTATTTTGTGCTTGTAGTTCTTTCTATCGTTTTCTCCTCTACTAAGATGGACGCTCCTGCCTGATTATTAAGGCTTATAACCATGAATTTTGTATTGAATCTGTTGATTCTTAGTCCGGTTTTTGTCCTTTTTTTGTTTATGTTGTTCATTAGTAGCTGTAGGTCTTGTTGGTTGCTTGCTATGACCACTGTGTCGTCTGCGTATATTATATTGTTTAGTGAAGTACCGTTTACTTTTATTTTGATTTCTATATCATTGAAGGCTTTTGAGAATATTTGTTTGACGTAGAGGTTAAATAGCATTGGTTTTATTGTGCATCCTTGACGTACCCCTTTTTTAACTTGATTTTTTCTGTCGTTAATTGGTTGTTCATTCTAACATGGGCCGATTGTTGCTAGTACAAGTTTTAGATTATTCTTACGTTTTTTTTGTCTATACCAGCTCTTTTTAAGTATTTGATGACACGTTTGTGTTTGATACTATCGAACGCCTTTTCATTGTCGTTGAAGCGCAGGAAGATGTCCTTTATTTGGTCATAGCAGTTTTGTACTAATGTTTTTAGGCAGAATGTTATTTTTTATGTTACTAAAGATTATTTTGGTTGTATTGACCCAACCATTAAATTATCTTGTTCTGGCTTAACTTACATTGTTTTTGAACAAATTAATTTACGAATATTTAGGTTTTTGTTCAATGAAACATTTGCAATCTCTTTGACGTTGTGAGACGATAAATCCACGCTACACAAACTCACACGACTCATGCTAAACATTTGTTTATTATATAAAATTAGGACATTATACGCTTAAAAACCGATGTGAACGACATCATATAAAGTAACAGAGATAAAATAAAATATCAAAAAGAAATTATAGCTGATCTCCAAAACGATGGACGGATGACATTACTTTGTCAGCAGGAAGAAATTGGCAGCAATTCGCACAGAACAGACATAAATACAATGGCTTTTATATATCCAGAAGTGGACTGACAAAGCTGTTGGTTCAAATCCGAGAGTGGCTTGGCTGTGGTTGTTCTACTCTTGTTTCAGTCTGATTTGGCTGTTTGAATATCCTGGTTGTCAACTAATTGCGACTGTGAAAAATATATTTATAGTATTGGGGAACAACGTGGTGTGACGATTGGTGGAGCTTGGATCTACTCATTTGCGGCATCAATTTTTCTCATTTCCTGAAGCTGAGTTTTTATTTCTATATGGTTGTTTGGAGGTGTAATCTAAATGACGTTGACTTGGTTTTTGATACTATTGCAAGTGAGAAGGAGTAGTTCGTTGTAAAAGTGTCTACAGGGGTCTTAGTCTAAGTGGCGCGATCGTTTGAAATATTTAAAACACTTGCGGCACGGGCTGTATTAAACTGGACATGGTTTAGGTTTAAACGGAGGTTTTTACGGAACAATGTTTTGTGGTGGCACCCGCAGAGAAGTATCCACGTTTTGCTCAAGTGTTCCACTTGCGGTACGGCATCGCGAGTTTGCACACTTGCCGACTTCTTTTTTTTTACTGCGTGTTTCTGTTTTGTTTTTTACACAGAAGACGCAATTTTATCACGCTTGGGTAGTGAACGTCTGCCGTGAAGCGGTTTTTGCCAGTGGCCTTGTATTTGAAGATGTTGCTGATGATGGCGACTCCAGGTAACACCAAGCTGAAGCATAACGTTTTTTTGTGGTACTTGGTTTTGACGCTTTTTACTATGTAGATCTTTTGAGTGGCTGCACAAGATTGTGCTTGACCTCTTTGAAAATTATGTGATGGGTTTTGGGTCCGGTTTGAATTCTAGAATTTTTTTGAATTTTGTGCTAGTTTTGGGGACAGTTGGAAGTTAGATCTGAAGTTAGATTATTTGTGATGTAATAAGTACCATTCTTAAGTTGCCGTGAGTGACTTTTTGGTTGGTACTTGGTAGTGAGGACACCGATTCAGCTATTCAGTTTGTTGTAACTCTCGAAGTCAGCAAGATATTCTTTCAGCAACTGTTTTTGACATTGTTCTTTTTTTGCAACATATCAGTTACTGAGTCTTTTACTTCTTTTTTGTCACGGTGCGTTTTATAAAGACGTGAAGGCATTATGCTATTTAATGCTCTACGTTGGGTTCTATTTGTTACGGTTTGCATTTTTTTAGGTGGTAAGCTTGTGGCCGTGTATGTTTTTGAAAGCGTTGTGTTATTTTTCAAGAACCAAGTTGCTTGGTAAAGGAGGCTTTTTGGTTTGGTAAAAGTTTGTTTTTTATATCGGCTTTTGTTTGTATGATTTGTATTCTGGTAGTGTGCAAACGCAGAATACGGGATTGACGACACCGTGCAGGTGGTTATGAGGAAGCTGCAGTTTGTAAGTTTGGTCACTTGGTGGTTTTAGACGGGGTTCTAGTCTATATTGTGGCCCGAGTGATTTTTCTTTCTACGTTGTCTGCTTGGACTCTTGGACTCTTGGACTCTTGGATTCAAGTTACGTGCGGTTATGAAAATCGAGTATTTATATGAGTGAATAACAAAGAAGAAGTGAAATGCCATTGGTGAAGTGAGGCTTTGGCTACAAAACGGCATTATCTGAGAAGAAAAAGAAATTCATGCAATCTAGGTTTAGGTAGCCATGCCACTTGTAGACGTTAAAATTGATGCAAACCTTGTTCTCTATAACGTTCAATACCCTTTTGCGTGTGTTTGAACCAATTTTTAAAGCTTTTTGCATTTTAAAGTTATCAACTGCTTCTTCAAGTGTCGTGAAACGCTACTTTGCAATTTAGTTTTGATGTGCAGCAATAAAAGTTAAACCGTTTTGAGTACGTATTTCGTCAAACTTGACGATAAAGACGTCAGTTGTCAGCACTAAGGTTACTCAGTCTCAAATAAAAATACAATCCTTGTATATTTTGTTAAAGACAAAGACCACATATTTTAAAGCCCGCTAGGGTAGATACTTAATAGCTAATATTATTGTCTCTGGGTGCGTTTCAAAACACTCGATACTTTGTTTGTAGTTTATTTAGAGTAAATGATTAGTGATATGTTTCTACAAGTATGTCTACACAAAGTTGAATGCTTTGCTATGAAACGGTTTTGCAGTAGCGTAGTTTTAAACTAGTTTTTATCAAATCTGCAAACTGTTTCAATTTGCTTGGTACGACCTTATTTTTGTTGCCACTTATAAGCGCAGGTGAATACGTTTTGGTTTATGTACGCTGCTTTGATTAACTTTAAATAGACTTCTGGCCATCTTCAGGGTGCGGCAGGAAAACTTGCTAATTTTGAATTTTTGTTTTAAGAGGTTTTAAAAATTACATCGGACAAATGGCGGCCCTCATTATTGATACACTGATCCACCCGCTTTTTGAAGTTTTGCTACACTTTTTTGAGCATATCGAAGGGGATTGTTGGCGATGGTTTAGCGAATGTTGTTTTTTAGGTGTTGCAGAGTCCGTGGTTTGTCATTGTAACAATGGATTTGAAATATCCTCATAAAAAGAAGTTACAGGGAGCCAAATTGGGGAACGTGCCGGCTACAGTATGTTACCTTTCAAGGAGATTTGGAGCTCCTGGAAGTGTTTTTTTTTTAAGTTTTATTGAAAATCTTGATGTGTGTGCCGTGGCTCCGTCCTGCTGGAACCATACGTCCCCAAGTTCCATTTTTTCGACAATGCTCACCACACAGTAACACGTTCACAATGAAGTGGCTTCTCATGAAGTTCACGGGGATTGGCATTACTCTATTAACGCATGTTTTGTTTGTTTACGCAGCCGTAAAATTGGAAATGGGCCTTAATACTGAAAAACACGAGGGCGTTACGAAGCAAGTTAAGGAGCGCTTCACATGCAGTTTGGCGAGAAACAAAATTCCGTTTATTGAGGTTTTGCACCGCAGTAAGTTTGTAGGGATAAAACTTGAATTTGTTGTGAAGAATTTGTCTTACACTACAATCAGAAATCTCTAGAGCACTTGCCTGTTTGCGCTCCGAACGCCGAGCAGAGTGCAAAAACGACAGTTTTATCCTCTTGACATTTTCTGGGGTTTTGAAAGTCCGTTGATCTTTAGGCCAATTTTTTGCCACAATGCCACTTTTCTTGAATGCGTCCACCCACGAAACGATCGATTGCCGGCCAGGAATGGGACCTGTAGGATGAATATTGAACCGAGTTTGGAAGGCACGTGTGGCGACCATCGAACAGTCATTGGAAAAGTAGGCTTTGACGGCGAACGCACGCTCTTCCTTTGTCCAACGCATGACAACAACTAGCTTGAGCGGTAACAAAACTTCAAGACCCCCTCTTTCGAATGAGACCCTCTTTACTTCTTTTTGACAACGTTTCGCTCATTGGCGCCAAATTTAAATTAGCAAGTTTTCCTGCCGCACCTTGTATTATAGCCAAAGTTGCATCAGGCCTGGCTTTGTTGTGAAAAGTTTGAGCTTTTTTTACTAATCGGTTCTTTTTTGTATAATCGATCACAACCGAAGAGTTTTAATTTATATAAAATTAATTAAGAATTCTTCAACTGCGTGATAATTTTAGTGGCGCTAAAAGCTATGGTCTACAATACGAAAAGGCCCACAAGCACAAGAGGGCCTTGATGTACGTTTCAAAATTTAAAAAGACAAAATTTTGCGCTTTCTTTTCAAAATCGTTGCTGATATATTGCTGTAAGCAAAAAAAATCTAGCTACATTGGTTTCCACTACATATACGGTCAGAAACTTTATTTAAGTACAGTATTATCATAAAGTGGCAGATTTTGAATACAAAATTTTAATTTGTTTTACAATAACTAAAATATTTATCTAATGTTTTTTTTTAATTTAATAAATTGTTAATGCAAAATAATTTGTAAACTTTGTAGTTTTAAAAATAAAGGAACAGAAGTAGATTATTGACACCCTGTATATAGTATGATGAAATATATATCAAAATTTATACTATTCTTCTTATGGCACATTCAAGTTTATTATACTAAAATAGGCTCTTACAATTTAAAATAGCAAGTATGGCCTTGGTTGTGATAAACACCTATCTTTGTAATCATTAAACAACATAATATTTCCCATCTACGATCCTCGCTAGCACAGAGAAAGAGAGAATTAATCCCACTCCTGAGAGTATTTTAATTTGCACCGGGGGCCCATTATGTGATGTATACAAGAAAATGTAAATTATGAAACATTTCGGATAATTTATATTTATTAAGATTGCATTTTATAATCCCGAGATGTTCCAGTCACGTCATATTACATAATGGCCTGAATTGTAATTTCGCTTACATTGCTTCATTGTTTGACGTAAAAAGCGTAACATAATGATAAAAAATGTTGTAAATTTACTTATGATTACTTCAAAATGTTTCTTGTTTGATTTTATGGTGAAGTTCATCCCGGTGGACTAAATGAATTGAACATATAAACTGTAGCTATTTTAAAGTTATAAAAGGGACATAAATCAAGTTAGTAGATATGTAATACTTGGACGAAACTCGAACGCAAGTGTAAACTTTGGTACATTTATTGTAGCTGCCGCGAGTAAAGTTAATCTTGAACAGGTTAAATGTATGGCATTTGCAGATTTCTGGTCTAAATATATTTGAATTATAAAGTTGCAAACCGCTTAATTATAACTACAGAATAAATCTTTTTTTTAGCTTATAAGAAACATGTTTACTTTTTAGATTTGATTTATTAATCTTATACGGTTTAATACCTTTACTTATATAAATTTATTACAATTTTTTTAAGCGTAAAATTATAATATAATTATTGATATTGTTGGTTTTTACTATATAATTTATATATAGTTATGGTTTAAGGAAACAAAATGACGTTTATTATTTTTTTAAACACGTTATTGGTTTCGACTCTTCTAAATTGTCTATAGACGTTACATAGTAAAGTATTAAAGATTAATATAAGATTAGATAGATAGCAAGCAGACTTTTAAAGCTATTTTGGCTTGTTTGATAGTTGAATTTGTGGTTTTTATTTTGACATTTAACAATGTATGTTTTATAATGACAATCAACAATTTTTGACAGTTGCCAAAAACTTTCATTTGCCTTGTTTTTGACAGTTACTACTTGCATAAATTACCAATAACTGTTTTAACATATTTGATAGTCAACTATGTACATTTGATAACCAACAATTTTTGACGTTTAACAGTTAATATTTTTTAAATAACTAAACTGTTACCTAATTTGTTTTTGGTAGCTGTTACTTAAACCGTTACCGATAATTAATATTTAAGCTATTACTGTTACCTAAGCTTTACATTTATTTGCGATTTTGACAAATGCCGTTTATGGTTAAATAATCTGTTACCGGTAGTTATTACACAATCCGTTACCAGTATTTATTATCTAAATAGTTACCGGTATTTTTACTTTAACTGTTACTGTTACCGGAAACTATTATCTAATCTATTCTAATTATTAGTACCTAAACTATTACCAAAATAGTTTTTACATATTGGTAGCTGTTACATATTTTATTTCAATTTTTGTAATGGTAATTAATCTGTTACCAGTAAGCGAAACTTAAGTACATTGTTCAGTTTTTTTGTCATGTTTGTTAGCTGCAGGAACGCGGTTGGTCGTAATAACATTTTTTTTTGGTGGTTTGGTAGGGGAATCTTCTAGACTGAATATGTCAAATTTATTTTTAAGAGGAAAGTTCTTACCGACTAACCCCTTCCTCCTTTCAAAGTTTAAAACCGTATGGTGTATGGACCTTTTGTTTAGAGATAGTAATTTTAGGAGGTGGTTGAGAAGACACTCTATAGGCACATTAGGTTTTTAATTAGTTAATTAGGTAATCGGATGTTTGTAGATTAAAATGTTCTTATAGGACTGAGCAAATCTGGTCAAGTACTTTTTTGCTAAAGCTTTCATGTGTTATTGTAGTAGCAAAATCTTGAGGTTGGTCTAAACTTTTTTGTTTTGGACAAACCATGGAACTTTCAAAAGCGTTTGTTAAGCCAAACTTTTGAAAGCTTTGAGACATAGGTAATTTGTGGTCTAATGGTAAATGTGTAGGTCGGTATTTTGTTCCAGATTTACATGCCACTGTTCCGCCGCATTAACGCAAGTAGCAGACTTTTGCTATTCTGGCTTCATTGAGAATGGACTGTACATGCAACTTGTACGTAAGTCCTTTGTCAAAGGATATCTTCAGATACTTGGCAGCATTGGACTACAATATTAGAACGTGTCGTTTAAATAGACGTTCTCATGAGGGGTGATTTGTTGCCTTATGAAGAGAACAGCTTTGATTTTATTTGGACTTAATTTGATTTGTTAGTGGTTCAACCAATCTTTTAGATTGGTGGTGGTTTTTTTTGTAGACTTATAGTGAATATTTTTGGTAACTTTGAGGTGTAGATCAGTGCTATTTTGTTAGCATATTGGGCCATTTTAACTTTGTGCGACTTTCCTAAAGGCAACAAACAAGTTAAACTCGGAAGAAGTTGAGTGAGGTAGTTACATGGTCTAAAATATTAACTGTTAGGGATTTAAGGTTTAAATATAAATCTATAAGCATTATAAGACGCAGAGGAAAGTTTTGTCTGTGCAGTTTTAGAAGAAGTCCTTTGTGCCAGACTTTGTCAAAATCATTTTTGGCGATGCAAAAAAAAAATTTTTTATTGGTCTAAAATCTTTGACTATGTAGTCCGTCATGTAGTTTAATTGATTAACACTAGAAAGACATTATTGGAGCCTATGTTGATAAAAGGGGAGTAGATTATTAGGTGTGGTCTTGGATTATCTCATAGGTCACCTTTCTATGACCTTACTTCAGGTGCATAGAAGACATATTGGTTTGTAGGTTTGAGGAAATTTTTTGTTTTAATCAGGTTTTCAAAATCTAGAAAAGTGTTGTCTTATTCTAAGATTTTTGCTTTAGCTTTGTTGGTGAGCGCCATTATTGTTTTATGCGAGAATGATTTTAAAGCTCTATTTGGAATTTTATCGGGAGCCAGGAGCAGTCCGAGATTGGAATTTTTTAACTGTTTCTCTGATTTGGGAAGGTTTACGCTTTCCAGTAGGGAGTTGTTGTCAGCGTCTTTCAGGAAATTGTTGATTTTTTGGTGAATTTTTTTGATCTTCTCCAGATTAGTATTCTTGGTAATTGAGAGGCAGCATAGGAGTTTGAGGCTGTCTTCTAAACTCAACGTGTCGGATTCATTTTTAAGAGGAAAGTGCCTACCGACTAGCCACCCTCCCTTTCCTTCCTAAAGTTGAATACCTGAAAGTTTGAAACCGTACGGTTCATGGACCTTTTGTATGGAGATAAGAATTTTAGGAGGTGGTTGAAGAAGAGGTCGTATAGGTTGTGAGGTGGGATGTAGTTTTATCCACTTTAGTTTTTTAATTGGTTAATTAGGTAACCGGATGTTTGTAGATTGTGGTGTTCTTTTCTGGCTGGGCGGATCTGGTCATGTCAGAATTAGAATGAACCGCGAGATTATTAAAGTACTTTTTGGCCAAAGCTTTGATGTGTTGTTGTAAGGGGGGAATTTCAAAGCTCCGAGGAGTAGCCAGGTTGAGGTTGTGACTGGGGACGCATAGGTAATTTGTGGTAGATTGGGATTTTGTTTTGGAGCAACATGCCCCGATTTTGTCGTAGTAACGAAAATAACAAACTTTTTGCTATTCTGGCTTTATTGAGAATAGATTGTACATGCAACTTGTATGTAAGTTTTTTGTCAAACGTTATTTTAAGGATACTTGGCAGCATTGGACCACGCTATGGAGACGCTGTTTAAATAGACGTTTTTATTAGAGTTGGTTTGTTGCCGTATGAGGAGAAAAGCTTTGATTTTTTCTGGACATAATTTGACTTGCCAGTCATTCAACGAGTTTTCTAGATTGGTGATGGCTTTTTGTTGCTTTATAGTGCCGTATGACTTTCCCGAAGGCAAATTGGCAACTAACAGGTTAAATTACGTTGGCGAAAGAATGGAGCCTTGAGCAACGGTTGCAGAGATCTGCTATTTAGAATGCAGAGGAAAGTATTGTTTGTGCAGTTTTAGTTTTAGTGTGGTCTAGGATTATGTCCAAGATCACTTTTTCTAAGACTTTTTAGACGGTAGTTTTGGGGTACTAATTTTGGTCTTTACCAGGTTTTGGTATGTTTATGATGAGGGAGCCTTTCCAATCTGTTGGAAAGTGCCCAGTTCTAAAATTTGCATTAGCAATGTTGGATAGCGCCTTTATTGCTTTATGCGAGAATGATTTTGGAATTTTATCAGGTCCAGAAACAGACCGTGATTTGAGGCTTTTGACTATTTTTTTAATTTGGGAAATTGTATCGATTTCTAGTAAGATGTTGTTGTCTGCGTTTTCCAGGAAGTTGTTAACTTCTTGGTGGATCTTTTAAACGTGCTTCATATCAGTATCCTCGGTGATTAAGATGGGGCATTGAAGTTTTAAGTTGTGGACGAATGCTTTGGCCTTTCCCTTGATAGTGTATTGAACCTCATTGAATAGCTGGAATGGGGATTCATTTGTTTTTTAAGGATTTGTAAATCTTTCACAAGATTGTCATTCTCTGTGGTAGATTCCTAGGTGTTTTTTCAGCACTGATTTTTGTGCAACCTTTAGGTTTTGACTTTGTTGTGAAGCAAGTTTAAGATCTCACGATTTATGGGGTTGCTATGATTTGCCTTTGATGCTTGTCGGATTTTTTTGAAAATCTAATGTTTTTTTTTTATGACCGCAACCGTTCTTACTGGGGCTATGCTGCCGATGCTTTTTTTCAGCGATTTTGAGAAAAGAGTTTAATATGTATGGGTTAAGAATTTTTTTCCTACCCGGTTAATCTCTTTCTTTAGAGTTTCAATAGTACTGGGTCGTGGTCTTAGGTAAGGCTATTGTATGTCCTAACCTCGGCTTGGAAGTTGATGTTCTTGAGTATTGCTACTTCATCCGGAGCTTTCATCCGGATCCAGGACTCGTAAACTTTTTTGCTCTACGTAGTCAAGCAGATTTTGAGTTTTGGCATTGATTTGTAAATTGTTCCACACTGGGATGTTCTGAGTTAAAGTCTCTAGCATTTATTGTAAAAAGAAGACTAGCAAAAACCGCATTAAAATTTGTTATTTTGATACGATTGGTTGATCTAAAAAAATATATGCAATTTTGATTGTGTCTAGCATTTGTTTCAAGCGAAGTTATTTTGGAAGTATCTATTTTAGAGTGATCCAAAAATCTATATGCAAAGGTCAGTATTTTTTGCTTTATTGGTACAACTGACGTTCTTACTACGTTCAAGCGATTGAGTAGGTTTGTGGTTTGTGAGCATTTCAAAAGCAAACACGGAGTAGAACTTTAGGTGTTTTATCTATTATTTAAAAAGATGAGAGAGATACCATGTAGTGCTGATGGAGCGACAGCATTTGCAAACGATTTGGTTTCTATTGCCGATGCTAGATTGCGGGGACCTACAGTCATGTGAGGCCATTATTCTTATAAATGACTTGCTTAAGTTGGCGAGATGAGGGCCAGAACATAGGGTACACTTGGGTGGTGTGTCTTTGGGACATGCTACTGATTAGTAGGGCCCCGAGCAGATGCCGCAACGGAGATGGGTTGCATCTTTTAGCGGTGTGTTTGTGACGCTGGCACATCTGGCATTGATGTATGCCACCATTTTTTTTACTACGTCGTTTTAAGTCCGGGGAAGGCCGGAAGGTTGGTTGGTTAGGTTGTCGTGAACACCGTTGGTGAAAACCTTTCTCTTTTTTTTTTTGGCAAAGATGGCGTTTTTTCTTTGGGGTGGAGGGCTTTTGTACTTTCGGCTTAAAAGGTTGGCAAGGTTTAACCGCTGGTAGTTATTGGGCCTCAGTTGCTCTGGTGGCAACTGAGGGTGGCTGAAGGACTTTAAAGTAATTTTTCTCTGCACTGTTTGTAATTTCTTGAGGTTTTTAGTGTTTTTTTAGTACCGGTAGCGGGAAGTAGGTTGCCTTCTCTGGAACGGTGAGGTCCTTAGCGTCGGTTGTAGTGTTGTCTCTACGAAGACTAATTGGAGGTGTATGGTAGCGATTTTGCCTTTATCCTTTAAAGGAGAGTTTTGCGTAGCTAGATGCTTGAGTAAGGTTGAAGCTGCTTAACCCTATAGGATTATCGACGCAAATTTGATAAGTTTTAGATTTATTTTTTTGAAGTTCAGTGGATTTGATTAGTAAGTAGTGTGACAATTCTTTAGATGATTACAACCGTTTTTCTTGTGGCTAGGCTGCCGATGTTGTTTTCTAGTAATTGTGACGGGTTATTGCAATTTTTTTTCTTTTCTCGATTAGTTTTTTTTCCGTAAAGCGTACTGGGTTGTGATCTGAGCTAAGGCCATTGATTGTCATAACTTTGGCATGGAAGTTGACGTTCTTTAGTATTGCTACGTCAAAAACGTCTTCTTGGTAGCCGGCAGAGCTGTAGAAAGTGGGTATATCCGGATTTAGTACTTGTAAACTGCTATAAAGAGCAAAATGCTCTACATAGCAAAGCTTGGTTTTTGGTATTAGTTTGTAAATTATTTCACGCTGAGTACTTTGAGTTAAAGCAGTTTTTGTACATACATGATTTTCAAATACCGTATCGAAATGCGCCATTTTAATACGGTTGGTTGGTCTGATATAAACAGATGCGATATAGATTGTGTTCAGCTTCGGAAATCTTAGCGCTTGAGTGGGTTTGTGGTTTGACTTTGACACTAGCATGATGTTGAAGTTTTGTTTGAAGAAAAACTTTTTACTTTGCCCATTTTTTTTGTAATTCCGTGGGGATTCTAGAAGCAAACACGGAGTAATACTTTAGGAGTATTATCTATTATTTAAGAAGTTAAGAGAGACGTCTTGATTTTTTGCTGAACATCATTAAATTATTTAAAAAGAACAGTTATTTTATTGTTAGTTACTATTTTTGGTTCTGGTGGAGCGACAGAATTTGAAAACGATTTGTGCGTTGCAGGTTTGCGGGGACTTACTGTCTGAGAGGAATACTGAACCGAGGCCGGCGCGGGTTTGTTTACCGGTCTGGTGTTTTTGATGGTTTTGAAATGCGATGTCATCATTATTATAAATACTTTGAAATCTTTGAAAATTTACGAGGTGAGAGCAATAACATAGAACACACTTGAGGGGCCACCGGTTGCCAGAGCTCCGAGCAGTTACGGCAGAACGGAAATGAGTTGCATTTTTTGGCGGTGTGCTTATGACTCCTGCACATCTGGCATTATGGTCGACACCACCTTTTTCTTGAGGTTTCACTACGACCTGTGAGTTTAGTTACGTTAGATTAGGTGATTTTTGCACTTTTTGCTTTTTTGGGAGTTGTACGGAGACTATTGAGAAACTAATAAATTTGTTTCCTAATCTATGGACGTTAGAAGGTGTGAACCCAAGGAAGTTAAAGACTAAGCTAGTAGTTAGTAGGTAATTTGAAAGTTGAAAGATTACCACATAGCCTAGCCAGCTCTTCTGGAAAAACGAAAAAAAAACAGCAAACAATTTGCCTTCATATAGACCATTGTGTCTAATAAACAATCCAACTGACAAAAAATGCAATCAATGAAGCTAAACGAAAAAAGAAACGAGCCAACCTGGTTACTTTAGATCTAAAAAACGCATTTAATTCTGTACCGTGGTCAAGTTGAAAAAAGCATTCCGAATTACCTCATCAATCTTACATGCTCGTACTAGAATAGGAGAATTCTAGTGGGTGAAAACGTCTGTCTTAGTATGACCTGTGGTGTTCCACAGGGTTTAATTCTAGGACCGACTGTGAGGAATATATACTACGAAAGCGTACTTATGATGGAGTTACCTGAAGACGTGCTTCTTACTGTGCAGACGACTTATCGTTGCTAGTATGCGGAACACTGAAGGATATAGTAGATGATACAGAGTTTGCCATCGACAAAATAGAGGAGTGGCTAGGTCAGAAAAGACTGCAATTTGAGGCTGGTAAAGATTGGTCAAATCACGCTCAAGTTGGGTGACAAAAGTTTCAAGAGCCAACAGACCTTGAAGTATTTAGGCATCACAATAGGCAAAAATTTCAACTTGGGACCCCACATTATGGAATCATTAAGGAAAACTTAAAGACCAGTAAGCGCTCTCAGTAGATTTATGCTAAACCTGGGCAGCGCAAGGGTTTAGTGGTGGATTATATAATGCTGTACGGTGCACATATTTGGTATGACGGTACCCAGGGAGTAAAATACGAAAATATGCTTGCAAAAGCGCAGAGGAAGGTGTCAAATCGTGCAATTCAGGTTAATGCATTTGCTGGCCAAGGAGAAATCCTATACAATTGGAGCCAACAAGAAAGAAGCGAGGATCGCAGCAGGAATGGATACCCTAGTAGCATGGGAAAATACGTGGAGAGAACCTGATGGAACAGGTGAATGGACCAGAAAGTTAATTAGCGACATTAAAGCCTGGCTAAGCCAGAAACATGGTGAAGTGTCTTATTATGTTACTCAATTTTTTACAGGCCATGGCTGTTTTGGAGCATATTTAAAACGTAGCGACAAATGTATGTACTGCAGGCAATTGGATCCACCCGAACATACTTTGCTCGACTGCAAAAGGTTCCTAGATGTACGGAAAAGCACGTATGAGAAGCTGGGTAACGTTTTAACGCTGGACAACCTAATTTCTAACATGTTACAGAGCGCAACAAAATGAACTATTATTGAAAGAATGATGCATGGCATTCTAAGCCATAAGGAGCGCGATAAAAGAGCAGCTTAATAAACTAGTTAATAGTACATAGTAGAAGTTACGGAAGAGTGTTTTTTTAGTCGGTATGCATCTGGTAGCTGAATAGCGACCCAGATGAATTCGGCACTACGTCTTTTAAAGGTTTTTCCTCTCTTCCACAGAAAAAAAAAATTACTACCTTTAGGCTGCTTTTTTCCGCGATCGACCACGTGTGGAAATTGGCCTTTTTTGCTGTTGTCTTTCTGTGGTCACCAACCACTTGTGGCCGGAATGATGCTTAAACAATGTTGTTAACGTTAAAATATTTTGAATACATATTTTGGGAAAGTTGGTCTCTAAGCACAATTACCGGGGGACGGAATTGTGAAGTTAGGCTTGGGGAAGAGCCGGCTTGGTTAGGTCGTTGGAACACCGTTGGTGACAGCTTTTTTTTGCGGGGGTGGCGTTTTTTGAGGGCAGAGGGCTTTTGTGTTTTTTGACTTAAAGGGCCGGCACGGTTGAGCGCTGATGATTGTCGGACCGCAGTTGCTGGAGGCAACTGGGGGTAGCTAAAAATCTTTAAAGTAATTTTAAGGGTGGGAACTCACTCCGTGTCTTCTTCCAACTCCTCTGCACAGTTTGTAATTTCTTGGTGCTTTGGCGTTTTCTTTAGTGTTGATAGCCTTTTCCGGAACGGCGAGGTCCTTGGCGTTGGCTGCGGTGTTGTCTCTGCGAAGACCACTTGGAGGTGTATAGTGACGATTTTGCCTTTGTCTTCTAAAGGGGAGTTTTGCGTAACTAGATGCATGAGTGGGGTTAAAGCTGCTGTTGACTTTATCTGCCGCTGCGGTGGCGATGTTGATCTGGGCTAGGAGAGGAGCGAATGGCGATCTGCTCCAGCGAACATTGTTTTTATTTGTTCCTTTAGCTCCTGGACCTGGTTTTTTAAAGAACAATATGTTAACACTGCAACTAATTATGCTGCTTGTATTTTTGCAGATAATTTGCTAAAAATAAAAGGATACCTCTAGGATTCATTTTAGGTCTAATATTATGTTTAATATTAATCAATGATGTTCCAGCAGCAGATTTAATTTATGCAGAGCATGCATTTATAGTAATACAAAAAAAAAACAAATGATGTAAATAAAAATGATATCAAAACTAGGAAAGATAATTTTGATAAATTATTAAGTATTCAAATTGATTTTAATATCTTAATTTTAAATTATTATATTTTTTTTTAATATTTGGACTTTAATTAAATTGAATTGGTTTATTATTATCATAGTAATGGTATTTTAAGTTAAAATTAAATAAATAATTAACTACTACAAAGCACATATGGGAGGCTACCTCACAAACTGATAAAGCCGCCAGGGTTAATCAAGCTATATAGGTTTCATTAATGCAATGAAAGATTTCAGCAAACACACCATATACTGCCGGGCTGCAAACAGTGTTTTAACATTTCATCTAGCACTGTACAAATAATACTTTACTCCAAAGTTAATATTAACAAGCCGTTTGATTAAAACTGGGTTAGATTTAATCCACCGTTTAGCCAGAAGCTAAGGTCAAAGCATTGTGTTGGAACTAACACTCTTACAAATAAGGATCCTCTTTTCCTGTCTATAGGGTTACAGCGCACTGCAAATACGCAAATGAGTTTGTAAAATATGATAAAACTAAACAAAATTTAATTCAATTTATTTATTTACAGAAACTACATTTATGCAAATATTTAAATTAAATATAAAAATAATAAAACATTAACTTTTTTATTTAATCAAGAAAAACATTGTAAACATTTTGATTCTAATTTTATAACAAACTATAATTCTGTTCCCACTCTAAGTTCATTGGCTTGAAGACATTTTCCAATAGTCTTACTTATTACAGTTAAATCTAAAGTAGAGTGTGCAAAATCAATTGCGCAAAATCTTGATTCCGCCAAATCGTAAATTTTTTCTGCAAACTCATTATAACGCTGAGCTATAAGTCGAGCTTCAATAAATGACAACACAAAAACCTCCGAAAATTCATTTGCAATAAATGATGCTTGAGAAATACAATGAACATATGTCATAGCACCGATCACATTACCATCACCTAAATGATTAACTTCTCTTCCATCATGTGTATAATACGAAAAAGTTCCATGCGATATAAAATAAAAATTTTCATTTTTTTCACCAAATTTTAAAATAATTTCATTAGGCAAAAATATCATCGGTGTTAATAATGTTATAACAGATCCTATTAGTTGTTTAGACATTCCCTGAAAAAATAACGAGTTTGCAACCATATGACTGCAATTTTGTAACCACAATTCATGGCGTAGATGATCCGATAAAGTGGCATGTATTAAAGCCTCGTTAAAAAATTTACCATTAAATTTATAATTGTAATACTTGATAATTTTGTTTGCAACTCTAGGTTGTATTTTTTTCCTCATAACATACGACGAAAATTGTGTCATGAATTGATTATATCTATTTTCTGCGTTATGCGCCATCTTTACTAAAGTAAAAATATGAATTATAAGACAAACATGAACATTAACGGAGAATATAAATATTATTGTATGTAATATCATTTCATCAATATTTTCTATAACAGCTTTTCCAGATCTTGCCATAACAAATGAACTTAGTACTTGATGCAAACAAAGCATATATTTTGCAGGTATTGTTTTATTTTTGAACACCATAAAATCCATATAAGAATTTGGAACTGTATCTGCCGATTCTCCACCTTGTAAACGAAATGGAACTATGTACGTGAGGCAGGTAAATGAGTGTATTCCTAATATTGCAATCAGTATAAATATAATAAAACCTTGAATGTCCCATTTTATATTTAAATAAGTCATTGTATTTCTTAAATATTGGAATAATGTTGATAATCTTGCCAGAATTACAATCATTTTTATTAATACATAACATGCATTTTGAGGAAGGGTGAATGTAATTCCCATTCCACCAGTTATAATTGTGTACAATGGAAAAAAATCCAAAAGATCACACATGAAAAAGGTTTTTAAGTAACGTTTAACTATTGTATTCTTTTCTAGTATTATATTGTTACTTTTATCAATGTAGCCTGATATGAAATGCAGAACAAAATTAAGGCCTAGAACTATTAAATTAATATATCCTATTATATGTTTGAAGGCTCCAGGAGTGTTATAGTAGAAACTGTACTCCACCGTTCGTTCTATATAATGAAATACGTAGAAACATGACATCAAAATTTCTCTTAATAAAGAAATCTTACTGAAAGGGTGGTTTAAGCAGCGGTTGTTGGCTTGACGTGTTTTTTCTTTATACAATGATTTTTCACTTTTCATATAATATTTTGTTGTTGGGTGCACGAATGATGGAAGCATATGTTCACGCATACGTCTCCATAATTTGCTCAAGTATGATGCGTTTGGTCTTAATAGTGGAAACACGTTTCTTTCATCAATTAATGAACAATAGTGATGGCCCGTTGATTTGTATGCCATTTTATATTTGATTATGTAACTTTGACTGACAATCTAAAGTCAAACTAATAATTATGTTTTTATGAAAATTTGGATGGCTGGATTTGGATTGGTGTTCTATTAGAGTCATGGTAATTAAGTTTTAAGTTAATTTATAAAGAAAAATGTTGGTTTGATTTGTTTGGAACTACAAAGATGTTTTATGTAAAATATGCTTTAATTTAAATTTGTGGTAAAACTAAATATTTTTTTAATTGGGGAGATTAAGAGGTATTGAAAAATAGTTAGAGATTGTAGTCAAGTTGGTTTTGAAAAGGTATTGGGAAACTTTGTATATCAATGTAACATTGAAAGTCTTTTTAAATAATAAAAAAATTATTTGGAGGTAAAAACAAATGAAAAAATCTTCAAAGTGAAGTGAACTATTTAATTTAACAGCTACTCAGCAAAAAATGTTTCAATGGAGAGCTAAGCGACATAAATAAACTTAAACCAACTAATATATGCACATGTCAGAAGAAATAATCAATAACACAACAAATACCTCTATTTAATAATTGTAGCGATAATTAATCTAATCCAAGATTTGTTGCGGTCTTTTTCTTAACTTTAATTTTTTTTTTAGCACCGATGCAAGATAATGTTCTGTTTTTTAACCACCACACCGAGCATTCATGACAATTAATTAATTAAACATTTAATTACATTAAAACAGCTGCGTCCACAAAGGGTTGAAAGGAAGGTTGGTTTCAAATCCGGGAGTTGTTTTCTGGTATTTGGAGATTTGTATTTTAAACCGTAATGGTTGTTGCGGAAACTGCAGCCCTAGATAGCATGGTTCTAGGTGGTGGCAGCAGGTTCTCGACTGTTTGTGAATTGAAAAATTGGAAATTTAGCAGTGGAGCTTGACATCAATTTTTTTTACCTTCTGAGAATGATTTTTTATTTATATTTTGGCGATGGGATCTACGTGATGTCTACTGGGTTTTGATACTATTACACGGGGATGGGAGTAGTCTATTTTAAAAGTGTTTACATGGGTATCACTATGTCTGGGTGACGTGGTAGTTCAAAAAGGCTTCCTTGACATTGCGTCTACGGGTATCATGCTGAGGGCTAGGCTGGGTTTAGCTGCAAGAGTTGCGGTGTGATTGCTTGTAACTGCAGTTAGCACCAAGTTGAAGCGGAATGCTTCTTTGTGAAATTGACAATTTTGGCAGTGTAGACCTGTAGTAGTGTAGTTATATGAATTTTGATATCAAAAAGTCAATTACAGAACAGTTGATCTAAGTCTGTTGTAGGTGGGTTAACTGGTACAAGACTTTTGATTTAGATTGTGCTTTTTTCAAAGTTAATCTGAAGATTTTTAAATTAAAGTAGCGTTTTGTTTTCAGCTGACTACGTCGGTAGAAGCGTCTATCGACTAAACTCCTTTTATGAGTATATCTGGAAATACCAACTTTTACAGGTTATAACTATTCTTTTGAAGAACTTATTTAAGAGTAAATGGGCGTGGTTAGATGTCTGCCACGACATGTTGTTATTTGGTTTTTAGATGGATCCGGAGTTCTGGTGTCTACCGGTGGGGATTAGGTATAGGTATGGTGTGTGGTGATGTTGAAAGTATAGATGTGGTTGTGTGTGTGTTCTGGAACATTACCCAATGCATTATAAATGCAAATTTCAGCATTTCAATTCCGCGATACTCATATATTGTACTTTTGCATTTATTCTTTTTAATGGAATTTGAATCTTATTTTTAGAAATTAACCAATACTTAAACTGTGATTCTAAAAAATTAGTAGTTTGCAAAATGTAGAGGGCTGCTAACATAATTTTTTAACCATAAATCAAATTGGCAACCTATTCCTCTTTCTATTCGTCTGATTTGTTCATCAATATTTTCACTATTGCTTTCAAATGTTTCTGAATTGGATCTGGAGTAGACACAGTCACGAATTAAAACCAACGGGTTGCTTGGCGCCACCAATCCCACTTGTTGGTTATTGCGCACGTTTTGAATGGATGCACATCTAACTTTACCACTTCTAAACCAGATGTCTTCCAGGTAATTAATTTGTCTTGAGTCTTTTTTAGCATACAAAAGTAAATTTTGGATGTGCTCTTTGCTGAAGTTGCGTTCCCAAATAACTCTTTTTTGTTTAATTAGTGTGGATTTTGCGCAAACGGGCGCATCTACAGCGATCGGTACTGTAGGAGCAATTGTGGATGACGTGGTAGTGGTCTTCTCTATATTTGAAGACGAGGCAGAAGGTAAACCTAGAATATCTTGATTGTGGGTCACATATAACAATTTCTCAAACTCCGCCGCAGTTGGGTCCTTGATCAATATTGTGTAACACTCGCCTTTTGAAAAGAATTCTAATAGCTTTTCTATAGGCATGTTGTGCAAACGTTCTTTGTTGTTGTTTCTTGGCATAATCTTTTCATTGCGTCTTTCATACATCTAGTTACTACCTGCATTCCCGTTTCACTATAAAAAAATTCTCTAATGTTAGTGAAAGGAGAATTTTGGACAATATGGGAAGAAACTTTTTTATTGTTTTGTTGTCGATCCAAAAATTGACTAGGTGATATAAAAACGAATTGTCTTTTACCAATAGAGTTGATTCTTCTTCTACGTCGCACTCTATAAATTGGTTCTTTTCTTAAATATTTTGTGTCATGAATGACATTTTGACTTTTTTCGCCGGTGGTGGTGTGGTGCGACCTATTGTGAGAAACTAATTTAAAACTGTCTAGCAAGTCACTTGTTAACTTGAAGTATTTAGACATACATACTGTGTTGGTAATCGTACGACACTTATATATATATATATATATATATATATATATATATACCAGGTATGTAAATATGAAACCGAAATTTGTGTATAAAAATACTCGTTTATTACATGAAAATGATAAACAAATATTTTATTCAAAGTATTGCCCATTGCTAGCTACACATTTTTCTCACCACGACAGTTTGTGGATGTTACGCAAAAAAAAACTGTTGTTCTTTTGAGGCAAACCAGTCATTAAGCTATTTTCGAAAATTTTTGTAAGAAGTGAAGCGCTGCTTAGCAAGTCCGTGTCCCATCGATTCAAATAAGTAGTAATCGGACGGAGCCCAACTATACGTCTCAATGATTTCCTTGACCAGTTTTGCTGTGTGTGATGGTGCGTTATCATGAAAATAATCACTTTGTGTTGCTTCTTTTGATATTCTGGTCGTTTTTCACGTAAAGCTTCAAATTGATCATTTTTTGTCAGTGGCGTTCAGTATTAACGGTTTTAGCAGCTTATAATAACTTTTTTGGTTGTTTTCTACGTTTTTCATTTCTCATGTCAAAATTGCCAGTTCTTTAAATCACTCGAAGCATTGTGATTTACCAAGAGCATGCTCCCTGTAAGCTACAACAAGCATTCCATGTGTTTTTGCAGCTGTTTTCTTCAAATGGTAACAGAAAATTAATGCTGTCCGCAAATCGTAGTTAGCAGGCACAAAGTTTGACATGTTTAACTTTATACAAACTGCGCTGTTGTATGAAATTTGTATTGTTGTTGAAATTGTTTGCAAAGATGGTCAACAAGAATATGGCATCAATGACGCGGTTTGACAGTAACTACATTGACAGCGTGCGCCATCTATATGCAAATTCCGGTTTCTTATTTACAGGACGGGGGGGGGGGGGGGGTGAAAAGCGCATGGTTAAGCTTATCTCACATCACGTACCCCCCCCCCCCCCGCCGTTGTTGTTGCCTATCTGTAACGGGTGACTTGAGCTAGGTCTTTTCCTGACTTTCACTTACACGTGTATGGGTTCGGTTTGTTTCATAAATATTTCTAGGGTTGCTATTTCTTGGCGTATTATTCTAGAATATGCAGGGACGTAGCGAACTGAGATACAGTTTCCTTATAAAAATATATTTAAGAGTGTGCGTTAGTTGTGTGGTGCTGCTCATGTTGCTGACTGCTCAGAATAATGCTGGAGTAGTGTTATGGTTTAGATTTGTCGGCATGGCTATTAACTATTAGTGAAAAGAATAAAAGAATAGGATTAGTGTTGTTTGTTCTTTTTTCTCCTGGGATGCTATGGGTTTGTCCATCTAGGAGATGAGACAGTGTAACTTTCTATAGCAACACGAGTATTCGGTGGAGATTGACAAAGATATTCTTTGAGTAATGCTGGACTAAACTAACTAAAGCTTGTTGCGACCGATAGTCTAGTGGTGTAAGTATACTCCTACTACCTACAACGCTAGGTGACATTGTACCAACAACTTTGCTCACACTACTTGGATTAGACCTTAGCAAACGTACTGGCCACGCTAGTAAAAAATCCAGCAATCAGCGGATTTAATCGATTTTTAGTCTTTTGACCAATTAGTCCGCACAGCTACTAAGGTCGAAATTAATGTGGCCGTTTGACGTAACTTTAGAAGTTTTGATTTACTTAGAGGCAAGTCACAACTTTACCCGTTTAAAGTTGGGAAACAGAAAACTTCTGACAAACTTTGTTGCACAAGCAGGCTTATCCACTTTCTTTGATATGACTAGAGAAATCAACATTAAAATTACCGTTGGGGACCAACAACACTTGGTCATCTTACTGGTTGCCTCAAAGTTAGGGAAAGAAGTGATTCTTGGTAGCTTATGGTTAAACAAACAAGATGCAAGCTTGGACTACCACTGCCAAAGCGTACACTATAGCAGAGAAAGACTATTTCTTAGGCTCTTTAATTTTTTTATTTATTTATTGAGGACGTGGCACCCACAACACTGCCGACAGTCAAACAGCATATTGAATTGACAAACACAACACCAATACAAACCTCTTGCTACACATACAATGGCCACAAAAAAGATTTAATCATTGATCAAGTAAAGGAACTATTGGCTGGCGGTATAATTAAACAAAGCTCGAAGCTATTGTGCCCCTATATATTGTAAAAAAAGGACGGTTTTTCACGTATTTGCGTGGACTACAGATGTGACCCAAAAGATAGTTGCTCTCTGCCTAAGATCCAGAAAACACTAAAATATTTTAGCGCAGCCAAATTGTTTACCAGAATTGACTTAATGACTAGGTATTGGCAGATATGTATCTATGAACAATACTCACACACATTTTACTGTTTTTGCTGCCCCAGACGGAAGGACACACTAATACCGTGTAATGTTTTTTGGACTAAAAACGCATCGGCGACGTTCCAAAAACTAATGTTACAGGTACAAGCTTACTACGATGCATCGCTTTTGTCTATTTGGACATCATATTGGTATACTTGGAAGATAGCACTTAGTCTACCTGCGACGAGTCAACGTCTACAAAAGTACAGGTTACGTTGCCACCCAGAAAGTTCGATTTTGAAACCGACTTTGTCAAATATTTTTAGTACACAAAATTAGCGCTAAAGTTAATCAACTTCTACTACACTACCTAAAACTTATCAGAGACCAAGGCACTTTGCGGAACAATAAACAACTGCAGAGTTTCTTAGGTCTATGCACTTGGCTTTGAAAGTAAGTACCAGACTAGACCAGAATAGCGGCGCCGCAGATGGCATACCAAATGCAAATAAAGAGACCGGTCCACCGATAAAGAAAGAAGAAATTATGTACGCACTTAAAAATATGAAAAACGGGAAAGCACTTGGCCCAGATAAAGTAACAATAGAATTAGTCAAACTCCTAGAGGAAAAACAGCTTACAATCTTCACCGAATTTCTAAATATCATTTAATACCAACAGAATGGTTAAGCTCAACTTTCATGACCATCCTTAAGCGCACAGCTGCCAAAAAATGTGAAGAACACCTTACAATAAGTCTAATGTCTTATACATTAAAACTACTACTAAAGATTTCATAAACGTGTCTATCAAAAATTTGAAGAAGAAATAAGTGATAGCCAATTCTTTTCAGTTTAAATGTCCTTACACAAAAATGTCTGGACGTTAACAGAGATGTCTACGCCTGCTATATAGACTATGAAAAGGTGTTCAACAAAGTGCACTATGAACACCTAATTAGACTACTAAGAAGTAAACAACTAGACAGGCGAGATATCCAAATAATACAAAACCTTTGTTATAACCAAAATGCTACTATAGAAATAAAAGGTCAAAAATCACAGCACATAAATATAGAAAGAGTAGTCAAACAGGGTTGCGTGTTGTCACCTCTACTCTTTAATCTATACTGTAAAATGATAATTCGAGAAACTACTCACAACGAAACAGCTGGCATCAATGTCAACGGCAAAATCATACAGAATACACGATACGCAAACGACACAGTGATAACAGATAACCTCCAAGATTTTCAGAGGATAACCGAAAGAGTCCAAGAAGTCAGCCAACAGTACGGAATCTGAAGAAAACAAAATTTATGATTTTTACTAAAAACCACAATAATAACAAACAACTCATAGTAGCAAATAAAATCTTCGAAAAAGTTTAAAAGTACAAGTACTTAGGAACGTGGGTTAACTTGCAAAGTGACAGCACAGATGAGATAATAAGCAGAATTGAAATAGCTTGCAACACATTTATGAAAATGAAAAAAAAATCTTTTTTAAGAATCTCAAAATTCAATTAAAACTAAGAATGGTAAAATGCTAAATCGAGTCAACATTATTATATGAAATAAAAGCCACAACACAAAAAGCTAATGCAATTAAACGACTTGAGGCATTCCAGATGTGGATATTCAGAAGAATCTTTAGTATACCGTGGACTGACAAAATAACTAATGTCAAAGTTTTGAGGAGAATGGAGGCAGAAAGACACCTAGTTGACAAAATAAAATGCCGAAAACTAGAATATCTAGGCCATGTGATGCGGGGTCAACAATATGAATTCCTACGATTGATAATCCAAGGCAAAATCCAAGGCAAAATCCAAGGCAATAGGACGTCGACGAATCTTATGGCTACGAAACTTAAAGGAATGGTTCAAATGTATATCTACGGAGCTATTTAGAAGAACCACAAATAAAGTCAAAATTATCATGATGGTCGCCAACTTTCGTTTGAAGACGGCACTCTAAGAAGAATAAGAAAATGGTATTACAAGGGAACAAATAACCTTTATTAACTCCTGATAATTGCCCGACCGAAACCCAAACTACCGTTTGTACTAGAGACAAATGCATGCAACATTGGAGTTGGAGCTGTTCTTCATCAGGCAGAAGGTATAATGACGCGTGGTATCTATGCCAAACGATGTATTACTCTAATAGGACGAACTATTTTTACTCCGGACAAACAACCAAGCTCTGGTCTGGTTAAAGAACTTGACAGACGCCAAGTTCACAATCACATCGGTAGAAGAGACCAAATGTCCGTTACTATCTAAGGACTCAAACCAGCAAAATCTAATTACTATACAATGTCTGTACCAACGGTTAGACCCAGCACAACAACTATCAGCAAGCAAAAATACATTTGCTAACTGGAGGAATCTTAACGGACTTAGTTCCTGCCGGCAGCAAGAAGTGAGCAAATCGAACTCATCATCCGACTCCGTCAGGAGATGCTTGACGACCCAAAAACCTTATAGTAATGGACTTGGGTTACAAACAAGGACGTACGCACTTTTATCAAAGGATGCATGATCTGCGCCAAAATGATGTCAGGAACCAGGGTAGCGATTGATTTGGTAGGCCTCTTAGACACTACAAGGGCGGAAAATTGATACGTTTTAACATAATGGGCATGCGCATCAGTTAGGTTAGGTTAGATTAGAATACCAGTTCCTGCAGCCACTAGCAAAGCGACCACAAGACTGAACAACAGCTGTTTCACTGGTGAGAATATCCGAAAGTGATTTTTTTAGATAACGGCACACAGTTTACCAGCCAACACTTTTAAAAGGCTGTACGTGTCATTTCGAAAACTTCCTAGGACTATGATCTTTAGCTGCAACAAGCTGCATACCGGAAAAAGAGATACCCTCAAATTGATATCGCCTAGTGATTGGGGCCTCACGACCAATTCGAGCATATCACCAAGTCAGTTACTACCAAGCTGCAAACATCTACGGAACTAATAAACAGGACTGTAACAGTCCTCTTTGATTTTTACATGCAATCCTCAAGTGACAACTCAAAAAGCAATTTCAACTCTGCAATATCTTTTGGCTATTTTTTTTGGGTATGTACTTTATGCATCTTGGTCTGCAAACGACTCACGGCATTGGACTAACCGCCATAAGTCGCGATATGACGTGTATCATCTGTCTGATATATAAAATTCTTTAAATATAAACTGTTAACTTTCTTCTTAACAAATTTGTTGTATGAACTGTTACCTGTCAGTTAGAGAAATTACTTGTATGTAATTGTCAGAAAATTAATAATAAAAATACTAAATTATATGGAAGTTATTATAACAAAAAAACTTAGAAGTAATAAAGTTATAATATAGTTTATAATGAAGCAATTTAAATAAGTATGCTATAGCTAAAATTATGTTGTAACACCATAAAATGCATTTATAATAATAACGTCGTTTCGTGTTAATAAATGTATGCAGCTACATAAAACCTATTTTTAAAAGTCATTAAATAAATTAAAAAATATACCACAGCTGTAGCCACTAACTAAATTTTTTATTATTGGAATTATATATTTTTTAAAGAAATATTAGTTTAAGTAGATTAGTCGTCCCTCTCTACATAAATCACTTTATTATAATCAGTTGAAATATTGTGATAAAGTCAGGTGGTTTGAGCAAAACTTCCAGCAAAGTCAACGTGGCGGCAATAAATCAGGAATTAAATGTACAAAGTTTGTTCTCGGGAGAAAGTTTCGGGTTAAAAGGACGGCAACCGGATTATCCCACGAAATATATAATTTGAAGAAAAAAAAAAGCGCTTTATGCGGATTATGAAATACATTTGTTTGCAATCGTCTGATAAAGTGGAAAGTTTGTATAGGAGCGGATTTGGTTTATTCCAAACATTTTGATGGTCAGTTTTAAATTAGTGTACTTCATTTATAAATACTATCATTTTAAACTAAAAGATTACTGAAAATTCGACAGCATAAAAAATCACAACGCATGATTGCTCCCAATATACGATCAGCTGCTCCGCTGCACTGATGGATATTAGTCTCAGTGAAGCGGACACTGTCGTCATGATCCATCGGCCAATCTGGATAAATTGATTTGTCGTTTCTAAATTACTAACATGATTTGATGACTTAATATATGTCATGATCATAGAAAGTTAATACTGATATTGCGACGACAACTTAATTATTGAATTGAGAAGGCTATTAAGAATAAAATTGTTAATTAGATTGTAGATGTAAAAATTAAATTGAAAAACTTTAATTACTTTTATAAGTAAAATGTATTGCAATTTATTATTATTATTTTTTGGTCATCTTGTGACTAATTTGTCTGCATCTGTGGCACCTAGGGGATTCATCATTTTCTTTATCCTCCATCAGTTCTATTCTTTACCAATTCTTTTTTTATTGGCAAGTTCACGGGCAGCTTTTGGGTGAAACAGAAAATCTAACCTATATAATTTTTATCTCAAACATTACATCATAATCAATTTATTTACAAATCTTTAATTTATTATAAACTGGAGCTGGTTTTGGGATAAATATTGTAATTTTCCTCTTTTGCTCTGGTTTTAGTTAAATTAAGTATATTAGAAGCATCGATCTCAAAAGCGCCTTTTGGCAAATACCGCTTACTGAGGAGTCTAAAGAAAAAACGGCATTTTCTGTCTTAGGTCAGGGGTTATATGAATTCAATGTCTTGCCTTTTGGGCTTAACAATGCCGCCAGTACAGCAACGTTTGATGGACACGAGTTTTGGATCAGAGATGGAACCAAATGGGTTTGTTTACTTGGACGACATTGTTATTGTGAATGAAAGCTTTGAGAATCATATGACTACGTTGCGAGATTTTTTTAAAAGGCTAAAAGATGCAAATCTTGCCGCCAATGTCGATAAATGCAAATTTTGTAAAAAATCTTTAAAATATTTAGGGTTTGTTGTAGGCGAGCAGGGCTTAAGGACTGACCCCGATAAGGTTAGTAGCATGGTAACTTATCCAACGCCAACGTCAAGTACAGAGGTAAAACGTTTTATGGGATTGTGTTCCTGGTACAGGCGTTTTGTAGCAAATTTTTCAACTGTCATGGTTTCTATAACTAATCTAATAAAGGACCAAAGGAAGGGTCAGAAAATTGTCTGGAATTCAGAAGCCAACAAAGTCTTCGAAAAAATTAAGCAAGCATTAGTGCGTGCACCAGTATTAGCCACTCCTGATTTTAGTCGTCCTTTTATAATCCAGAGCGATGCGTCTGATGTAGGCGTGCAAGCCTGCCTGTTCCAAAAGGATGAAACAGACCAAGAGTTGATTATTTGTTACGCAAGCAGAACCTTAAGCAAAACTGAAAAGAACTATCCGATTACTGAACACGAATGCCAGGAAACCAGTTGGAAGGCCGCTAAAGAGGTGGAAAGACAACCTACAGTCAACAACAACAACAGAGTCTGGATAATAAAAAAAAATACAAACAAGAACAAGAAGAAGAAGAATGCCTTGCAATGCTTTTTGCGATTGCAGATTCAGACCATATATAGAAGGAACGAGATTTACGGCAGTTACAGACCATTATTTGCTGCTCTGGCTTCAAAATTTGAAAGATCTTGCCGAGCGGTTGGCTTGTTAGGCAATGCGGATATGCCAGCATGGTATCGACATAGTCCACCGAAAAGGTAAACTGCAGGTACCTCTAGATGCTCTTTCTAGAATTCCACAAATATGCTGCATCAAAGAATTACTTGGTATTAAAGACGATTGGTACGAAAAGCAATTTAAAGGAGTTGCGGATAATCCTCACAAATTTCCTAATTGGATGAACTTAGAGGAAAGGTTCTATAAGTTTGTACCTGCATAAGGCAGGATTCCAATAAATAACCCTGAGTGGAAGTTAGTAGTCCCTTTAAAGAGTTGCATGATGCGTCAACATCAGCTCACTTTGGGTTTTTTAAGACGCTACGGAGGGTGCAGGAAAATTATTTTTGGCCATCAATGCGGAAAGACGTTTTAGAGTAAAATGTTGTTTAGTTTGTTTTTTGCAAAAAAGTCCAAATGTGGCTAGAGCCGGCCTAATGGATAAATCTAAAGTTGTAGATCTACTTTTTCAAACTATTTTGATGGACTTAATGGGTCCGTTTCCCCGGTCAAAAAAAGTCATCCGATTTCTCTTAGTGGTTACTGATAGGTTGACTTTGTGCTAGTGCATCCGTTGAGACAGGCAACTGCTAATGAAGTTTGTAAATTTGTTGAAAACACAGTGTTTCTTATATTTGGTGTGCCACGTACTTACAAAGTATTCCAATTAATGTACAATGCCAAATATCACCCTCAGGTAAATTTTACCGAACGTGTAAATCGGGTGGTAGGTAATAATACTTTATTCACGGTATATACAAAACCATTCTCATCATTATCATTCCATCTACATCATTATATACATAAATAACGATGAATTACAAACAATATTACAATTACACAAAAATGTATAAAAGAATATTGAAAAATAAAAGCATGGAAAAAAGTATACATAAATAAAAACAAAATATAAAATTATTCATCAACACATTTTAATTGACACTTAAAGCTACATTTAGAAACACAAAATAAATCAACATTATTAGAGAAACTATTTGCAATTCTACACATTCTACCAATTGGATTATTAAATCCATAATTGGTAGAATGTATAGATTCTCTAAATAATGGAGACTGTCTGGTTCGGCGATTATTGTTGGGGACTTGAAATGGAAGAGTTACTAGTAGCTCTTGGCAATCAATCTCAGACATCATTAGTCCACGAAAAAATGATAAATCGGCTATTTTATGCCGAATTTTTAGCGGCGGATGATTATATTGCAATGCAATGAGGTTAAAATCGTAATTTTCGGATAAAATGCCTAATTTGTACGATAATAAACGAAAAAATTTGTTTTGAATACGTTCTATATTGCATATATGAACGTTGTAGAATGGACACCAAACTGACGGAGCGTACTCTAAATGAGAACGTACTAAAGCGCAATAAAGTAATTTGAGTGTGCTAGGAGATAGGTCAGTAGACATTCTGTAAAGAAATCCTAACATTTTCATAGCACGGTTGCACATATAGTTTATATGCTCAACAAAAGTTAGTTTTGAATCAAAAATTACGCCCAAATCTTTTATTTGTGTAACATGTTCCAAAACATTATTATCGATAGTATAGTCAAACGATACTTTACTTAAAGTTCTGTTGAAGCTTATCGAAAAACATTTATTTGCGTTAAACAACAAGTTATTAATAAGACACCATGAATGAACAGAATCTAAATCATTTTGCAAACTAATGCAGTCCTAGATAGATGATATTCTTTTATAAATTTTAAGATCGTCAGCAAATAAAAGATAAGACGAAGAATTAATAGAATAAACAAGATAATTAATAAAGAGTAAAAACAGAATTGGTCCACAATGAGATCCTTGAGGAACCCCAGAAGGAACAACAATTGGTTGTGATAAAAAGTTATTAATTTTCACACACTGTGTACGATTTTCCAAAAAGCTCGACAACCACGCAACAACAGATTCATGAAAACCCAAAGCCCGAAGCTTAGCAATCAAAATACTATGATTAACGCGATCAAAAGCCTTTGAAAAATCTTTGTAAATAGAATCTACTTGAACTTTTGATTGAAAGGCATTCAAAAGATAATTTTCGTAACAAAGAAGATTTGTAAGAGTAGAACGACCCTTGCGAAACCCATGTTGCTGTTCTACTAAAATGCTTTTGCACATCCATTGTATTTGACCAGTTACAATTTGATCAAACAACTTAGGAATAGCAGACTGGATGCATATACCTCTATAATTAGTAATATCCTCCTTAGCTCCAGATTTATGTAAAGGCATAATGTAGCTTTGTTTCCAAACTGAAGGAAACTTGGCTTCATTAAGAGAAGCCTCAAAAAGTAAGTGCAATGGCTTAGAAATTGAATAAATACATTGTTTTAACAGCATAGATGGAACACCGTCCGGTCCAGTGCTAAAGTTACATTTAAGGTTCTCAATCCCTTTAAATACATCCAACAATCTAATTGAAAATGATTGATGTAATACGTTTTTCTTAAAGTCAAACAAAGGAGTTGGATGAGTTTGAGTATCGTAAACAGAGGAAAAGAAATCAGCAAAACTATTAACATAGTCATCTCCATTACTGCAAGTTTTTTGTTTATAATACATTGTGGCTGGAAAATCATTAGTTTTTCTAGAGTCGCTAACAAATTTCCAAAAATGTTTAAGGTTACTTTGAATGTTGTTTTCTGTTCGAGTAATATATTGCTTGTAAAGACATGTACTGAGATTTTTACACGAAGTACGAATTGATTGAAACTCGTTATAATCAGACAATAGTTTAAAAAAAATGTTATGCTATTTTTTGTAATTTCTTTAAAAATTTGCAAAAAAAAAGTTGCTTCTTTGATATTATTTTAACTGAGGACACAATTTATACATTTTTTTGCCAAACATTTAGAAATTAGTCTTACAATTTCTAAGAAACTATTAAAAAAATCAAAATAATATTCAAAAAATGTTAACCAAGTTTTCCAAATGTTGAAAAGTTGCTTCTTTGAAAATATTTCAATTGAAAACACAATTTTTAAATATTTTTCTACCAAATGTTCACAAAATAGTCTAAGGACATTAAAAAACCTACTGTTTTTGGTAGATTTTTAAAGTTTGCAAAGTTTTGAAAATTTGTTTGCTTAATATTATTTCAGCTGAAACCACAATTTTTAAAAAAATTCTACAAAATGTTCACAAAATAGTTTAAGAACATGTGAGAAACAGAATCACAAAAAGTGGTTAAAGTTGTAAACTTTTTGATCACCAACACTTAGGAGGGTGGGTGGGTCACAGTAAAAAAGCTACTTGCCCACAACTTAAAATTGGAGCCCGCCCACCTACCCAAGTGTTCGGTATTATTGTAAACTAATCGTCTGTTAGATTGCTAACAACTGACGACTATTCTCTTGTTAAGTATAACAGCAAGAATACCAGAAGTTGTTTAACTTATAAATTTTTAAATCACCAACACTTGGGCGGGTGGATGGGTCACAGTAAAAAAATCTGCTTGCCCATAACTTAAACTTGATTTAGAATCTTATAAAATAAGCCAAATAATTTTCAAAAAATGTAAATTATTTTTTGTAAGTTTCAAAATTTTGAAAAGTTACTTCTTTAGTATTATTTCAACTGAAGACAAAATTTTTTAAATTTTCTTACAAAATTTTTACAAAATAGTCTTAGAACATGCAAAAATCTAAGTTGCTTCTTTGATATTATTGCAACTGAGGAGACAAATTTTAAATTTTTGTTTCAAAAAATAAACTAAGGACATGTGAAAAACTATTTAAATAATCAAAATAATTTTCAAAAAATGTTGGTCACCAAAAAGACGATCTTGATATAGTACGTCAACTTTCAAATAAAAATAAAAACAATTGATGGCTTTAACTCCAACCACTACTCAGTACTACTAAAGCTTTACGAAAAAAGATCTAATAAAAGGAAAAAAAAATTTGTAACCTATACAAGTTGGACTTTTTTACTCTCAATTCTCAAAAGAAAACATTGGTAATATCGCACCAGTAAGAACAGCTGCAGTCATTAAAAGAACCGTCGCACAACTCACTAATCTAAATCACAAAGCCACAAAAAAGCTTCTAAAACCCATCAGATTTTAGCAAAAACATTTTAAACTTATCTTGGACTACCAAAGCGTTGATACGTGGCAAAAGCGACCCGACCCCAAAAGTTTGCAAGATTTTAAACTTGCTCCACAGTAAAGTAAAAAAGACCATAAAGTTGCACAAAATTCAGTGCTAGAAAAATACTTTTAAATCGATCACAAAGAACAAAAATCCAATATATAAGATCTCCAAAGCCTTACGGAACAAACAAATCCCATTCCAGGCGTCCATAGCAAAAATAGGGTTCAATGTACAATTGAGAAAAAAACTAAAGCGTTTGCTGTCAAACTTTAATGCTCCCCTAATGACTTTTTAAAAGACGCTTAAAAACGTCCGACTTTCTCGGATCTGGTAAAGACCAACAATTTTCCCAAACAAAGTCAAAGAGAAGGTAAACTTAGAAAGATTACAAGACCACACCAAAACTAATAATCTTCTTCGCACTCACCAACATGGGTTCCGATGGCGTCATTCAGTTGTACATCAACTAAACTGAGTAACGGTCTACATAATCAAAGGTTTAAAACAGAGAAAAACCATAAAAGTAATTCTCATAAAAACGAAACAGGAGACCTTAAACAGTTCGGCAAAAAAGCTTTGAGCGCCAAGGCACGTTGAACAAGCAGTGAATGTTTTGATAAAAGTCAAACTGAATGCAAGAAGTACAGACTTGACAGGTTTAGGAGACGGGACTTGAAAAAAACGCAAATTATTGGTGTTTTTCGGGTCACCTCCTTGATTGGATTTCGTTCTCAACAAACTTAATGTAGCGTAAAACCGTTCTACTGCATAGAGTGCAAAACATAATCAGAAATTCTTGAGTCTGCGTGCTGGAAGAAGATCACAAAAATGATTGCCAACCATCAAAAGTCATCTAAAATAAACATTTTGTACGGTTCGTAAATTACGTAAGAAACAGTGACAACAAGACTTATAAAACATTAATTGACAGCGCTCCCTACACAAGCATTCCGATAAACAACAAAGAATAAACAAAAAATTTGAAAAACAAAAAAATTAACAAAGACAAAGTTATCAACAAACTGACAATTTACTACCGTCACCAAAGAAAAAATACAAACAAAAATGTTCATAAGATTTCTGACGACAAACATCAGCAACATAATTGGAGTGGCAACTCTTGGTACTTGTATCTAAAAGCTAATGAACCCAACATTTTGTAGTCTTATGTCTACCCTCAGATTTTGCCAAAATTTGTTCAGAAGGCAATAATTCAACCAATTTATAAAAATCTTTAAAAAAAATGCACAAACATTGCTCTTTTTCAAAAAGTTTATATACAAGCTTTCTCAATGTCACACAGACTTTCCAAATATTTTAGTAAAGCATAAGAAAGCCCTTTCTCAGTATTATTTGAAATATCGTGATAGTGCCAACGACAATCCTCAGAGGAGGTAACACACAGATAATGCAGTGGTTACACCAGCTCCGGCCAATAGGTGTTTGCTCAAAAGCAAAACATTTTTTTGAAGTTTCTGTGATTTGTATGTTGCCCCGGTGTAGATTTAGATCAAGCAGAAGTCCCAAAAAACCTAGCGTCTTCACCAGGTGATGCAACAATGCCCTAGCTCACTAAAACACTCCTGCTAAAACCAAAAGGTCTGCCGCAAACCCAGCCGGACAACAAAATCGCCGACTATAAAGAAGTGGCGCCCTAAGAAGCAGAATATACTATTGTGGCTCATTTTAAAGAATCCAAAAAACAAAGAAAGTTATCTTTAGCTTCTAATCTTAACAAGCATTCCAAAATAGATTTTGCCCTGACAGCCTACAGATTAAGAGATTTAACAACCAGTAGCCAACATAACCACACCGAGAACAAACCATTTTACAATCCTGAAGGAAGCAAATCTAAAGCCCGAATAACTGCAATTCCTAATGCACAAAGTCACTCAAATAATTTGATTGTGTTTAACTACCGATCGTATTGCCTCATTACTAACAAGCTAGCTAGATAGCCAGATTCTGAGCTTCCTCTACGTCCAGTTCCAGAAAGTGAAAAACCACCTAAAAAACAGGACAATAAATATACAGCTTAGAGAATGAAATCATAAAGATAAACAAAGACTAAGTGCAAAAAGATTAACATCGCCGCCAATGACTTCAGGCAGACCCGGTACAATCTCAAAGAGACCCTTTTTGTTCTGCGCAAGAACATCTCACAGAAGAAAAGGAGAAGCAAACCTGCTTCTAACGCGGCCACAACTTTGTTAATGTTTGGATGGTACCCAGTCAGCCACGCCACCAAAAACTCTGGCCCCGACCTCCTCCGCAGAGGTCCCAGAGATGCTGCAAACAAACCTAGCTTGACAACAAAAAAAAGTGTTGCCCCAAGAAGAAAAATATACCATTGTGGTCTATTCCAAGAAATCCAGGAAACAGAAAAAAAAAACAAAAAAAGTATTCTTCAGCTTTTAATCTTAACAGGCTATCAACCGGCCCAACAAACCGCCTTCTGCGTCTTCTAGGTCTTCAACCAAAAAGGCCAATGGCTTTAAGACTCGGCCACTAAAACCAAAGCGTCTATCTCTGACATACCCAATAGGTCAATAAGTCCTCCAACAACCACCCTACAAAGAGTGCCGACTCACGTAATAAAACGTATTTTATTGTTATTGGCCACATTCAAAATAATGAATGTAAACATCAAAAATCGCTTTAGGGTATGCTCCTCTTTCTGTCAATTCATGTACGTTCAACTGCTACAGAACGTGCAAAGTAAAGAAATGTTAATTCTTACTTAATTGTGTAAACTTACATTGAGCGTTAAAATTAAACCTAAATTTGGAGACACTGTCCTGTGCCATTTTTGCCAGCAATATGGCATTATTATCTTTAGTACATCTCCTAACTCAATAGCTAGATACAGACTATTTGTCCATTAGTTCAAATTCCGGACATAATGGGGGTACAAATTCTCCCCAAACAGTATGCAACCCTTATACGGCTGGCACATAACATGCATTCTTACGTTTTCCATCAAGACAAACTCAGTAAGCCAAGAAAGTCCTTGCACTGTAAGTGCAAACTTTTAAAAACTATAGAAAAAAGAGTTTAATCAGTAGGAGCCCATGAAGACAAATCCTACAAATACAAGTTTTTAAAAAGATTCCCAATCCCAATCAAAAATTAAATTTGCTTCCATGACCGTGTCAAAGGCAAATAAATTTTCATATTTCCATAATTACAAAGTAACATAAATGTGATACTTTCAGGAAATTAAATTTAAAAAAAGTAATATCTGCTGTCATAAACAAACTACAATACTGCTACAGTTTTAAGAAAATATATTTATTTTTTTTAAATACTTTATTAAACAAAATATTAACAAACTAACTAACTCTACGCGTTGGAGTTTCCAAGACGTCATCCAAATCATCACTATACAAATTCATTCCTATTCTAGTCGATGCTGTATTTATAAATTTAAACCTCTTTAAAGCTACATTATGAATTCGATTTAAAAATTCTTTATGTGCTTCACTAAAACATCTAATACGACTATATTTTAAATAAAACGCTTCAGTAAAATCATTAACAATAAAACTAGCATCAGATACTTCTCTAACATAAGTCATAGCTCCAAACATATTTCCATCTTCAAGATGTTCAACTTCTATACCTTTATTAGTATAATAAGAACAAGTACCATGTGATATAAAATAAAAATTACTGTTGACTTCACCATATTTATAAATCACTTCGTTAGGAAAAAGTATTATAGGTTCCAACATGGTAATAATTATACCTATTATCGATCTGGACATTCCTTTAAAGAATATTGAATTGGCAATCATGTGACTGCAACTTTGAAGCAATAATTCCTGTCTAAGATGTTCGGACAATGTTGATTGTACTAATGCCTCATTAAAGAATTTTCCATTAAATTTATAATTGTAATATCTCATGATTGTAAACTGCAGCCTAGGTTGCACGCCGATTTTAAGCATATATGATTTTAATTGACTTAATAAGTGTTCATACTTATTCTCCGAACTATTACTCATTTTAATTATGTTGTAAATATGCACAATCATAAAAATATGTATGTTAACTGAAAATATTAATATTATGGTATGTAGAATTATTTCATCAATATTTTCAGAATCTCTTTTTCCAGAAGCTGCAAGCATAAATCCACTTAAAACTTTATGTAAACATAAAATATATTTCTCAGTAATAGTTTTACTCTTGAAATCCATAAATTCCATATAAGAATTTGCAACTACATCTGGTGATAATGCGTTGTGAACTCTATGCGGTAATATATAAAAAATGCAAGTAAATGTATGTATTCCTAACACCACAAGCTTTATAAACATAACAAAGCTTTGAAGGTCTTTTGAAACATTAATATAGGTTAACGTTATTTTTGAATATTTTAAGTATGTTGAAATCCTTACTGTATTAGCAGCCCATTTAACCATGACATATGTACCATCACTAATAAATGTTTTTGTTAATTGATTCGAAAATATTTTTTGGAAAGGGACCATATCTATGAAATCAAAGATGAAATAACTGATTAGATATCTTTTGATAATCTTCTTCATTCTATATTCAATCTTATTTTCTTTGTTTACATAAGCAGTAATAAAATTTATAACCATATTTATGAACAATATAAAAATTGTTACTGAACTAATTAATTTTTGACATATATTTTCATTTGATGTATGAAAAAAGCTCATTAGTAATGTGCGATGGATATAATGAATAAAATAAAAAATCGACATGCTTCCTTCTCGACATAAAGTTATTTGGCTAAATGGGTGGTTTAAACATCCGCTGTTTATCTGAGTGACTTTTTCTTTAAATAGAGAATTTTCGCTTCTGGTATAATATTTAGTGTTTGGATGATTGAAAGTAGGTAACATCATTTCTCTTACAGACCTCCATAGTTTTGTTAAGCATGAAGCGTTTGGTTTTAATAGTGGAAATACGTTTCGAACTTCTTTTAATCTACAATTATGCAGACCAGTACTTTTATAAGACATTTTATAGTATGAATTTATTGACATAAGTCATTATTTAGATGCCTATGATTTTTTTATTTAAATATTGGAATTACTTTTTAAGGTTTAGTGGCACTGTAAATATATACTATTCTATGTGGAGTAACAAGTAACGTCATTCATATGCTAATCTGTATTTCAAGTCATTTTTGTTTATATTAAATGTCCTAGAAATGCCAATAAAATTAATATGTATGTACACTGTGCATTTCATAAGTGACTTATGTGAAGATAGATAACCAGCAGCTAACAATTTTCAAATGAAATCCAATCTAATCCATTTCTAGAAAATTACAACAGTTTTTTTTTTCAAAGATTAGGTTAGGTTAGGATAGGTTCTGGGACCTGCTGCTAATGTCGACAAAATTTCTGATAAAAACCTTTCTAATTTATTTCAAAAACATTACAACAACTCTTCTTCAAAGCTTTGGTTAGGTTAGAATAGGTTCTTAAAATTTTAAAAAGAAACCAATCTAATCTGTTTCAAAAAAATTACAAAAACTTTTCTTTAAAGATTAAGTTAGGTTTGGATAAGTTCTAGCCCCCAAAAAAGTGAAATTTATTGTAAAAGAGATTCCTAAAAAAATCTAAAAACAATAAACCATTACTTAAAAATTAAAACATTTTCAAAAGAATGAAAAGCGGCATTATGGATCGTCATCATGCTTTAAAGTTGCTCGTTGTGTTTGTTATCAAAGTATTGTAGTCAAACACTCGGGAGGGTGAGTGGGTAACTCCAGTTAAGACTATTGAGCATCATTATGCTCTGGAATTTCCCGCCCAACCGCTCCAGTGTTTATTATCGAAATATTGTATACAAACACTCGGAAAGGTGAGTGGGCAACTCTAGTTAAAACCATTGAAAGTCAACAGGATCTAGACTTACCCGCCCGAGTGTTTGTAAACTAATCTTTTGATAAAAAACACTCGGACAGATAGATGTTATCAAAATGTTATATACAAAAAACTCAAAAAAGTGAGTAGCCAACTCTAGTTAAAATTATTGACCGTCAAGATCCCCTAAAGTTGCTCATCTACCCTCTTAAGTGTTTGTTATTAAAAAATTGTATACAAACATTTAGGAAAGTGAGTGAGCAATTTTAGTTAAAACTATTGATTGTCAGCATGTTGAGCAGTTGCCTACCCACCCCTAAGTGTTTGTTATCAAAATATTGTATACAAACACTCAGAATGGTAGGTAGGCAACTCTAGTTAAAACTTTTGACTGTCATTGTGTACTGGAGTTAACCGCTCAAATATTTCTAAACTAATCTTTTAATAACAAACACTCGAACAGCTAGGTTCTGCAATTTCAGTAGATACAATTGACTGTTTTTTAGTTATCAAAAATTTTTATATTTATATTAAGACTCGGAAAACTGGCAAGGCAACTCTAGTTAAAACTATTAATTGTCGTCATGTCCTGGAGTATACAAATACTGAAAAAATGTAATGGCCTGAGTGTTTGTAAACTAATATTTTGATAACAAACACTCGGGCAAATAAGTGGAAACCCCAATTAAAAATAATGACTGTCATCGTGTTCTGGAGTTGCTCGACCAATCACCCACCTAACCAAGTGTTTGCAACCAAAACATTCTATACAAACACTCAGGCGGGTAAATAGATAGTTTTAGCTAAAATTATTGACCGTCATTAAGCCCTGAAATTACCCGTGTTTAATATCTTGAACGGGCAACTCCAGTTAAAACTATTTACCGTCATCATGTTCTAAAATTGCCCGCCTACCCGCTTAAGTGTTTGTTATTAAAATATTGTATTCAAACACTTGAGAAGGTAGGTGAGCAACTTCAGTTAAAATTATTGCCTGTCTCTGCTGCTCTGAAGTTGCTCATGTTACCAACAAATCTTATACAAACGCTAGAGAAAGTGAGTAGGCAACTCTAGTTAAAACTATTGACCTTCATCAGGCTCTGGAGTTAACCGCTTTTAAATTTAATCTTTCAATAACAAATACTTGAGTAGATATGCGGAGACTCCAATTAAAACTAATGACCGTCATTATGTATTAGAGTTGCCCGCCCACCCACCTAATTGTTTGTTATCGTAAGATTGATTTACAAACAATCAGGCGGGTAGATAGACAACTTCAGTTAAATCTATTAACCGTCATCATGCTCTGGAGTTTCCACCCAACTGTTTGTTAAAAGAAGATTGTATACAAACACTCGAGAGAAAAGGTGGGCAATTTCAGTTGAAACTAATGACCGGCATCATGTCCTGGAGTAAAGCAACAATCTAAAGTAATGCAATGCCGTTCCAAAGTGATTGTGACTGAAGTAGTTAGTTTAATGAGTAGAAATCCAACACCCTGTTTAGTAAATTCTTTGACAAAGTATCTTTAAAAAATTCTACCTGCAAAAACTCTTTAAAAAGTTTGGTTAAGTTCCTAATTCCATGGTTTGGGATAGGAAAAAGTGTAATCTTAACCAAACGCGTCCCTAAGTGTCGGATAGAAAATTACGGTAACCCTGTTTCAAAAGTGAGACTACAATCAATTTCCATTCTTTTCCCCTTCAAACTATCGTCCTTTTTCAAATAAACTTGTTTACATTTGTTTTTCTTTTTCATTTAGAGAAACGCAAAAATTAGCAAAACGCTCAGCTGCCAAAAGCCCAAAATAATATTAAAAAAGAATGTAATAACAAATGTACCAAAAGACTTCCGGTAACACTGTAAGAAATACTCTGAATATACACAACACTGGCAACAAAAATAGACTACATACATTGATAGCTGGGCAAGCAAAAACTTGGTTCAGCTAAAACAAAAGATCACTAACTAGAAACTAGAATTGTTGGAGACACAGAGCATGCAACAAAAAATTAGAATAACACCTCCTAGACTATCTTTGGATGAAATTATACACGTATAACTCAACAAGGCAGAAACTAGCATAAAATAAAATAGTGCCAAAAGAGACTACAAAGTATGCAGCAACATTTTTTCAAGCAAAAGAAAAAAACAGTACAAAAGTACAAAAACTGTAATGCAAACCACACCATGGCACATAAAAAAGTTAATCAAAACCATTGACAACATCAAAAAAATATCCCAAACTAACAAATACCAATAGAGATTTTGATCAAACTAACAACCACAAAACCTCCACAATAAAAGCAAAAAAAAATCAAAACTTGAGCTAAAATGTTCATAAAAGACACAAACATATAGACAAACACAACATGAAAAAACACCGATTTTTACATAACTCAAAACTTTATAAGTCACAAAGTTTTTGAAACTACAGAAATGGTTTAACAAGACTGAGCTACGCTACCGCCTTGGTGTCTCTCAAAACATAAAAAAAAACAATAAAAGACAGAGGTTAATTTATTAGATTTTCTTATCACAACCAAAGAGTTACAAGACGGTACAACCAATACCAAATTATACCTAAACCACACTGCTACAGCTTAAACTAAAAACCCAACCAACAACAACATACTTGCATGTTGGCCTAGAATCCACTTTGTGTTTCATCCAAACATATAAAAAAACCTTCTTTTCAAGGACAAAGCCAAAAACTTTGTTTGTTTTTATATTGTAATTCTATTGCAACATCAAAACTTGAGATGTGTTTGGTTGGTCATAAAAGAATTAAATTTTTGCACCCCAATCAGCCTTGAAAAAACCATGTTTATCTGACACCAAATTACAAACCGTTGACTGCCTCCAACTTTGTTCTATTGTTTGTAAAAGCAAATCTGGCACTATACAAAACCATCACAGGCTCTGGAATTTATTGCAATTAACCTCATTGGCAAGCAATGCCAATTTCCAAAAACAATTTGAACAATAGATTCAGACGCCCACTGCTAGATACAACTGCTAAACGGCCCAAAAACGCTCCATACATAAAGCAACTTTAAAAAAACTCTAGCAAAAACCCGCAAAATAAACTAACCTTGTGTGTGACTCGGTCGCACATGTTTAATCAGAAAAAGCTCTTTTTGCTCAAAAACTCAAAAAAAATCATAAATTCAATACAAACCCCAAACAGTATCGGCGTTACCATTGCAAAAAAATAGTCGCAAAAAATATCTTTATTAAAAAACCTTTAGTTTGTCTGAGGGCAACTATTCGTTTGTAATCATGCTCTGGAGGGTGCCCACCGGTCCAATCTTTTTAAAAGTCTCTTAATCCAAGAATGAAAACGTTGAGTTACTCCAAATTACAATTACCAGCAAATAATTTAAACAAAGGTGCCTACCCACTAACCCCAAGTGTTTGTTAATAACAAATTGTAAAAGTTGCAACCAGTGGAGCAACACAGGCCAATCAAATCACGCCATTCTCTCTCCAAATTTTGTAAATTGCCAACTTTCGAACTAGTGATGATAAAAAATTCTTCCATCAACACCGTTATAACGTCATACGCTGACTCCTTACTACGACGTCGGCTCTACCACTCTCTATCTCAGGAAGCTTCCTGATCAACCTCTCCACTCAAACAACCGGCAAGCTTCTGAAACCAGCCTATACTCCAAAAAAGTATTCCGGGCTGCCCTGGATGAATGCACACTAGGAATAAAAGTAAATGAAAGACCAGTTAATAATATTAGATACGCAGATGATTCTGTGATATTAGCCAACAATATCAAAGACTTGCAATACTTCATTGACCAAATACAACAAGCTAGCTTGGAGTATAAACTCAAAGTAAACATTGCAAAAACTAAATTAATGATTATTAGCAAGATCAACGACGCAAACAATGCTGCAATAACTAGTAACGGTGATCAAATTGAGCGCGTACAAAGATTCAAGTACTTGAGCAGCTGGCTCAATGAACAGTGGGACCCGATCCATGACATCAAAACACAAATCAAAATAGCCAGAAATACTTTTCAGAAACTCCGACCCTTATTGTGTAACATGGACCTATCACTAAATATTAAATGGAGAACCGTTAAATGCTACGTCTTCTCGGTCCTATTGTATAGAGTCGAGGGATAGACACTGAAAGTATCTTCCAGGAATAAACTTGAAGCCTTCGAAATGTAGCTATATCGAAGAATGTTGAAAATCCCTTGGACGGATAAAATAACAAATAATGAAGGACTCATGCAAATGGATAAAGACACAGAACTATTCACGACGGTGAAACGTAAAAAAGCAGGATATTTTAGGCACATCTTCCAAAATGACAAATACCAATTCCTGCAATTAATCATGCAAGGAAAAATAGAAGGTAAACAAGGAATCGGAAAGAATAGATTTTCATGGTTACAAAATCTCCGACAATGGTTCGAAACCAGAGATGCTCCTACATTAATTAGAAGAAAAAACAATACCAATACCAACCTCCCCCGTCCCTCATAAGAATGTTACCTACAATATAACGACGCCAACGTTCGCTAAAAACACTCCATCCATAATGCAACTTTAAAAAAACTGTAGGAAAAACCCGTAAAATTAACTAATCTTGTGTGTAACTCGGTCGCACCTGTTAAAAAAACGCTCTCTTTGCACAGAAACGTTTGAAAAGTAAAAAAATTCCATAAATTCTAAGTCAATTACCTTAAGTTCACTAGCAATACAAACCCCAAACAAAATCGGCGTTCCCAGTGCAGAAAAATTTAGTTGTAAAAAAACAACTTCAAAAACTTTTAGTTTACTGAAGGTAAAAACTCCAGTTCAAACTATTCGTTTGTAATCATGCTCTGAAGAATGCCCACCCGTCCAAATCTTTTTAGAACTTTTTTATCCAAGAATCAGGACATTAAGTTACTCCAGATCACAATTACCAGCAAATAGTTTAAACGGAGGTGCATACCCACTCGCCCAAGTGTGTGTTAATAACAAATTGTAAGTGCTGCAACCAGTAGGCAAAGCAACACCAGCCAATCAAATCGCGCCATTCCCGTTCCAAATTCTATGAATTTTCAACTCTCGACCTAGTAATGATAAAAAATCTCTCTACTACCACCGATTTAACAACATACGCTAACACCTTGACAACGACCTCGGCTCTACCACTCTCTGCCACCGCAAGCTTCCTAATCAAGAAGCCAATTAACCCAATTCTGGATCACCTTTCCACCCAAACAACCTGCAAGCTTCTAAAACCAAAACCCGATACCAAGACGACCCAATGGAAATGAACGCCCAAAATAGAGAAGCGTTCCAGATGCAACAACACCAACTGAAAAAAACTTCAAAACTCCAAAAGCCCAACCTCAAGACACTATTTTTTACGCTTTCGCCCCAATTGATAGTATAGTATAATCTTTTTTTGCATTTATAAAAACACAACCTATTTTACCTCCAACCTTGCTGACCTTGATAAATATGCCTGAACCATCGCAGACTGCACCAAAGAACTGATTTAACAAAAACTTTACAACCCCAAACCCCTACAATACCAACCTCCCCCGCCCTTCATAAGAATGTATTCTACAACATAACAAACACCAACGTTGCCCTAACCCTAATGGAAAGCGGGCTGAACGCACTGAAAGCTATTAGAATAAAATGCAAAGCCACCGACCGCTTTACCTCACTCGTCAAGATAATCTCTTCTAACTCTGCTACCATTTATTCCCTTCTAACTAACAAGCTCATTATATTTAAAACTTTCCACCAAGCCAAACCCTCTCTCCCATCCCCACGCAACCCGTTCAATGTCCTCGTTCTTTCAAGTTTCACGAGACACGCAAGCCCGGCCATAATCATATTACCTAATAAATTAATATGAAATGCACCTTATGCACCACTGATCACGCTGCTTTCTCGCATAAATGCCCTATTTGCCTTAAAGTAAAGCCCCGTTTTTCCAAAAAACATGGTCCCTTTTAAAACCATTGATAAACCCTTTAGAAACCAACACAACGCAATTTATGACATTGGCACTACTTGACTTCTTATCTAATGAAAGAAGCCAAGTTGCCACACACCGTGAACCAATACGCCTCCCTCGTCCTCAATATCTAAACCTAAATCTATTACACGGACTACACCGTCCACACTACCTGTAAACTCAACCTATAATGGCTGCACATCCTGCTTCACCAAATACCAAAACCTAGTCCTAACAGATTTCATCATAAACCTGTAGTATGCCAATCAAGGGGTGTGACTATAGCCTACGATGCCTTCATTTCTGTTTTTCTCATCACTACCCCCAACTTGACATAGGCGGACCTGGATCTAATAACGAATCTTCTCCATGAGATAAATGCCCAACATGTTTGTTTGGTGACACATCAAACACCAAAAGCATCATCCTAGCAGACCTCCTCATAAATTTCTCCTTGTTTCGTCATAGATGTCCAGACTTCACTTTTGCTAACTACAACAAACACTCATTAATAAATTATACTGTAATCACTCTTGACCTCATCTCCAATTTTAATCTTGCTTCCCAAGTGTCCCTTAACTATGTCACCATATGCCCCTTCTAGCCCTTACCTCCTTAATCAACCTTCACCCTCCCCTAATGCTTATTACATATCGTGATTATAAGAATGCAAACTGGCATGTGATCCAATGAGACATTTTGCTTTCTTTCTCAACTCACTTCACGACATCGACGTCTAATTCCATGCAATGAACTTTGTCTCTTGTTTCCACCAAAGCCAAATTACTCAGACAAAATTCTATCCCTTCCCCTATCTTCTCCCTATCAGGAAGAAACCTATAAGCAATTTCTCCACTTTCGTGGTACCCTCATTAAAACATATTAGAATAGATTAAACGCTAAAATCCGTTTGGTCATAATTAACCCTCGACTACCATGACAAAGAAAAGTTTTGAAAAAATTGAACACCTTTAGTGGCCGCACAGCTGTTTAACAACGCCCCTCAAAAAGAATGAATGACGTCATCTACGCTAAGTATCCCAGAAAAAAACTGAAACTCCATCAATACGCAAATGACACCGCGGCGTGAGTATCCTATCACTCCGCCGAGTTTATCCACAAGTATCTGCAATCTTACTTCTCCAGCAATGGAAGCTCAATGCTAAACCTAAAAAAACTCAAAAGCTGTATCTCATTTGCAAAGCACTGGCAAACTAAGTAACAACTTAATTACCTTCATCGGGACACGGTGCACCACCACACCAGGTAGAAAAACCGGGACTACAGACTAGTCAGAAAGGAAAAAGTAATATCCAATCTCTTAATAAGCAACCACCCGCCCAAAAGTTTGTTAACAAAAAACTTAGTTTATTTTCTTTGCAAGCGTTAAAACTTTCTATGCCTAAAGAAAGGAATAATAAAGCCCATTTGTTGAGAACCAAAACTTGATATTACTTCAAATCATGATTACCAGCAAATAGTTTAAACCAGAGTGCCCACTTACCTGCCCTAATGTTTGTTATTAAAAAAATTTAAAGTTTTTTCCTTTTTGCAAGTGTTACCAGTCCTTTAGTCAAATGAGTAGAAGGTAATCACTTATAATTTTCATCAAATAATTTAAACTGAAGTTTGTTATCAAGAAATTAGATTTTTTTTTTTTATTGCAAGCCTTAAAAGTCTAATTGTCTAAAAAGAAGAATTAATAAGTAAATAAAACAACTACTATGTTTTTACCACTAATTTATTATTGTAAAATTATATATAAGGCATATACAATTTTATGCCTTATATATAATTTTACAATAATAAATTAGTGGTAAAAACATAGTAGTTGTTTTATTTACTTATTAAATATGAAGTACCACATAGTAACCGTCGCAACCATCTTGATGATAAAAAGAAGAAGGTAATATCCAAACTTGTAAAGACCAATCAACACTTAGCCAAGTATTTGTGTCACACAGACCATGATTAACAGCTAAAAATTTAAACTGATATGCCTATTCACCCGCCCAAGTGTTTGTTATTAAAGTTTAGCAAATTTCTCCTTTCTGAAAATACTACAAATCTCTTAATCAGAAGAGGAGGTGATATCCAATCTCTTAATGATCAACACTTGGGCGGGTGAGTGCTAGTTATTGTATATAAAATTGCAAATATTGTAGAAATAAGATAGTAAACTTTCTGTGTATCACTGTGGATGTTAAGATAAAACAGCAAATACCTGTTTTCTTGTTTTATATTATTTTTTTATTAAATCAACTCAACTCAAAACTTAACTAAACTATTTATTTAACAATAAAACTAAATACAAATAATTCATTCAAAGCTTACAAATGTTGGCATGTAGTTCTTAGTTTTGATTGTTGTAAACAATCCTTAATATGTTTATTTAACATAGCCATATCTAATTTAGAATCAAATTCTTTGATAGCACCAAACCTATGATTAGCCACATGTTCAATACGTTCTACAAACTCATTATAATGTATAGCAATATGTCTTGCTTGCTCAAAACTCAATACAAAAGCTTCTGTAAATTCATTAACAATAAAACTTACTTTTGAAACTCTATGAACAAATGTCATTGCACCGATCAAATTACCATCACCTACATGATCAACTTCTCTACCAGTATCCGTATAATACGAACAAGTACCATGTGATATAAAATATAATTTGTTATTAATCTCTCCAGATTTATAAATAACCTCATTAGGTAATAGAATTAAAGGATCCAAATATGTTACTATGTTTCCAATAAGTTTTTTCGACATACCTCGAAAGAATGATGAGTTTGCAATCATATGGCTGCAACTATGTAACCACATCTCGTGTTTCAAATGTAATGATAATGTTGCATGTACCAAAGAAGCGTTAAAATATTTTCCATTAAATTTATAATTGTAATAATTAAAAATTTTGTTTGCTATTCTAGGTGGTATCTTTTTTCTAACAACAAATGATTTGAATTGCGTTAAAAATTGATTGAATTTGTTGTCTGCACTATTGACCATTTTTACCAAGTTAAATACGTGAATTATAATATAGATATGGGCAATGAAGGAGTATATCAATATGATTGTATGTAATACAATTTCATCAATATTTTCAATAAATCCTTTTCGAGATGTTGACAAAACAAATGTAGATAGTACATGATGCAAGCAAAGTATATATTTTTCAGATACGCTTTTATTTTTGAAATCTAAGGAATTCATATAAGAATTTGGTATTGTATCCGGTGAGTCACCACCTTGTATATGTAAGGGTACTATATATGTCAGGCAGGTGAACGTATGCAAGCCTAATACAACCAACACTACACACATTACTAAACCTTGAATATCACGCTTCATTTCAAAAAAATCCATTGTAATTTTTGAGTATTTCATATAAGTAAGGAATCTTGTAAGAGTCATGATTGTTCTTAAAACTACATATGCGGTATATTCTGATGTGTTAACATTAAACCCAAACATCGTCATCACTGATAAAAATGGTAAACAATCCAATAAATCAAATATAAAATAGCTGCGTAAATAATGTATGACGATTGCTTTTGGAATTAGAACAATATCATTACTTTTGTTTAAATATCCTGATACAAAATGAAGAGCCATATTGGCACCTACTATAAAAAAATCAAAATAACCCAAAATAAATTTGGAAAAATCCCCACTGTAATAGAAACTAAAACTTAAAGTTCTTACTATAAAATGGTATAGGTAGAAAAATGCCATAAAAATTTCTCTAAATAAGGATATAATGCTGAATGGGTGGTTGATGCAGCAGCTGTTTGCTTGACGCGTTTTCTCGATGAACAATGATTTTTCACTTCTCAAGTAGTATTTTGTATGTGGGTGTAGGAATGACGGCAACATGCGTTCTCGAAAACGTCTGATTAGTTTTTTCATTATTGATGCATTTGGTATTAGCAGTGGAAATACATTTTTTTCTTCATTAAGTACACAATGGTGAATTCCTGTTGATTTATATGCCATTTTAAGTGTTTTAATATACTGATTGACGTTAAGTCATTATGACGATAGCTTCGTTTTTTAATAAAACTATGGTTGATTGGATACAACACAAACAATTAGACCTTTAGGTTGAAACAAACACATCATTAACACATCTAAAGTGATTATGTTAAATTATCCAAACAGTTATTATAAAGCTTTTTTTTAGATTAACACAAAACTGAAGTATTCCGAAAACCTCCCTTTGCATCCTATTAAATAAATAATTTAAACATAATAGTAAAATTTAGTTTTGTTAATATATTCCAAAACCAATTAAAACAATAATATTTCAATTTAAGTTATGTAACATTTTCGCAATTATCCAGTATACCTGTAACATGGAATTTGCATTATTTGCAGTTGTAATTCAACCATGTCGTATAATAGAAGGGAATATGTTGCGGCCACAATGGGGTAATATGATATAGAACACATTGTGTTGCATCCATACATCAATACCTCTACCATTGCTACTGCCACCGATACAAGATTAGTTGTTTAATGACTTTCAAATTACAAAGTTATGCGTCCCATAGCGTAGATTTATATCGATGATTAAAATAAAATTCAATCTGTCGATTTCAATGAGAATTTTAATTATTTTGTGATTATTTATATTCATCAATGCATGCAACATTGATTTCAATTTAAATTTAATAATGATTTCCTATATATTAAATTTGATGCAGTATTTTCATGTAAATTTATGATAAAGAATTTAATATATTAAAAATATTTAGTGAACATTACATGCCCTACATATGCACGGACGTATTTTCTAATCTAATAATTTTTGCTATTTCCTAAGAATTCATAGCAGATGTAGATGAAGACAGCGATTGTGTAGCCGAGTCGATAAAAACTCTGCATTCAAAGCAGCCTGTTCGGTTTAATATTAATCTCCGTTATATGGATAAGAAATATATTGAAAAGAATAAATCAATCGATAAAATTATTTTTATAATAAATTTAGTTCTGTCGGCATAAAGCATTGACATGTTTTGGTTAAAATATCTTCATCATGAGTGTCTGCAAAGACGTATCTGAAAGGGGTTACTGAAAATGTTTTAAATCACTGTTTCTTATAATGACTTATATGAAATAATGCAAAATCCCATTAATTTGTTCTGATTATATTATATATATTAGATATGGGTAATTCCATTACTTTTCAACTAATTTGAAAAAGTCGACCTCTTTGATTATGTTCAAATTTTTAGGGATCAAAATATGGATGAAAAAAATGAGATTCCCAAAATTTTGGATCTTAGAATATTGCCTGTTAAAGGTCAAAAATTTCACAATAAAACGTCTTTTTTAGCTTATTTTGTATCTCAATTTTTGGGCTTCTGGAAAAAGATTAAAAGGTCCACAATGGCTCAAATTATTTCTTAATATCGTGGCAGTCAATTTGATATATTAAGCTTCAAACATTATTCCAAAAAAAAACCGTAAATATAGCAAAATCGCAAAATCTTGCTTTCTTTAAATCGTTCTAACTTTATCAAATCTTAACAAAATTTGATCCGCGAGGTCTAGATTTCCTCGTGTTTAATCTTTTTTTAAAGTGATCACACAATACTTATAGAATCAATACGTATACACTATTATTTTGATGCAGGAAGTTGCACATGTTTTCGCGGTCTTCAAAACTTGTAATTTTCAGGTCCCGAAAAAGCGCGGTCACCCTATGTCAATTTTAGTCAAAATTTTAGTAAATACTCTTTAGAACACTTGTGTAATTACTTTAAAAAAAGATTAAACATGAAGAAATAGACTTTGCGGATCAAATTTTGTTAAGATCTGACAAAGTTAGAACGGTTTAAAGAAAGCAAAGTTTTGCGATTCTGCTACATTTGCGTTTTTTTTAGCAATAATGTTTGAAGCTTAATATATCAAAATGAATGCCACGATATTAAACATAAAAATCTGGATTTTAAAGTACATGTAATAAGGAATAATTTGAGGCATCGTGGACCTTTATATCTTTTTCCAGAAGCTCATAAATTGAGATACAAAATAAGCTAAAAAAGAATTTTATTGTGAAATTTCTGACCTTCAAATGTGTGTCATTTTGAACAGACAATATTCTAAGGTCCAAAATTTTGAAAATCTCATTTTTTTTATCTATATTTTGATCCCTGAAAACTTGAGCAAAATCAAAGAGGTCGACTTTTTCAAATTAGTCGAAAAGTAATGGAATTACCCATTTATTATATAAATAAAACATCATATGGTAGTTTACACCCGAGGAGATATTATAATATCTCCAAAGATTTAAAAGAAGCTTGAATTCCGTATTACATATGTTTTTTATTTCATTTCGTATCTAAAATCAAATTTATTATCTTTGAAAAAACTTGCATTATGCATTATAACCATAGAAAAATATCTACAATTTTATAATATCTGCTCGGATTTAAACTATTGTTTGATCCTAATTACATATGGTTATAATCTTTGTAGTTATTCACAATAGATATAAAAGAATACTTTATACTATTATTTTAAGTATATAAATAAATGTTTAAAACAGAAAATAAAATAACATCTATTAGGCCATGGCCATGGCCATTTAACATATTTATGTGTATATGAAATGACAACGTTAAATGACAAATTTATTTTAGGCATTGTGAAGATTTTGGTCACATATAATTGAAATTGTTTACTGTTTATTGTTAAATATTATTGTTGTTGGATTCAACATCTGCTTATACATTACTAATTTGGTTAAATTAATTATGCCACAGCAAAAAAAAAATTAACAAAACTTTGTTGTCATTTTGTCAAAAGTATCGTCTTAAAATTACCTCCATTGCAATTTCATTATATTATATTTAGATTGTGCATTAGATTTGTCATCTGATTTTAATTTTTCTGCCAATGGATTATAAAACATGTTTTTGAGTGATATGTTTAGTCCAGTTTTCCACAATAAATCACAAAAATTTTGTCACATTGTCAATTTGTAACGCCACTGTGTCGTGTGTTGATATTATTTTGGTGCTATTGTGATTTTGTGTGTTATTAAGTTTATTTAATTAAAAACTTCTTTTCACATCTTGTGTTAACTGTGTAAGTAGTTATATATGCTAATTATTAACTCCTTATAGCAGCGATATTCTTGATGTGCATTGTTGTTAATAAATTAACCTTTAATTATTGTTGCAACATCCACGCCGTTTGCGGCATATTTTCTTACTATTCGTACCAGTGGCGTAACATAGAGTTTTAATTATTATAATTTTATTTTAAAATTTGTTTTTAATTATCCCGTTGTCTCTACTGTAATCTTTCCGTGGTCTATCCGTGTTTGTTTTAAAGTGAGTCACCAGTTGATAGACCGTACCGGTGTGAAATTTGTCTCCTTGTTTTAAACCTTTTCCTACATATTTTATTTTATTCACGTTTATATTTACATTTGCATTTTTTACTATGACTGGCCTTTGCAAGTGTAACAGTATAGCACAATCTTGAATTACTTGTAGTGGTTGTGGAGTTATTTTTCATAATAGCTGTGCTATTTGCTACAAAAAATGTCATTGTGGTCTTTCATTTGATTTTAAATCGGAATCTGAGGTATGCAAACTATACAAAAAAAACATCATGTTGTATCAAGTATTGTTAGATAAAGTTCGCTCTAACAATAAACTTTTAACTGACAAAATTTCTTATTTGAAGGAGAAGATAGCTCTAAAAGATATTGAAATTTTAGACTTAAAATCTTGCCGTCTACTTGAACCTGCTTCTATTAGGTCTGTTATTAATACGGATTCAATTCAAATGCCACCGGCAAAAACAATTCTATCCAGTACTTCTTCCACTACTAGTAGTAAACAATCAATTAAATCTAGAGTACAGCACAAAACTCCAACAATTTTTGGATGTGGTCCAGACAATGACCAGCTACAAGCCTACGTCCCCTCTTCATATATTCATGTGTCAAAACTTAAGCGTTTAACAAATAAAAATGAAATTGAAAACTATATGAAAGCTAAACTACCATCTGTTTTGATTGATGTTGTTAAGTTGGTAGTGAGATCTGGAAACTACAGCAGCTTTAAAGTATCTATTCCAGATCAAGCTGGTTTAGTTCTTTCTAAAAACTTTTGGCCGACAAACATTGCAGTCAAAAAATTTATTAACTATGGCCGACCACAAAGTTACCAACAACTTCTGCAGGAGATTTTCGGACGTTAAATCCGCTCAATAGTTTGGACCCGGCTCCAGGAATACCAACGGCTTATCAATTTACTACCAAAACGTTGGAAGTATAAAACCAAACTAAAAAAACTTTTGTTAGCTGTAGCTTTGTCAAATTATGACATTATTGTTTTAAGCGAAACTTGGCGATCTGAAGACATCACTAACTCAGAACTAAGAAAAACTGGCTATAACCTATTTAGATGTGATCGGTCTAATTTAACTAGCCCTAAATTAAGCGGAAGTGGCGTATTGATTGCAGTTAGAAGTCATCTAAAGTGTACATTACTACATCCGCCATATCTAAGTGTTGAACATGTGTTTGTAATTGTCAACTTTAAGTTTGTATCGTACATAATTGGTGCAGTTTATTTACCTCCTCGTTCAACCGAATTGATTGATAAATATGCTGCTACTCCGTTGAATCTTTGATGTCTTCCTGATAGTAAATTAATTCTACTGGGAGATTACAATTTACCAGAAGCAACGTGACTAAATGATGAATTTAGAACTGGAGTTACTTGCAACAAAAACTACTTTGGACATTTAGTTGCTAATTCATTTGGATTTTTAAACTGTGTTCAATGTATAACCATACCAAATAGTATGGAGGTATTTTTGGATTTGTGTTTTACTAATGTTTGTGATAATATTACTGTGATAAATGCTGTAGATGTTTTATTAAATATAAGTCAACATCATACTGCCTGTGTGATAGATGTCAAATGTTATACTTCTTGTGATATTTTAAACTGTAACTACGTTTTTAATCATTTTAAATGTGCCAACCAAAGATTTTTTGTTGAATGTTGATTGGTCTGTTCTTTTTAACAACAATTAATGTATGTGTTGATTTATTTTATTCTGTTTTGTATTATGCAATTGATTGTTATGTACCTAAAAAAATGTGGCATGACAACAACTTTCCTATTTGGTTTAGCAAGGAATTAATTTCACTTACCAAATTAAAAAAAATAGCACATAAACGATTTAAATCTTCAGAACTTCTTTCTGATTACAATAAATTAGATTCTCTTCGGACTTCATGTAAAAATCTGAACGCACGTCTTTACAAGCAGTACATTTTACGCACCGAGAATAACATTCGGTCTAATCCAAAACATTTTTGGAGATTGGTAAATGAAGCTAGAAAAACTAATGCTTTTCCAGCTACAATGTATTATAGTGATCAAACCTGTATTAATGGTGACGATCTTGTCAACAAATTTGCAGATTTTTTCTCTTCCGTTTTTAATTCTCAAATTCATCCAACTCCATTGTTTAAGTTTGATAAAAATGTAATTCATACAATTTTCTCAGTTAGTTTACTAAACATTTTTAATGGAATTACAAGCCTTAAATCTAATCTTAGCACTAGACCTGACTGTATTCCTTCTATGCTCTTAAAGAATTGTATTTATTCAATTTCAAAACCATTTCATTTACTTTTCAACGCTTCATTAAATGAAACTAAATTTCCCGATGTATGGAAACAAATTTATATTATGCCAATGCATAAATCTGGTGCAAAACGAAATTATTACAAACTATAAAAGCATTTGCATTCAATCTGCTATCCCAAAATTATTTGATCAAATTATAACTGGTCAAATACATTGGATGTGCAAAAGTATTTTAGAAGATGAACAGCATAGGTTTCGTGATGGTCGATCTACACTTACCAATCTACTTTCTTACGAAAATTACTTTTTAAACGCATTTGAAAGCAAAACTCAAGTTGACTCTATTTACACCGACTTTTTGCTTTGTGCCTTGGGTTTTCATAATGCAATGGTTTCTTGGTTATCTTGCTTTTTGAAAAAAGCGAACGCAGTGTGTAAAAATCAATAACTCTCTTTCACAACCTATTTTAGTTCCATCAGGTGTTCCTCAGGAATCTCACTGCGGACCAATTTTATTTTTACTTTTTATCAATGTTCTTTCTGACTGTATTAGTTCATCATAATTTCTATTATTTGCAGATGATATAAAAATGTATAGAAGTATTTTATCTATCGATGATTGTAATCTTTTACAACAAGATTTAGACTCTGTTAATGATTGGTGTCTTATTAATAACCTTTTGTTTAATGTTAATAAATGTTTTGCAATCAGTTTTAATAGAACCCTAAGCAAAATTTCGTACGATTATATTATCGATAACAAATTGCTACAACAAGTGACACAAATTAAAGACTTGGGTCTAATTTTTTATTGTAAACTTACGTTTGTTGAGCACATCAGCTACATGTGTAATCGTGCTATAAAAATGCTGGGGTTTGTATATAGGATGTCAGCTGATCTTTCTCTAAGTACTCTTAAATTACTATACTGTGCATTTAGAGTACGTTCCGTCAGTCTGGTGCACTTTCTATGAAATCCATAGTCAGAATATTAAACGTGTTCAAAACAAATTTTTTCGTCTGTTGTCCTATAGATCTGGTATATTGTCGGTTAATTTTGATCGCAATTAAATTTCTTTACTATACAATTTACCGTCCCTAAAACTTTGGCGCAAAAGATCAGATCTCTCATTTTTGCGTGGTCAAGTGATGTCTGAAGTAGACTGTCCTGAGTTACTTGTATCTCTTCCATTCTACATTCCTATTAGTGAACGATGTACCAGGCAGACTTCATTATTTAGGAATTTACACATTCTACTAATTATGGATTTCACAACCCCATTGGTAGAATTTGTAGATTTGCAAACTGTTTAACAAACAATTTAAATTTTTTTGTTCTAAATCTATGTTTAAGATTCAATTGAGTCATATTGATTAAATGTTATGTATTTTATATTATATTATGTTTTTTTGTCGACCTTTTGCTTCTGCAAAATTTTGCCAAAAACAAATGAAAAGTTCAAAATTCTATTTATAAAATATAAAAAATAGCTCAATTCAAATTTAGAATATTTGAAAAGTTTATAATTCTACTCATAAAATAACAAAAATAGCAAAATCCGGTGTTGAAAACATTAAAATACTACTAGAAAGCACCACATTTTGGCCAAAAACATTTTAAAAATATAAAATTTTCTTCACAAAATGTCAAAAATAGCAAAATCCGGTGTTGAAAACATTAAAATACTACTAGAAAGCACCACATTTTGGCCAAAAACATTTTAAAAATATAAAATTTTATTCACAAAATGTCAAAAATAGCAAAATCCTATCTTGAAACATCAAAATATTGTTAAAAAGCATTCAAATCCGTCTATAAACTGTTTAAAACTAAATTTCTAATTTATAAAATGTTTAAAACATCAATATCTTGTCTTGAATCATCAAAATATTGTCACAAAGAACCAAAATTGGAGCAAAATTCTATTTATAAAAAGTCAAAAAAAGCAAAATCAGATCATAAAATCAAAAAAATTTAATAATTTTTATAAAACCCAAAAAACAGCAAAGTCCTGCTATAATAGTTTGGACAAAACGTTTCCACATCTACATCTCCAATTTTGCTCAAATTTTGTACACGGTTCCTAAAACTTTAGATTTTTAGGTGCAATACAGTGTAAATAGCGGCCATTTTATTTTATTACAAATATTTTGTCTCCTGTAAGTTTTTGTGCTGTAAATAAGCAAAAAATTGTCAAAAATCATATTCAAAAAAATTAATGTTATAAGAAATTTTTTGTAAAACACGATCTCACTCTTGGTTTTTCAAATTTTTTTGCGGAAAATGGAAAAAATACCATTTTATTGAAAATTCGATATCTTGAATGCCGCTACACATGGAGACTTAAATTTTAAATATGATACTCCTGAAACATAGTACATTTGATTGCAAAAACTAAAAAAAAAAAAACTGGATTTGCTTGCCCTAGGTTAAAATATAGCACATAATTGCTAAAAATAGGTTACTTTTAATGATTTTTTTTCGGATTTTCCTTAATTTTACTGATTTTTTAGCTTTTTTAGAAGGATTTTAAAAAACGGACATAAAGATTGCGTTTTACAAGAAATTTTCTTTTGATTACATTTCAATTTTTTTTACCTTTTTTGCAAAATTATGAAAGACCAAGAAATCATTTTTTTATACCCATAGAACTATATACTTCTTCAAAAAAATTATGATAAAAAATAATTATTTCTTTTGCTATGTTTCAGGAGTGTCATATTCAATTTTTAAGTCTCCAGGTGTAGCGGAAACAAAGTTATTAAATTTTTAATAAAATAGTATTTTTCCTATTTTCTGCAAAAAAATTTGGAAAAAATTTGCTTATTACAGCACAAAAACTGAAAAAAGACAAGATATTTCTAAAAATTTAAATAGCCGCATTTATATTGTATTGTACTTTAGAAATCGTCATATTTTGGTACCCTTACGTTTGTCCGAACTACAACCAGACACGAATAGTGTGGCCTCTAATTAGTATACACAAAAATTATGTCAAATGTGGTTAAACTAATGCCTTTGCTTGTTTTAGCATTTTTCATTTGCGTTTACATTTTAAACATTCCATGGGCAACGTTGTTCTGGGATTTAAAGATGCTAAAACCTATTATAGAGGCCACACTATTCGTGTCTGGCTGTATCATGGAATTAATTTTCAGAGAAAATTCAAAATTCGGTTATGTAGTTAAAAGTGCCAAATTCTAATATAATAAAATGTCAAAAATAGCAAAATTTGTTTATAAAGTACAAAAATATTGTCGTAATGTACCAACAAACTGCAAAAATTATTGGTCAGGCAGATAGTAGAAAAATCTATCAATACAACAAGCCCACATACATGTGCTTCGTGGACAACAACAACGCATTCGACAGGGTGAAACTAAAAAACATTCTGAAACTTATGAAAACACAAAAAATAGAAAGCTGCTTAACAGATTTAATTGAAAAATTAAATAACAATAACATAACTAAAATAATAACACCAAACGAAGAAACAGAACACATAGCTCTAAAGGGAAGAATACAACAAGACGACTCGCTCGCTAAAGCAACTTACAAAAGATTATTCCTACACTTACTCATCCTTTTGCACTTTCAATTGGGTAACCATAAATCACACCGGAATATCTTGAGAAAGGTATTGTTGTAAATTAACCGTAACTAAAAAAAACTCAATCGCTGTCAAAACCCCCATAATATGGCTTAAGGTCCTTGACTTGCCATGTTCCTTCACTTTTACCGTTTCAGTCTTCCAAAACGTATATAATGTCTGAAGTGACTTTTGTTATTCTACTTAAAAGGTATTTTGGCAAGAGCTTAGCAAATATTCCTTCATGCTTCGTCTCCACACAAGATCACCGACTACAAAAGTCTGCACTCTTTTCCTAAGGTTATATTGGCAAGCATTTAACCCATAACCCTTTTCTAATTTTGTTTTGACATCTTTATATACATGCGGCAAGTCTGAAAATTTATAAAAGTATTCGTCACCTTAATAGTACTGATTCCATTGCAGGGATTAAAATCTTTATAATACTCTCCACTGATTGGTACGGTCCGACCAAAAACCAACGCGGATCTTATAGCGCTACTAATTCTAAACACCTCTTCGTCCCAAATGTTGTGATATTTAGTGATATACGAACGTACTGCCGTACCTATTCTTCAATACGAAGCTCGCAGTAAACAACTAACTGCTCCTACTACTGCGCCGCTCACTAATGATACGGTGCAATTGATTGAACCTGCAGTTTTTCCTTCTTTGGCTAGCTCTGTTGTTAAGGGGAAAACTAATCAAAAAACTCAGCCAAGAACTCAAACTATCTTTGGATGTGGCCCAACCAATGACAAACTGCAGGCTTATGTGCCTACTTTTTACGTACACGTTTCTAAACTTAAACGTGGAACTAATAAAACTGATATAGTAAATCATATTAAATCTAAGTTTTCCACGATATCAGTTGATGTTGTTGAGTTAACAGTAAAATCTGGAAACTACAGCAGCTTTAAAGTTTTTGTTCCAGCTAATCATGCTTGATCTATTCTCTGCAAAGATTTTTGGCCTGCAAATATAGCGGTCAAGAAATTTTTAAATTATGGGCGAGTTAATAATGTTCCTGCTTCATCTTCGGTGGATTTTCGAAATCTGGATCCAGCCAACAATCTAAACCCGTCACCAGAAACACCAGCGGTATCTCCATCTATTACCAGAATGTCGGGGGTATAAAAACTAAACTTAAAGAACTTATGCTGACTGTAGCTGTATCCAACTACGATATTATTGTACTTACCGAAACCTGGCTAAATCAGGACATCAGCGATGCGGAGCTACAATTAATTGGTTACAGTTTGTTTAGATGTGATCGCTCTTCATTAACAAGCCCTAAGCTTGACGGAGGAGGTGTCTTAATTGCTACTAAAACTTGTTTTAATTGTACTTTATTACATTCTACATTTTTAAGTGTTGAACATTTGTTTGTAATTGTTAAGTTTAAGTTTGTATCATATATTATCAGTGCAGTCTACTTACCACCTAACTCGGCATGTGATAAATATTTAGATCATTGTTATTCCGTTGAATCTATCGCTGACAAATATCCAGACAGTAAACTAATTTCACTAGGCGATTATAATCTACCCGCAGTGGTATGGGTTAATGATGAGTTAGGCATAAGTGTTATTTGTAATGATACTTATTCTGCTCATTTTGTTTCGAACTGTTATGGATTTCTAAACTGCGCTCAATATATTTCTATACCTAATGATGGTGGTGTGTTCTGAGATTTATGTTTTTCTAACATCTGTGATATTTCTGTGATTAAAGCTGTGGATGTTTTGTTAAAACTTAGCCAACATCATATTGCTTATGTGATTAATGTAAAATGTGATACTAGCCGTGATATTTTAATGTGTAATTATGTTTTTAATGATTTTAAATATGCCGACTTTAACGCAATCAATATTTTTTTGTTGAATGTTGATTGGTCCGCTCTTTTTTATAATTGTGATGTTGATAATTGCGTTAATTTATTTTACTCTGTGTTGCATTTTGCTATTGACTATTTTGTTTTCAAAAAACAATGACGAGAAATCAATTTTCCAGTTTGGTTTAATAAAGAATTGATTTCACTTACTAGACTCAAAAAAACTGTTCATAAACGTTATAAATCTTCAATTTCATTTTAATTTTTGTAAAGAAATTTGGAGAGTTGTGTCCTCAGCTGAAAAACAAAGAGGCAACTTTTCAATATGTTTCAAACTTTGAAAAACTATATAATATATTTTTAACATTTTTTTGAAAATAATTTTGATTATTTATATAGTTTTTTACATGTACTAAGACTGTTTTATTTTGTAAAAAGAAAATGTTGTCCTCTTTTGAATAAATATTAAAAAAGAGCAATTTTTCAAAATTTTGAATACTTTTTTTTTGAAAACTAATTTGATTATTCTGTAAAACTTTTAGAATTTTTTTTTCAATTTTTTTCAATTTTTTTTTAATTTAATTTTATTTGTAACTCTTTTCTAGGTTTTGAAATAAATGTCGGTCACTCTTTCATATTGCAGACCCTTACAGGTAACTACGCCACTGTTGTGTTTGTGTGGTCTAAAGATCTTTTCGCAAACATTAGTGCTCTGCGTATTTGGTTTACTATTTCAACTTTGCTAATTTGTATGCTGTTTGCAATCCAGAAGCAGACTTGGAGTAATACATTGGGTATATTATCTATTGTTTTGGAGAACTAGGATACATGAGTTTTTGTGTTGAAAATTATTAAATTTTGTAAAGAAAGCGGCTACTTTTTGTATTTGCATTTGCGTTTGCCGTTGTTGATGTTTGTGTAGAAACTATGCTAGTAAACAACTTATTTGCTGTTGAGCTTTGAGAAGAAGATGGGGCCGGGGCTGACGTTTTTTTTTTATTTTTGCCTATGGAGGCTACCATTTTAATAAATGACTTGCATCTCTGAATGAGGGCCTGAACAAAGTTTACACTTTGATGGTGTGCAATCTGCTGATTGCTGTATTTGGGGCAAATGACATTTGAGTCTTTTGGTCTGATGGGCTGTCAGGATTAGTTGATGATAGTTGTTGTGCAGCAGTGATATTTTAGATTGTAATTTATTAAATAAATTAATTGTTTGTTGACATACGTCTTTACCTAGAAAGCTAACACTACTAACACACTTACTAAGAGTGTTCTTTGTACAGATACACTCATTTAGAGTGCTATCACTTGCACCAGCACTCACCCAAAATGCGGTTTTTGGGAGGATCTGGTAATATTGGTGTTGTGTCGTACAACGTGAGGGAGTTTGAAAGTACCCACGGTGGCCATACTGAATGTTACCCGTTGACGGGGAGTGCAATGCTGTCAATATATAGGCAAGCCTCTGTGCACTTATTGGATTTGTTGAGTTTTGGATTTTGTGTTACTGGGTTGTCTGTTGGCGACACCGTCGGTGGAAGATGCGTTGTAGATGGAATTCCAGTTGGAGGAAGTTTTTGCCGGGGCAGTGCTCCAGTGTTCTACTAGGATCAAAGTTGGATTGACTGTGGGACAAAGTTCTGGCTATTGTTTACTGTTTTTGTTTTTTGGCAGCGTTAAGTTGACGGTGCGACTTGCGTTGTGGATTCGCCACCCGGAAATTTGAAACCGGTAAGGTTTACACGAAAGGGACGTGTTTACGAGTAAATGTACTTGTAACAGTTTTTCTTAGGAGATTCAGATTTACTGCACGGAGTTCTTTCAAGAAGATAGTAGATGTACCCGTAACAGGGGATTGGCTTGCTTTTACTAGAGCGACGAGGTTCAGGATGTCGGCAGCGGTAGTGTTTTTTTTTGTGGGGCATCTGGAAGTGGGCAGAAGATTGGCTTTTGTTCTCTAAGAAAGAGTCCGTGGACGTAGAAGGTGGTGGTACGCGGCCGCTGTGGGTTGATACTATTAAGGCAATAGTTTAAGTTAGACACATAATAGTGGTGTTCATGTCTAATGGCTTTGTTCAAAGCTGGTGGCAATAGTCTATCGAATAAGAGCAGTTACTATGGGTTGGGATCTGTTCTTCTTGTATTTTTTTTTTAGAGAAAGCAGATGGTTTTTAGCAGGTTTTTGATTATGGTATTGCTTTCGGGTTGCTGCCGACACGGATGCAAATGCTTTGAATTTATTGCTGGAAGAAAAATTAGTAACTGGCATTTTTTAACAGCGTCAAGTTCCTAGCAGCATCCGCGAAGTAGTTTGAGTCAGTTGATAGAGGACGCATATCATAGAACTAATCTGTAGACTGTAGTGTAGAGCCGGGTTTTGTTTGTTGTACATCGGAACAAAAAGATTTTTTGCCGTTCTAGCTTAATCGAGAGTAGGCAGCATTTGACCACAGTATGGGAACGTTGCTGAGATAGACATATATATTTACTTTGACTCACTATTTATTTATCTAATCGTTAAAATTGGTGGTAGCTTTTTGAGGTGACGACTATAGGTGACCATAAAGAGTATAGAAGTGCTGTGTCGTCCGCATATTGAGCAATTTTTATTTCAAGTTTGGAGGAATTGCCGTAATGTGCCGTGAGGTGGAAATTTGGTTCAAAATTTTATTTGCTAGAGTTTTGTAATTTAGATATGATACTATCGGCCTTAAAAGACGCAGAGGGAACTTATTTCTATGCAGTTTGTAAAAAAATCCTTGTGCCAGACTTTTTTGATGACAAAAAGACCAACCTTGTGGTTTTCTTTTGTCTAAAACTTTCGACTGTAAGGTCCTTCATGCGTGATAGACATATGTATATTCCTATCAGAAATCATGTTGGTGGGGGAAGGGGAAGAAGATTGTTAGTTTTTGTGTGGTTTTAAATTCTGTAGGAAAGTGCCCGGTTTGAAGAATTGCATTAGAAATGTTCCACTATTATTGCTTTATGCTTCAAATAAGTATTCTCGGTATATGAGGGGGAAGTATTGGAGTTTAAGCCTATCGGTAATTACTTCGGCCTTTCTCTTGATAGTGATTTTTGCTATAAATGGGGAATTGTCTATTCCGATAGACTTTAAAGGTCTTTTACATTGGATTGTTATCCGCTGTGATCGATCCCAAAGTGTTTTTTTAGCAATTTTTGCGCAACATTATGGTTTTTCTTACTTTACTGTGAAATTAGTTCAAGATTTTGATCATTGATGCTTGGCGACATTTCATTCGCGGCTTGGAGGATTTAATTAGTTAAAAATGCGACGGTTTTTTCTATTATTTCAATTGTTCTTATTAAGGCTAGGTTGCTAATGCGCTGTACCAGGGATTGTGAAAAGAGAATTTAATTTGTATGTATTACAATTTTTTTTATTAATACTAGATTGAGGTTAGAGCCGGTTGTTGATGACTTTTACGTTGACTTGGAAGTTGACGTTCTTGAGCATTGTTACGTCAAGAACTTCTCTTTGGTGGCACGCAGAGCTATGTGGGTGTGACCGGACTTACTACTTGTAATTCTTTTTGTTGTACATAGTCGAGCAACGCTTCATTTTTGGCGTTAGTTTTAAAGCTGTTTTACTTCTTAGAATTAAAGTTTCCAGCAATTATTGAGAAGAAATGCTGTTGGCATTCCAGAAACAAACTCGGAGTAATACTTTGGTGTATTATCCATTACTGGTTTTTAAGGAAATGCGGTCATAATGAATAATTTTTGCAAGAGGATTAGCTATTTTGTTATTTGCCATTGCCGGTTTTGGTGCCGGCGAAGAGACAAGCTCCGTCTCTTTGCCGGCAAACGATTTGGTTGCAGTAGTCGCGGCAGGTTTGCGGGAAGCAAAGGCATTTTCTTGCAAGGCCGGCTGCAGAACAGTTCTAACAGATGAGAATTGCATTGAAACATCTTTTGCAGTGTGCTTGTTTTGCTGGCATTTTACGCATTAAAGAATGCTACCGTTACGTTTCTTAGGTTAGATTAAGACTTTCAAGCTCAGAAGTACCGTCCATAATCTCAGCGCATTTTACTGGCATTTTTTTGGCTTTTCTTTGCAAGTCCAGCATTTTGACTTATACCTTATATCTTTTGATGTTGGCGGGATGTGAGCCAGTACAGAGTGCTTTTGGGGAAGGCCGCCGTTTGGTGGTGCCCCAAACAAATCTAAAATATGAGAATTGCAGTAAAACACTTTTTGGCAGTGTGCTTGTGCGGCTGGCATTTCAAGCTCAGAAACTTGGTAAAATCCGTAATCTCGGCGCTTTTTTTCTTTTTGGAAGTTGCACTGAGACCATGGAGAAATCAATCGATTCACAGCGGCTAAATGTCTGCAAATTGTATAAATGCTAAATGAAACCAATTAATGCGGACATTTTAGTATTAAATTGCAACTAGATGGCGACACTAGTCTTTTGTTTCATTATTTACATTTAAAATTTTGTCTTATTTTACTAATTTAACTACTTTAAACTAATAAATATTAGTAGATTGTTGACGTATGTTTTTTTGGTTAGTTGCAAACAAATACACTATAAAGGCTAACACTTGACGCTGATAGAAAATGAAATGCAAAAAGAAACTATGTTGCACACTTAGTTTATACTATATCTATATTACTTGCTATTTTATACTGATAACTGTGTTTTTTTTGGAAAACATACAAAATTGTTTATAATTAATTGAAATTTAATAATCAAACATAGTAGGCGTTAGTACGTCTAATAACTATCAAAATGTCGTACAAATGTGCAGGTACACATAACTGTACTTTAAAAAGCATTGATAATGTATTCCCATTGCTGAATCCCAACGCAACATTATTTCAAAAAATATGGCGGCATACAAGATTACTGATGTTACCCACATTCAAACACCCAAAAACAAAATATTATATGCGAAGCGAAAATAAACTATTCCAAGAAAAAGTATACCAGGTGAACAACGGATGTTTAAACCATCCATTCAGTACTATATCTTTATGGCGAGAAATATCTATGGCATTAATCTATATCATTCATTTCGTGTCACGCACACTAATAATGAGTTTTTTTTATAAATCAGAAGAAGTACTTTTTCAACGTTTATTTATAATTCTAATGGGTATTTTATTGTGTATAAACTTGAATTTACATTTCATAACTGGATACTTGACTAAAGACAATAAGATTGAACTTAACAAGAAGAAGATAATTATACGCTATCTTACAAGTTACTTTATTTTTGATTTATTAGATGTAGTACCTATGAGTAGGATTTTTACAGCAATAGGCTCAGGTTCAGGTTTTATTATAATGATAAAATGGGTAGCAAATTTGGTGAGAATAAAAACATTCATCAATTACTCAAAAACATCTATGACTTACGCAAACATAACCAGAGATTGGCAAAGCTTTATAATATTTATTAAAATTATAATATTAGGTTTACACTCGTTTACCTGCTTTATTTATATATTGCCATTTAGATTAACCACCGCAAGTTCACCGGAAGAAATGATCGATTCATATATGGACGTATTAAATTTTAGTAACAAAACTATATTTGAAAAATACGTTCTTTGTTTACATAAAGTGTTAGGTACTTTTGTGTTAGCAAATTCACATAAAGTAGACCTTACTAGAATTGATGAAATGATACTTCATTCGATTATATTGATATTATCAATCAATGTTCATATTTACTTAATAATTTATATTTATACTATAGTAAAGATGTCTTATAGCTCTGAAAATAAATACGATTATTTTTTAATGCAATTAAAAACATACATGTTGAAAAAACGTATGCAGCCTAGAGTTGCATCAAAAATCATTAATTACTACAATTATAGATTTAATGGTAAATATTTTAATGCAACTTTAGTGCATTCTACACTCTCAGAACATCTACGACAGGAATTATGGCTTCAAAATTGCAGCCATATGGTTGCAAGCTCAGATTTCTTCCAAGGAATGTCAAAATCATTAATAGGCTTTATAGTTTCAATGTTAGAACCAATCATACTTTTTCCTAACGAAGTGCTTTTTAAATATGGAGAACATAATGAAACATTTTATTTTATATCGTATGGAACCGTTGCTTATTATACAAGAGATGGAATAGAAGTGGAACATCTTGAAGATGGAAATGTTATAGGAGCTATGACTTATGTTAAACAAGTATCCGATGCCAGTTTTATAGCAAATGATTTTACTGAGGCTTTTATGTTAACGTATACACAGATAGATCATATTAGCTCTATTCATAATAGTTTTTTGATTCGTATTCATAAATTGGCAAACTCAAGATTTGGTAATATACGCAAGTTATCTAATAAATTTGATTTGGATATCTTGAATGATACATTGAAAGAAGTTTTAGATCGTAAAGTTGAGAGATTCTCAAAGATGTAATTTAATGATTAAAAAATGTATATTATTTTACATAATTGATGCAATAAATTTTGTATTAAAGATTAATAAAGTGATGCGTTTATATATCAATAGTATTTAGAAATGATGATTTTTATTTAATTTTTGATAAGTTGTAATGACAATCTACTTTTGCATTAAATAATTTTATTGACAAATATAAAAGTCACACGACAACCGTATTTTGTATGTTGTTATAGTTTTGAAAGATTGTTTGTGCTGTACTAAAATACACTAAATACTCTTTAAAATATTTTTTTAGTTTGCTTTGGTGTGGCTCTGTAATAAAAAAAAAACATTATTGTTGCTTGGTCAGTAGCTATTGGAATTTGTTGCTGAAGTAGATCACATACAGTAGTGCAGATTGACCGTTCTTGCTTAGATTGTCTAATCTTAGCTTAATTAATCATTCCTTAGCCAGTCTTGGCTAAGTTTTTTTTTGTAGTTTTCAAAAGATATGTTCAAAGGAAGGAAGGAAGAATTGGCTATAGGCTACACCTGATCCTTCATTTATCTGCGCTTTTTTTCCTTCTTTTTTAATGTTATCACTAAAGCAATGGTCACAAAGTTTCTGCAATTATATTGCAACGTCTAGTTGATCCTAGCAATATATTGTGCAATAGATTGTTCAATATTATTGATTGTCTAGGGGCACCTTTACAGACTTCTGAAATAATGTTCTAGTTACAGTTTGGATTTTGAGCATAAAGTTGACTCATTGCTGAAGAAAAGAATCTATTCCATTTAGTAGGCATACTGGTGCTAGTGCAGTGGTTAGGCTTTTAATCCCTTTAGTGCCCCGTTCAGTATGTATGTATTTGTCGACTATTTTCTTCAATAGTTTAAAAGATGTCAGGCAGATTGGTTTGTAGGATTTAGCCAAGCCATACGTGTTCCGTCTTTGGTATAAATACCACTTGGCTGCTTTCTAGTTGCTTGGTATGTGAGAAAATCTTAAGAATCTTGCAAAGAGGAACTTTTAAAACTGCAAACTATTTATGGGATCAATTTTATTGGCTCTTGGCCACATGTATGGTTTGTATGTGTTGATCACCCATTTCTGGTTGCTTTGATGGATTATGGTCTTTGTCCTATCTTAGCCTTAGCAAGTTTTTTTGGATCAGAAGCTTCTACTAGAACTAGAGAAGTGTGTCTGCAGCAGCTTTTGCAGAGTGGCTTTAACCTGTGTATTTTCCGTTATTGGTCTGCACGGAGCCAATATTTCCAATGCCTTCTTTGTTTTTTCAAGTTATTTGTATGTGGGATTAGTTTAAACGTCTCCATAGTATTTTTTATAGTTTTTTTATGACAATAATTTCATTATTTTACATTATTGTCTTACGAGATTGCTTTTAAAAGTTACAAACTATTTTTTTTGGTTTATTTGAACAGCTTTCTAGTGTTTGTCCATGCTTTGTCAAGCTTCTTGTTTTACTAAGTGATTTTGTTGAAAGTGTGCTTGACTAGGACAAATTTGTTCAAAAGCTAACTAATATTTGATTGTATAGATCCCAGTTATTTTTTCTTGGGTTCTTGTACATCAGAAGAAGCGTTTCTTTAGATTTGATATTAAATGAGATAAATGAATGATCAGACAATAAGGGATCGTCTAACAAGTACTATTTTTTACGTTACTTGTTGTACATTTTAGGAGAGTTTTACTTTTTAGGTTTATATCTTTGCTTACGTAGTGGACGTTGACAGTGATGTAAGTTGATTTGCACGATGTTTGAACAAACATTGTACTTACCATTACTATTCTTCGGCGACGGGTTCTGATAAATGGCTTTATTGGCAGTTTTTGTTCCTTTTGGCTTATTTTTATCTTTTTTGGGAAGGGCCAGAGCGCAAAGGGTTATTGTGGAGAATCCTACAAACAATTTGGTTCTTATGCCTTTTATTCTTTTTTGCCAAACGTTTTTTACAATCTTGGTGAGTTTGGGTTTTTTAAAGAATCCCCAATTGCTTTTATGTTTGTTGCGTTTATAGTCATTGGTTTGTTCTCCTCATAATCTATGAAAGTTGTCTGTACTTCTTGGCCAGTGGAAAGCTCTGTTTTTGATCTACCCCGGGTATTTTATTGCTCCGGTTTGCACTCACAGAGAAATTGATAAACTCCAAGGGGTCACCAAGTTTAGTTTTAGGTTACTATTGTTCCAAAAGAGTAGCACTCAAAAAAATGTTTATTAATAAGTCTGGGTACGTATTTTTTTAGTTTTGCTTTTATCACTATTAAGTTGTGATTTAGGGGTTTGTTTCCATTTTTGGTGATGCGGTGGCCCTGACACTCGATTTTCTATTTGCCAAATTTGCAGTATCAAATGCTTTAAGGTTTTGTAATCTTTATGAGTCTTTCTTTTGAAGTTTTTTTTTTAATCTTATTGGGTGGTACGGTCCAATCTACAAGTGGATAGTCTGGGACTGGCGGCCACTAAGTAAATTCCAGTTTCATTTGCTTCCAATACAATTGTTGATACCGGGAGGTTAGTTAAGGTGATAGCGGAGGTTGTCATTGTAAGGGTGAAGCAGTAGCTGTTTGGATTTGGACGATTTGCTTTGATATACTTTGACTTTGGTGGATGGCGTCTTTAGACACAACTACGAGGAGATTTCAAAAACAACTGAGATCTGGTGTACCAAAAGCAACACTATTGGGCTTGTTTCACACGTATACGGTTTCATTCGGTTTGAATTGTTTTTGGTTTGTTTTTGGCTCGTTATTGGTTTTTATTTGGTACCTAATAGAAACAGTATTGCACCAAATACCTTTTTGTAAAGTGATGAAAGGGTGCTCCCAATGAATTCCTCCTTTGTTTTTTTTTATTTTTCTATAAAGAAACAACACGGCAATAACTTGACTTCTCTTCATTATGATTACTACTGAGCCTGTGTACGAATAACACAAAACCTGATACAAACCGAGTATGTGTGAACAAGTTTAATTCGTATTTGGTTGTAACCGAACCGAATGGAAACCGTATACTTGTGAAACGAGCCTATGGTAGACTGTAGTTTGTTTGTAAAAAGGGTAGCCCTGCTAACTATCAACGCGGCAGTTAAGACCATACCGACCGCTACCTTGATTTGTAGTATTTTAACATAAAAACGGCAACTTTGGCTTCATCGCTGCTTTTACAAATAATTTGATAATTGATTTATTTTTTTACCAGTACATTTAGAAAGAATTAAACTATAATATGTCAAAGTCTTTTTTGTGAAATTATATTAATACTTAATAAATTCGAAGACCAAAGCAATAAGTAACAGTAACAAGCTAAGATTGAAGCTTTAGTATTCCAGGGCAAAGCGCTGAGCGATGTTAATTGAAACAAGAGTTGGAGCAAGGGTCTTCGTTGTGACCGCACACTGAAATACTTTAAAGGACTTTAGAGCAACCGCTTTTTTCTTCAAACTGGTTCTAACTATTGGTTGTTGCCAGATAACCTAACACTTTGCTTTGTTTTTGATACATTGTATTATTTTAAGATTATGCCTTTTGGCTTTAAAACCGTGGTGAATTAGTTGATTTGTTTTAGTTTACTTAGACGACATTGTGGTTTATTGTCAGAACTATGAAGACTACATGCATCTGCAGCAAGTTATAAAAAGATTGCAGAAGTACGGGTTGCAACAAGAAAAAAATGGTTTTATAGACAAGAAGTTCTTTGGACACAAAATTACCGCAAATAGAAATCAACCGTTTAATACCTTTAGTTAAGCTACCGCAAATAATTACGGGTTTTTTTGGTATCTGCAGCTTAGCTACCAACCTACAAGAAAACAAACAATTTTTCCGATGAAATGATTTGGCTAAACAAGTCTTCCTAACTGTCAAGAGTTTACTGGACTTTTTGCTGATACTAGACTACCTGAAGGCTGGGTTTTGTCTTGAGAGTAACAACAATATTAACATGGGAGCGGTACGCTTTTAGGAAAAAGGCAAACTAAGTCAATAGAGAGCTAAATTGTTGTAATAGTAAGTCAAGCAACAAGAATACGTTGGTACGGCTTCTTTTTCGTCTAACATCGTGTCCGATTGTAGTGGTTATATTGACTAATCCTTTTCTAGGTTTTGCATGACTCTCTCTATGGTACCGTGCCAATTTTGTAGGTTGTTTGCTCTGCGGGTTGCTGTCCCCAAGTCCGTCACTTGTGATATTAAATTGGTCCATCGAGTGGGGGAGCGCCCGCGCTTACGTTTACCTTTGGGTTTGCTATGGCTAATCAACACAAAATGCGCTGACGTGGAGTATATTTTGAGAATAAAAAAAAAAACATCTACTTGATGTTCCGTCCCGAGACTTGGGCGAAAATATGCTGAGCAAAAAGCTAATGATATTGACAGCCTTGTTTTATCTGAAGCTTTTTTAAGCCAGTTTAGCTTAAACGGCTTATACCACGGACTGTCAAGACGTAACTAACTTGGCAGAGTAGTTGCCAATTAGTTCTTATAAATTGAGATCATGGCATTAGCCGCTAAAAGATGAACTGACGTGCTCACAAACTGTGCAAAAGAAAAAATCCGTGATGTAGGCTAGATAGTAGGAACTTAGGGTAAACTATATTGTATAAACGCGTATTTGATTTATTTAACGGTAACACTAGACACGCAGTGGGAAGTAATACACCAACATCACAATGTTGACGCCACTAGGTGAGACAAAATAAAGCAACCCTAAGTGAGACAAAACGGTTTGCGAGATCTTGCGATGCTAACATGGGAAACCGTTAAAGACATCAAGGTTATAAAGACCGAGCCCGAGAGGCCACTGCCTTAAACTTTCATTCCGATAACCGCTACTAGAAACGCATAGCCATAGATTGCACCGGTTTTTTGAATACCACCTCAACTGGGACCCAATTCATACTGACTGCTAGGGAGATGTGCACCCGATGAATAGAAGCTTTTACCACTAATCACGCGACCAACAAAATCATAATCAAAATTCTGAAACACCAGGTTTTTTGTTGGTATAGATACCTTAAACAACCTTATTACAATTTTTTACTCCTATGTTCCAACTTAGGCAATGAACTCAGAAATAGAAAAATGTTGAATAACCTTAGATGATTGACCTCTTTTAAATAAAAAATCAGAGAGCATGTTTTTCCAGCTTCGTAAGAACGAGAAAGATCATTGACAATAAGGAGTACTGTCACCTCAGCTGATTACTCTTAAAGATAACCACGAGATAAATGCCAGAAAAAAACATTGGACAAAGCGAAGCGGTTAGTAAAGAAGAAGATATCACCATAGCTAACAAGGATCTGAAAAATCTTTAACAACAAAAAGCTTTCAGGGTGATTGAGTACTATATCAGACACAAAGTAACATTAGTCATTGAAGCTGGAAAATAGGACAACTGCAATTTTGGTTATAAAAATGTTGAAAAAGTTAGATTATACAGAGCAGATAATTGACGATCTACGGGAGTAGTTCCTGGCCGTTTAAAAAAAAAGATTATTGGCAATAACAAAATTATAAAGAAGAATAGATAAAACAAGACGGAAAAAAAGAAACAGGATAAAAGTAGAAAAAACGAGAATTTGGTTGAAGAAGCCTAACTACACAGCAAATGATGGACGGTTTACGAGAGTAACTTTTGGTAATTTTTAAATTGGAAAACACGTTTTTTCACCTACGTAGGAAGGAGGAAGATTATTGACAATGAGAGAATACTGTCAGTCTAAATGATTGGGCACTTAAAGACAATTACTTGGTAAATGCTTTTGATTCTACACATTTTGATGATTATTTACTTGGAAGTATTGGTCACAAAAACTATTTTTTTTTTCATCACAGTCTTGATTGAAAAAAAAAGTTTTTAGCGTTTTTTTAGCAACTACCAGCCGACAACACTATCAAAATCCTACAACACCATCAACTACAAAAACTCACAAAATGTGCAGGCGGCAAATGAAAGTTTTGGGATTAATCCCGCCATGGGGCGTTCCTATTGGACATCAAAATTAACCAATCAAAAAACTGGTAGATTACTAGTCAAATCAGCAACATTAGCTAGCAAAACGTTAGCTAAACTAAAGCCAAGACTAGCCAAAATTTAGGTTTAAGAACATCTACTACCAACGTACATATTGTTTGCAACTGCAGACAAAATCTATGGTAGCCCTTTTTACCTGACTGCGTGCAAAAACAGACTGCAATCTAGTGAGACCAAGATTTGCTTTTGGTTATACTCCACGGGATTGCCGTAATTATTTTTTTAGTAGGCACAGATGGACCCAAGAGTATGGTCTAGTGCAGATGTTACAAACAAAGTAACAAACAAATCATTATGTTACAAGACAACAACTCGAATACGCAGAAGTGTTGCAAGTTGCGGTGCTTGGCAGACAGTCACCCTAAACAACTATTATGACAAATTTTTGCGGCTACGTTTCAACTTAGGCGATGGTCCAACGCAGCTTTTTACTTTGAGTGAGGCTTTAATGGGGGTTAATAATGCCGGACATGTTCCTTGAGCTTAGGACGTGCTACGGGCAGATTTGAAGAATCACAAAGATGACCGGGACTACCTGCTACAAAAAGCCACTTAACGTCAACGACGAAATCTTGATGGCACATTGCTGGAATCGAGTACCTCTTTGAAGATTAAGTGATAGTGCAAGGACGCAAACGAGGCTTAGCAACTAAATAGATACGGTTCAAATAGCATATCCAGAACGTGTCGTCATTAACTCAGAGGCGGCCCCTCTGAATCCTGATAACAAATGTCGCCCAACGTGAGGCACTAAAAAACATTGGTGCCTTTAGTACCCTCAAACAATAAATATTAATGAGTTATCAAGAAGAAAAACACCATGGAAAAGAAACAGAGGGAAGAAGATGAACGAAGATAAATAAAAAAAAAAGTTGAATAAGCCAGATTACACCTCATATGATCGACGGTCTATTCAAATTGGAAAACAGAAAGCACGTTTCTCCAACTACGTAGTAACTAAGAAAATTATTGACATTAAAGCAGTACCGTAAACTCAGATGATTATTTTTGAAGACAACTACAGGGCAAATGCCACTATTTTATACATATTTAGAATATTAACTACTCGGAAACATTGGACGACGCGAAAAAGTAAAAGTGAAGAAAAAGAACACTACAGCTAACAAGAACCTGACATTTTTTATCTAAAATCTTCCAGGACGGTTGAGTACTATGTTGGTCACAATGCAACACCAGTCATTAAAGCTTTTTAAAACACTAACAGGATAAAAAAGCAGTCAGCAAACATAGACTTGGAAAATCTTTGGCAACCAAAAGCTTCCAGGGTGGTCAAGTACTATGTCGGTCACAACGCAACACCAGTCATTGAAACTTTTTGAATCACTAAAAAACAGGAAAAAAAAATTAACATGAAGTAAAGGATAATGAATGTAAAAAAGATGGACAAATAGGAAACTGAGAATTTGGTTATTAAAATATTGAAAAAAAAAACAGACAACACAGCAGATAATTGACGGTCTACGGAAGTAGTTCTTGCCCGTTTTTTGAGTTGAAAAACAGGGAAAACGTAAGAAGGAAAAAGATTATTGACAATGGGGGAGTAACGTCACACCAGATGGTGTGTAGATTTTACACATTTAGAATATTTACCACTCAGAAACATTGGACAAAGAGAAGAAGAAGATAAATCACAACAAACAAGGATTTGGAAAACTTTTGGCAACCAAAAACCTTAACGTTGTCAAATACTTAGTCGAGGAAGTCTTTTATAGTTCTTACAATTATTAGAAGAAGACAAATAAAAGAGGAAAAACAGAGTTGCATTTCTAAAAATACGACCAGTTGGTTCTGGCCGGCGTTGATTCTAATTAGCTTTCCGTGTATATTTTTTGGGGGTGTTATGTTTTTTGGTGACAGTTGTTATTTGGAGTTGCATATTGATGCGGCAATAATTTTCTTGCTAAGATGTTTGAGTAGGGCGTTCTGCATTAAGTTGGTGGCGGCATGGGTAAGTTTCACCTTAAAGTTGAATTCTTGAATTATTAGGGACCAACTTTGTTTTGGCATTTGTTCAGTTTTCCAATCAGGCTAAGACTTGGTTTTTGATTTGAAGTATCTTTTAGGTAAGCTTTATACTTTTTGATGGCTCATAAAATGGCAATGAACTTCTAACTTGTAAGAGTGGTACTTATTTTGGCAAGGGGTGAGCTTGGCACTATTGTATGATATGAAGTGCCGCTTAAATCCTTCTTTTTGATACAATCTGCCTTTACGCCAATGTTGCTGGTGTCCGTCTGTAGCATGAACGATAGGCCTTGCTTAGGTCGGGTCAGTATTGATCCAGAGCTGCTATAATGTCTATGAATGCCTTTGATTTGACCTCTGTCCGGGAAAAGCTTGGTAACTGTTTTTTATTGCACGTGGCGTTTGCTTGCTTATCAATTTTAGGTAGTGTGTTAGCGGTTGGTTCCCTTTAGCGTTGATTTGGTGCCTCAAGTACTCGACTGAATCTTTGTCAAACTTGCACTTTATTTTCCAATACTAGGCGAAGCTGCACTAGGTGTTCTTTATAGTTTTTTGAATAGACTAGTACACCAGTTCTATAATAAGCTTGCTACAACCCGAGACATCAATTTTTGGAAAGTTGCCGGTGCATTTTTCAGCCCTAATGGTTTTATCTTGAAATTGTAGTACCATTGTCAGGGGTGGCAAAAACGGCGAGGTGTTTGTGACCTTTGTGCATAAGGATCTGCCAGTAACCGGTCTTTAAATTAATTTTGCTAAAGACTTTGGCATCTTACGCAAAACTTTGGGGTACTATCTTTTTCTTTTCATAATATTGCGACGGGGGCGCATGAGCTATTGGTAATTTGATTTTTAATGCCAATGGCTAGGAGTTTTCTTATGCTAGTGTTGATCGAACTAGGGTACTATGGGTTAGTTTGACATGGTGTTTGAAAGTCGCATCTTATTGGAAGATTGTCGGAAATTTTTGAACTAACCATTTCAAATGTGCGAGTTCTGGAAAGCCAGTTTTAATGAGTTGTGCGAGGCGGGTGGTATCTAATACACCGTGGAGCGTCGGGTCCGGTCATAAGTGCATGTAATGGCAGGAGTAAGTGTTAATCTTTGCTCAGGATCGGCGTGATTAGTAAGGAGATTTGGTAGTTCTAATCTGCGACGTTGAAATGGGCGTTTATTTTTCCGGTGGTTTGCAAAAAAGTTGTAATGTTGGTTAGTTATATTGCTTGGTTTGTTTCCCGAACTCAAAGCGTTACGGTCGGTTTTAGAATTTTTAGAATTGTTTCTGGTTCTCATTTGTCGGCGAGCTGTGGACTTTTGCGGAATCTATAAACCAAATCCTGATTATCTTCCAAGGAATTCAACATGCAAACCACCAGTGACGACCAACAAACTAGTTTCAACTCTGTCATATCTATTGACTACTTTTTTGAATTTTTGACAATTATGTCTACTAACCTTCGCGATGCATAAGTACACTGACTATGCCCGCAGTGCATTTTTGACTCCTGGAGAACTGCACTATCAACCTAACATTACAACATTGAGAGTGGCTACGTTGCACTCTCCACAATCATTGATCATTATGTGGGCAGGAAGCCAATAACATCATAACTTTTTTGACTTTGGAGGTAAAGGTAATGGGCTTAAATAGATGTTTGGCAAGCCTCTTGAGGAAGATCTGGACCAGGGCGTGCGGTGTTTTGGTGAGCTGGAGCAGTGCTTCAGCTACAGGGAAAGACGCTGGTCTCTTTGAAACTTTTGTTAGTGGTCAGGACCAAATCTTTAGATGGCGTGAATAGCTGGATGTTTGCCTGGAAAAGGTGGCCATTATTATGGTGGCTTTTTTCTTTGACATCTTTCAGCCTGATTTGTTTGTAATTTATTAATTTGTCCTTGTGGTTTTGGTGATTTTTTGGGTGTTGTTGGCTCTCTAGAGAACTTTTGACAAAACAATGTTTGGGTCTAGCAGTACAAACCAAAGCCACAAGACACTCATTGTATCTAGAGAACGCGGGTTAAAAAACTATGAGTTTATTATTTAATTTTAATAAATGGTGAATTTTATGCAATTTCCTCTACACACTGTGTTTTAAGTATACTTTTTATTGGTGTGCTTAGCCTCTTGCTGGTTGTATTTGGAGTCAACTGTACTACATACTTTTTACACATATAAAAGCAATCAATAGCCTAAAGAGAATAAACAGAATATCAATAGACTGCGCAAAAATTCTATTTGGACAAAAAATCTTGCCTATTGCAACATATGCGCTAAAAGAATTCGACTATAAGTTGAAAACAAAAGACTTTTATCAACTGGATAGAATAAGAGCATATTTTATTAAGAGAACGTTAGGTGTTCACAAAACAACATCAAACACACTATCTCATAACATAATAGGGTGAAGTACCCTGACAAATGATTTAAAAAGAACATACCATTTAAAAGAACAGGAATACAATGAGTACAACGAAACAGTACAACAGAAAAACTGGGATTTTGTTACAGAAAATTATACAGAAGGGCCGGCGTTCAGGAATAGTGAATGGAGGAAGCCAAATCAAAAATACAGAAGCAGAATATGCCGAATAACCGTTCATGGGATGCATCATATACTATGCAGCTCTACACAGTATCATCGATGTTCCAGTGAATGTGTGTGTAAATTCTGTGGAGACCCAGCAGAGGACAGATATCATTTATATCGATGCAGTATGAAGGAGCAGTTTAATCATTTAGTGATTTAAAACAGATTTACAATGTAACTATTTTTATAGTTGTGTAAATAAATATATATATACTCTTTACACACATATAGTTCAACTTACGTGTAATAAAGAGCGTTGTGTTTAAACTTTTCACATAAAATTATACATAAAAGGTATAATAGTAAATGTGGTTTTATGTAAATTGATTGACCAATGAGATGTTAGGAACACTGATAAAGATTGGATACTTTGAAACACTCGTGTATATGTCGTGTATTATTATTAAGAAAAACCTAACTTTAAAAGGCACTTTTTTAAATAAAAGAACAATAATTGAAAAATATTTAATAGCAATTAAAAAAAAAAACAATAAAAATAGAATGCAAAATTTTTATAAAACATTCGATAAAAAATTTAAAATCTTTAAAGTAGTCATTAATGAATTTATAATAAGTAACCAAGAGTTACAATTTAAAATAAAATAAAGATAAAAAATCTTTTGCAAAATTGTATAATTTTAATTAGTAAGTGCTGCAAATAAAACTTAACTGCGATTAATATAACATTTAAAATTTAAAATGTGCAGCAAATAAATCATCCAGTTCATTACATATTCAATGCAAAACGTGCAATTTATAAACTCTTCTGACATTTTTCTGTATATTTCTTTTTTTCTATTATTTTTTACGACGATTGAACAAGTTTTGTTACTTTAAAACTAAAGGAGAGCGTAGTGGAAAAGCAATAAGAAAAATCGATTGGTAACGATAAATATAAAAGAAGGCGGAAATTGTTGACACGGATAGAACAGTTTCTCGATATGCTGTCCGGTGCAGTAACTTACATCGGTTTATTAAGAAGTTTATTGGAATCATATAATATTTTTGTTTCTTAATATATAACAATATTTATAATACAATTATTACACATCGGTAGTATGTCTTGGCGTTGGAGATTCTAACACTGTTTTAAGATGAGTTGTATTAATATAAAGACTCATTGAGGGTGCAGCAACTTTAAGTATATTTAGTCTATCTATAGCTACGGTTTCTAAGCGACTATAAAAGTTTGTGTATAAAGAAGCGATGTGTTTTGTTGCACGATAACTCAACGTAAATGCTTCCAAAAATTCATTAGCAACAAAACTGATTTTACAGTCATGATTTAGATATTTTATAACACCAAAAACGCCACCATCTTCTAAATGTTCCACTTCAATGCCATCACTTGTATAATAAGCACATGAACCAAATGATATAAAAAAAACTGATTCGCATGGTTCTGTATGTCTTAAAAGTATTTCGTGTGATAAAAATGCTACTGGTTCTAACAATGATACTATACATCCAATAAGTGCTTTTGACATACCTTTGAAAAACTCAGAATTTGCAATCAAATGGTTACATCTTTCCAAACGAAGTTCATGTCTTAAATGATCGGATAAAGTTAAATGTATTAGATGTTCATTGAAATATTTTCCATTATAATTATGTTTGTAGAAATTGGCTATTTTACTGGCCAGCGTTGGTTGTACTTGTTTCCTAATCATGTAGTCTTTTAAGTTATTAAACACATCTTTGCATCTGTTGTTTGCGTTATTAGCCATTCGTATAATATTGAACAAATACGTTATTATAAAAATATGTGCAATTAAAGAACATATTAAGATAACTGTATGAAGTAGTAGTTCATCTATATTTTCTATTAAATGGCTACCAGCGTCGCAGCGAAAAAATATAGAAATTACTTTATGCATGCAGAGTATATACTTTTCAGTTACAGTTTTGTTTTGGAAATCCGTTAAATTATTAAAAGAGTTTTCTACCAGCTCCGGGCTAGGTGCATCCATATGTATCATATATGGCACTATATACACAAAGCATGCAAATGCATGAATAGAAATAAACACCATAAGCATTAATACAATACAATTTATTGCATCTCTTTTAAATTTCAAAACAGTCAACGTTGTTGTAGTATGCGTAATCAACGTACCAAATCTAAAAGGATTCAAAGCACATTTCATTGTAGCAAAAAATCCACGATCTTTAAATCCAAATTTGTAAATTCTTAATGTATAATTCAATGACGGAATACAATCAACAAATAAATCGAAGAAAAAGAACGTCATCAAATAATGCATTGCAACTTTTTTCGGATCCAATTTGATTTTACCAGATTTATTTACATATCCAGTTATAAAATTGATGCTTATATTTACAGCAAATATGACCATATGAATCCATACTATCATATGCACCCAATAATGAGATGAATTGTAATAAAAGCTCATTAATAATGTTCTCTTAATAAAATGAAATGTGTAAAAAAATGCCATAAATATCTCTCGACATAATGACAATTTACTAAACGGATGGTTCCAGCATCCATTCTTTGCTTGCAATACTTTTTCATCAAATAGTGATTTTTCACTTTTTATAAAGTACTTTGTTTTTGGATGTTTGAATGATGGTAGCATTATTTCACGTATATATCTCCATGTTTTTTGATACAAATATGCGTCAGGTACCAGACGTGGAAAAACGTAGAATTCTTGTTTTAGTGCGCAATTATGGGTGCCGATTGATCTGAAAGCCATTTTAGACAATATGACAATTCAATGTTGATACGATCTCAACGTTTTTGCTGACTTTTATTCAAAGCTTACTTAATATTTCATAAGATACTTTTTTGATTAAAATATAAATGCGACGAAAAATTATTTGTTATTTAGTTTTGATTATCTGAATTACAGTAAGTAACAAAAAGTAACAAGTAAAAAATGAGATGAGATTATGTTAGGTATGGGCGTTCTAAGAGGTGCTGTGGTTCAAAATGTTTAAAACACTTGAGGTACGGATTATCTTAAACTGTTTTGTGGTGGCTCTAGCTTAGAAGATTCTTTGTTTTGCGCACAAGTGTTTTACTTACGATATGGCGTTGCGGGTTCAGTCACATTTGAGTAATGGACGTCTGGCATGAAGCGGTTTTTGTTAGTGAAGTAGAACAAAGAATGCTCACGCACACTCACGTACTTATTAAGAGTTTAAATTTATTGAGGATAAGGTGGTTTTATTAGTGCATATAGCATCTATTAGTGGCCGTCTTGAAACCCAGTCGGGGTGTGCAAGCACAGGGTACAAATTTGTGGAGTTTGTTGTAAAATCGACGTGGGTCAACGGCACTGTGGTAGTCCTTTTGGAAGCTGTAGCGTTGGACGGTGACACACAAGGTGGTTATAGCAGGCGGAGAAACTAGCCTATGTTGGCTTAGTTTTGGCAATAGCGGATTTTTTATGCTGACTTCTATGTTCAGTTTTAGTTGTTGTAAGGTTTTGTTTGTGGATGTTGATCCGTTTGGCTTAGCCTCCTACTAAGGTCACAATGAAGGAGTTGATTTTGACAGCCTGCTTTTCAATTCGCTTTTTGTTCTTATCGAGCTACTGGTATATCAACTGAAGGATGTCGCTGTCATTTATGTTGTTCTATAATAGTAGCAATAGATTATTTGAGTTATCATCTGTGACTATTTCTAATAATTATTGCAGTTCTTGGATCTGGGGTTTCTCAGTTGGTTGCGGTTGTGGATTCTTTCTTGGTGTGGTTGGCTGCTAGCAGTCGCCTTTCTACTAACTGTACTTGCTTAAAAAATATGAAAAGTATGTAACTTCTCAAACATTGAAGTTAATTTTGTTGCATCCGGGCATATTGAAACTTGAAGTAGAAGTAGAGGATAGATAAAAGAAATAATTTAGACAGTTTTTACATAAAAAATACGCAAGCGCTATTAGGGAAATAAGCTGCAAAAAAAAAGTAGGGGTGTGAGTTATAGTCTTATATTCTTGATGGTTAAATTTTTAATTAATTTTACAGAATATATTGTTTTAATTTATGAAGATTTGTGACAAAATAAACCGACAAGACAAAATAAACCGGACGAGCTCAAATGGAAGGTCAAGGAGGGCAGCTTAAAACGAGACAAAGAAAAGAGTATCACTGATACATCTGGGCGGTTTGTTGGTAAATGACCGTTTAGCAATAAGCCGTTGAATCATTAGTTAATTAACGACGTAAACGTACCGTGTGGTGGATGAGAAGATTATCGTTTGTTGCGTCACTAATTTTTATTAGAGATATAGTACTTATATTACAGTTTCTACATTACCTTGTTGTTGGTAATTTTAACACTTACAATCCGTTTTGGGGGTTTTCTAAAACACTTGCAATATTATCTGATACAGCATTTTCCCTCATTGGATTTTTTTTTCTTAGAATGTTTGGCAATAGCTACCGACTGCATGGAATCTTTGTTCACCCTGAAACTAGACTACAAGTTTTACAGTATTATTTAGCAGTTTTTTTTGCATGATAAAACGGATGTTAAAACGGTACAACTTAATATGGAAATGCTACCTAAAAAGTTAGAAAAAAGCACCATACTGTTGTTAAAGCCAGACAAAAATCAAATAACGTCAACTTCTGCAGATTTATATACGCTTACTTGCCGTTTCAATAAAATTTTGGAAAAGTTAATCATTAACCATTTAGTACAAATGCATAAAAGTTGCGGTTTCTTAACTATACATCAGGCGGTATATGACAAAATTATAGAACTGTTGATTATCTGGTCTATTTCATTTAACACGTTTTTATATAAAGAAACTACTTGTTGTTATTATGACGTCTGATATGCCCTAGCAATAAAAAAAAAATAAAATTTGTTTGCAACGTAATTTTTTTTAAATCTTTCATAGAGGAACTTGGAAATTTGAAGTAAGCGTAAGAACCGCCGATTTGAAGACATAATCAGAAAATAGTGTCCTCTAAGAGTCAACAATCAGTGCACTTTTTTGTAATAGTGGTTATTATGTTAGTAGATTGTTAGTATAGCTGAGTAGAAATATTTTTGTTTTGATATTTTTTAGTTTTTGCAAACTCCTAGTTTTCATTTCTCAACTGGCTTTAGTAGTGTTAGTCTAATGGATGTGGGTTATGAATAATGCAGATTCAATTAGCCTGAGATTTTTTGAATTTTTTGCTCTTGTTAAGATTTTAGACTTTTTATTTTTTCTATTATTTGACATTCAAAATTTTTGGTAGGTGTTTTCTGAAAGTTTGCTTGTTTATGGCTTTAAATGTAACTAGATTTTGTGGTGGATGTTGTAATCAGTTTGCAAAAACTTCGTCAAACAAGTTTTCTGTTTGTCGAAAGGTTTTATTTCTTTTTTATTGTGAGTTTTACAACTATTTTACATTGCACCAGACGTTTTACGACTTCAAATAGAGTTGATGGGATCAACTGTTACTGAGCTATCCTACCGTTTTTTGCCTGGAATTGGAATATTAACGATGGTTGATTTTTTATGCGGTTTTTACTTAAAGATTATTTTTTTAGAAAGGTTTTTTAATGCTACAAAATATTATATAAATTCATATTTTGTTTTTGTCTAGGGTTGATAACTGTTTTGCACTGTACTAATCTGTAAAAAAAAAATGGTCAAAAACCTTACATGTAGTTTATAACGCAGGCGGGAGCATTTTAGACAAGTTATGCATCAAATCTCTGGTATTGTACTTACGTACGCTGCGGCAATGCAAGTGAAGATGTAAACAAGTGGTATGCGTTTATACGCACAAGTTGAAAAAGAATCTTATGTTGTTTTTGGTTAAACCTGGTAAGTTTTTTTTCTGGCTGATGCCGAAAATAAAGATTTGTATTGTTCTAGTCTTTTAGAGTTATTTCTGTTTGACGCCTGTCAATTTCTTTGAAAACAAATTAAGTGTCATTGTCTACAAACTGTTGAAAGGCTGTTTTAAAAATCTGCAAAATCTTATGAGCAAGGCGTAGAGGTTTTTTGGTGACAGATGGGCCTGGAGAGACATACTCATCTCATGTTTTGTTGAATGCTTAGGTTTGGTAAATACTCTTGCTGTGCGTGTTATCTTAGGATACTTTTTAAGGAATTGGAGCCACATAAAAGGTTCTTTAATAACAAATCTCTTGATAGGGCTACATTATTCGTGAGATAACTAGTGCAATAAGCTTGTTGATCAAACGTTGATTTTTGAAGTCTGCCAAGAGTCTTTCTTTTGGTTTAGGTATTTGTGCGTAAGTATATGACTGCGAAAACACGCAGATTTTGGTTTTTGTATTGATCAAATATTGTATTTCTGTTTGTTTATCGGAGACGAATTCCATCTTGAGGTGTACTGCGGAAACGGCTGAAGTTATTGTATTTTGCTCGACTACGACAGCTAGAATAGCTTTGACGAGCTAATTTGTCCATTTATAATCTTCTTAGGCTGATATGCCAAAAAAAAATTTAAATTAGCTAATTTATCCAGATGCTTATCTTTTTGAGTGGCGAGAATAGCTTGCACTGATTTAAACAATTTTCCCGAGCCTGAGTAACTTTGTGCGTCGACTGGAAAAATAGTTTTGGCTAATTCCCAAAGGTGACCTATAATTTAAGATTGTTTGCTGTCTTTGATCTCTTCTTGTTTTTTGTTTCTATTTCTAATTTCATATTTTTAGTCAGAAATCAAAATGTCACAAATTTTAAGTGCAAATTTTGAGTCTAGGTAAGACTCAAGATAAACATTATAAAGACCAAAGTAATGACAATTTTTGTACTTAGCGGGCTACTATCTAATTACTTTGTTAAAATAGAATATGAAGATGCCTACAAATATCTTGGCCATAAAATTGGAATAAGTTGTGATAACCAAACTTGCAAAATCTAGCAAAGAATAGACTTGAGTTGGGCAAAATTTGGTAAACTATGCAATATATTCAAAAACAAGTTACCAGTACGTTTACAAACATCTTACGGAGCGGAGACAATAACTCTAACTAAAAAATCCGTTAAAAAGTTGTGGGTTGCGCAACGAGCAATGATGCGAGCTATTCTTAGTATATATCAAATTACGAATAATATTATCCGACAAAGAACGAGAATTTGTGATATAATCTAGAAGATCTCTACTTTGAAATTGAGATAGGCAAGACATCTTGCATGATACTCAGACGACCGTTGAATTAATTGATTCTTATGGCGTTTTTGGTTGTGACATTTGAGGTCGCTCTGAGACGCCCCGAAATTTAAGGTAAGAGGATATTTTTTGTGCCGGTGCATATTTGTCTATCCTACAATCTGACGTTTTGAAAAAGAGCATTGTTTAAAGAGCGTCACAGTCTAAAACGCCATTAAAGTGAAGGCCCCGAAACAGAAGTAGACCGCAGACTAGATGGATAGATGACCTGAATAGAGTAGCCTTAAGCGGGTTGCAAGCTGCTCACAGTAAAAAGGTGTGGAAGATTTTAGAGAAGTTCTATATCCAGAAGTGGTTGAGTGATTATAAAAGTTAAACTATAACTTTGGGATCAATTGCAGCGTTTTTAGCATGACAGAGGAAAGTCAGTGACTATGAGCAGCTAAAAGCTGCAAAGCTAGACCGAAATTAACTATCTTTTTTAGAATATCATCATGCTACCCACAAACCACAATTTATACTACTACGCATTGACTCTTACTATAACTATAAACACTATATATCTATACAAGATTTTATCCTGTACATGACCTATGGTCTTGCATCTTTTGTCTTAGATTACATTTGTATTTTTAAAAAACTGTCTATGTATCTTATAGAACGATTATCATTATAATCTTGGGATACGTTAACTGTTGCTACCAACTCTTAGAAACAACATTATTTTAACAACACGAGGTCATACTACTACCAAATATAAAAAGTTTATTTTCTAGCAATTACGCAGGCTATGGATGTTACTCATACAATTAAAGAGCTTTTTTGATCTACAAATAATTACAAAGTTTTATTTTAGGGATAATAAAGGGCGTGCACGGAACTGGCAAGATTTTGTACTTAACTAGGCCGCACTAACCTTGAAGAACTGTACTACTTAGGTGTACCCTAACCTAACCTAACCTAACCTAACCTAACCTTGAAGAACTGTACTACTTAGGAGTACCCATGCACCAAGTGAACATTGAATCACAAATCTTTTATAAGATAGAGCTGGAAAAAATACAAACGTTGTTGACTCCAGAGGAGTCAACGGTAGTCCTATATCAATCTTGCCACTATTTTGTTGTGTTGATAGAAATTGGTGTTCTAAGAATTACGTGATGGTACAACTTTCCTTTTAGTCTGGGTATTTTGATAGCAATTTTGCTACCTTTTTTAACATTCTGCTGTACCAACTATTTGATATAGATATCACACCTATCTAGGCGCTAGTAAATCGTGATAACAACCATTTTGTCTCCTTACTTGTGGGTAAGATTTATATTAAATTTGAACAGTTACATCTTGCAAGCTTGCCTATCGGATTAAAATTTTGCAGTTACAATAACGTGTAGTGGTTGGTTGTGGTCATAAAACAGGTACCTTTGACATAAAGCTGGTTTTTCCTAATACAACAAACGCAGTTTTCTTTTTAGAGGTTTTGTCTAAAGGGATCTGCTACAAGTCAATGCTTGAGAGATACTTTGCGTCTTTTAATTTGTTTAATATAGACTCTAAGTGTGACAAGAGAAGGTTTTGTAACAGCGTTTAACCAACGACCATTAAAACAAAATTTGTATTAGTCGTTGCATTTTTGAATGAAAAGGAATGGTGAACAGTAAGGACTTGATGATTGTTTGATTACTCCTATCTTTAGCATATGATCTAATTTTTTTTAGATGTTTGGCCTAATAGTAGATGTGGGCGTTGCTTAATTAATGGGTTATTCTTTGTGTCAATATGATGCGTACCTAATTTTTTTGATGTCATCTGAAGTTGCTAAAATAGCAATATTATTTCTGCTAAACACATGGTTTGTGCCGGGTTAAAGCCTTTTTGAATAATTCTTGCGATTATGTTTTTAGTATTAGCTACTGTTTTAGTAATAGCATTTACTAAAGATGACGAGCAGTTTAAGCAAATCAGTTTTTATGCCATTTTTTGTACAGTACAAAGTTTGATCTCAGCACAAAGTAGGATTGGAAAAACAATCAATACTTTTGTTACAAATATTGTATTAGTAATTATTATAGGAAGTTTTACGGTGCTTTTTTTTTCTTCTGAACCCATCAGCAGTCAATACTTAGAGCAAATCGAGATCTGTAAAACCCAGATTCAAACTCTTTAGCCTGTTATATGCTGCGCTGCTCATTACGGATACATCAGCATCAGTATATATTGATCAACAACAGAAACTTTATTTTATACACTTCTATATGGATATTAGGTTGATTGTCTTCACTCATCTCTTGGAAAAACTGCTGCACTCTAAAAGCTTAGAGAATTTTTTTAACTTTTGATATCTACAGGATCTACTTTAACGACTGCGTTCTTACCGGTAAAGGTGCGGGTGTTGATAACTTTTGCCCTTATATTTAGTATTTTGAACAAGTAGTGCAAGTTTCTTGTATTTGTCTCTTAGCAACGCATTTAAAGAAAAAAATTTATTACAAAATTTACATCTATTGCCAATTTTATTGCAGTTGCAACATCTTTTTATTGATAGCAAGTTTGTGTGGGTAGGTGGTGAAATAACTGCACTGGCAATCTCGTTGACGTTGGCCCTTGGACGGTTTGATTGTAATGGTTGAAGGTATAATATTAAAGGTACATTTGTTTATAGCTTTCTACAGCACGTAGCCAATTGAGAAGTATTTTTAATTTTGTCTAGGCTTTAATGTTCCAAGATAAGCAGTATTTAGGTTCTTTGGAATAGTCCGTAGGCGCTTTTCTTCTAAAGTATTGTATTGAAAGTCTTTGGAATAGGTTCTTTATAGAAGAAATGTAAATTGTTGCCGTTTTCTGTTTCTATCTCCCGATTCCATTCTATACGTAATTGTCGCATTGAGGTGGTAGAAATTACTTTTTGAGCTCCCCAACAAGTTTGTCTTAGTTAGACAGGGTCTTTTGCTAATCGGTACCACATCAGACCCGATTTGGAAAAAAAATGTTTATAGCAGACTTACTTCCTTTGCTACTCAAAGATTTTTTATGTTTTCTAAAACGGATAGGAGATGGTTAGTGAGATTTTTTATAAAGAAGATTTCTCATTTATGTTTATTGCAAGGTATGGTTTTCTAATCAAGACGTTAGTTGAGGTAGGGTTGCTTAGGGTAGATGTAATTACTTCTGGTAAGATGCTAGTTGTTAACTCTTCTTCTGAAGACAATTTTTTTTTAACTTTTTAATATCAATGAAAGTGCTTCTAATTGAGTTTTTGCAGGCCTGAATTGTTGCAACACACTAGTTCAATAGATTTTTGAAAGATTTTTGTTTTTTTTTGTATCTTTTAACTCTGGCGGTAACATGTGCAAATTGGTTGTTAATACTGTTTTTCAGAAAAGAAATTTATCAAATTGTCAATATATTTACTCTTACTCTTAAATATTCTTGGGTTAGATGCAATTTTTGTCAACCAAAAGATCTTTAGGTAACTTGCTTTTTAGAATGACTTTATTTACATTTAGCCTTATTTAAAAAAAAAAGTTTTGCTTAACATTTGCTGCACAGCATTAAATCCGTTGATAAGTAACAATAAACAAAGTAAAGATAAATGTTCAAAAAAACATTGATCATATTGGCTTTTATTAATTTTAGTTTGTCAGCAATAAAAGTCAAATATGGCATACAATTCTGCAGGTTTTCATAAATGTTCTTTAAAAGATGAAGACTACGTTTTTCCACAACTACATCCAAACGCAACAAGCATACAAAAAATTTGGAGGTTTTTACGCAAGAAGATGCTGCCTTCATTTTTATACCCAAAAACAAAATATTTTATAAAAAGCAAGAATTCTTTACTAAGAGAACAAATGCATCAGGTTTGTAATGGCTGTTGGAACCATCCGTTAAGTGAATTCTCTCTATGGAGAGAAGTATTCATGACGTTTTTTTACTTATTTCATTACCTGAAGCGAACTGTATTTATGAGCTTCTATTATAACAGCCATGGGTCATGGGCACAAGTTATTGTATGGGGTACAACTATAATATTGTTTATTAATGGGTTTATTCATTTTATAACTGGATATATACATAAAAATGGTAATGTAGAACTGAACAAAAAGAAAATTGTAGTACACTATTTGTTAAGTTACTTTATATTTGATTTGATTGATTTTATTCCTATAAAGTTTATATTAAAATTAATTATCAAAAATTTTAATGATTTTGGCTGCATTGTTGTAATTAAATGCTTTTTAAATCTTGTTAGGGCTGGAACTTTTATGAATTATACTAAAACTACATTATCAATATTTTATATTCATCCTGATATGCAAAGTGTTATAGTATTTTTAGAACTATTTCTTCTTGCAGTGCATTCATTTGCATGTTATATTTACATAATTCCATATTTAGTGCATTTTGATAAAAAAGGTCCAGATATGGTTACCAATTCTTATATGCATTTAATGGTTTTTCATAATAAAACCGTAGCTGAAAAGTATTTGTTGTGTCTACATAAAGTTATGACTACTTTTCTGCGTGCCAACACTGGAAAAACAAAAGTTGAAAATATAGAAGAACAGATACTTGGTATTATAATGTTTGCATGCTCTGTTAACGCACAGATATTTTTAACGGTAGCTTTTTTCTATATGATTAGAATGTTAAATAAATCTCACAACAGATATAAGAAACATTTTAATGATTTAAATAATTACCTGATTCATCAACGAATTGACCCTGTGTTAGCTGAAAAAATATCAAGTTTTTACCGTCATCATTTTAACGGGAAATTGTTTAAGGAAGAACTTATACTTTCAACTTTATCGGAACATCTACGACAGGAGTTATTGTTACAAAGATGCAGCCACATGATTGCAAGTTCTAAATTCTTCAAAGGAATGACAAAATCGCTTGTTGGATATATTATCCCGTTATTGAAACCTATTGCTGCTATAACAAACGAAATTCTTCATAAACATACTCAAAGCAGTAAATATCTTATTTTTATCTCGCACGGAGCTTGCTCTTATTATAACAGAGAAGGAAGAGAAATTGAACATATAGAAGATGGTGGTCTTTTTGGAGCACTGAATTTTTTTAATATGGATTGTAAACTGAGTTTGGTTGCTAATGAATTTACGGAAGGGTTTACGTTGGATTATCGTGCAGTGAATCATATTGGATTTTTTGAAAGGGATTTAATAGATCGGATCTTATTAATAGCTAAAAAAAGGAAAATTCTTGTACTTTCTAAGTCAATTAATCAAGTCAGGAATAACTATATGGAAAGCAAAAATATTAAAGATATTTTAGAAACGCCTGTTTATAGAATTACATAACATGTATAAAAGTTTGATTAAATTATTAAGAATATTTTAACTTGTTTTATGTATCAAATCGATAATAAATGAATTGTTTTGTTGAAAATTAAGAATCGTAGTAACCCAGACATTTTAGATTAAAATATACTATTTAGGTAAATAATAAATTAGATTAATTTAGAAGAACCTTATTATTTTACTTAGCGATGGAAAGGGTGATGGCCCGGTAGTCTATAATGGGACTAATAAACATTTTGTATGTGTAGAGGAGTGTTTTAGGTTGGTATTTAAAAGTACCTCAGAGAGCTATGAGGAGGTTGAATTGCTAGCTGACTTGCGAGCAGATTGCCGAGACGGTTACCAAAGGGTTGAGGGTAGGTGATTAATTTTGAAGTTAGCGGTGAGTTTCCATCTCTGGAGCCACTATTGGAGGGTGGAAAGGTGGGTTTGGAGATGTTTGCGAGCAAATTTGGAGGAATTATGGGATACCCACGTTGCGGTGTTACCCTCGTATTGTTGGAGTTTGATGCATGGGTTTGAGGATTGGGAAATATTTTTAACGTATATGTTAAAGAGGGTGGGGTAGAAGACGGAACTTTGTGGTAATTTTGCAGAGAGCGAAAAAGAGTTTGAGATTGAAGTGCCGCAGTGGGTTTGAGTTGATTGGTTGGTAAGAAATGATTTGATAGTGGCTATAATGTAAGAGGGAATTTTAATAGAAATAAATTTGTAAGTAAGTCTATTGTGCTATACGAAAATAGCAAGTCAGCACTTTTTGGTGTTGATTGAAGCTGACAAGTTTGTCATTAAGTTAAATATGGCATGACGGGTCAAGATGCCCTTTTTGAATCCGAATTGGGGAAGACGAGTTTGAATTAATTTTTCTAAAAGTTTGGAAGTGGTATCTATTCCATCTGGGCCTGGGGCGCTATTTTTCTTGATACGGGTGAAGCAGCTTCTGTAGTTCCTTTTTGGTGACCGGCTGGAAGTAATCGTCGGGTGCGGAAGGTTGCTGTCTAAAGACCGGTTGGAGAGAAGGGTGGTTTGGGACCGCTTTGCTTATCCTTGTTTTGTGCTGCTAAGAACATTGAGTCTTGGGTGGTAGTGAACATTGCTTGTAGGTGGTCAGCAAAAAGGTTGGCTTTTTTCTTGAGGCATGGAATATAAGGACGTCATCCTTTTTGAGAGGACGATGTTGTAATGTTGGTTAATTTTTTTCAAAATATATTTCCGTTTGGATTTTATTCATTTTTTTTTTAAACAAAAAAGATTACGACGGATTTTAGCATTGAGCTTGTTTTATTCAGTTTTGATGAGGGGATCACGGGAGCAAAGGTATTGCTTATATATGCGGTGTTTTTCTTTGATTAGGAAGAGAATTGTAGTTTTACTTTAGTGGAAATATGGGAGGAAATGTTTATGGAGTTGTCGATGTTATGAATCGAGTTGAGGAGGTTTGGATAATTTATTTGAGATGTTGCGTTAGAACGCTGGTCAATTGGCTTTTTTTTCATCTTGATATTTTATAAATGTGAAAGAGTGAGGAGGGTTGATAAGCAAGGTGAAGCCTAGGAAGGGTGAGTGATTGCTTGTGATGCACTTGGGCCGCAAGGTTAAAATAAGTGATAATATCTACGGTGATTACAATGTGATTGATGATAGAATGGCCATTATGGTCAGAAAATGTAGGTTTGGGGCAGCTTAGATGGAATAGAGAATAGTTGATGAAGATATCTTTCAGATTTGAGGCACGATCGAATGACACATGCCGGGTTTTTATGCCGCGGAAGATAGATTTTTCTTGGTTGGCGAACTGTTTGTAAAGTTCTGACGGAAATAGTTTGCTGAATTGGATGGATATGCTGCCAATTGGGCTTTGCAGAGCAACCGCCACTACATCCAGGTTTGTCCATGAGGGGTTAGCGGTATTAAAAGAGGAGATAGGAAAATAGCGATCATAAGCTAAGGCTACGCTTCTTGATTGGTACGCCGCGTGTTTGCAGTGAAACAGATATTTGGGAAGTGACAGGTTAGTTTTGGAAGAGGATTTGGTTTTCTGAAGGGCGAAGATGAAGATCTTGTCCGATTGTAATAGTTTCTAGACAAGTGTTTGCTTTTGCGACCACCCGTTGGTGTTAACGGATGCTTCGTTCTAGTGTGTGCTGCTTATATGGATTGGATTCAGAGGTGATGTGGACCATATTGCCCGTGTAGTGGACTCGGGTTTGAAGCTTAAAGCATTGGTTTGAGTATTGATTTGCGGTGCTAGCCACTTGGCCTTTTTCATTGGGGTGGAGGTCAAATAGTGTCAGCATCATAAATTTAATCATGCCTTCTTACTTTATTCATCTAGAGCTTAGATGTTTCTTCTCTATGAAAATACCAACTTGTTACTAAATTAGTAGAAGTTGATAACAAATTTAATTTTTGATAACAAACATTTGGGTGTGTAAGCGGCACATTCAAAACATTGACTACGTATTTGTAGTTTTAGTTGAGTGTTTCGGAAACCAACTATATTGTCAGTTATCTAGAGATGAATAGTTTTTTTCTATGCAAATGCCAATTGTCACTAAATTAGAGGGGGAGGTTAGCAAATCTAATCCCTTAATGGTAAACAGTTCGGTGAGTGGTTGAGGCTCTAAAAAACAATAACTGCGAGTGTGTAACAGTAATTAGAGATTGGAAGCTTTTTTATGCCTTACTTAATTAAGGATTGTGAGTGACAAATTCAATCTCTTGATGTCAAATAGAACATTGACTGCGGAAGTATAGCTTCAATTGGAGTACCATCTACCCTAGTATCAGTTATTTAAAGGTTGGATGTTTTTTTCTATGCGAATGCCAGCAAGGAATCCACTTTGCAAATGCAGACACTGATTTTTAAATTGATTTTTTTTAATATGTGATTGTTAAATTATGTTCTACTTTCACAGAAATTTATTGTTTTAGCCGTATTTACGCTACTGCTGGCGGCAGTTTCTTTTTTGCTGGTAATGCTGACAACTTAAAATACGGGTAGGTCTACAGTTTTAAGTGGATTTTGAACCATTGAAGAGATTATTAATCTATTCCAGATCAGAATGATCTAAGTCATTAAACGTTGACTTGCTTTGGTTTGGAGAATGGACGCGCGTATAAAAGTTTGAAATTGTTTTTTTTTTTTTTTGAGTGAGATTTAAATCATCTATGCTATTTGATGATATTTATTATTTGTCCGCTATTTTGTTAATGTAAAGAATTATTATTTTGGATAAAAATTAACATGTCAATGACGATTTTTTTGACAATATTTTTTGTAAACTTCAAAGTTATTAACAATTTTTCTGGAGTCGATTAAACAGCGAGTCTGAGATTGGTTAGTTTTTCTTAGTTTGACAATAAACTAGCTATCAAATACAATCTAAGTTTTGGATTTTGATTTTAATTTTTGCTTGCTAACAACATGAACTGTCATTTTAACAAATCTTGTATGTTAACAATATAAACGGTTATTACATCAGGATTTTATCGATCTTTTGCCAAAATTATTGAAAATCTTTATATATAAGCAAATTTGTTTCGAACCACGTGGTTAAATGTTTAATAGTCAACTCAAACTTTGATTTTGCTTTTCCGAGCTTACCACAAGACACTTGTAACAAATTTGATAATGTCTGAGGTAAGAATTTCTTAAAAGCTAATGCTTTTTAGTCGATTTGATTTGTATAGGCTAATTTGACATTGTTTTAGAGTTTGTTGGCTTAGCAGTAAAAAAAAAATTTCAATATGTTAGTTTATTAAATTTCTAAAAACATATTGGTCCGAGAACTCATTGGTTTGATTGGTTTAGAGACTCACAGTAGAGGCTTATTCTAGTAAATTGATGTGTGGGTCTCCTCTCCAACATAGAAACGTTGATGGTTTTACTCAAAGCGTGAACTAAGGGGCTATGTAAAATTTGGTAATAGTTGGTACTTTAGTATCAATATAGTTTATTCTTTCAGTTTTACATTTTTCAACTTTTAGTTGGTTTTGAGTCAAGTAGACTGAAGTGGCTTTAAGGGCGTTTATGCATAATTTTTTAGATAATAAGTTTTTAACATTACCTCATGGAGAAAATTACTACCAAATCTTTAATAACTGCAGTTTTTTTTAATTAAATAAAATTATTATTGTAACAATAATTAAATTGATAATATTAATCTAGTGGCGTAGCTAGCATTTTTGGGCCTCACTATAAAATATTTAAAAGGGTCTCCTCAAAGATGGTTTTGATAAAAATAGTACAATTTTATATTTTTTTACTTTATTTTATTTTAAAATACACGTCGTGAGGAATTCCTGTACTTCGTGGGCCCTTCTGCATTGACGATTTTTGCTACAGGTAACTACTGCACTAATCTATCTTTTGTCGACGCGACGGTTTAACGGTTGTAACAGTTTACTTACTGATTGCTAAAATAAAAAAAAGTTTTTGTTGTTCAAAGTTTATTGAAAGTAATGAAAACGAACAATTTCAATTTGCTGTGCTATATAATGAAAATGATCAATTTAACTTTCATATGCTTTGGTCGAAACAAAATTCATTGTTTTTGTTTCTGTGATGATATCTGTCTGTTGCAAATTGTTTGTGTATTGTTGTTATTGTTATTGTTTTGCAATGAGCATAAATCATGTTGTTGCGGCACGAATTGTGGTGGCTTTAGAAGACGGCCGTGGTCAGCAAAAAAACTGCGAGGAACGTTGATGTAAGTCTCTCGAGTGTAAAACGAGTATGGCGGCGGTACGAAGAGACTGGTCTGTTTACTCAAACACCTGGTTTAGGGCGAAGCAACACTACAACAGCTAGAGATGACCGCTTTTTCGTGTCTAGTGCTTTGAGAAACCGAACGTTCACGGCAGTTTCCTTTCGAAATTATCTGCAAGAAGTGAGAAATGTAAAGATAAGTGAGTGGACAGTTAGGAGGCGACTTTATAGTGCTGGATTATTTTCTTGAACTAGAGGTTGTGCATGACTTTCTCTATGGTACCGCGCCAGTTTTGTCGGTTGTTTGCTCTGCGAGTTGCTGTCCTCAAGTTTAGGTCCGTTACTTGTGATATTAAATCGGTTTATCGAGTGGGAGAGCGCCCGCGCTTACGTTTGCCTTCGGGTTTGCCTTAAATGATGAGCTTTTCTATGTTGTCGTGGTGTGTGATACGTCAAAAGAATTTCAGGATATGCGCATATGTCATACTTAAAAGTCGCTGCTTTGGATTAATTTTTGCCAAAACCGAGATATTTGTGGACAGACCAGGGTATTCTCAGCATTCTACGCCATACCCACATCTCAACGGCATTGATTTGCCATCTATCAGCAGTTTAAATGACCCATGTTTTAGAAGCATACCTAAAGACAGGAAATACTAGAGCTTTTGTTAGAGCAATTTTAGTTGTTTTAGTTATATTCCAATCTTTCCGTAGCTTGGTAAGTTGAGTCATTGCGGAGCGTGTTTTCTTATCTCAAATTTGCAAGAGCCGGATCTGTGGATTGTTGCGCTAAGATATTGTTACAGAAGTAGACAGCTCAAGCACCAGTTTGTGTCTCCTTTTATCTAAGGCTTTAATGATTTCTGTCGTTATGCCATCAATTCTTGTTGTTTTTTTTTTTTTATTCTACTGATTGCCGCTTCTACTTTGTTAAATAGAATGCTCGGTTTTTTCTCGCCGTTGCTAGTATGCGTGGTTTCAGTTTTTGTATCATTGGCATATAAAGATTTACAGTAGTTTCTTCATACCTTAGCTATTTTGTTCAGATCCGTAACAAGGTTGTTGCCTGTGCTTCTAATAGCTCAGTTTTGAGGTTTGGGCTTGCGAGTTATACCTTTGAAAATATATTTTTTGTGTTATTATTTTTGGCAAATCTTTTCCAGTTCAATACATATATTCATGTAGTAGGCATTCTTGTCTTGTCTGGAGTTGGTTTGAACGTTGTGGCTGAGCGCGTTGTATTGAGATAGGCTAAAAGTATTGTCTAGGCCTTTAGCTTTGAGCACTCTTTTTGCTCCAATTAGGCTAAGAGTTTTTGTTGATAGCCATGGCTGTTTTTGGTAAGTTTGTGCATCCGTGGGATGCTTCGCTAAGGATTTCTGCATTGTTTGTTTAAAGTATGTTCATGTAGTTTCAGGGTCTTTGTTCTCGGGAGATTTTGTTGTGAGCATTGTAATAACGCCGTTGTTATTTGTATTTTATAGCGAATTCTCCAACGCTGACTTATTAAGATGTAATCTATCTGATTTTTATATTTTACGGATTGTGATCTCTATGTAAAAAGTCTTTGTTTGAAATGGTTGTACATAGTATTTGTAATGGCCAGGAATTATCTATGCTACAATGAATTAGTCGCTTGCCTCTATTGTTTTGTTTGCCTAGCTTATAGAGCGGTTATAATCATCCCTAAGCGTATAACCGACTTTTGCATTGTAGTCCTTCAAAAGTAATAACACTTTTTTAATCGTTTTTTTCTGGATCAAGGTTTCCACTGTTCTATAGAATTCTTTTATATTTTCTTCGTCGGTTTTTGAGGTAGGCGCATAGAGTTTTAATATTACAGTGCGTGGATGTGAGTTGAGTTTTATTAAAATTATTCTTTTATTGATGGTTTTGTATTCCATCACGTATCTATTCAGTTTGTTAGATATTAGGAAACCTACTTTATGGATTTTTCTGTCCTCTGTACCGGAGAAGTATACGGTGTATTTTGCATGTCCTTTGCCATTCCAGTAAGTTTAATGAAATAGCTGCAATTCCAATTTTGCAACGGTCAAGTTCATCTTCTAGTAGGTTAGTTTTCCTGCCTGGTTTAACTCCTGGACATTCCAAATAGCTATTCTTGATTTGGTTTGTTTGTAGCGTTGTTGTTTTTTCTTGGTGGCATATTTTTCATGTTTTCATGATCAGTTTTCAATTTCACATTATTTGCCCTGGACGCATAACAGCGCCGGGCGCTAGCCAGGTTGTTTGGCTCACCTTTGTATGTATTTGTAGTAGTCATTATAACGTTTGTGGAAATATAGTGTAGTAGTTTTTCATTGCTTTCCACAATCAGCTAGCCAGCTAGTGTTTCAGTCACGAACTGTTGTCAATTTTTGACAATAGATCCCAAATTTTTCAAATTTATGTCTGCATCGAAAACCTTTTTAATGGACAACTTATTGACTCATTTTTGTTACAAACAATTTGCTTTGAAAAATATGTTGTGTGAGTTTAGTTTTTTTTTATTTAGTGCTACAATAGTGCTAGTGGGGGTAAAGTTTTTGTACTTTTATTTTGGCTTTTTATGGATTTAAAGATATCAATAGTAAAAGCTGTTATTAATTAAGTTTTACTAGGATACAATATTTCCACCGCAGTATAAGTTTATACAGGTAATGTTGTCTTAGTTTTCTTCATTATCACACAGCTATGTGCGTCTATTGTCCTGACATAGGTTTTTTTTTCTTTTGGGTCTGGACTAGATTTATCCAGTTTTTTGCGAAACGTTTTAAGTTGTTGGTCCAGCTAGTTGGTGGTCTTTTTTTCTCATTTTCTTGTGGTCTCCATTCTAGAATGCATTTTGTCCAACGACTATTTTGGAGTCTGGCCAGGTGTTTAGCTCATTTTCACTTTATTGATTATGCCGCCGACTCTAGTTTGTTTGCAGATGTGGAGGTTTGGAATCTTATTTTGTGTTGTGATTTTCAGCATTGCTTGTTCCATATTTCTTTGTGTTACCATTAAATTTTGTAGTTGAAGCTTTGGTCAGCGATAGCGTTTTTGCGTTGTATGTTAATAATGGCAAACACGTTGATCAAATACCTAACGTTTTAGATACATTGGTAAGTTTTCTTTAAAGATATGTTTCAGTTTCTTAAAGGTTACTTATTGCAAGCTTACTCTTTGTGATATTTTGCAAGTTTTGTTGTCTTGGTCGATTTTTATTTAATGTTTAATGTACTTGTATGCATTTATTTATTCTATCTCTGTGTTTTGTATTTTGATATATTTGCTGATAACAACGTTTGTCTTTTATGTGGTTTTTGTCATATTTATCTTGAGACCAATTTTTTTTGATGCTTGTTTAATCTTGCGCAGAATGGTTTTAGTTTCATCGATGCTCTCTGATATTAGCACAATATTGTCTGCAAATTTCAGGTTAACTTTTCTCTATCCACCAGGATTTTGTAGTTATGCCAAGAAGAGTTTTAAAGGCGTATTTAGGAGACATTGTACCGTTTTGCCTGACGCACTTTTTAATTTCTTATCTGTATTTGGTGTTCTTATACTATTTTTATTAGGTATTTACCAAAAAATATAAAAAATACTCAACAAAAATGAAACATTTAAGACCAAAACCATTTTCAGCTTTGGTTTGTTAGCGATTTGTCGGTTTTGCTGGTTTTGTTATTTTTATAGAACGTTTGTAGATTTTACGCTTGGTTTACTAGGTAAACAGTTATGCCATGTTTGAACACGTCTTGACTAAGTAGCTTAGGAGGTTAATAATATGAAACAAATTTTTTTCTATCTTGTCTGACAAGCGCCAGGCACTTATTGTAACTTAGTTCTGGTAATGCGTCGGCTTAGATTAAGGTTCTTTTTAACTTGTTTTTAAGTTTCTATTGTGTGGTGCAGCGTGTAATTTTAATTGCTTGAAAATATCTTTGAGCCTGCACACATTGACAGTAGATTTTTCTTAAGTTTATAGTTTGTTGTTAACCGGTAAACTTGATTGGGTTTAAATTATGGGTTTTGCAACAAATGTAAATTTTTTATTAGTTTTTGGCAAAATTGTTGGTCAAAATAAAATTCTGTTTCTAAAGGTGTTTTAAATTTACTTTGATGGCAAAGAAAAACTTTGGGTTCTAAATAAACTACTAATAATGCTATGAAAAACTTTTAGTTTTAGACAATTTAGCAGCACATATTAACTCTTATTTAAAATATATCTTAAAGGTTCTTTAGAAATACACACACAATTTTTTGTTTTTGATTAAAATAAACTTGAACGTAAAAGTTAAACTAAATTTTTCTATTCTTAAACATCGTAAATTTTGGAAATGAGTATTGTACTAATATAAAATTGAAGCTTATACTCTAACAACTTGAACCTGAGCTTGGTTTTAATATAGCAAATGGTTATCTGAACCAATTTTTGCATTTCTAGAAAAAGGTCTAAAAACCAAATTTTATTATATGGTTGCCAAAAAAATGTATTATTATTTTTTTATGATTTGACGTAGGTAAGTGACATTGCAAACAAATTAGTTCTATATGGTTATGAAATTCAAAGCAATTATATTAAAATTAACTTTTACTTTTGTATTAAACAATTAATTAAATGCAAACATATGAATGTTATTTTGTGTTGTTTAGTTAAATTTGACTTGTATTTATATTACATAAATACCTCGAGCAATTGCAAATAACATTTCTTTCTATTTTTCTCTTACATGATTTGATAAATATAGTCTATATTGCTTTGAACCGTTACACTTTTTCATCTCTCGTTCCCAAGTGGTGTGGAGATTGATGTATAAAATATGGTTTACAAAACAGAAACCTACACACGTACGGAATTTTCTTTTAGCTACACTTTTCCTTCCCATTCCACACCGGCAATATATTTTATGATTGCATCAGAGTCGACATTTTATTTCCATTGGATATATTGTTAAAGTTTTATTCTTTGGAAATATTTTTCTGTATCGAGTGCCGGAATTCCTCTTTGAATGCCAATGGCCCTAGATTTTCCCAACGAGCGTTTCTCAGGATTAATGTCCCATTTTCTACTCTCTATAAAAATATATAAAATGCAACACACAAAAAATAAAGTATTCTCAACCGTGCAGCGAAATGAAAGCAGTTATGGAATTTCTTTATTTGACAGATGAAAGAAATTTAATATATTACCTATTATTGAACAAAAAAAATTCAGTCTGAATGCTTAATGGCATTTCAAGTCAATTTAAAATGAGCAAGTTGTTTCTTATATTATTTCAATAAACGTAAGGTAGCTGTCATGAAAGCATTTAGTTATCATGAATGCATAGAATTCTCAACATCGTGCGTACTGAATTGAATGTCTCTACATTCAGTGGCTGAGCACATACCAAATGTACCGTACATTATATTATATAATGGATCAGTTGATGGTTGTAACCGCAATAAAACGTTTAAAAACAAATTATTAGTTATAATCAATATTATAATTGAGTTTGATAATAATTAGTAGATTACAATGTGCTCACAATCAATTAACAACAAAGAGAAACTTTTACCATTAATTAATTTACATTACGTTGTAAATTAATTTATAATGACGCAAAGTTTGGTTGGGGCGGCATATTCATAGTAGCATTTATGCACGTAAATAAGGGTTTAGTCCAGTCTGTGCATCTATTATAACCTACTTTTAGAAATAATAATTATTTAAATATGAGGGTGGATGTGAATTATTGAGTAAGAACTTACTTAAACTGCACTATTTAAACTACAGCTGTGCAGAGGGTGGAGAAAAGTTTTTAAAAGTCATTATATGGTAATTTATTTATTATGAAATTGTGTACTTCATTAAACAAATTTTATGTAAATAGTTAGTTTAAAGCTATATTTATTAATAATTTATTTTAATTTTAACTCATATCGGTAGTCTAAAATAATTCAGAAATTAAGAAGTCAGATGATCATAATTTGATGATTTATTTAAGTTTTTTTTAACAAAATTGACATTTTAGAAACCATTAAATTTACAAGAAAATATATTACTGCTCAACATCTTTCTGAGTATCGCACAATTTTGTTTACAAGCAGTATTTTGCACGTACAGATAACAATATTTAATCAAATCCAGAACATTTTAGGAGATTTGTAAACAAACAAAAACATACAATTTCAGTCACTATGTGTTATGGTGACTAAACATCTTGTTAATAGATTTGCTGTTTTTTTTTTCATTTTCAATAGATGTAATCAATTCATTCAACTCGATAGTTTGAGTTTTTTTGATTTAAACATAATTTATTCAGTTCTCAGTTGATTATTAAACAACTGTCAAAAGTATGTGTAAAATATTTTTCAAGGTTTTTTTAATTAAATCGGCTTTCTCAGATATAGAAACAAAGTTATATTATGCTTCTGCATAATTCAAGAATGAAATGGAAAGTATTACTAATTATAGAGGCATCAGTCTGCCATTTCTAAGTTATTTGATCAAATAGTAACTAGGCAAATACATTGGATAGTTGTTTTTTATTTACTAATTTACTATGCCACAAAAATAAAATTTTAAAAGTTTTAAAACTTTTATTATGCTGTTTAGAAAGGGAATTTTAACTTATTGGATTCACTTTCTTTCAAAAGGTTTTTTTTTGTTAGGTGAGGAGAGAAATTTTCTAAAGACTTAATATGTCTGATTCACTTTCCAAATATTTGAAAACGCTTACCCACTAATTCTTTTTTAAAGAAATTTGTCGTTAATACTAACATGTGATTTCTGATTGGGACAATTCCCGCATCAGCTCTCAGTTGTGTATTTCGTACGTAGTGAAGTCTATCCTTTTTAGACCCTATGCTGATCATGCGTATGTTAGTATTGGGCGAGTTATTGTATTGAATAATTGCAACTTGTTTAGAGTTTATGTTGCTGTCCTTGCGTAGAAGTGGTGTTAACATATTACTTGCCATCTTGGCCTTATCCAACATAATTAATATGAAATCTAAGAATTAGTCTACAATTAAGCTCTTCTCCTAGATACTTTGCAGTATCCATCTACGGAATTGGAGCGCCGTTGAGATCAATGTTTTTATTAGGAGTTTGTTTGTGACATTTGGTGAAAAGAATAGTCCTGCTTTTCTTTGGATTGATTTCTACTTTCCAGTACTCAAACCAAGTTTCAAATGCCTTTATGCCGCTTGAAGTCTTAGCGTGATGACTTTCGGACTCTTTGATGAAGTGTCGTCTGCACTTGAGTGATGCATGGTATGTCAGCTACATACAAATTGAAGAGCATTGGTGATATAACTGAACTTTGAGGAACCCTTGCTTTGATAGGACGAGGGGTAGGCACGTGCCCAAACAGCTTTACAGCCAGGGTCCTGTTTTTCAGATAGGAATCGACAAGTTTGATCAATCTAGGATTAAACTTAAAGCGATGCAATTTTGCAAATCACCTTTTGTGCTAGATCATATCAAAAGCAAAGCCTTTTCGACGTTTTCAAAAAGAAAGTGCCAACCTACTTAAAGTTTGAGACCTTAAGGCTTATGTACCTTTTTTTTTAAGATGTTTAGGGTATGATTGGCTTACCAGTCTCCTATATAAGTATTTTTCTATGTTTGGCTAGAGTTTGAGTGAATTTAGAGCTCTGTGATATAATTTTTTTGATTTTAGAAGGTCAAATGCTGTTTGTTGTTAGTGTTTGCCAAGAAATTATTATTCTTTTGACGTGCTACAGATCAGTGTTTTTTACCATAAAAGGGGAGCATTGGCTTTTGAAACTGTCAAAAATGCGATGTAGTATTGAAGCCCAAACTTACTATGAATAAATAAGGACTTTTTTATTGCGCACTGATTTTTGTGCAATCTTATGGCTGTTATGACTTTTAGAAGAGCATTAATAATCTTTACGGTTTCGATGCTTTTGCCATTGATGTATGGCCGTTCTTTTTTTACGAATCGCCTTTTGGGCGCGCAATAATATTAGAGGGTTATCAGAACGAACCTGATGGGTTTTAGAAGTTTTCTCCGTAGCTTTGTAAATTTGATACGCGCTACCATTCTTACTAGGGCAAATCTTCTTTCTCCTTAATTGGTTCCCTCCCGTAGAATTTCAGTAATTGGAAATAAATGGATTATGATTGGAGATTTTGATTTGCGAGACGTTTTTGAGTGTTTCTACATTAAAGACAACTTTTCGGTGTCTAAGCTGCTTTACGCTTCCGGTTTACTTCCGACGTTCCTATACGTGAACGTATTTTGGGAAGAATTTTACCATTTCAGAAACAGGCTTTTAGTTATACATCTAGTAGTGTCATTTTGATGAATGGTGGACATGATTTTTTGTTAAAAATTATTGTATTCTATTGATGCTGGTGGCAATAGATGTCAAACGATTTGTTTGCTGTTACCGCAGCTGCAGGTTTGCGGGAATCTAAACTTTGGGAAGATTGATACGGGGTCTGCACAGGGTGGTTATTATTTTGGTAAAGGCATTACATCTCTACATAAAAAAATGGCGGCTGGTGGAAACGTATAGTCGCGAACTCCCGCGGAAAAGTGCAAGTATTGTAGTAGTATACCACAAAGTAGAACTAAATGTGTTACCTGTGGAATAAAGATGCATCCAGTATGTGTTAAACACATGAAAAACGTAACACAGATAAATAAAGACTTGATTATGTGCTGCTCAGTGAATAGTGAAAACACAAAAAATGGCGAAGATCTTAATTTTTATCTGATAGTAGAAATACTGTTGTGAATACAAATAAAAATGAATTGCAAGTAGAAATAAAATACTTAAAATATCTAATACAAACAAAGGATAACATAATTAATAATTTTACCGTAAATATAAAATTATTGCAAGATAGGTAAAAAAATAAATTGATTATCAAATTATTTGTAGAAGCAGCAATGAAGCCAGAGTTGCCGTTTTTGTTAAAATACTACAAATCAAGGTAGCAGTCGGTATGCTCTTAAGGAAGAAGATAACTGAAGAAACCAATCCTGGTTATTTTTTATTATTTTACATTAATAAATAGGATTTTGAGCTAGAGAGATATATTATTCCGCGTAATTTAGATGTAGTATCGGTTAATGAACATTTTTTACGACAAGAAGAAATTGGTCTGCTTCAAATTGGAGGGTTAATAGTGGCTAGTTTATTTACCAGGAAGTTCACCATTTATGGAGGGACATTATTACTAGTAAAAGACACACTTTAATATAAGAACTTACCAAATATTGACAAATTTTTGTAGAAGTTGTTTGTGAGGTTTGTGGCATACTATTAAAAGACTGTGACACTATCTTTCTCTCTTTGTATAGATCTCTATTCCCCTAATAGAGATCTATACAAAGAGAGAAAGATAGTGTCATTATTTATTCAATTATTTTTAAACATTATAGCTGGAGATTTTAACATTGATTTTAAGATATATTCTCTTCTTAAACAAACTTTTTGTGATATTATTAGTAGTATTAATTTTAGACACGAAAATACTAGAGTTACCAAAACATCAGCTACATGCATTGACAACATATTAGTCATTCGTCATTACCATTGCGACTTTAAAGTAGTACAGCCTTTTTTCTCAGATCATTATGGGATTAATATTAGAGTTGGAACACAAAAGGTTGATGCAATAACTTGTAAGTAGTAAGATTATTAACACATAGCAACCTACTAAATTTAAAACAAGTATGTTTGGAAAGTGACTACTCAGTAAAAAAATTGCCTTATTTTTGAATAAACCCAGACAAATGTGGCAAATTATTAATAGTTTGAGTAACAATAATAGCTCAAATAATCAGATGATTTTCAGAGTTACAGCAGTTACTAAAATTGTTAGTAATCTGCAACCACAAGATGTTTATATAACATTGTTAAATAATCAAAACATTTCACAAAATCAATCCTTTTTTATTTTACCAACCATCACAAATGAAGTAAAACATATCATAACACATCTAAAAAATTCTAAAGCATTGGATTTCTATGGCATGAATGCATCGGTTTTAAAGTGTATCTGCAACGAAGTAGTGGACGTTCTTACACACATTATTAATTTATGCTTAGAAAATGGTCATTTTCCAAATCAGCTAAAGTTTGCCAAAAAATCCACAGATCACAGACAACCAACTTTCGACCAATTGCCATAATACTAATTATAGCTAAAGTTTTTGAGAAATTATATTTGATAGATTATATTTCTACTTAAATAAAAAATTTAGCAATGCTTAATTTGAATATCGGAAAGGAAAATCTACATTGGGTGCTATGTGTGAGTTAGTAAAAAATATAACAGAATCTTTTGAAATTGGAACCAGTTTAGATTCCGTTTATATTGATTTAAGTAAAGCTTTTGACTGTGTGTCACATGATCAAATTAAAAAAAAAAACTAGAGTATTATGGAGTAATTCAAATAGACAACAAATTGTATTATTTAATAAGGAAGCATCAAACATAGCTACTCTAACGTGTGGTGTCCTTCAAGGGTCAATTTTAGGACCACTTTTATTTCTAGTTTATGTGAACAACTTAGAAGCAATGTTCACACAAAAACATATATGTTTGCAGATGATACCACTATAGTGCAACACCTTGCAAATGATAGTACTAGTATATACGTTGGAGTGGCATAAACAGAATGCTGGCTTAAAGCTTATAAGCTTGCAATAAACAAAGATAAAACAGATTACCTCACATATGATCTGAATAGCAGACATAAAAATAATAGCTTTAAGTTTTTAGGAGTTTATTTTCAACCAATGCTCACTTGGGAAGTTCAAATAAACAAATTGAGCACAAAAATTAATAGAAATATATATCTATTATAAAAAATTGCAGATAATTCAAACAGCAGTATTACAAAAATGGCATACTATGCATATATTCACTCACTAGTTGGCCAAAGTATCTTACTATTGGGAAGTTTACCGCTAGCAGAGCGAATATTAATACTACAAAAAAAGCAGTGCAAATAATTGTGAGAGTAAATAATTTAGTGTCCTGTAAGTCATACTTTGCAGATCTAGGTATAATAACATCATCAGGATTGTATGTGTTACAATGCTTATTATAAATAAAACAAAATTTAACACAATTACAAAAAGTTGTTGATGTACATAATCATAATACAAGGTTAAAACTTAACATTAAGTTGTCCAAAGTAAGACTGCAAAAAACTATGAATAATTATGATTATATATCTAAAAAAATGTTTAATAAACTACCTCAGCATATTCAAAAAATTTTAATTAAAAAATTTAAGGCTATTATTAAAACAATTTTAACAATAGTTTTTTATTCTCATAAAGTCTTTTTCAACATAATATGGTGATAAATCTGTAATAAAATCTTGTTCTTAAAATTTTATTTTATATTATTATATACATATATATATATATATATATATATATGTTCTATGTTTTAAATTGTCTATATTTGCTTACTTCTAATTATTTTAATCTGTACTTTAAGTTACGAGAATGATTTGTTTTAATGTTATCATAGCCATATACAAACCTCACTACAGTTTGCATTTTTTGTTTGTTTATTGTTTAATTTTACCCATTATATTTTGTGATTCTGTACGTTTAGTTAATTATGACTGTTGTACTTATTTTGACGATTTTATACTTGTTTTTTTTTTTGGGGGGATTACAAATAAATATATTATTATTACATCTCTGGAAGTTGGTAAGATGAGGGTCGGAGCAGAAGGCGCATTTTAGAGGTGTGTTTTTTGGGCATGCTGCCGATTAGGGGAGGCATACTATAGTTGCTTTGATGCATCTTTTGGCGGTGTTCTCAATGAGTTGGCATTTCTGACATTTGACAACGCTGACGTTCCGTTATTTTGGTTTTAGACCGTAAGATATAAAACCTCTGTGAGCTTCATGATTTCCGTTTTTTTTGGTTCCTTTTGAGAAAACATTGAGAAACGATTTATTGTTTCTTACACGATGTACATTGAATGGTGTGAAACCAAGCTTTTTGAATGCTTGTTCAACGTCTTCCTTTGTTAGCAAATTACCACTCCGAAGCTCTTCAGGAGTCTACCAAGTGAAGAAGTTGGCTGTGTTAGATTTGATGGTATGGTTGGCGTTAGTAGCCGGAATACCATTGTGGGTATTGGACCAAGATGATAGATATTTTATTATTTTTGAAGTACTGGGAGAAACCTGGGAAGTGATGTTTATTGGCAAATGCTAATGGGCGGGAGGTAGAATTTGGGTTTTGTAGAGGTTGTGTTCGTACAATTAACAATCTTAATTTATAGCAACCTGACACCAGTGGTTTTTTAATTTTTAATTAGCAAGCTTTTTAATCCAGAGCAAAAACACTATTTATACAGAGTTTTCTGGCTTTTGATCGTGTGTACTACCGTTTTTTGATTGTTAAGCTTTGTGTTTTAGGTTTTTATAATATTGTGGTCTCGTTGTTATTGCAATGTGAGCAAATTGATAACTTTTTTTTACATTTTGTGGTGTTTTCTAGGGATCTTATTGGGGTCTAATTCTATGTCTTCTTTTTAATAATGATTTTTTTTTTGTTGTAATAATTTTTTTTTTATTTACATATGATCTCAAAACTGATATTATTGCCATATTTTAGAATTTTGTGTAAAATATCTTATGGTTATGTTGTTGATAACAATATTCATTTTTTTTTGGCAAGTTGATCTGTCTTAAGGTTTTTTTTGTATTACAGGTCTTTTGGAATCCAAACTAGGTGTTTTCTGTTATTTTTTGCCAATAGTTTTAGATTGGTCATACTATAACCATAACCAGTTTATATTTGATTACTTACAGTGCTTGTAATACCGCTTCGCTATTGGGCATAGTGGTTGTTAATCTGTTAGAGTATAGTTTCGACTTTATAATATTTTTAGCACATCAATTGATAGTAGCCACCTCTGGTTAGAATACCAAAGAATGTTTACCCAGGTTTTTGTTTTTATATATACTAGCTTGTTTTACCTTAGCCATTTTAACTAAGTTTTGTTGTTACAAAATATCTATTCATCAGTTTTTTTAATTCTTCATTTTAAATGAATTGTAGGATATATCCATTTTCTACGTGTGGGTGATGTGTGTAACATTTTTAACTTTATCATTTGTTACGGTTCAATTCCTGCGATACCCTAGAAATACAAATATTAAATTAATACCATCAAGATTCAAATATATACTTAGCTTATATCATCATAGGCAATATCATGCACGTTAGGCTGTTTGGGTGGCCGATTCATATGTAATGTTTTAATTGTCCGATGCTGAAACACAGATTAATAATTAACAAACTACATACTACCAATCGTTGACAATGTCGGCGTGGATTGTTTTTGTTTATTGTAGCATTTCAGATTTAACAGGTACAGTTCTGATTGCCGATAATCAAGTTGACTTACCCGTTTTCCTTGTCGACAGAGTATATTCACATACACAGAATGATTAGTACTATTCCATCTCATTCCGATTTATATAATTCCGATTCCAATTCCAATTCCAGTTCCTCATCTTATTCCTTATTACAGTTTTAAAATCCTTTTCCTTAATTGTTGTTGTTGTTTCCATAACCTAAAACTAAGATACAAAGATGATTAATTTTGTTCAATGTTTAACGCGGCTTTCTATTGCATTGATTAATTATGACTTACCATTTCAATATTTAATCATTGTACCTTCAGTACTCCCAGTAATTAATTCAATTAATTTTACTTAATTGACCGCACACTTCACTTCCATCTATTCTCACTTTTCTGTAACTCAACAGGCGGCGTTGCCAACAGTACTTTTTATACTTTATTTTCAAGACTTAACTAAACTTATTAATTCTACTTAATGAAAACCTTTATTAATTGTTAATCTTTGTATCTTTTTCTTTTGTTACGTCTGTATTTTTAATTCCTGGTCAACGGTTGTTTTTTCCTTAATTAAAGTAAACTTACTGAGTGGATCATGCGCGGGGCAATTTCATGAGTTTTCCCCAGAGCGAACACAAGATCAACAGGTCCTTTTATATCGAGACTTCGCCTGTACAACTTCGCAAAGCGGAACGGCCGTTGGGTTTAAAACTTAGTGTTAATTCGTATTATACGGACTTAAAAACCCAGCGAGTTTTATTTAAAAGGATATGTAATTATTACCACGTAAGTTTGCTTTAATTTTCTTTATTTAATCCCCTTTTTGTCACCCTCGAATTTTAATTACAGATGTATTATTATTAAATTAGACTGGAATCTTTTTTTTTAATATAACGATTCTAACCAATATTAGTCTGGTACGTGTGTGTATGCATATATAAGATTTATATGGACAAAAACTATAAATCGTCATTAAATCGCTGGAGGCAGCAGCGCCACGTGGGAAGCTTCCACCCCTGTTTCTTTTCTTGTGATAGTTTAAATTGCGTGTTTGATCACCTCATTAATAATGTTATCATAGATGTTGAATTTATAATTCAAAACTGTTGTGTAAAGTGTAAAGTTGCCAATATTATATTTAGAATTAATTAGGATTGTTAACTGTGTGAAGATAGTATTGAATGAGAATTGTGATCGGTGTTGAATTCCGATATATATATCTTTTTTTTAATTATTTAATGGGTGCCCATTTAAAGCTGGCTTAAGTTAAAGTTAAGGTATTTTTGTTTGTTTGACTACCGAGTGGTAGCAATAGATTATATATATGTACATTGTTTTTTTTTTTTCTTATGTTTGGTTTTGTTTATGTATGTATACACATACATATATAGATATTTATTTTACATTTGGGTTGGAATTGAATATACATATATTTTTTTTATTTGTAATTTAATAATTAATTTTTTCGAGTGAATCCCTTTCCCCAACTTCTTTTAGATATTCATTTTTTTTTTATTGTTTTTTTTTTACTGTGGATTCCTGCCAAGACGTTGACGCACACCGCCGACAAATAAACAAAAGCAATTGGCGCCTGACATCTGGTGAGTGTTTGTTGATCTGTTATTTTAAACTGTGTTTCGGGTATTTTTGTTTGTGGACTTCGGCCCATCTCCACGAGCTGAGCCAGGCTAGCTCTTTAAAACATCAAAGGGCTAAAGGGCGCGTATCAATTTGGCGCCCAACGTGGGGCCACTGCCAAACAGTTCAGTGTAATCGTGTTATTATTAATATATGGTATTTTTGTTGGTGTATCGGCAGAATTTTTTTTTTGGACTTGTAATTTTTGTATATTTGTAAACAGGGGTGGAATAATTGTATTAATCATGTCAAAGTTAGAACCTGACAGATTAGTAAAGGAGGAACTCTTGTACGAGTTAGCGGTGCGGGGAGTGGTAAATTTAGATAAAGTAAAGGACATGGTAGCTGCCTTACGAGGTCTATTAAAATTAGAGAAGGATGGAAAAACCTTTACAAACGCGTGGGAGGGTACTATAGAATCAGAGTGCGAGATTTGCGAGACTAAGTTGGTGGATTTAGAAGCTAGCGTAAAGGGAAAGTTAGAACTTTCTACAATCCGCAAATTTGAAACTAGATTTGCCCATATAATAGCACGGTTGGAACGGTGTGAGGAATCCGCATCCTCAGAGGCGGAAACTGCTCGGAGTATTCTTTATACTAAAACCATTATTCAGTATGGGGAATTCCAAGATCTGGTCCAACAATACCAGGATCGAAAAAAAGATCTTGCGGCGGCACCACTGGCCGTACTTCTGTCGGAGACGATTCCTACCATTAACGTGGCGGAATCGACTCCGATAAGATTGCAGTCAGCGGAGGGCATTAATGTTAGTAACGAAGCCGGGTCTTCCATGCTGAATATTACTCTAATGAAACAATTAGATAAGGCGGGCGTACGGAAATGGGATACCACATTTAGTGGCGCAGCCGGAGAAAGCGTTAATAGCTTCATAGAGCGAATTGAAGAGCTGGCCGACGCGAGGTGTGTAAGTAGACAAATCCTGTTTCTTAGCGCGGTTGAAATTCTTCGTGACAACGCTATCTTATGGTATCGCGCAAATAAAACCACGTTGCACACTTGGGCGGATCTTTGTACCGGTCTTCGCAAACAATTCTTGCCGCGAAATTACAACGAACGTCTGTGGGATCAAATAAAATCGCGTACGCAAGGGGAAGATGAAAGTATGGGTATTTATGTGGCCTGTATGCGTAATTTATTCCATCGGCTTACTTATCAGATTAGTGAAGAAATGCGTCTTACTATAATTAAAAAGAATTTGCACCCCTCCTACAGGAGTTTCCTAGTGGCGGAAGACGTGGTCAGCGAGGAGCGATTAATTGAGTTGGGGAGACGGATAGAAGAGTCTAGGTGGGCAATTGACGAATATTGTCCACCTAGCAAAGGGAAAATGGGAGTCGAAACGGATTTGGCATATGTTAGTAGTGGGGTTAAGGGCATGAGAGTATGCGAGATAGCCCAGAGAGAACCGACGGAGGATCGCTGGAAGAGTCCAGGGTCAAGTCGGCAAGTGGTCGATAGTGGAAACTATCAACGTTTATCAGAATCCAATGCTCGAGAGAGGAATCAATCCCATTTTCCCAGGGAGGGAAATAATAATCAAACGGGCGGGCAGATTGTGTGTCATCGATGCAACAAATCTGGGCACATTGCCAGAAATTGCATGGCGCAAATCGTAAAATGTTTCGGTTGCGGTCAAGTTGGACACATGCGTGGTCAATGTCCGGGAAACGCTCGACGGGGTCGCTAGAAAAGAGGGTAGCGATTCCTAGTAAAGATTCAAGTGCAGGTGGTGGTTGTCTTGACCACATGTATTTGAATTTTATCCTCGCACAATCTGGGGAAGGTGAATGTCCGTATTTGTCAGTAAATGTCTATGGGGTGTCATTGTTAGGGTTGTTAGATTCTGGGGCTACAGGGGTGTTTTTAGGCGCGAAAGGGTTAAAACGGTTGAGATGTTTATCTTTGCGAATAGAGAAATGCGATACTTCCGTTTCAATTGCGGACGGCAGTCGAGTTAAGTGTGCAGGCCGTATTCAATTGCCTCTTGAGGTTCAGGGTAGGACAAAAATTTTTAATGTATTTGTAGTCCCAGAATTACAGCACAGTTTAGTCCTGGGTATCAGTTTTTGGGTGGGTATGGATATTATTCCCAATTTGCGTTCGGGGGAGTGGCATTTTGGGAGAGACGATGATGAGGTGGTCAGAAAAGGAAAACTGGCAATAAATTCGGTAATGGGATGCAGCGATTTGAGTTTGCAAGAGATGGCTGAGCTGCAAAGAATTGTGAAAGAGTTTTTCGAGAGTACCAAGGAGGTAAGGTTAGGGTGTACTAGCAAGGTTGAGCATAGTATCGTGACGGACAGTCCGCCAATCAAGACCAGATACTACCCGGTAAGTCCGTATATGCAACAAAAAATCGATGAGGAGGTCACTAATATGTTGGACTTGGGGGTCATTGAGCGGAGTTCCAGTGGGTGGAGCTCTCCCATTCTAATGATCCCCAAGAAAGACGGTACTCATCGGTTCTGCGTGGACTTCCGGAAATTAAACGCGGTGTCTCAGCCCTGCGCGTATCCCCTGCCTTACATCAACTCTATTTTAACTAAGTTGGGTAGCGCACGATATCTAAGCAGCTTAGATATTAAATCCGCGTACTGGCAGATTCCGATGGCCGAGGATAGTAAAGCTTTAACAGCATTTACTATTCCTGGTCGGGGTCTGTTTCAGTTTCGAAGAATGCCATTCGGACTAAGTGGTGCTCCAGGCACGTTTCAAGCCTTAGTAGATCGAATTTTCGGGCCAGAGTTAGAGCCTTATCTTTTTAAATATTTGGACGACATCATCATCGTCACTCCTGATTTTGCCACTCATATTAACATTTTGTCAGAAGTGTTTACAAGATTGTTGTCAGCGGGGTTGTCTCTTAACAAGGAGAAATGTATATTTTGTCGGGAAGAGCTTATTTATTTAGGGTATTTAGTAAACAGAGGGGGTTTAAATGTCGATCCCGGCAAAGTACGGGCAATTGTAGAGATGCCGGCTCCAAAAACGATCCGAGAGGTTAGGAGGTTTATGGGGATGGTGTCTTGGTACCGACGGTTTATTCCTAGGTATTCGGAGGCATCAGAACCATTAACTAACTTAACTAGGAAAGGTAGAAAGTTTGTGTGGAGCGAAGAGTGTGAAAGAGCGGTCAGTGTGCTGAAAGAAGCACTGGTGAGCCCTCCGGTGTTAGCCTGTCCTGACTTTGCAAAGCCCTTTACAGTGCAGTGTGATGCAAGCGATGTGGGGTTGGGAGCAGTGCTAACACAAGAAATCGGAGGTGAGGAGAGAGTAATTTCGTATCTCTCGAGGTCTCTCACTAGTGCTGAACGGAAATATTATCCCACTGAGAAGGAATGTTTGGCGGTCCTGTGGAGTATTGACAAGCTGCGTTGCTACCTGGAGGGAGGCAGGTTTACAGTCATAACGGACCATTATAGTCTGTTATGGCTGGACCACCTGAAAGACCCTCAGGGTAGGCTAGGCCGATGGGCCTTAAAAATGCAGCAGTTCAATTTTACCATCGTCCACAGGAAGGGAAAGGACCACGTAGTCCCTGATTGCCTTTCCCGGGCCATTCCTCAAAATTCCGTTCAAAGACCGTCACACTCGGTCAATACAATTGCGGCAGCGCCGATCAAGGACAAGTGGTTTTTGTCCATGCTACAAAGAGTTAAAGACACGCCGCTGAATCTTGTTAATTGGAGGGTGGTAGATGGGGATTTGTATCACTTTGTAGGGAATTCATTAGGGCAGGGGGGTTTAGATGCTTGCAGATGAAGAAAGGTAGTGCCGAAAGAGAAACGGAAAGAGGTAATTACTAAGTGCCATGATGACCCCACTGCGGGGCACCTTGGTATTTACAAGTCCTTCAACCGGATCTCTGCTCGATATTTTTGGCCTAAAATGAAGGCTGATGTCATCAGACACATAAATGCGTGTCCGGTCTGTGCCACCCACAAGCCACAGCAATGCAAACCTGCAGGGTTAATGGGCTCCCGGCCGAAGGTGTCACGCTGCTGGCAAATGATCAGCATGGACTTGATCGGCCCATTTCCCCGTAGCACTAAAGGTAACACGTTTGTGCTGGTCATTGCGGATTATTTAAGCAAATTCTCGCTGTTGTTTCCTCTTCGGAAGGCCACCACTCAAAACGTGTGTAAGGTAGTAGAAGAGAATGTTTTTTTAATGTTTGGGGTGCCGGAATTGCTCCTCACGGATAATGGGGTGCAGTTTCGTAGTAAGGAGTTTTCCCGTTTAATGAGCGACTATCATGTGAAAGTTAATTATAACGCCGTTTACCATCCGCAAAGCAATCCGTGTGAGCGGGTAAACAGAGTGGTCAAAACCATGATCGCCAGCTATATCAAAGACGATCAAAAGAAATGGGATGTTTACCTGCCCCAGCTCGGATGTGCTTTGCGAACAGCGCGACATGAAGTTACTGGGGAAACTCCTTATTATGTAAACTTCGGATGTGAGCTATTTTTGAGTGGCGACTTGTACGAGGAGAGAAGGATCAAGCAGGGTTTCGACGCGAGTGATGACAAAGAGGAAATAAGTAGTAAAGGAGAAATTTTGAAAGACCTACGTGTCGCAGTGCAGGATAAATTGCAAGGAGCGCAGGCTAAGGCACAGACTAGGTACAATTTAAGACGGAGACCTGTAAACTTTAATATCGGGGATAGTGTGTGGAAGAGGGAGTTCAAGTTGTCTGATGCATCTAAGAACTTTAATGCCAAATTAGGTGAAAAATATTCTGGACCTTACCTTATAAATAATAAATTAGGCTCAAACGTATATGAATTAATAACTGACAAAGGGCATTCAAAAGGCAACTACCATGTCCAGGATCTAAAACCTGTACACGACTCTTATGACTAATATTAATTAAGACTATTAAAATATTTCATTGTTTTATTGTCAGTTTATTTTACATTATGTCATGTGATATTTGTTTCAAGTTCTCTTCTTCCCTTCTGCTAATTTTTGTATGTATAGTTTTAAACATCTTATGGGGGATTACTTTCAATAAGGGGTGGCACAAAAAAAAAAAAAAATTCATTTCATTCATTTTTTTTTGGGGAAGCGAAGGTGGAGTTGTTACGGTTCAATTCCTGCGATACCCTAGAAATACAAATATTAAATTAATACCATCAAGATTCAAATATATACTTAGCTTATATCATCATAGGCAATATCATGCACGTTAGGCTGTTTGGGTGGCCGATTCATATGTAATGTTTTAATTGTCCGATGCTGAAACACAGATTAATAATTAACAAACTACATACTACCAATCGTTGACAATGTCGGCGTGGATTGTTTTTGTTTATTGTAGCATTTCAGATTTAACAGGTACAGTTCTGATTGCCGATAATCAAGTTGACTTACCCGTTTTCCTTGTCGACAGAGTATATTCACATACACAGAATGATTAGTACTATTCCATCTCATTCCGATTTATATAATTCCGATTCCAATTCCAATTCCAGTTCCTCATCTTATTCCTTATTACAGTTTTAAAATCCTTTTCCTAAAGGTGTTTTTACATTTGTCAATTTATTGTTCAATTTTAAGTACTTATTTATCTCATTAATTGCCGTCAATTTTACGACAATTTATTGTAGATTTGTTTCACTTTACATTTGGCAATTTATTGTTCAATTTCCAATACTGCCAACTGTATAATAGAACAGCTGATCGTCAGGTTATGTGGTAGATGCACTGTGACTGAATCATATATATTTTGCAGTTGGCTACACTTAACTTCATCAATAAATTAAAGCAAAGTAGGTTATGTTTTAATCTGATATTTTAATCTGACAATAAATTGGTCAATAAATTGACAAATGTAAAGTGACAATTTAATCTGATAGGGGCTTCAAGGTCAGTAAGTTCTTAAAATTGAACAAGAAATTGACAAATGTAAGAACACCTTTAATTGTTGTTGTTGTTTCCATAACCTAAAACTAAGATACAAAGATGATTAATTTTGTTCAATGTTTAACGCGGCTTTCTATTGCATTGATTAATTATGACTTACCATTTCAATATTTAATCATTGTACCTTCAGTACTCCCAGTAATTAATTCAATTAATTTTACTTAATTGACCGCACACTTCACTTCCATCTATTCTCACTTTTCTGTAACTCAACAGGCGGCGTTGCCAACAGTACTTTTTATACTTTATTTTCAAGACTTAACTAAACTTATTAATTCTACTTAATGAAAACCTTTATTAATTGTTAATCTTTGTATCTTTTTCTTTTGTTACGTCTGTATTTTTAATTCCTGGTCAACGGTTGTTTTTTCCTTAATTAAAGTAAACTTACTGAGTGGATCATGCGCGGGGCAATTTCATGAGTTTTCCCCAGAGCGAACACAAGATCAACAGGTCCTTTTATATCGAGACTTCGCCTGTACAACTTCGCAAAGCGGAACGGCCGTTGGGTTTAAAACTTAGTGTTAATTCGTATTATACGGACTTAAAAACCCAGCGAGTTTTATTTAAAAGGATATGTAATTATTACCACGTAAGTTTGCTTTAATTTTCTTTATTTAATCCCCTTTTTGTCACCCTCGAATTTTAATTACAGATGTATTATTATTAAATTAGACTGGAATCTTTTTTTTTAATATAACGATTCTAACCAATATTAGTCTGGTACGTGTGTGTATGCATATATAAGATTTATATGGACAAAAACTATAAATCGTCATTAAATCGCTGGAGGCAGCAGCGCCACGTGGGAAGCTTCCACCCCTGTTTCTTTTCTTGTGATAGTTTAAATTGCGTGTTTGATCACCTCATTAATAATGTTATCATAGATGTTGAATTTATAATTCAAAACTGTTGTGTAAAGTGTAAAGTTGCCAATATTATATTTAGAATTAATTAGGATTGTTAACTGTGTGAAGATAGTATTGAATGAGAATTGTGATCGGTGTTGAATTCCGATATATATATCTTCTTTTTAATTATTTAATGGGTGCCCATTTAAAGCTGGCTTAAGTTAAAGTTAAGGTATTTTTGTTTGTTTGACTACCGAGTGGTAGCAATAGATTATATATATGTACATTGTTTTTTTTTTTTCTTATGTTTGGTTTTGTTTATGTATGTATACACATACATATATAGATATTTATTTTACATTTGGGTTGGAATTGAATATACATATATTTTTTTTATTTGTAATTTAATAATTAATTTTTTCGAGTGAATCCCTTTCCCCAACTTCTTTTAGATATTCATTTTTTTTTATTGTTTTTTTTTTACTGTGGATTCCTGCCAAGACGTTGACGCACACCGCCGACAAATAAACAAAAGCAATTGGCGCCTGACATCTGGTGAGTGTTTGTTGATCTGTTATTTTAAACTGTGTTTCGGGTATTTTTGTTTGTGGACTTCGGCCCATCTCCACGAGCTGAGCCAGGCTAGCTCTTTAAAACATCAAAGGGCTAAAGGGCGCGTATCACATTAATTTAAGTTTTCTATTACAATCTTATATTTTAACTCAGTATTACGTTATGGGAATTGCCAAGTGTAAAATGGACTTGATGAAATATGTATTTGTAGTTGTCAGTTTAAACCTGAGAGGTAGATGTTGCCGAAGGTTGTGGTTTAGCAGTGACCGATTGAGTGTTTATTAGTATTCTTTCCTTTTTTATTGCAATGATTGTTGGTGAAAACTTTATTGCTTAAATTTTCCAGCATTTCAAGTAAAGGGTGTTTTTTGAAGTGCTTGAGAACTTTAAATAATAATAATATTTCATGGCATTTATTCTTTAAATATGATTTCTAGCATATGTCCGCCGCGGCAACGAATTACATGGTCTATTCGATTAGTCCAATATTTCACTACTGTTTTTAATAAATCTGGCTGTATGGCGTCAATGGTGGCTTGAATATTGGCTTCTAATGCTTCAAGAGTTGTTGGCTTGTAAGCATAAACCAATGACTTAATATAGCCCCACAAAAAGTAATTGAGAGACGTTAAGTTGCACAAACGATAAGGCTTGTTAACAGGACCATTTCTAGAAATAAACTTGTCACCAAATTGATTTTGCAATAAATTGATGGTTAAGCACGCTGTATGGCAAGTTGCGCGGTCTTGTTGGAACCGAATGTTGTCGATGTTTAGCTGATTAATTATTGGAAACAAAAAATCAGTCAGCATGGCTCGATAGCGCTCGTCATTCACCGTAACGGCATCTCTTTCATCATTTTGAAAGAAATAAGGACCGATGATGCCGCCAGCGTGTAAACCGCACCAAACAATCAATTTTAATGGATATAATGTTGTTTTGCTAATGGCTTGAGGATTGTCTTTGCTTCATATCTAGCAATTTTGCTTATTGACGAAGCCATTTAACTAGAAATGAGCTTCATAACTAAACACAATTCTTCGATAAAAATGCTCATCTTCGGCCCAATCAGAAAAATGCGACGTAAACGATGATCAGTTGACTTTAATTGTTGCACGAGGCACGTAATCCAAGATCTTTACGTAAAATTTTTTGTAGTTGAAGGACTAAGGCTAACAAGTTGAAAACGGCGACAAATCGACATTTTGGCGTCTTCTCTTTGGTACGCACATTTCTTTGTCTTGTTGATGGTTTTGAATTGAGAAGAGTAAAATTAGTGCGAACACGATCAATAACTGCACGAATTGTTTGCCCACTAGGCCCATTATACTGATTGTTAAATGGACGAAGTGCTCTATAAACTTTGCGAACAGATTTATTTTTTTGAAAGTAATTTTTTACTATTTGGAAGCGTTGTTGTGGCGTTAAACGATTCACGATGAATTGCCTAACCTTACTGAACAGAAATGTCAAAACAGTTAACATTTTCATTGAGTATAGACAGACAACTACCATCGAAACTTCTCATGCAGCTAAAAAAAAGACTTGTTTGGCAATTGATCTTAGATAAAAATGTTTGTTATAGGTTTGGCTTCAATGTGGCAGAGAAAATATGCATAGTTTATGATTTGTTTCTCTCCGAGTTGATGTTGTTGCATACATTTTTCGGGCATGACTAACTTGATTTTTTGTGTAGGTTGGTAAAAAAACTTTTAAAAAGATTGGGACTTATAGACGTATTGTCGGATTTTTTGTTTATATGACGACGTCGGGAGATACCTAGAAATTCAAACCTTATTTAGGTTACAGCCTTACGCTTGAGAAAACTTATTGAAAAGTAAATTATGAGAAGAAGAGGGAATGAAGTGTGATGTTGTGGTTTGTTTGGCTTTTTGATAGGTCCGGACTACTAGTGGTAACCGGTGGGGTGTTGTGTAGATGTAGTAATATTGTGTGTGAGGGTGTAATGGGTGGAATGAAATAAAGTTTGTTATTGCTTTCTTTTGGAGGGTTCATTCCTGACTTTTAACTCACTTGTGAGTCTGTTGCATGGATACTTATTGGGCATTTAGGAGAAAAGCGTTTACTAACATTATTTTGAGATTTTACAGCTTCTTTTTTAAATTGTGCAATATGGCAGTCTCCTTATAGGAGCCTATTTTGAAATGTGTAATGTAGCGATATCTGAAGACGGCGGTAATTTTTTTGAAGTCTTCAATTTTTGTTTTGCCGTTGACGGCGATCGCTTCAACAACGTTGTTTTTGAAAAAGTACGGACCAATGACACCGCCGGCCTAAAATCTACACCACATAGTAACTTTTTATTGCTTGGTAAATCTCGTGTGGGTTGGTGTTGTCCCATATACGGAAATTTTGCTTGTTAACATAGTCATTCATTCAAAAATGCGCCTAGGCGCTAAAGATGATTTTCCGCCAAAATTGGGGTCTTCTTCTAAACGATTTGAAGCTCAGTCAACGAATAGAGTTATCTATGGTCATGAACTTTGAGCTGCTGAGTTAATTGGATCTTGTACGGGTGTAGGGCTAAATTTTAACGCAAAATTTGCCAAATTGAAGTCTGCGATAGCCCGAGTTCATGTGAACGACGAGGAATCGACTGCTTTGGGTTCTGCTGTACACTTTCACGGACCGCGGCGATGTTCTTCGCCGATCTTGCGTTCCTTGAACGTACAGGTGTTGGCTGATTATTTAGCAAACCCGTTGTCTCAAATTTGGCCACCAAACGTGAAAAGTCGACTGTGAAGGGCCACTACGTTTACCGTAATATGACCGCAATGAGCGCAACGTTTGCACTAACGAACATTCATTTTGATAATAAAGTTTCATTATTTGAACGTTCTATTTAATCGTGTAAGTTCACATGGTGATTTGGCGTAAGTAACTGAATAATAAACAAAAGATTTGATAGATGCAAACAAAATGGCCGCCACGGGTTGTCAAAATCTACCCGCGTCAACTGAAAACCTCTTTATAAGTGTCACAGCTTGTCAAAACAAGTTGAGACTTATTTGGCATTTGACATCAGGAGCAGCAGAAACAGGAAGGAATACCAACTAAAAAAAGTCTAACAAAAAGATCGCTCCGAATAGACAACTTTTGGACACACAATCAGTCTAGTCTCAAGCATTAAGCAGTCAACATCTTTTTGAAAAGGTCAAAAGAGAAAGATACAGTCTAAGTTTTTTGGCGCTGCACTCAACCACCGGCAGAAACCATCTACAAGACCATTGCGAGCAAACTTACGGTCAAAAAAGTAACACCGTTTAAACCAAATCAACAAATGGAACTTAATACAAATAGTAGCAAAGCTAAGAAGAGAAAAAGGTTGCAGTCATGGTCACAAAACTATATCATTGTTGAAGTGGACTTTACTACTTTTTCCGCCGCCAGATATTTCACTATTATCTGGTGACTAGCGGCGGCCCACGCACACAGCGAACGATTTTTTGGGATGTTGCCATGCCTACTGGTGTGCACCACAAGATGTCCGCGTACATCTAGAAAATGTCTACACCGGACTAATACACTATACAAAACACACACAAACCGTAGTTTTACTTTAAACTAGTTAACAGGGTTTAATAACTCTTGAGAGCAAACATTTTTTCTTTACCTTGAAACCAACATTTAAAAAAAAGAGGACTACGAAGAAGATAACTAAAAGTATGTAAAACTGGAATAAGACAGAAGTTGGACCCAGAACTCAAAAGCACCTAGCAAACTAGAAAAACACCTAAACATTTGCCTGGAAGTATACACAAAGATGAACTAGAATGACTGACTGAGGTTACGCCTGAAGTAAGACTGGAAGAAAAGACGTCGACAAGATATCAAAGAAATCACAAATGCTACGGCCGCAGCCGTAAAACATACAGAAGCTAGGAGTGACACATTCAACATCTTCTTAAAGGAGTTACCGTCACACTCAGACGTAGCATGGAAGTTACTATCTCTGGACCGAGACATTACTCGGTAGGCAGATACAGAGTATACTGAAGCACTAGATTAAACCAGAAGTTAACGTTAATAAGTTGGAAAACAGAGATTGTTATTGTGCTACCAAATAAAAAAAATTACTGGTAACTTCACTCAAAATTGTCAACAGGATTTTAAAAAAAGAAATAAATAGGAGTAACAATCCACTTACGGCCGAAGAGTTAACACTGCTTAAACCATATTAAGAATCTAGAACTTTATGCAAATAGCAGCGGCAAACTTAAAAATAGGAAGTGGGTGGGAAAGTTATGGTCACAAAACTTCATTATTGTCAAGCGGGGAACTAATTGTCTTTTTGTTGCTAGACATCGTCTTTTTTGATTTATTGACCCACATTGGCATTTGCACAGCTTTAACCAATCTTGGCGTTGAAGTCTACTATGATCATTTGTTTTTTATTACTGTTTTTTTTTTTAATCTTTAAATTAGCTAACCTAATCAACTCCCAATTTCTATAATATTCATCAATTAAATTTTTTAATTATAAAAAAAATTTAGTTTTTTTGAGGTTTATAATGACAATAAACGGAATTTTGGCAGCTATTCATCAACCTTAGTGATGCTCTGCAAAGTTCAAGTGCAAAAAGGTTGTGTTTAGGCAATTAAAGACATTTGACTGCAGCAAATGCTTGCTTGGGTTTTTTTAATGAAATTTTGCGATGATTTTTGTTATTTTTTTTTTTTGCGATGATTTTTGTTATTTTTTTTTTTTGTTTTGTTACGTAAAATGGTCTTTTAGATTATACGTTCACATTTTATTAAAATATTTCAATAAGGTTTTATATATTATACCACTTATAAATTGAATAAAATTCTTCAAATATTTATAGACATGAATCTTAATATGGAAAATTCTTTCTCTAAAATATTTATAATAGCATAGCTAGCCAGTATTGCAATACAAGAACAAAATTCAATTAAAAATATCAACCAAATAGATAAAATATCAAACGGATGGCAGCCAAACAGCCTGTATGAGCATTTTCAACGTTTATAAATGTTGGCAACAATTGATTATCCCTTGCGAAAATTCCGTGACGCACTTAATTGAAAATTACAAGTTGCTACCGAACACGTTACTTTAATTAATTCAAGATAAACTCAACTTAAATGAATTTATAATTGCTTTAAGAAAATTTGTTAAAGTGCACGCTTCTTAATTATGCCTCTCATTAAACTGAAAATTATAATTATAATAAAATTATACTTATTTCTGTTTAAAAAGAAACATAAATCGATTGTAATTGTTTTGTTCTTGGGTTGTTATAATAAAAAGTAATGTCTCCGCACATCCCGAACTGTTTGCAGTTTGTGTCAGCATCGATGTTCAGATTTTTTTTATTGTCCCCATTAGGTATAAACAATTCGGGATAATCGAGTGGAAATCCTCACGGATTCAATTTGGAGGGATCTTCCCGTATTCCTTTTTTCTTGTTTCGGTTGCGTGGTATGGTAATCTCTTGAACGTTGCAAGTCGCGAACTTTATTTGCCGGAAAATAACATTTCATTTTGAATCGTTTGAATTGTCCTGGTAATGTATAAACCATCGGGAAATTGTCACATATTACCGCAAAAATGTTATAAAAAGAAAACACAATTGATATGTTTATGTAAAACTTAATAATATTAAAACAAATTTCATTAAACTTTACGCAATTATAAATCCTTCAAATTTCTTTACTTTAAAATAAGTTTTTTATTAAATATATAAACATTAACAAATTTTCCTTCAAACTGAAAGAAACTTCATCATTGAAACTTGATGTAACCTAAGGGTGCGTTTGCGAAAAAAATATATAAAAGCTTGTAGTGGAAAAATTTCCTGCTCCATTTTTATTTATTTACAAAACTGACGAAGACATTTTTACTTGCAGCTTGCAACAGGACGTATTTTGGTGAAGTGGGTCACACGTATGAATTGGAAATAAAACGACCTCTCGAGAAGCAACTGCCCTACCTGTGCTATTTGAATTTCACTGCAGCTGGAAAAAATCTGGGAGAACTTGTTCAGGTAAATATTTATTCATTGGCTTAACCAGCCGGAGTTGAACTCGTGGGACTCATCCGCCCCCGTATACCACTAGACTATTAAGCAAATTGAAATATGTTAATCTGCGTGGCTTGTTGGATTGCGTTTTCGGCAAATGCGGCCGAGTCAAAGGAGGAAGATTAACACACGTGGAAAAGCTTTTAAAATATTAAGCGGTGTATTTTTTTTTCCTGCTGGATTTTCCGAGTTGCCTCCTACTCCGTTTATTTCGGATTGATTTATCGGAGAGGCGATTTGCATAAATCCGTTATAAATTCCGATTGTTGGTAGTCGGAGGAATTTCTAATTCCAATTAATTTAATTGGTTTATCATAGTTTGGAAGTTTTACAGTTTGGATTATATCAAAACTAATTGAATCATTCTGTAGCAATTAGAAAGTTCAGTCGCAATCGGAATTAATAACAAAGTTGACCTTACTGGTGGTTATATCTATGATACCAAACATAAGTAATGAATATTTATCATTAAAGATATACAATTTTAAAATCAATTATGTACAGGTTATAAATTTTATAATCCAAACAGAGGTACATGCAAGTAGTTCTATTAGAAATCAAATGGTATGTCTGTAGATATTCCTCAAACATTATTATTATTGTAAACGTAAGCGGACTATTTTTGTCTACATCGTAATTAGACAAATTGTATACTACACAAGCCTTCAGTTTACAACTATAAACTAAGTAACACGCTCACCTATCTAATATGTTTTTCATTTATCTTAAAATTTTATTTATTATTAACAAACTTTTGGTTAAGTAAACAGGTTACATTGAGATAACATACCATAAGATGTCTAATTCAGTAGTTTTTTTTGCTGGAGTTTGCATGAGATTGGTACAGTTTGTATATATTAGCTTAGATCTTTGCCAAAAACACTTCCGAGTCGAGTTCAGACCAATTCAGGTCTCCAAATACAGGTGCTACGTTGATCGATATAGAAGGTACCTTGTAAAGGTTGTTAAACATATTTTGAAAACCTTTAGAACTCTTAAATTTTTAAGGTTGGATTGTTTTCCATTGCGGGGTCTAGGTCGTGCGTGGTTTAAAATGATTCTAAAATTTTTTAAACGAGATAAGCTTTAAAGGTCTCTCGTTTTGAGTCAAAGTCATGGTTAACTTTGCCCAGAAGGTCTTGATCTAGCTTCCCTGGCGTATTTTGGGTTTATTATTTATTTGGTTTTTTTACTCTTAAAGTACAGAGTTTGGGTTACTATTGTTTTGTTAAGAATAACTTTGTTTAAATTTTCAAAATGTTGTTTTTTGTCAGCCAAGAAATTATGAGTAGAAGTATGGTTTTATACTGGCTTGGGTTTAAGCCAAAATATACAATTGAGTTTCTAAAGTGCTGCATAGAACTGCTCTAGGTGCTGAAAGCGTCTCGGTAGTTGTTATCATTGGTGGGTTAAGAAATAGTCAAATTTGGTTAAAACAGCAAAAGTTGTTTTGGCGTTACAGATTTTGTTGGAGTTTGCATGAGATTGGACGATTTTTGGTTCTGAATCAAAGTCACGGTTAATCTTGTTTAGAAGATTTTGTTTTGTTTTGGGTATTTTATTGGTTTGGTTTTTTAATCCTTTACGTACAGGGTATAGGTTACTATTTTTTGCTACTAGTCACAGAAAACAACGCTCTTTTTAAAACTCAGCTAGGAAATTATGAGTAGATGATATATAATTATGTTTTTTTAAGGAGTTGCGTTGACGTTTTTTTATGGATTAAAAGCATGTCGGTAGTGCTATAGTTAGAAGGTTGGGAAATGGTCAGATTAGGTGACTTTTCCCCCACTTTTCTAAAAGAGTCTTCTTAGAGTCAAGACGTCCTAGTTGGTTTCTTATTGGTAGGGTTGAGGCTCCTTGACTTAAATTGCCATATTGGGCAACAAATGTTAGATGTTAGACAGTGTAAATAGTCCGGAAGTTGATGTTAGTTAATTAATAGGTTTTGATGTTTAATTAAATTTTACGTCAAGAATTGGAACGGCTTCCTTTAAATAAAACAAAAGTTTATTTAATAACCCAATGCGACTATGTCAAAAGTTGTCAGAAACTATTGTTTCTCTAGTGGTTTGTGTCTTAGATTGGATTGGTATCTCTTGTCCGTCCACATCTTATTGAGGTTAGTGCTTGAGAGTTGTTTATGATGCAGTCATTGATGTATTGGTTTTGACGTTGCGATGGAAACTGATTATAGTTTTGGTAGGGCAAGATCTTGGTGGTTGTTGTTGATAATGATTGCAGCTGCTTACCAACATTGCTTCGAATTACCTAAGGTAAGTTTTTGGGTCTCTAAGCAATGCGTCCAGGGTCTAATTGAAGTTCTTGGCTTTGGCGGAGTAGTTTAACAGTGACAATTGGGCATTAATTTAAATTATTCCATGGGAAAATTAATTTTGTGCGGTGATTAGTTGTTGGGCTGCTTTGGTGTTTTTAGTAAACGTTGTCGCTGTAATGAATAAATGATTTAAACAAAGTTTTTTATAGGTAAAGGAGGAGAATTTTTGAAAAATTGGTTCAGATTTGTCTAAGTTTGGTTGTAAAACCACGTTGGGAGAAGTACCTACCTACTAAACTTTTTCCCATGGGTTGAATTGTAAAAGTCATCTACTTTTTTGATTTTTGATAGAGTGCGTTGGCAGTTGACATTCTTCTTGGTGAGCTCCTGGCTTGCTTTTTCTGTTTTTGTTTAAAGTTTTGGCGCAGCTGGTTTTTGTTACTTTTATATCTTGCAGCAGATTTTATGGGTTTGCGCAAAGACAAACGTCATAGTTAATCAAAGCAACTTAGAATAGAGCTGGCGGGGTTTATATGTAATGATTTCTATGTGCGATTCTTTAAACTAGCACTTTCACACATTCCAAGTAGATGGAAAATGATTAAGGTGTACTGAATCTAGTTGTGATGATGGAGACTAAACAAACAGATTACCAATTATTGATAAACAAACACAGATTGTAAATCTCCGGGTTTATATACCGGGAATTACAAATGTGTTACAAGAAAAAAAAACACTAAAGATGAAATCCGATTTTATCAACATTTATTACATAGAGAAATCATTTAAAAATACTTATTCGTAGTCAAAGTAGTCATATACAAATAGAGGAAGTAACATGTGAATTACCACTTCTTCAAAGGTACCTAATTGGTGGTTGTTTGCTCTAGGATTTGGGCGCGAGTTGGCGCCAGATGAATTGCGGTTGGCGTCAGGTCTATCGTTATTAATAATAATAATAAATAATAAAGATTTGTTGGTTCTCTGCGGTTGGCGTGCAATACAGTAAGGTTAGTAATTCTTTGCGGTGGAGGGTGCAAAACCGCAAAGTGCATTAGGGCCGGAGAGCATAGTGAATCTCCTCGGTACAGTTGTTGGTGTTGAAATGGTCATCTAGTATTTAGATGGTCATCTGGGTTGTATGGTGTCTTTGTTTTAAAAAAATTGGTTGTGTACTTTGGTCGTAAACTTGCTGGTTACGGTAGTCACTGGTGTGGCTTGTAGCCATCAAGTGGAAGTGTCCATTAGTTAGTATGAACTTGTTTCCTAACTTTGTGGTGTTTAAGGAACTTACAAAATCTATAACGACCTTCTCCCTTGTTTTGCTGGGACGTTTTTAGCAGGGCTTTATGTTGCGGAGTTCTAGCTTTTACTATTGAGCATATCATACACATGCTGAAGAAGGTTTGGACCTTTTGCCGAGTTTTTTGGCAGCGGTAGGCTTAGAAGATTATGAAATAGTGATGTTTAATAATTTTGTATTGTGCATAAGCCGATACTGGTTTTTAGGAGTTATTTTTACTAATCTTGTAACCCAGGCTTTTAGAGAGATGCCCGCTAGAGGCGTTTTGTTTATTTTTCCTAGTGTGTGTTTTACCTTGAAGTCATATTCTTGTAACTGGAAAGACTAATTTTTTAATTTGGCATCTGCTGAGTTTCCCAAACAGGCTTGAGCCTTAAATTGTTATCCGTATAAACCGTAAACAGTTTGTTTTGTTGGTATCAAGTCTGGCATGTTGTTAATTTGTAAATAGCAAACAATATTATGTGTTTACTTTGATCTATTTCTTGATAAAGTAGGCTCCAACGCCAGTGTTTTAGGTGTCTGTTTGCTGTGGCTTAAATAACTTCAGGGGCTTAACTTGCTCAAATGCCGTTTTTTTCTTCTTGGGTTCATTAGAGGTGCGGCCATTTAGGTGTACCCAGCTATGTGTTTCTGTAACCACGTACACTGGCCTACGAAGCTACGTATTTATTTTTTGTTGTTGAGCAGTGTTTGCTTTCTGATTATTTCGAGGTGGTGGGTCAGGGGTCGAATCCAAGTTACGTTACTAGTTTTTGTAGATTGCAGTTCTATTAGTTTCATTTTGGATAATATTGTGATAGAAGAGTTTGGAAAAATACTAAGTAAAGTCAGTGTCTTGGTCTTTAAATGAGTTATATTTCTTATGATGACTCACACGTTTTATTGCCATCCAAGAGATAATGCAACCGTTTTTTGGTACTCCTAACTAAGGCAGTTTATGATCTTAAGTTGGTTGTCTAGTTGAGATTCTTGAGGGCTGATGAGGTTGCGTTTAATGATAAAGATAGTGCCATTTGTGTTTGTAGCCAAGATATGTCTACCATTGTTTTTGTAGCATAGATATTTGCTTTATCAATATATTAAATTAGGCATGCTCCGATGTAGATAGCACTTTCCTTCTTGGTTTTATAATGTTGGCATTATTAGTCGTTTTAAGCTGATATGTCAAAAATTTAAATTCACAAACTTGGCTTTATAGTGATTAAACTACGTTACTGATTTTTGCTTAATGTTAAAAGTCGTAGTCAAATATTGGGAGCACATTTGGGTGAGGTTAGTTAGATAATGTATGCTAATAGACACATTACGTTGTTAAAAATGTGACGTAGTCGGTTTTTTGCTGGTTTTACTCAATACTGTGATTAGTTACAATGTTTAGGTTCATTGGGATATGCAACTTTTGACTTTTGCAGTTTATTTTAATCTTTGATGAATATTATGTTTGCTACAGTTTGGTTAGGTACTCGCATTATGTCAGTTGAAGGAAATTATATAAAAGCCATAGTCGGTAGGTAAAAACTTAATTCAGCTATGAAAATCATGGCTGGTACGTATTGGTAATGAAATATGTTGCTTCAGTCAGTGTTGCATTTAAGCAGACATTTTTTTATTTATTTATTAAATGGAACTGTGTTCGGCAAAGGAATCGAAATGGCGCAGTTGAAATGTAGAGTATTTTTGATGGATATTATGTTTGATGCAATTTGGTTAAGTATCAAAATAATGTTTGGTGCACCAAAATGGCGCAGTCGGTTTTAGACAGTTGGCATTTGGTTTGGGTAGCAACGTATAATTTGTAGTTAAGCCTACGTAAAGCTTGAGATTGATTGTTGCGTTTTGGTTCCATAGTGAGCACGTAATAATATTTTTTATAAAGATTGTTTGCAGTGATCTTGGCATGTTGCTTAGTTTTGGCTTATTATAGGTTTACTGATTTTTGTGAGTATATACATTATTGCAATCGGTATCAATGTTAAAAAGTCTTACTTGTTTTTGTAATATACGGTCTATCGTATCGGACTGTTGAGGTAGATGTATAGTAATCCCACAACAGCTTGGCTGGTATAATAAGCACTTTAATATACACAAAAATTATGTTTGCACTTATGCCTTTGCCAGTTTTAGTATCCTCTTCTTGCGTTTACATTGCACATATTCTATTGGCCACGCTGTACTGCTATTATATGGTGTGATAGCTCATTTGTAAAGCCTTTGCATATCATGTTAGCAGCTCGGAGTTTGATTTCCGAAATGAGTTTAAAATAATAACATGCTCTTTATCCACTAGGGTGGTTTGAAAGTCACTTAATAAGTAGTTGGTCTCATCAAACTTCTTTAAGCAAGTCGTGGACTTACTGTGGCGATGTAAAATAGCGGTAGAAAGCACAATCAATAGAAAAAAATTAAACTTATGTTATATTGGGTGGATTGTCTTTGATGGAAGTATTCGGAAATTTTTATAAGACACCAAGTTGACTCTCCACCGTAAAATGGAATTTATTTGATTTTTAATTTTTAGACATTGCATATACCCATCTCATCACAAAGAGTGAGTGTTTAAAAAGATGATTCTGAAGGTTGCAGTTTTTTCTAGGGATGAGGTATCGTCTTGATGAAGGCGGTTTGTTTGTCTGTGATGGGTCTAACATTAATGGCATTGCAACAATCCGTAGTATGGTGATTAATCTGCTGCTTGGCATTGTAGTTTGTTGCTGATTTTTTGTTTGGTGGCTATTTTGCGTTTAACAAAAATTATTATTTAAAAGGAAGAAAGAATAATTTTATGATAAACAACTTAGAGCAAGTTATGCTATCCAAACTTTGTTTTTGCTATCTTGGAAACAGCAGAAAATTCCTTTCAATTTTGAGCACGTGCTTGACTTGACTATTATAGTTGTATCAAACATTAGGAGCATTGTCAGTTAAGGTTTGCAGTTGCTTTCAGTTTTTCTTGATATAAGTTTGCTACCAAACGAAGTTTGTTGATAAAAGTTGTGGATACATACTATGATTAATTACTGGATTCCGGATAAAGAGTGAATTAAATTGATTGATCACTGTTTAATTTAGGTTTATCGGGTGCTAGACTTTAAATGCCATAGTTGTTACTGTTAGACATATTAAAATTATTGTAGGATCTCAAATTTGCGTAGTTGGAAAAACTGATTTTATTTAGTTTATTTGGTGGTACTTTTATCCACGATTAAGTGAGGGATTGATTGACGTCAGCACTGATTTGATGCCTAAGTATTTAAGTCTGTTTTAAACTTGCACTTTTATGAGTGTCAACGCGGTTTAAACACTGGTAATACTTGTGATTTTTACTTTTGGAATGTTGCCGGTGCGTTTTTCATTTTGAAGGGCATCACTTTAAACTGGTAGGTGTCCTGGCTGGAGCGGCAAAAGTTGTTAAATATTAGTGGGTTTTATTTACCTTGTAACATGCTTTTGGATGTTTTCTACAGACTCTCAATGCTTTTGTTTCAGCTCTCTCTTTAATCGAGAAAGCAAAAAAAAGTTGCACGGAGCCAAGTCGGGACTGGAAGGGAGCTGGAAGACCACCGAGGTGTTGTTTTGGGCCAGACAGTTGGCAACGATGACGGCCGTTTGACTAAGGGCATTGTTATGGTGGAGCTTGACCTTGTCTTTGATGTCAATCCTTACGCGCGCGACCGGCGTTTCAATCTTTTGAGCATTTTGAGGTAAAATGTTGAGTTGACAGTTTTTCTTTGCGGTACAAACTCAAAATGGACGTCAAAGAAGGTAATGCTCATACGCGTTTTTTTGGGGCGGAGGGGATGATTTTGTGTGCCACGCGGTGCTTTTCCGTTTTGGTTCTGAGTTGTACTCGAACATCCAGAATTTGTCTCTGGCTACAACAGAGTTAAGAAAGTCCGGCTTATTTTGAATCAAATCTAAAAGTTCTTGACAGCGCAAAATTACGCCGTGTTACAAAGTCGAAAAACACACTTCACGCGGATACACGTTTTGGAATCTGTATATGTACCAGTACCTGTATATTTTTTGTAAATTTTTTTTTTTACAATGTAATTGATTATGGATTTTAGATTTTACTTTTGTTGGTTCTATGTGTTTTAATGGATACTATTATGTTTGTAGAAGCTATTTAATTTGTGTAGTTCACAAAATTTGATGATTCTTCTTTATTGTTATTTGTTATATTTTTTCTACTAGATTTTTGTAAATGTTGTTATTAACTATTGTTTTCTTTTCTACATTTTGTCTGTTTTTTGTTGGTTTGTAAATTCTTACGACTACCTGTGCTATAAATTTTTTTTTTTTTTTTTTTTTATTAGTTTCTATAGATTAATTTTACTTTTTGCATTTCTCTTTTATTAAAATTCCAACTTGCTATGTTAACTGCCCTCTATTAGCGAAAACGCTATAATATGTTTACTGCGGTTTTGTTAAATTTCGATTTTGTGTTCCATCCTTAAATGTTTCATGTTGTTATTTTGATTTTTTTGGGGTCGTTTTTTTGTATATGTTACTTGATTTTGGTTGTTGTTTACAACTAAGTTTTTACTTAAATTAGCAGAATTGCTCCCCTTGTACACGTCAGAGCTCTTTCTCAAGGAGGTAACCTACCTGGGGAATATCTATTTTGTTTTTTATTCTGTTATGTTTATATTAAACATCTTTTTTGTTTTGATGTGTTAGGTTACTTAGGCTTAACCCCTGAGCCCCTTTTTACCCGTACGTCCTTTACTCGTAAGGTTGTATTCTGTTTAATTATTATATAGTCGATAATAGATCAAAGGTTCCTGGTTTCTTGTGTCCATGTGTATTTGTAGATTTTCTTGTGTTTGTAGAATCCGTTTAATATCCTAATGTTTTGCAGTTCACTAAGTTCCGTCAGTCGTTTGTTGAAGTTCCAATTTGATCTTAATCAATCTTTCGTTTATTGGTTTCCATTATTTTATGAATCGTTTTAGTTATTTTTTTATTAGTATGTCAACATCCGCTTTTGCTCTCTGGTTTTTATCCACTCTACTCCAAAGCAGCAGCTCTATCTACTTTTTGCATCTGCTTCTTTTTCCTTCTTTTTTATTTTGCTAGTTATGAGAATGTCAATATTCATTCTGTGGAATTGTTGTGTGACCTCCATTACTTTATTTCTCCAACCGTGCTCGTTCCATGTACTTACTATCATCTTTCTTTTGCTTTTCTTATTTGTTGAATACCTGACTAAAATATCAGACTGGGTTTCTAATATTTTGAACATCACTCACTGCCTTCCCCGTATCCGATTGGAGGCTCCTTCTTAACGAGGTATGGGTTTCTACTCGGGGTCTGCTTTTGGTTTTGCTTTCTATATCTGTATTCCTTTCCTTTTACTCTGTGTTAGGTTGTTAACGCTTAACGCCAGAACTTTTTTTAGTAGTGCCATTTGTAGCTCTTCCCCTTTCTTCTGCCATTGTGACTTTTATGTCATCTTTTGCCATCGGGACCTAACAAGGTGCTATTAGCCAGGCCAGCTGAACCCTGGTTTTTTAACGAGGTTGTTACTCCTCCCCTCCTTTTTTTTTATCCTGAGACACGCATTGGCATTTAGCAATAGCTAAATAACGAAATGGATATAAAGTTTTTTAAAGTTTCTTGATTTTTTGGTTTTAAGTGACATTATTGAGGACCCTGTTGTTTCCGTAGAAGCGCGTGTTGTCGTCCGTATTTTTTACAAAAACAACAGAGGCAGTTAGCAGTTTTTTTAATTGTTTAAAAATAGTTGCCTTATTGTAAGCATTGTAATAGACGTATACGGGCGGTTTGTTAGATTTATGTGGTGTTTGACAAGCTTTCCACGTTGTGGGTGTGACGAACTAATTGTTTAAATTTTGTAGTGTCTGGGAATAAATGCTTTGGTAGTCGAATGCCTTGGTTGGTGGTGTTTTTTGGGGTGCTCAGTAGAAGGTAGATTGGATGTTTTTGTTGTAGTGCATATACTAACGGAAATAATCTATTCCCCCATTTTTGGGCAACCAGTAAAGTAACGGAATGTTGCTTGTGCCTAATGGTCATATCAATGGTGGTTTTGCCAGTCGTGTACAGAAAAACTGCAAAGCTAGCTTGGGCTACAAAGATCATTAGGGCCAACTTTAAGCTGTGGCTGGTGATTGGCTGTGATGGATACCCGGTGTAGTGCGCTTTTTGTTAGGTTTGGGCCGATGGGGTTTTTGGCTTTTTTCCAGGCCGGGTTCTAATCAAGTTTGTTTTTAAATTAGGCCTATCATCTTGATGGCCGTGCTGAGAAGTTGGTCGAACAACTGAAAATCGATAATGTCCAAAGATTGTTGTAGTGGTTTTGCTTAAGTGGTTAGTACGTTAGTTAGAGTTTGTTCTGGGTGATGTAGGCAGAGTCGCTGGTCTAACGTTACATTGCGTCGCAAATAAGACCGGTTTTTAGGGGCGTGGGTGGTAGCTTTTTGTATGGTTTATGTTCATTTTTGATTAAATTGCAGAGCTTTATTTTTTAAGTTTTGTACTAAAATACGGTAATTAACGGTATTTGGTGCAGGGTCAAATGTTGTTTGAGGTTGCTGAAGAAGAAGTGCAGGTCTTTGTGGGGTTTGCCGCATAAGCGGTATAGTTTGGCTTGATATAGGTTGTTATTCTTTTAGTTGTATTGGAATAGTTTTGAGTATTGCCAAGTAAAGTTGTTTTCTTTTCTGTTTTTCTCCTTACTTGTTTTTAGTAGTTAGTTCTTGTGTTTTTTGGAAGCCTTACGTTGTGCGCCATTTGTTCTTGTTAAGCCTTCGAGGTTGGCGACGGAGGTTGCTAGTTTAAGGTTCACCTTATGCTTGCTACTGGTAGCTGCTACACGCACTTTTACTTAATTTCTCAACAACAAACCGTCGGTTTTTTATTTTTTTGAGTAGGTCATTGCGTTAGAAAAAAAAACGGAATTTATATTGGACCAGCAGCTTCCGTCTTTAATTTTAAATTTTCTCATCTGTTTTCTGCTTCTATAGTTTCTAGTTTGGTGTTCACTGTTTTATACGTGCATGGGGTACCACAAGATCAGTTTCAATGCTCACAGTTTTAAGCGAATAACGTTTTTGGATTTTGCTCTATTTTGGACATACAAACACAGTATATTTGGCGTTTGCATCTCGAGTTAGAAAAAAAAATATTTTATTGTATAGCCTATCAATTGCTCACCGTTTATACGTCTTTTGTCTCCATCTTTTTTGCAACCTTTCTGATACTTTAGATCTGGCTTTCACCCACTTTCGAGAACTTGTCTTGACTATCTTGTATTAGGAGTTTTAACGGTGAGATGGCTCAGTTATAGAGCGTTAGCGTAGCACGCTAACAGTCCGGGGTTTGATCCCCAAATATGACTAAAATCATAATTTGCTCTTTAACCTCCGGGGTGATTCGGAAGTCACCTAAAAAACCGTTGGTCCCATCAACCCGCTTCAAACAAGTCGTAAGACTTCTGGAACAATGTAAAATAGCTGTAAAAAAAGCGCAATAAAGAAGATTGGCGGGATACCGATATTATTTATTTAACTTTTTGCATTGTTTAGTTCTGAGTTTGCATTAGTTTTATTCTTTTGCTAAAAACAATATTAGTAGCCCTTAGTAATTGCGTTCCGCAAATTTTTAACAAAGATTTAAGATTTGCGTTGTTAATTTGTTTTGGACAGTATAATATTGTGCAAATTCAACTTTCTTTCCCCCTTTTTTTAAAGTTTTATGTAATTCCGAGCGGAAGCAATTTCTATTGTTTACTTTTCATATAAAACATAGTGAGAAATGGCTATTTAAAACTATTTCGGGAGGTTTAAATCCCCTTTGATGACCAGTAAAGTTAACGTACAGTATTTTTTAAATACACGATTATTACCGTACCGATTGGCAAAGCTGCCCACGTTCAAAAATAATGACCTATATATTTTTTTATTTGGCATCGGCTACGGTTGCAATTTATTAGCCTTCCTTTTTGCTGTATGCCCAAGTGTGCACTTAATAAAATTTAAATAATAATTATGGTCAAAGTCAAACTGAATGTTAACTACAAACATAACAAATTATTGTTTAGTTGCAATAACCGAGTTATTGAAGCGTTTTTACTTTATGAATAATGATGAAAGTCACTTATCACAACAGGCATAAAGTTCTAACTTATATGTGAATACACTCAATTTCCTACATTATAAAATATTAAATAATTCCATACTTTTGACAATGGAAACTTTCTTACGCATAAAACCGTAGCTTTTAGCACGCACAAGTTCTTATATGTTCCATTTAGACCTTAAATATGTAACATTAAATATTCATTTCATGTTTGACGCTTATAGTTAGGGTTAGCCTATTACAAACTTGTAGGAAAACAGGACCCGGATGTCCTCGAGAGGGTTTAAAACACCAAGGAAATCCGCTGGGAAACTACCATGAATTATGTCAATCTTATCCGTTAAATTCACCTGAAACAAAAACACACATTAAAATTCAATTATCAACTACATTTACATCAAAAACAGATATGTCAATGTCTGTTCATAACAAAAATTGAAATTAAATTTTCACTGATTTATTAATAATGATTGCGTATGCGAAATTAACGGATCAATATAGTAATTTGTCAGGCCGGAACGAATATTGCTATATATCGACATGAAAATTATTAATTAATAGTAAATACACGCTACAGTTTGCAACTAATTAGAAATATGTTGTATATATTCCATATATCATAGGGGTTGTGAAATTAGAATTTATGGCAATGATATTTAGCGCGCGGGTATTTAAAATAAACCCAAATAATATATCAAACTAAGTTCGAGATATTAAACAAGAACCAATTTCGCATTCGGTTGTGGATTTAAGGGTTCACGATCCCCCAATTTACCCAGTTTAAAAAGTGAAATATTGCGGGCTTCAACTGTCTAGATTCGAGATACTTAATTAAGGAACAGTTTATTCATTCATTATAATTAAAATAGTTTTAATGTAAATTGCTTAATTCAATTTAAATAGTTTTTATTTAATTACAAAGTTAATTCACTTAGAATAATATAATTAAGCAAATTAAATATAAAACAATTTTTATTTTTAATCCAGGATGTAGTACAGAAGCAATTAATTTTATTTATTTAATTTTGTTTTGTGAAATATTAGAATCCAGCAATTGAGTCACATTAATTAATAATAATACTTTTCAATTTGAGGTATCTCTTACATTATTTCAAACTCAACCATATAATTAAATATAACCTTCCTATTCTGCGTCGTAGTTTAATTTATCACATTTCCAAGTGTCGAGCATTACTATGAAAACACAGTCAAGCAAAAATATTTTTTATATAATTAATCTGGTTTAAAGCAAACATATTTTACTCACACAAGACTCTAAACATAAAGAGTTAGATAGAGAACTAGTTAATATTTTTACCACCACAAAAATGCAAATATTTGCCTTACTTCAAGCGCATTGCGTGCTAAAAGTGAACTTTACGCACAGGGTCATCAAAAGTGACCTCTAAAATGTCATATTTAATATTTAATAATTTTTTTTTTGTGTACAGTATTTTAGTCATAAAAGTAGAACTTGCACAACTTGCATGTGTTTATTTTGCATTAAATTACGTTTATACTCGTGGGAAATGGATATTACTTCTCCACTATACTACATATTACGTACATGTGGAATGTGTTGAAGTTATCCACTTGTAGACCATGTGGGTGCTGGAGTACGCATGTTGAATTATATTGTCATTGAGTGAGTCATTGAGTTCATTGAGTTAATTGAGTTAATTGAGGTACTCTATTATTGTCTGAGATAATTCGCAAGCATAAACCAAGGAGGTTTTGGGGGTGACTGTATCAAAGTACTTGGCATTGCTTATCATAGGTTGAAGAGTCTTGCAAGAGGTGTTATCTGGCATCACAATCTGTTGGTTTTATGATTTAAAAATAATATTAAAAGTAATAAATAAAATAAATGATCTGTTTGTTGAGCTGTACTAGATAATTATCTACAAGTTTAATTGATAAAAAAAGCACTGGGAATGATGGAGGCGTAGCAGTAGCGCGCTGATGGGAGAAAACTAATTAATACACAACGTTAATCCTCGGTGTGGTGGTTGAGCGTTATTTACCTTTTTCAAACTATACAAAAATGATTGTTGATGTAAAAACTGAATCATTATCACCATTACAAAGAAAAACTAGTTTTAGTTTTGTTTTTTTAGTATGAACTTTTTCAGTTTTCTAAAGTAAAGTAGTTGCAACTGATTGTCTTTGCTGTTGTAGTTGACTTTATTTGTAAGATTGCTGTGTTTGAGGTTTGGTTATTTATTTATTTACCACATAATTGATGTAAACTGATTTTTATTTATAAGATCTGTAGAGTTGTCTTGGCATAGACATTATGTTGTCGACGGAGGAATTATTAAAATTACTCAACATTTTCTTGGACCAAAAGTTGGTGTGTGTTGGTAGCAAAGCATTTTTACTTTGATAGTGATAACAATGTTATTTTTGAGTAGCATCTGCAAAGCCAGACTTTGGAAGGCCTCAAGACCATTGCGATGCTAGTTTGCGGCAGTTCCTTAATAAGGTTGCTGCGGCAACTCATGCTGTCTCCGGTTATCTTTCTCTATACACGATTTTTCTGTTCTACTTCTTACGCTGACTTATATCTCGCTTTTCTCTGTTTGTAATAATCTTAGGTATCTTTTTAGTTTCTTTATACCTTTGTTAACTTTTTCCTTGTCTTATTCTCTTTCTTTTATAAATATTTTGGTGTAGCTCTATTAGGTGTATTCCCTAATTTTTGTTTAGAATTTCTATTTGGGGTTAGTTTTCTGTGTTTTCTGGTTCACAAATATACTGGGACTAAAAGTTGCATTGTCTGTCAACCTTGAGATAACGTATGTACTGTGTGGAATTTGCTTAGTTAATTCATTCAGTTTGCTTTCAACAAAATTTAGATTATGAGAATTTAGATACTTTAGCGACCTGCAGTTGTTACTTCAGTGTTGTTCAGCTTGAAAGTGATTTTTTCCACGAGTAGCACCGTTTTGTGGGTGGCCAGTTATAGCTCTCTTTTTTTAGCCATTGCTCTATTTTTTGCTTTGCCTCTGCTATGATGCATTCTAGTTCTACCTAAGAATTTTTTCATAATCCACAGAACCGATTCTTGAAGCAATAACAAAAAAGCTAGAAGCATTTGAAATGTGGCAATATTGACGCAACCTGCGGATGTTTTGGGAGGACAGAGTAACAAACATAGAAGTTTTCCGTAGGATGAAGAAAAAAACCATCAAAACCCCCAAGTTTCAATATTTAGACCACATCATGAGGAACGAGAATAGGTACGCTCTATTACAAGCCATCATTTAAGGCAAGACACACGGCAAGCAAGGTCTAGAAGGTCTAGGACGGAGGAGAAAATCATGGTTGCAGAATCTTAGGGCGTAGTACGGGCAGACGTCGAAGGAGCTCTTTAGAATAGCAACCAATAAAGTAAAGATAGTCATGCTCATCAAATACATCCGAAATCGGATATGCACCTAAAGAAGAAAAGTGTTACCAGAGCGCAGTAGTCCCGGTAGGCATAATTGCCCTTATTTGCCTTCTGTTTGATGTCCTGAACAGTTCTCATGGCTCCTACCGTCGTTTTCTCTTACCTGCAGCCGAATTGCATTTCCGCTCATCCTTTTTTGTTCTTGATCTCCTTGTTTACGTTTAACACGCAGATGGGCCTATATTTTACCGGTTTATTAGTGTTTTTAGTGTGTTTCTCAATCAGGATTAGATTGGCCAGCTTCTAAGATTTTGGAAATGCCCAGTATTTAATGAGTCATTACTTTGGTGAACGTGTGTGTTTGGTTGGTGGTCAGGCGTTTGACAATCTTGGGTGGAATATTGTTGGAGCATAGGGTTTTTTTACTTTTTCCTGTTTTAAGAATTTTATTTTTAGCGAATTGTTTGTCTTCTGGGTTTACCTTAGGTATATTCTATTTTACGATCCTATCCCTAAGGAAAAGTTTCTATTTTGACCCACTCATTAAAAGATGTATTGTTAGTCCTACCTCTTGTGCACTTGGATTTAGTTACAAGAGAATTGTTTAACAATAAATCCCTTGATAACTCACGTTTGGGTGGGTTGGTGGGAACAAAGCTTAGTTTGTGAGGAAGTTATTTCTTCTACTGTGACTCACCCACTCGCCCAAGTGTTAGTCATCAGGGGATTTATTGTTTGTCTCACTTCTTGTGTGCTTGGATTTGGATATGAGAGAATTGTTTAACAATAAATATCTTGATAACTAACGTTTGGGTGGATGGGTGAGAACAAAGTTTAGTTTGTGTGCAAGTTACTTTTTTTACTGTAACCCACTTACTCGCTCAAGTGTTAATCATCAAAGAATTTATTGTTTGTCCCACTTTTTGTGTGTTTACATTTAGATATGAAAGAATTGTTTTACAATAAATCTCTTAATAACTAACACGCTTGGGTGGGTGAATGGGTGGAAACAAAGTTTAGTTTTTAGGTGAGTTAAATCTTTTACTGTGACTCACTTACCCGCCCAAATGTTAATCATCAAAGGATCTACTGTTTGTCCCACCTCTTGTGTGTTTGGATTTAGATATGAAAAAATTGTTTAACAATAAATCTCTGGATAACTTACGCTTGGGTGGGTGGGTGGGAACAAAGTTTAGTTTGTAAGCAAATTACTTCTTCTACAGTAAACCACCCACCCGCCCAAGTGTTAGTCATCAAAAGATCTATAGTTTGTCCCACTTCTTGTGTGCTTGAATTTAGATATGAGAGAATTGTTTAACAATAACTCTTTTGATAACTAACGCTTGACTGAGTGATTGGGAACAAAGTTTAGTTTGTAAGCGAATCATTTCTTCTACTGTGACCCACCCACCCGTCTAAGTGTTAGTCATCAAAGGATCTATTGTTTGTCGCACCTTTTGTGTGCTTGGATTTAGATATAAGAGAATTGTTTTACAATAAATCTTTTGATAACTAACGCTTGGCTGGGTGGGTAGGAATAAAGTTTACTTTGTGGGCAAGTTACTTCTTTTACTATGATCCACCCATGCGCCCAAGTGTTAATCATCAAAGGATCTATTGTGTGTCCCGTCTCTTGTGTGTTTGTATTTAGATATGAAAAAATTGTTTAACAATAAATCTTTTGATAACAAACGCTTGGGTGGGTGGCTGGGAACAAAGTTACTTTTTCTAGTGTGACCCAACCACCCGCCCAAGTGTTAGTCATCAAAGAATCTATTGTTTGTCCCACCTTTTGTGTGCTTGGATTTAGATATGAGAGAATTGTTTAGCAATAAATCTCTTGATAACTAACGCTAAGGTGGGTGGGTACTAACAAAGTTTAGTTGTGGGCGAGTTACTTCTTTTACTGTGAACCACCCACCCGCTCTAGTGTTAGTCATTAAAGAATCTATAGTTTGTGCCACTTTTTGTGTGCTTGGATTTAGATATGAGAGAATTGTTTAACAAGTTTTTCCTTTCATCCAACTATAGCTTTCATGTATAGCTATACAGTCTGTGGGCTATCTTTCTAACTTCCGGCGCCTGTTTCTTACGCTTTTAGCCTATCATTTTTATGGTTTGTTTTTTTTTTGAGAGTGTTAGATTAGGGAATTTGTCTGTTTTTAAAGGTTTTGGAGATTTTTTTACATTGGACTATTGTCTTCTGTGATTTATTTCAAAATGCTTTTTCAACACAAATTTGTGTGCAACTTTGTAGTATTTATCATATTGCTGCGAAGCTAGTTTAAAACCTGGCGCTTTTTTGGTCTTGATTTCTTTGCCACTCATGCTTGATGGCATTTCCACCGCTGATCAACGCTTTAATGTTGCGGGATAATCCAAGATTTGACTTTTTTGTAGTTTGAAGAATTTGTTTAGTAAAAAGTTTACGTTTTTTTTTATGGCCTTGGCTGTACTTACTGGGGCCTGCTAATACTCTTTTCTGGGATAATGAGAAGAGAGTCCAATCTGTACGTATTTGTATTTTTCTTCTTTTTGGTTGACACCATTTTGTAGAGTTATAGTATTACTAGGTTATGGTTGGAGCTAAAGCCATTGATAACATTTACATTGATTTGGAAGTTGAGTTGAGTATTGCTATATCAAGAACGTCCCTTTGGTGGTTTGCAAAGCTGTAATGAGTGGGTTTGTTATGACTCACTATTTGCAGTTTTATATGCTCTACAACGCTTAAGCTTTAGTTCTAAAACTGTTTCACGCCGGGTGCTTAGAATTGAAGTCTTCAGAAATTATTGTGGGAAAAGGATTATCTAAAGTTGCATCGAAGTCTGCCGTTTTGATGCAATTTTCCGGTCTGATGGCTGCCGATGCAATCTTGATTATACTTAATCTAGGCTCATTCACCACTATTGCATATGATTCAAACAAGATTGTGTCGGGGGTATCCATTTTAAAGAGATCTAATGATTTTTTTGATATAAGTTTTTGAGCATCATGATGTTGAGGTTTGGTGTTTTTGGAAGATTTGCCTTGCGAGGCCAACAATTTGGTACATACCTTGCACTGCTTGAAGTTGGCAGGGTGCGGGCTTTTGTAGAGTTGTAGTATACCATTTTTTAGTGGTGTGCCCGTGCTGCTTGCACCTTGACTATTAGGCTCAGAAACTCAGTGAAGTCTATTACCGTGGCGTTTTTTGCTCCCTTTAAAAACTGCACCAAGATTATAAGGAAACAAATAAATTTGTTTCCCATTGGATGAACGTTGGTGGGAGATCCAAGTTTTTTTCTTTAGCCTATGTCACTTTTTTCTCTGGGAGGAACTTAGGTACATGTTTGATTACTACCTTTAAGCAGGGTTTATTGGTTGTTGACCACGTGTAGAAGCCAAGAGTTCTGAGTTGTGGGCAGAGGGTTTTTGTGCCTTTTGGCTTAAAGTGCCGCAAGATCCGCCGCTGATGGATGTTGTTTCTCAGTTGCTAAAGGCGGTAGCTGGTTGGCTTTTAGATCATTTAAGAGGTGGAATAGTTGCGGTGGATGGTGAGGTTTATAGCGGCAAGTAGGATGTTGTCCTTGGATAGGATAGAGGTTGGAATTGGCAGTTTTGCTCTTGTTCTTTATGTGAATATTCTGCGTTGCTAGACGCTGTTGATAAATCAACCTCGTTTTTGTCTCTTTTATGTTTGCGTCTTTGATTTGATTTTTGCTTTTGAAGCGGAGGCGTTGGCTTCGGCGTTTGACGCGGTGTTTGCTATTAAATTTACTATGATGGTTGGAATGAATTTTTGCAGTTATTTTTGTCATTTGGTCATTTAGTTTCTGGATTTAGATCTGAACATGATTGCTGCGGTAGTGGTTGAATAATTTTTTTGCAAAGATTAGTGTTGTACGCTTCATGGGTACCACTGAAATACGTAAAAGTATTTGGTAGTCTTAGCTCTTGATTAGGTTTGTGGTTTGTCTTGGGCACCAGCATGATGTAGAGGTTTGGTGTTTTTGGAAGATATGGCGAGGCCAACATTTTAGTACATACCTTGCAGCCCTTAAAGTTAAATGGGTGCGGGCGTTGTTGCTGAGTTTTAGTATAGCATAGTTTAGCGGTGTGCTCGTGTCGCTGGCACTTTTGGCATTGAAGAATGCGACAGCTTTGTTTTTTTGATTTACTACAATCTTCTATTGTCATTATATCGGTGTTTTTTGCTTTTTGTTGGAAGCTGCACTGAGACTAAAGAAACGAATAAATTTGTTTTTCATCCGATAAACGTTGGTGGGAGAGAATCTAGGATATTCCAAAGCCTGTCTCACTTTTTTCTTTGTGAGGAATTTAGGTACGTGTTTTATTACTACCTCTAGGCAGTGTATTGGTTGTCGACCACCTGTGGAAGTCCGCCTTAAAAGATTCGAGGTGGCGGTTGCCGTCCTGTGACCGAAATCATGCGTATAACCTCGTGGGTATTACGCGAAGATAAAATAGAAATTTTTTTATCATTAATTGTTTTGACAGATCTAGGAACAGTTGTTTTTAATTGTTATAATTGTCGGAGGACGGGATTTAAAGTTTTTGCAAGTGTCCTACTCGACTTTACCGGTCAGGTTGAGGTTTGAAGCAGCAGGCCTAAATTTAATTTAGATTAGGTTAAGTTTTTTGGGCATTCTCCAGTTTTGAGAGAGTGGTGCATTTGTTGCGGTTGAGGGTTTGCTAAAAACCGCTAGATAATTTAAGAGATGGTGACTCTTTTTTGATTTTTTTTTCTGGCATTGGACGAGCTGATATCTTTCGTTGTCAAAAAGGGGCCTTTCTGTAACAGTAGCTTGGGAAGAGAGACGGTGATGTCTATGGCGGCAAGTAGAATATTATTCTTGGAAGGGACTACCTGGAGGTTGGAGTTGGCGGCTTTGCTCTCGTCTTTTATGTGGAAATTCTGCTTGAGAAAGTTTGATAGATCAACTTTTGCCGGCTTTTTCCGTGTCTGTGTCTTTAATTTTTGCTCTTGGAGTGGTGGCTTTTGACGCGATGTTTGCCATTAAGTTCATTATGATGGCTTGTAAGGATTCAATTTTTGTCGTTATTTTCATTATTGGGTTCTTTAGTTCTTGGATTTGATCTGGATCTGGTTGCTGCAGGAGTGAAATTGGTTCCGGTCCTACTACTGTTTCTGTTCTTTGTCTATCTGACAATCCTTGTTGGGTTGGAGATCTTTATCTCTATAGGTAGGGAACTACTGCTGCTCTAGCTGTGCCAGTAGACTATATTGTTTACAGTTGAGTGTTGTGGACAACATGGTAATCGATTGTCATTGGTTGCAAATAATTATTTTCCAGGTTACTTACAAGTGTTAATTTGTCATTAACTGTGATGTTATTTTGTTCTTTGTCTGTCTGACCTACAAAATTTTTCTAGAAATTTTTACATTAGGTTTTCTATACTCATCTTTTTAGTTTTTGTTTTCTATTTATTTTTTAAGGGTTTTGTGTGTTTACTTTGTAAACGCAAGTTACCGGCTGCTGTCTTTGACAACTGGTTAAGAAAGTTTTTTAGGTGCAATGGTGTTTATACCGTGCGGTGGTGGTAGATACCGAACTAGTTTTTTTGGAGAATTTTTCAGAAAGTTTTCTAGGTGAATAAACTTTTGATTAGTTTAATTGTGATTAAAACTATAATTTTTTTTAATTTTTTTATGTTTAAATGGTATTGTTAACGTTTTATGTATGTTTTTTAAACTTTATTAATATAATATAATATATATATTTGGCTAATTTGATGCAGCTAGAAATGAATGTGTAGTGCTTTTTTGTCAACTTCTACTACATAAATTTTTATTGTAAAGCAGTTTTGACCATATTGGTGGTTCCTTCTAAGCCGGTATTATCAAAGTTACTAAGCAGTTTTATCTTATTAGCGTTTCTTTGTTGTTTTTTTGTTTTGGACGTTTAGATGACACACTCTAGTGGTCTAAAATGTCCTCCAGCAAGATTTATAAATAATAAAGCAGTTGCTATTTTTGTTGGGGTTTAATCTAGTTAATCTAAATTTTTCCAGATTTGTTCTGATCTCTGTAATTTTTGAAAACATTGAGACATTTTTAGGTTTTTTTGTTTCCAGTTGCTCTATACTATAACAGCTTAGACTTTGCTTGGTTTTTGGATTTTATTTAAATAGCAGTGCTTCTTTCAAATGCAAAAAAAATAGCCAATTGCTGATTAATTTTTTTTGTTGTTGATGTCTGGTCTGAGATGTGAATTTTGAGGAACACCTGACTTGGCCCCAATATTACAAGATACACGCTAACTAATTTGCACTGATATTTTTATTGTTGGCATCTGGTCTAAGATAAGAATCTTTTGGAAAACCCAACTTGACTTCAATATTACGAGATGCATACTAACTAATGTGCTATTGAAAAAACATAGTATTGTATCCACTCCAACAGCTTTTCTTTCTATTTGAAATTTTGAATGAATTTATTGCATGTGAAATTATTTACTTTGATGTAGCGTTATCTATCAGTATTGTTATACAGTTTAAACAACAACAAATTTCTTATTATAATTAAGTCCCAAAGTTGATGATGTGCTTAAACACACATTTATAGTGCAAACATAAATAATGCTTAGTAGACATTATTTATATTATTTAAATATTTGCATGGCTAACACAAACTTATTATGTATATAAAATATTGATATAACATTATGATGAAATACCTCCGTTTTTTAATTCAATTTAAAAGATGAATCCATTTATATAGTTCAACCTATAGACACTTCATATATTTTTCAACATCACCCCACTGCACTAAATCAAAGATCGAAAACCCTCGCTATCCATATGTTAATGTCAAACAGCACACGCACCCGCAGGAAAAAAAATGGACTAGAATTTCATTAAAATCTTTATAAATAAAATTCTAGAAAAAATCCTTCAACCGAACATTTATAATTGCAATTAAATATTTAATCTCAACACAGTGTTTTGTTTGTTTTTTGTTGTTTTGAAATTAAATTAAAATACTCTTATTATGAATGTCTTCTCAGACATTCTCAACATTTTCTTGTTATATAAATTCCATTGAATCAACGAATTCAAAAACAAACAATCTCCTGTAATCCAATTTCAGTATAAAATCAATAAAGGTCCTTAACTGGGAATTAATTGCATCACTTATTAATTATAGGCTCAATTTGCGCCTGAAAGCCATCCCAAAGAGGATTAAAACAAATATTAATTTAAAAAGGATCGGTTTAAGCCCACTCCGTAACCTATTTAGATTCAGAGTGCTTTGCTGCAGTATACATCTACTGTGTTTGTTGCTCGGATATTAAGTACTTCCACTATTAGTATTTATGTTAATTGAAACCGGCTGCAAAATTAGCTCTTTTAATGATTTAAAAGCGTATTATTACTTTTTGCAATTTCTACCATATTTTTAAATTCTGTTTTTCAATTCAATACACAATTTTAATTCAAAATATTAAATCATGTCTTAAGGAACAATTGCTTTTAGATACGAGCGAAAAGGCTTGAAAGAATAACGAATTAATAAAATTTATAGTCTTGAGATAAAGATTTTAATTTACCTTCGTTTATGTCAACATATTTTACTTCTACTTTGCTAAGTTGAATGAAAACTTTTTTATATTAATTAAAAGATTACTTTTACTAGGTTTTATTTTGTAGGGGTCGTGCTTATTGCAAAGCCTTATTATAAATCCACAGTTTTTTTTTACATTATTTAGTTTAAGGATTATGGGAGGGTAGTTTATATACCTACTCATTCAAGTGTTTGTGGTTAAGAGATTGAAAGTTTCATTTGTTTTTGATGCTTTTGAAGTAATTACATAAAAGCTACAATAATTCTAGTACAACTTGGCTCATTGAATGAGTGAATGTGAGCGCGAGAATAAGTTGCTAAAACGGGTGAAGGCATGTGTTTATGTTTGCATCAATTTGAAGATTATGATTTAAAAGTTCTTGCATAAAATGAAGATTATTTGAGCTTGGTTCCTAGTAAAAATTGCTATTTTATGCAACAAAATTTACATGCTCATTTTATGCAAATTTAGTTCACGATTGTGTAAACTTTAATTTTGGACAAGTGTGTCAGACAACTAATGTGTTACCAGTCATCACAAAACCCAAGGGACAGTTAAGCAAATTTAAGGTTGTTAAGATTTAGTGTAAGAGTCCGCTGCATCTTAAAAAATGTTAGTTTGCGTGCATTTTTGTACTTTATTATATAGCGTTTGTCTTTGACTTTTTCTACACACTCATCTGTATGAATGTTCATTACTAAAAATCATCACTCTGTAGTGATGATTTTATTGTATGACGTCATGTGGACCGAAGCTAATAGCAATGGCCGTATGGAAAGCAAAGAGTTGGAGTTGTTGTTTGCTTTGGTTGTTTCTAGAAGATGAAATTTTGGTAGAGTGATTACCAATACTAGACTGGTGGTCGTACTAGAAGCTGCAGCGTTGCTTGATGATAACACAGAGTGGCACTAGACAGAAAACGCTGGACTGACTGGTTTTAATCCGTTTTTATGTTATTTGATTTTGCGTGACTGTCTGTTGAGGAAAATATATATTATATTTAAAGAAACGTTGCAAGTGTTGTGGTTGGACAAAAGTTGCTTAGCTTACTTGCTACAACAATTGCCACTAACTTTAGAGTGAGTTTTTAAATCACGTTTATCACGTTTTGTTATTGTTTGGTTACGAATTACTATTAGCACAGGAACAGTTCAACATAAAAGTTGTTATGAGTTTGGATGTTTTAACATATTTGACCACTGACTGTTTTTAGGTGGCAGTGACTGTTCAAAACGTTTTAAAGTTTTTTGTACTTTTTCTAAGATTGCAATACTGCAGTGCCTACCAACTAAACTTTTCTTCTAGTATTGCATACCTGAAAGTTTAAGTCCTTTTGATTTATGGATTTTTTATTTGGAGATAAAATTTAAGGATATTGTTAGTTAGGACGCTATAGAGGCTGTGGGGAGAAATGTGGTGTTGACAAACTTTAGGAATTGATTAACCGGTCATTTAAAAGCGTAAATTTCTTTGTCTGGCTCAGCAAGTTTGACCAGATCAAGATTAGTGAGAACCGCAAAATTATTGAAATACTTTTTGGTCAAAATTTTGATTTGCTGACGTACTGAAATTGTACGAATTTTTCTGTTTTGGAAGAATCATGGAGTTTGGATGAGGCATTATGACAAGTGCTAGTTTGCGGCTGTGCCCCAGATAGGAGACATATAAATTATATGTAGTCTGATGATACATGCTTTATCTCAAATGGACTGTACGTGCAATTTGTACTTAGGTTTTTTGACAAAGGTTATTTTTAGATACTTAGCAGCATTGAACTATAGTATGGGAACGTTGTTTAAGATGACGTTTTTATGAGAGAAGGTTTGTTGTAGAGTGAAGCTTTGTTTGGTACTTTATTGGAGCCAAGACCGAGTTTGAAGTTTTTTGATCATTTTTGTGATTTGTAAAGGTCAAATATTTAGCAGCGGTGTGTTGTCGTCAGCGTCTTCCAGGAAGTTTATGATTTTTTGGTGGACTTCTTTTACGAGCTTTAGATCAGTATCTTTAGTCGTAGAGGGGTAGCATTGGAGTTTGAGGTTGTAAGCAAATACTTTGGCCTTTTCTTCAAAGGTATATTGAATCTTATTTTCACCATGAATAGCTAGAATAAATAATTGTTTGTTTTCAGATGTTCCACATTGGATTGTCATCTTCTGTGATTGATTTTAAAATATTTTTTAAGCACAGGTTTGGTGCAACCTTATAGTCTTCTTAACTTTGTTGTGGAGCAAGTTTAAGATTTTGCAATTTTTGGGGTCGCAATGTTTTTGTCATTGATGTTTAGCAGCATTTCTTCTGCAAGTGCAAGTAAGTAATGCGATGATTTTTTTTATATATGCGACAGGTTTTACTGGGGCCAATGCCAGGGATTGAAAGAAGAGAGTCCAATCCGTATGGGTTACAAATTTTTATGTTTCTCTGGTTGACCCTTTTCCGTAGAGCTCTACCAGTACTTGGTTGTAGTCGGAGCTAATGGCTTTAGTATTGATTCATTAAGAATGTCCCCTTGGTAGCTCACAGAGTTGAAGAAAGTAGGTTTGATCAGATCTTATACTTCTAAACTTTTTTGCTCAACATAATCAAACAAAAGCTTGACTTGGCACTAGTTTTACGCTGGGTGCTTTTAGTTTAAGTCTTCAGCAATTATTGTGGAAAAGAATTTGCAAAAACCGTGTTGAAATCTGTTGTTTTAATCAGGTTGGTTGGTCTGATGTATGCAGACGCAATCCTGAGGGTGCTTAGCGCAAGCATCGTTACTAGGTTTGAATTTGGTAGTGTGAGCGTGTCGATTTGGAGGGAGTGGTTTAAAGATTTTTTGCAAATATTAGTGTCCCATGTTTTTGGGGTCCCACCGTTGTTTTCAAATACGTGAAGATATTTGGGAAACTTAGCGCTTAGATGAGTTTGTGGTTTAAATGGGACACTAGAATGACGTAGATATTCTGTTTGATGAAAAATTCTTTCACTTATGTCATTTTTCTGTAATGCTGTTGGCATTTCAAAAGCAAACACGGAGTAATACGTAAAATGTATTATTCATTGTTTTGAGCTTTAGTAAGGTAGACATGATTTTCTATTAAAAATTGTTAAACTCAGGGGAAAGAGCAGTTATCTTTGTATTTGCAGTTGCCGTTTGTTTGCCGGCAGATTTGCGTGGAACTGCACTTTAAGAAAAAGACACGAACGTTGCGGGTTTGGTTTCAGTTTGGCGTCTTTGTTTTGCAAGGCCATCATTTTTACGAATGCTTTGCATTCCTTGAAGTTGGCGAGATGAAGGGCAGAACAAAGTGCACATTTGGGTGACCAACTTGTTGCGGTAAACGGGAGATGCTACGCAGCTATATTTGGCGGTGGGGCTGAGATCTAAAACGGATTTTAATAAAAGGTTTTTTTTGGGGGCGGATGGTTTTTGTGTCCATTGGCCTGAAGGGTTGGCAGAATTAGCCGCTGATCGCTGTTGAGCAACAGTAGTTGAACACAACTGGGGATTGGTTATGGCTCACTAGATAGATTTAAAGGTGGGAACTCACTCTTGGTTTTTTTTTTGGATGGTGGTTAGTTTGTTTAAATTTTTAGGAAAGCTGTTGAGGAGGGTGCTCTTTTCTGGAACAAAGTCCAGGAGGTTGGTGGAGGTAGTGACTTTATTGGGTATCTGGACGGGGGTGAAGGATTGGTTTTTGTCTTTTAAAAGGAGTTTAGACTTGTCAACAATTGTTTGTAAGTTAACGTGATTTGATGATCTAAAGGGTTTTTTAGTTGGCGCTGGTAGATTTTAGCGGCCTGTGGCGGCCATTTTGTTTTGGTGACATCTATCAAATTGTTTATTATTCAGTTACTTATGTCAAATCACTATGGCAAGTTACTCGATTGAACAGTACGATAAAACTTTATTATCAAAATGAGTGTTTGTTAGTGCAAACGTTGCGCACATTGCTACCTCTTTACCGTAGACGTGGTGGCCTTTCACAGTCGACTCTTTAACGTTTGTTGGCCAAATTTGAGACGATGGGTTCGGTTAATAATCAGCCAGCACCTGTGCGTTCAAGGAACGCAAGATCTTCGGAAAAGATTGCTGCGGTCCGTGAAAGTGTACAGCAGAACCCGAGGTAGTCGATTTCTTGCTGTGCACAAGAACTCGTGCTTTTACTGACTTTAATTTGGCAAATATTGCGTCGGGACTTAGGCCTCCACTCGGACAAGATCCAAATGACCTAAGAACTTAAAGTTCATGACCATAGACAAAGCTGTTTGTTTGCTGACTGAGCTTTGTACCGTTTGGAAGAGGACCTCAATTTTGGCGAAAAAATCATCTTTAGCAACGAGGCGCATTTTTGGATGAATGGCTATGTTAACAAGCAAAATTGTCAAATATGGGACGACACCAACTCACACAAGGTTCACCAGGTGATAATGCATTGGATAAAGCTGACGTTTGGTTCTTTTATGTTTTGATTAGTTTAGCGCAATCCTGAGTATTGCCAGCTTGTGCAAATTTTATTATTTTGTATGATTTTATTTGGACTATATTTTGTGGTTTGCAAGGGAAATTTTCTAAATGTTGGATTTAGTTTTATTAGGTAAGTTTCTAGCAACCGCTATGTGAAGAAAAGAAAAGAGTTTTTTTAGATTTTGATTTGCTAGTCTTTAAGATTGATGATTTTTGTAGCATTAGGTTGATCATTTTTGGTAAATTTAAGGTATACAGTAGAGAGAAGTTTTGTCTGTGTAGTTTTGAGAAAAGGTTTTTCTTTCAGGCCTTGTCAAAGGCATTTTTGAAGATTAACCCCGTGGTATTTATCTGGCTAAAACCTTTGATATTATGGTCCGTCACGCAGTTTAGTTAGTAAACAACTTTATTGTAATTGGTCCAAAGTCTCTATAATCTTATTTAAGCTGCACAGAAAACTGATTTGCCGGTAGTTTTGGGGAAACATTTGGTTTTTACCAGGTTTTGGTATGTTTATCACAAGTAGGCCTATTCATTCTTGTAGGTTAGTGCCTAGTTTGGAGAATTGTATTAGCAATACTAGTAAGTGCTATTTATTGCTTTATGCGAGAATGATTTTAGAACTCTGTTTGCTTTTTTTAGAGTTTTAATTTTTATGACAATTTTTCTGATTTGAGAAGGTCAAACACTTTTCAGCGATGAACGTTTTACAGAAAGTTGTTGATTTTCTGTTGGATCCTTTTGACGTGCTTCAGATTAAAGTGCTTAATTATAGAGGCTGTCAGCAAAGTTTTTAGCTTTTTCTTTAATTGTATATTGAACATCATTCTAACCGTGAATGGGAATTTGTCTGTTTTGTGAAGACTTTGGAGATTTTATACCTTAGAATGTCATCTTTGGTGGTAGATTCTAAATTATTTTTTTAGCATAAAAATTTGTGCAACTTTATGGTTTTATTTGACTTTACTGTGTAAGCGAGTTTAAGATCTAACGATTTTTGGGGTTGCAATGCCTTTTCAAGACCTGGTGGGTTCTTTTGGACTGGGAGCAAGAAACGTGAGAGGAGATCGGTTCTTACAGTTCTGCCAAGAAAAAGATATGAAAATTAGCATCACTTGGTTTTGACTACCAGCCCTACGACTGTACACGTGGAGAGCTCCAACAGACTAGCCGCACAGTACAGTTTGAAATCAAATAGATTTCATACTAATTAATAAAAGATTTGGTTCATCCATCACAAAGGCATGTACATACCCGGGGGCGGATGTGCCATCAAACCACACACTACTTGTGGCAAATATGAGAATTAAGTTTTTAAAGCCTGCCAGACCACCTCCTCAACGTAAAATAGATCTTAAAAAACTCAAAGACAAAAAACTGAGGACGGCGGTAATAACCGATATTAGACAAAAACTCGAAGTCAACAAACCTACATAGAAGAGGAAGAAATTACCGGTTTATGGGACAAAGTATCAGATATCCTGATAAGCAGCACACAGAATAAGTTGGGATTCAAAACAAAAACCCGAAAACAAACATAGATGACAAACGAGATCCCAATGTTAATGGATGAACGACGCAAACTCAAGAATAAAAGCAACGGAAACAGCTACAAACATACCTAAAAAATAATAAGAATTAAGATAAGAAGAGACAAGAATGAATGGCTAACGCGGGAGTGTAAAAAAATCAAACAACTACAGACTTTAATCTACACAAAAAACTAAAAGAAAACAGCTGGGGTTTTCCGAAAAACCAACTTTTCCATGTAGGCAAATCAAAAAAATTAAATAATCCTAGACATTGAAAAGAAAAAAGAGGTACAGTAAAAATATATTGAGAATCTATTTGCAGACCAACGATCAGACAATACCACAGAAACAAATAAAAACCTGACAGGTTTGTCAATGTGCACATCTAAAAACAATAAAGCTGTAGGATCAGATAAAGTCCTAGTGGAAGTACTTAAATTCCTAGATGAAAAAGGTATAGACGTATTGCACAATATTTTCAATAAAGTGTATTATACCGGTCAGTTTTCCAACCAGTTGCTTTATATCTCTGCTTAAAAAGAAAAACGCCAAAAAATGCAAAGACCACAGGCTCATTAGTCACACCTTAAAGTTGTTTTTGGGAATAATTTACCAGAAGTTATATCGAAAATGTAAAGGAACAATTGGTGACACGCAGTTTGGATTCAGGAATGGACTAAAAACAAGAGAGGCGATTGTTGCAACACAAGTACTAGTACAAAATTGTTACGACCAGAGAAAGCCCGTATATCTTAGTTTTATAGATTACGAAAAGACTTTGACAAAGTGCAACACCTCAAACTTATTGATATTTCAAAACAATTAGACATTAATCAAAAAGATATTAGATGTATAGAGAAGTAGCCTATGTAAAAATAGAAAACGAGAAAACCAGTGAAATCAAGATCTGCAGAGGAGACAAGAATGTGTTATGTCATTTCTATTGATCAACATCTATTTTAAGAACATATTTCTGGAATCACTCTCGGACCTAGAGAAAGGCATAAAGGTTATATGGCTAAACAATATACGTTATGCAGACGACACAATACTAACCGCCGGTAACTTAGAAGACCTCTAAGAACTTTTCAACAAAGTAGGGAATCAGAGCCAATTTATAAAACTAAACATAAACATAACAAAAACAAAGTTTATGGTTATATCCTGCGACCCAAATCTAGCAGGAAACGCGGTGCTAACGTTTGGTAGCCTATTGGTAGAAAGGGTCAACAAGCTCAAGTATTTGGGAATATGGCCGACAGAAGACACCGAAATCAGGTGCCAAATTGAATGCGTACGCAATCGATTTATAAAATTTAGAGAAGTCCTTACTAACATCGAATTTGATCTGAACTTCCGAATAAGATTTGTCAGATGCTATATATGGTCTGTGCTCCTCTACGGTACTGAGGGGTGGACAATGATAGTAACATCAATGAACAGAATAGAATCCTTTGAAATGTGGCTCTATCGCAAAATGTTCAAGATCTCATGGACCGCGCGAATAACCAACGAAGAAGTCCTGCGACGGGCAAACTGAGGTTGTGAGCTGTTGACTACGATAAAAAGAAGGAAAACTGCATATTTGGGACATCAGAAGTACGATATAATACAGTTTATTATTGATGGCAAAATTGAAGAAAAGAGGGGAATCGGAAGAAAAGAGATGTTGTGGCTGAGAAACATAAGACAATAGACGGGACTGAGGAACCATATTGTCGCTAACATCCATTAATGGATAATGGCATAGAAGAAGAAGAATGCTTTTGCCATTAATGTTTGGCGGAAATTCTGCAAATCAATGCATTAGTGGCCCGGGATATCTGTAGAGGGTTATCAACGCAAACTTAAAGGGTTTTATAAGTTTTTTTTGTGGCTTGGTGGATTTGGTTAGTAAGTAAAACGACTGTTTGTTTCATGTCCGCAACCGTTTTTACTAAAGCCAGATTGCCAATGCTTTTTTGGAAGATAGTTTAGTCTGTAAGGTTAACCAATTTGTCTCCTTTCTCGATTGATTTCTTTTTGGTAGAACTTTAGTAGTACTGGGTTGTAGGTGATTTAGTTTAAAAGTTGAGTATTGCTACGTCAAGAACGTTTTCTTGATAGCCGACAAAATTGTAGAAAACGGGTTCATTCGGTTTCAATAATTGTAAACTTTTTTGTTTAGCGTAGTCAAGCGCTTGATTGGGTTTGTGGTTTGACTCAGAGACTAGCATAACGTTAAGGTTCTGTTTAAAGAAGAACTTTTCTACTTTATTAAATCATTAAATTCTGCTAGGAGAGCTATTATCTGTGCATTTGCAGATATCGTTTTTAGTGCTAGAAGAGTGACAGCATTTGCAAATGATTTGTTTGCTGTCGTCTCTGTAGGTTTGCGGGGATTTTGAGAAGAAGAAGAAGACGGGGCCGAGGTTGGCGTTGCATCTTTTAAAATTGGAGGAATAAAGGCTGGAGCAGAATGCACATGTAAGTGATGTGTCTTTGGGGCGGGCCACCGATTGGTGGGGCTCCTAGAAGTTTTTGCAGATAGAATTTTTTATGTGGCATCTTTTGGCAACAAGTGTGCTCACACTTTTGGCATTAGGAAACACTGCCGTTTTACTTTTTGGGCGCCACAGTGACTATCAAGTTGCAACTGGGGGTTGGCTGATGGCCGGTTAGATATTTTTAAAGTGTGAAGCTCACCCCGTGTCTTTTTACGCTTCCTTGGAACCGTTATTTTTAGGGTTTCTTTTGAGGACAATAGCGGAGGAAGAAGTTGCCTTTTCAGGGACGGTGAGTTCCATGATGTCAACGGCAGCGGTGTTTCTTTTTGAAAATGAACTCTAAAAGTGGGTTGTGTCAAGTTTGCTCTTTTCTTCCAACGGTAGCCCTTGGTAGGACGCTTGAGGAAGGTTGAAACTTTTTTTTTTTCTTTATTTGTATCTTTAGGTTTTGGATCTTTTGATAAAGACGTTTACCCGGGAGTGGGACTTGTTCTTATATTGAGACCAAGATATCTTATGAAAAATTAAAAAAATAATAAATTGTATTAATTATCAGTTTTAGCATTGGCATTAATACTAGTCTTCAATTAAAATTGCATTTACTGCTTGCTGTCGCTGGCTGGTACCTAGTTTCTGGTGCGGCGAGTAGTTTTGATGCTTCTTGGTCAATTCCTAACAGTTAACTGGCTAGCTCTTTATTCAACAATTTTTTGTTTGAACGCCGAGCTATGTAGATATGCACGGTAAGCGACGGACGTTGATGTTTTGGTCGATATCTCTATAAAGCCCAACAACTCCAAAGTAACTTTAATTCAAAGATTAAATTTGATAACAAGAATGGAACAACTTTGAAAGTTTTAGAGGAAATTATGCATTCTTTATTAAAATTAGTTTGAAAGCAAATGTACACTTAACTTTACCTAACTGTTGAGTTGATTTAGTTACAAGCAAGAACACCAAATATAATGACTCAAATGATATCTGCTTGCTAAAAAATATGACCTAGTAGTAGCGTAAAGTTAGCGTTGATAGCAGTAATAAATTGTTCTCAATCAATCAACCAATTTGTTGTGTGAATAGTTAGTGGGTTCTTATGTATCTATGTCCAAAATGTTGTTGCTTGGCTATGCTGAAAAGTGGTTAGTATTAGAAGCCAGTTGAGTCACTTTTTGAACAATTTTGTGCACTTTGGCTACTACTGGTACTTTTTTTGCAGGTACAAGGGCCGATATTTATGGGCATATGCTTGTGCTACTAGCTCACAGTTGACCTGTAAATTAATTACATAATTTATTTTACCGAACCCGTTAATTCAGTGAATGGAGGCGTTGTAGATAGTGACGAGGCCTAGTATCAGTAGTAATACATTGTCATTTATAACTCTAGTGCCATTGTGACATAATTATTGTATTATGCTTTTGTTAACGCAGATATTATTACTTATTCAATTTAGTAGTCAACACTGCATACAAAATTAATAAACAAGTTTTGTCTATAGTTTAACGAACTATAAGCAACACACTTTTTTGCAATGTTTATGTTGGTAATACTGTTGATATTTTAAATAGACTAAATCTGAATAAGCAAAGAACACGTTTTCTTTAGAAACAAAGTTAATTGCAGTTTTAAAATATATTTTACTAGATGTTTATGCATGATTAAACTCCTGCTCTGATAACGACAGAATAATATTATTATGATTAATCATTATTCTGATAACGAGTCAGTAGTGTTGATTGGAGTGGCCCACCCATTTACCCAAGTATTAGTTATCAAGAGATTGGATCACGACTTTCTCTTGTGGTTAAGTGATTTCTGACGTTCGTCGAGAAGTCAACATCCAACTTCTTGATAACGGACACTTGGGTGGGTAGGTGGGACACTCCAAATCCTGATAACAAGTCAGTAGTATTGATTGGAATGGCCCACCTACCCGCCCAAGTGTTAGTTATCAAAATGTTAGATTACGACCTTCTCTTGTGACAAAATGACTTTTGATGCTTGCAGAGAGGCTAAATATGTAATTTTTTGATGACGAACACTTGGGTGGGTGGGTGGGTGCGACACTCCATAGCTTGATATGGGGTTAGTAGTTTGGATTAGAGTGCTCCACCCACCCACCCAAGTGTTACTTATCAAAATGTTAGATTACGACCTTCTTTTGGGACAAAATGACTTCTAGTGCTTGCAGAGAGATTATATATTAAATCTCTTGATGATGGACACTTGGGTGGGTGACTGGGACACTCCATATCCTGATTACGAGTCGGTAGTTTGACACTCTTTATCCTGATAACGAGTCAGTTAATTAGATTGGAGTTTTGGTTATTTTGTGTGCAAATTTTTGTATTTTTTTTTTTAATACTTTTTTTGATAGTTTTTGGTTCGGATTTCAAAATATGTTGATATTTTATGGCCGGATTTGACATTTTTGACAGTTTATAAACGAATTTTGCTCTTTTAAATCGTTTATGCTAGGTTTTGGTTTTTTTCTAACAAAATTTTAAGCTAAATTTTGCTATTTTTGAGATAAAATCAATATTTTTATTTTTTTTAACTCTTTATAGCTGGATTTTTAGTGTTTTCTGACAATGCTTCAAAGTATCATGGCCGGATTTTGCATGTTTCAACAGTTTAACCAGATTTTGGTTTTTTCTAAAAATATTTTTAAGCTGTTTTTGTTTTTTTTGAACGTATTTTAATATTTTTTAATTGGATTTTACTTTTTTTAATGCTTTTTTACATTATTTTAATACATTTTGGAGCTTTCTGACAATATTTTGATGTTTTATGGCCGGATTTTTTTGTTTTTGACATTTTAATAATAGAATTTAGAAGTTTTTAACTGTTTATGGCCGGATTTTGGTTGTTTTTAACAATATTGTACCATTTTATAACAGAATTTTTCTAATTGTGATTTTTAATTAATAGAATTTTGCATTTTTCTATAGTTTATAAACAAATTTTGCTATTTCATGATTTTTTTTGCAGTTTTTAACAATTTATGGTTGAATTTTAGTGCTTTCTAACAGTATTTTGATGTTTAAAGACCGGATTTTGCTATTTAGGACATTTTATGAATAAAAATTTGATTTATTTAAAATTATTTTAATGTTTTATAATCTGAGTCAGTTATTTTTTACTTTTTTATGATTTTGTTTGTACTTTTTAACAGTTTTTTTTTGGAATTTGCTATTTTTGACATTTTATGAATATAAGTTTGCACTCTTTAACATTTTGATGTTTTTGATAATATTTTGATATTTTAAGGCTGGAATTTGCTATTTTTGTTATTTCATGAACAGAATTTTGCTCTTTTTGATAAATTGTGGCCGCGTTCTGTTAGTTTTTAACATAATTTTGATATTTTATGGCCGGATTTTTGTTTTTTCTAACCAAACTTTAATATCTTGTAACCAGATTTTGCTATTTTTGACTATTTTTATACTTTTCAGCAGTTTACAATCAAGTATTACTATTTTTAACAATATTTTAATATTTCAAATTTTATGAATAAAATTGTGCACTTTTTAACTATTTTTGGCATGTTTTTTAATGTTTTATGACCGGCTTCAGTTATTTTTTTTTACTTTTTATGAGTCTATTTGCACTTTTTATTAGTTTGATTTTGCTATTTTTGACATTTTATGAATAAATGTTTACACTCTTAACAGTTTACGGCCGGATTTTTATGTTTTTTGACAATATTTTGATATTTTATAACCGGAATTTGCTATTTTTCTCATTCCATGAATAGATATTTGCACTTTTTGATAGATTATGGCCGAATTTTGTTAATTTCTAAGATAATTTTGATATTTTATGAAAAGAATTCATTACGTTACTTCTTAGAAATAAAGTATATTTAAGAGAATTTATATACACGATTGTATACTGTGATCTTGAATTGTTTTTTATTTATATATTAAAGCAACATGTTTTGACCTACTTGGTTACCTTCTGATTTGTAAGAGATAATATACGTTGACAACAATCACTTCATCATTTTTTCAAATTCATTATTTATAAATTTGAAAAAATCAGTAAAGTCGGATTAAAAAAAATAAAAAATTATAGATTGATGTTTTAATCTAACAAATTAAAATAGCAATAAACGTTATCACATTCTCTCTGGAAATGTATTTTTTGTACAAATCCTTAAAAAGTAATATATTTTAAATTTATTTTTGTGCAATTATAGATAATTGCACAAAAATAAACTATCTTCAAAAGTCTTTTAAAAAAGAAAATAGGAACTTCACCGGGTCGGAATATATTGAACTTTAATATATTTAAAATGTTGGAGCGCTATTAATATCGCGCCACTTCTCAATGATTACATAATACTGCCCTGTTATGGGAAAAATTTATGGCCTCCGGGTCTATTAAGTTCGATTTTTATTAAAAATTGATGCTTCGTTTTATATCTACTAGGTATTTGCGGATCGTTTTATTGAATTTTTATGAAACCACTTAAAACACTAAACGAAACCATACAAAATTCCAGCATCACCTTCCTAACCGTTATTTATTTAGAATTTAAAAAAAAATCCAAATCAATTAATTGACAATTTGAAATGAAAATTTATTCCATCCATAAAATGCCAACGAAGAATATCGACAGAATCAATGCTAATTGAATTGCAAATTAAATTCTCCTATCGAGAGAATCAGACGCGTTTCAACTATCCAAAAACTCGGAAATAGAAAAGATGAAACGTTAAGATTAAAAGCAATTTAAATTCCACCCCTCTTAAGATATAGATAGTTATTAATTAAATAATGTTATTAAAAGGTAAACAAGTAGGGGGTAGAGTCTCCGAGTTTAATTTTGGTGGTTTAAATATGATGATAAATTCATTTACAGCTGAGCTTTGAGTCGTTCTCCGTGGGGACCTTCGAGTCGTTTACATCAGAGGGCTGTCCCGATGGGTATATATCCATTACGGAGGGAAATAGGCCGCCTCAAGGGGGGAAATGGTGCGGCAGTTCTTGGGGTTACACAGTGTACTACAGCGAGACACCTAGCATAAATCTTACTTTGCTCTTGGAACGAATGCCGCAACAGGTAGGTTGAAAAAAATATTTACACACACTTAACACTTAAGTATTGTGTTACATAATAAATTCCGAGGGTAACTTTTGCGTGCAAGCAAAGTTACCCCTTTTTATATCACACCACCTTAGTTTTAATTATTTTTTTCAAGGAATTTTATATTATAACATGCGAAGAAATTTATTAACAAATATTTATGCATGCTAAAGATTTACATTAGTTTACTAATTAAATGTTTAACTTACCATTAAAGTTATCTGACCTTTGAATAGACCCTTAGTAGTAAATTAGCGTACCGAAACGGTTTCTAGCTGTCAATCTTAGATTTCCGACGAAGTAAAGACAATTTCTCAGCCTCAGCATAATTAAATTCCGTTAACCGCAAAACCACCCCCGACGATGTGATGAAAAGGTCAAGGTTGAGTAGCAAATTAAATAATGTTTTGATACTAATTAATTCATAACTTGCTAATTGATATTCTGAGTTATATCGAATTGAAAAAGTTTTTTTGTCGTTCCATTAGAGATATTGAATTATATCGTTCTTATTATATGCGCTGGGAGTAATCTCGCGAACTTGTACATCCTTTAGTAATTATGTTTTTGTTTGTGCTTCCTTTGCTAATTGTTATATGATTTTCTTGCTTGCTTGAATTGTAGGAGTCGTTATGATTTAATTTAAGAAAGACGAGTTTATCCTTTGATATTTGATCATTTTTATAAGCTATTTTGTGTAGTTTGTTGTGTAGTAATTTCGGATAAGTATTAAATATGTTGTAATAGAATAGAATGCAATAGAATAGAGTAGAAGTTTTTCTCAGTTGATACAAGATAGAAATGATTTATTAATTTTTTTTTAAGCTTTGTTGTTTTGTCATGCGGTTTCTTGTTTCAATTATGTAATCAGTTCAGGGTTTTAACTACAGTTTTTAGGTTAGGTTAGGTAAATAATAAAAATTCTCTTTTTCATAATGTATATTTTGTCAACATGGAAGTCTCAAATAGTTAATTTTGCTTTTTTGGTTTGCTTTACTTGAATTTTCTCTTCTGATTCTTGTTTTTAATTGAACCAGATCAAGTTTCAACTTAAACTTGTTTTTCTTTAATTATTTTGTCAAAATATTATATTTGATACCTTGGACTTAGATGTCAGGGTGCTGTAGGTAAAGAAATAGATACTTGTTGATATGGGTTGAAAATTATATTTACCAGTCTAAATTTTACTCAATTTACAATAGAAAACTTTTGAAAATCTATGGATTTGGTATTTTCTTGTATTTCTGAGATAGAACTTTCCAATCTGTGTAAACATTTTTTTGTTGATGCCAGCACGTTTTTGACCAAAAATAGATAGAGCGGCGTTTTCTTGCATTTTTTGGAAGCAGCTTGCTTTGTCACTAGAAAATCAGTATATACTATCTAGCATACAGATTTTTGCTACCGCAGGTCTATGGCCAGATTGGTTTCTTATTTTTTCTGTTATTTTTGAAAACATTGGTTAAGTACATTATCTCAAATTTGTGTTGGCAAATTTTTGATTTTTTGCAAACATTGTTATTTTTTATGCCAACATAGTTTTAACATAGAAAATAATTAGATTTGCGTTGTTTTCTTTTAATTATTAGATTTGTTGGTGTGCTTTCAATAATTTTGGAGGTAAATTTCATTTTGGACGTGATACAATTCTTTCATTTTGCATAGGTTACCAGTAGTCGACAAAAACCTTGTCTTTCTTTTTGCTTGGATCTTATGTGGGTTACTTTAGATTATTATTAAAATTTTGCAGTTTGAACTAAAGTACTTACCAACTTGCCCAAAAATTTTGTAATAAAAGAGTTTTTTTTTCTTTTTGCAAGTTTTGGAAGTTTCTATGTTAGAGGAGACTTTTTAACTTTTTACAATACTTGGGTGGGTGAGTCTATTACTCCAGATCATTATTATTATTAAGTAATTTAAACTGAAATGCTTACCTACCTACTTGTCAAGTTGTTGTACATCATAAGCCGAAACACCAGACGAATCTTTTAATCTAATTTATTTTTCAAAACAGTTTTCATTTCTACAAACAAAAGCTATTGTTGCTTTGCACAAAGTAAATTTTGAAGTTCTTATGAGATTTGGTCCTTGCAATAATTGGAAAAATTCTTAACCAAACATAAAGATTGCGTTTGTTAAAATTTAGGATTCGAATCGTTAAGTGCAAATACAAATTGGTTATTAGGACAGCTTTTTTTCGATTAGAAATGAGAAATTGTATATATTTGATGATGTGTTGGTATATTACAATACATTTTTTGCAAGAGGAGTTTTTATATAATTTCCACCTCAAAAAAGTCTTTAGTGAAAGGCCCTAGTAGCGATGTTGTACATGAATCAGAGGTTCCGGCGCTAAACATGAGTCTGGTAACTCAAGGAAACAAAAGGCAGGCGCACGAAGGTGGAATTTATAATTTGGTGGGAAGCCTGGAGAAAGTGTCAACGGGTTTTTACGTTTAGTATTGGAGAAGCGTCAAAAGTCAGAAGTGTAACTAGAACCATTTTATACCTGAGCATTTTAGAAGTGCTGAGCGATAACGCCATTATATGGTAGCGCGCCTCGTTTCATAATTGGGATGATTTATGTGCTGGATTTTGCAAGCAATTTTTTTGCGCTATAATAGTGTACTGTTGGGGACCAAATTAAATCTTGCACCTAAGGTAAAGACAAAAGTATAAGGATTTTTGTTGCATGTATGCAAAATTTATTTTGACGCATGACTTATATTAGGAAATCTTTAAGTCTCATTAAAAGCAATTTGCACTCATCTTATTGCGGCACAGGAGGTTACAAGTGAGGCAAGGTTAATAGATTTGGAGAAGCAGATAGAGGAGTCCAGGTAGGTTATGAAAGAGAAAAGTGGGAGTAGAGACAGATTTGGCCTACGTAGGTGATGGGTTGAAGAACTATTGAGTTAGCGAAGTCACTTTAGTTAAAACCGTGGAATAGTTCAGGACCCAGTAATACGGCATCTGATAGGGTAATGTAGGTCAATGTCGTTTTTGGGAGAGGAATTAATCCCAATTTTAAGGTAGCAGATTATTAAGTGCTACGGTTGTGGCAAGACAAGGCATATACGAGGACAAAGTCCGGCAAATAGCCTGCAGGATTGCTTGTAGAGCAACTATAAACATTAAACTTGACCGTTTATATCTGAAAAAGGTAAAATGTGAACAAAAAAGGCAAGATTAAAATTTTTAATTTTGTGTAGTTTCAGAACGGCGACATGGGTTGATTTTAGGGACGAAATTTTAAGTGGGAATTGATGTAGTTTTTAATTTGCGGATGGGTGAGTGGTATTTTTGGACAAGCGATAATATAATAAAAGTTGTTACTAAAAGACTACATCTGTTGGTCAACTCAATGATAGGGTACTGCGACCTACCTCAGTAATTGAAATGGTTAACTTGCAAGAGGTTTTTAATAATTTTTGTTTTGTTGTATGGAAGGGGAGTTTGGATGTACTACGGGGGTAAAACATTGAAAAATAATTGGCAGTCTACTTATTAAAAGTTTAAGTGGGTGGAGCTCTCCTATATTTATGATCTCCAAAATAAATGTGTTTTTATGTGAACTTTGAAGTATCTGAACTTTGTGCGTACTCCTTGCCAAACATAAATTCTATTCTTACCAAATTAGGCATCTCTCGCTGTTTAAGTAGCTTAGATATCAAGTTTGCCTACTGGCAAATTCTAATGGCTGATGATAGTAAAACTTTTTTAGTTTTCACTATCATTGGCCTTAGTTTTTTTTTTTTTAGCTTATTTAGTTTATTTAGAGGATGCCATTTGGGTTAAGTGGAGCCCAGGTACGTTTCAGGCGTTGGTAGGTTGGATCTTTGAACCTGAGCTGGAACCTTATTTTTTCAAATGTCATTAAGTAAGGAAAAATGTTTTTTTGTTGGAAAGAATTAATTTATTTAGGGTATTTAGTAAATATAGGTGGGTTAAACGTGGTACTTAGAAAAATAAAAACCATTAAAAAAATTTGGGAGGTCAGGTGGTTTATGGGAAGTTATCTAGGTATCTTCTTCTTATAGTGTTAAGGAAAACCATTGTCTGAGATTATGGAGCCAGGAGTTTTTTTTATTTCTAGCGCTTATTTTTCTACATATCTTCCCCTGCAGAATGAGCTGTAATAAATCGTATCTACGTGCATTTTTTGAGATGTGACCTAAGTATTCAAGTTTCCGTTGTTTTATTATGAAGAGTATTTTGCATTCTTTATTTAGTTTTTGTAGCATTTCAGTGTTGGGGACAGTGGCGGAGCTAGGATTTTTGAGCTTTACCGCAAAATATTAAAAAAGGCCCCCTACAAGACAGTTAAAAATAAAAGTACAATTTTGTCATTTAATTAATCTTTATTTTGTAAATTTTGGAGGGTTTCAGGTTTTGAAATAAACGTTTCAGGGCCCTTATGCTTGTGGGTTTTTTTGCATTGCAGACTTTTGCTTGCAAGTAGGTCCGCCCCTGGTTGGGGACATGGTCTTTTTAGGATACTCTGAGAATCCATCTATAGAACCACATTTCAAATGCTTTCAGTTTTTTTTATTGATGCCTCACTCACTGTTCAAGATTCAATCTCATAGAGTAGGACAGAAAATACATAGCAACGCAATAGGCGTGGTTTTGTTGATAATGGTAGGTAATGGCTTTTGAAGAAATTTGACACATTGGTGAATGATGCTTTGGTTTTTTTAATGCGTTGTTTGATTTCTTTTGTGTGGTTCCATTGATCATTTATATTTGTGCCAAGATAAGTATAATTTTTCACTCTTTCTATTGGGCGTTGGTTTACTAGCAATTGTCCAGGAGGAATTGTATATCCGTCTCTTAGGTAGATTAAAGAAGGTGTTAGTAATTACCAGGTGTTCTTCAGCGAATGTGTTCAGTCTGTCTCCACGTTCATTGCTTTCACCCAGAGCAAAAGGTTCGATTAAGTTTCCGGTCTACCGGTGTCGATCTTGGCGTTAAGATCTCCCATTACTATTGTTATGTTTCTTTTTAGTAATGTTTTTAAAACGCTATTTAGGTCATGATAGAATAATTTGATATTTTTTTCTAATGATTTACTAGTTTATGCTGCAGAATATTAGATTTTACGGGCGTGGTATCTATTTGCATAGGTATTAATCTTTTTGAGATTGTGACCCATTTTGTAATATGTTTCGCTATTTTGATATTAACAATTATTTCTACTATGTGTACTGCATTAGTATTTCCAGAGTAGTATATCTGATGGTCCATTATCCGGCAGTTTCCGGAGTCTAACTAGCGCATCTTGCTAATTCCCATCAAGTCCACCAAAGGTCTTTTAATTTCTTTGATCGTATTGTGAATTTTGCCTGCTTTGTGCATTGGTCTGGCATTCTATGTACCAATTTTAAAACATATATTTTTGTCACTGTTAGTGGTTGTGTCGGTTACTGTTGTTGTTGTTGTTGTTGTTGTACAGGGTTTTTGCTGGATAACAACCTGGGAAGCCCTGTGATTTATTTCTTCTGCCGACTTTTGGTTTCCGTATTCTATAAATAGTACTTACTGTTTTTTGTGTATTTAAGGCAATGTTGGTTGTACTAGAGATATCTTTCCGGATCTATAATGTAGTAGTTGTCGCCTTGCTTTTTACATCTTAATGCCGTTGACTGTTTTGTTAGTTCTTCCGCCTTTTGGAGTGATTTTTAACTCTAAGGACAATAGGGTGCCTTAACTCTTAGCAGCTCATCTACCTTACGTTGTTGGCTGATAAGAGGTGATTGCTATTTGGTCTTTTTTCATTTACAGCCGCCCACTCTGGATCAGTTGCTGTAATAGGGTGTTGTGTCAGTTTTTGTTTCACGCCGGGTATTTTATTTCTCCGGTTCTTTCCGGCAAGCTTGCGAGATTCCCCGATTCCTACGGGACGCACCCATAGAAGAACTGACAAAACTCCAGGTATCTTTGGTTTATTTTTCAATATTCAGAAATATCAGAACCATTGATTAACCTGATAAAGAAAGGGCGAATTTGTATAGAGTGAAGAGTGTGAAAGAGCGTCTACAATCTTCAAGAAAGTGCTAATAAGCTTTTCTGTGTTAGCATGTTATGATTTTAGAAAGTCTTTTGCGTTACAATATGTTGCAAGTGCCGTGGTACAGGATATCGAGGACTAAAATGTATCTAGATGATTTCTAAAGAGTAGCGGAAAGAGTTGTTGCTTAAACGCCATGAACAAAATGAACAAAACACACTTACAGGTCTTATGGGTTCTAGTCTTTTTGTTTTACGTTGTTGGCAGATGATCAATATTGATCTGATTGTTTTACTGACACGCACATAAAAAAAAACATTTTTTCTAGTGGTTATTGTACTATCTAAGCAAGTTTTTTTTGATTTTTTCACAATGGTAAGCCACCACTCAGAATATTTGAAAGATGATAAATCATGTTTTTTTTGGTATACGAAGTACCAGAACTACTTATTAAAGAATGCAATTTTGTAGTAACTAAACTTGCATATGTTGTGGAAATTGGGTGGAAAGTTTTGTTTTTGGTTATCAACTCTTCCCTGCCTCCTTGTTTGTTCTAAATACGGCATTGAATTTGGAAATGAAAAAAATTGCTGCATAATGAATCTTCAAAAGCTATAATGTCAAACTCAATTTGTGTTTATTTTGAAGAAAAACTTTTTAAGCCGCATTGAGTAAGATATAGAGTAAAATTATTCTGGTTTTCAATATAGTTTAGCGTTGGAAAAACTTCTAAAAAAAATTAATTTCAGTTTTTTAGAATTATTTTGGAGTAATAATGGCCAATTAACGTTATAAAAAAAGTGAAGAATAATCTAGTTCCTCCGGACTATAATTTCTTTTCTCAAATGAAAAATTGTAAAATTTTGTTGAACAAAGTTGAAATAGTTGTCTTGAAGATTTAGTTTGTAGAGCAAGATAACAAAATACTTTCAAAGGTTTAGAGATATTGCAGGTTTGCTGTAATAAAGAAGAGATGATGTTAAATAATAAATTGTTATGGATTTCAATATTTGTTGTTTCTGTAGTTTAGGTTTATTATAAATCAACTATAAATTTATGCACTAGTATAATGTTTTAAGGATTTATTTAAATTACAGACTTTTTACACATGTGTATAGAACAATTTACTTGCAATAGGCAGAATGTTACAACAAAACCATGATTATATTTATAAATCAGTAATGCACGTTCCGCATTTTCTTCTTTGGAGAAAAGATTGATTTTAACGGCAACCTAAAAAGTCTTAATTAAAAGATGGCAGCGATACTGCTATTGCTGTATTGGCAGTTACTATCTTGACTGGTTATTTTTGTTTATGTTGTTGTGAGAATGTTTTTGCTTAGAGTGAGATTGTATCTACAAACCGCATACGGAATCCCGGTCAAAGCTGTTAGAATGATTTTTTGTTGTGAGTTTATAGCGTTGGTTTAAGTTTGCACTGGGACTTTTTATCTAGACTGGATTTCTTTCTTTGATGTTTTTGTGAAGACGTTTTGGCTTAGAATTTGTACAGACAAACCGCATACGGAACGCCTGTTGAGGTTATTAGGAAAATTTGTAGAAAATATTGACAAAGATTAGGACAATTTGTTGAAGATAAGAATTACCCCTGTAAGGTGCTTTGATTGTATGCAAAATCTGTGTGGCCAAAAATTCCTAGTTACATAAGTCCTGTTATTTGCTGGCATTAAGACGGTTTATCCTTCTTGAGAGGTAGTGCAATTTTTGCTGGTCCTGCTTAGGAGATCCTTTTTTAGATGGCACATTTATCTGGATAGTGTTATTATTGACGTAATTTTCCGTTGGGTTTTTTGGTTTCTATGTCACACTTCAACTTTGTCTTTTTTTAATGTTAACCTTTCTTTTATAGTACGTGGCTACATGCTGTGATAGAAGTCACGATGTTTCTTGGGGATTTTTTTGAAGTTTGTTGTGGATTGTTTTCTGTTTTCTTCAATTTTGGTTGAAGACAAAAAATTGTTTGGAAAAAGAAGAAGAATGACTGAATAGAAAATTTAGTAAATAAACTAAGACTAAAGAATACAAAATGAGTTTGTGTTAGTAGTGGTTGCAACAGTTTTGCTCGGAGGTGCCTATGATATTGAGAAGCGTGGAGTCAATAAAAACTGAATAGAAAATTTAGCAAATAATTTAAGGCTGAAGAACAAAAAAGAACTTTGTGTTAGAGTTTGTTGCAACAGTCTTGCGCGGATACGTGAGATGCTGTTTAGCCGTAAACCTGTGAATGAATTAAGTGGCAAGATTTGATTTATTTATGTATCTTAAGAAAATCAATTAGTAATCTTTCAAAAAAGTAAATAAAACGATAAGACCACCTACATCAAAAACAGAAAAAAAGGTGTGGAGAAAATTTAAAAAAAAAACTTGAAAAGCAGTATTGTAGATTTGTGGAAAAAAACTGAAAAATAGCAAATTGAAAAGCCACAATAAGCAAAACGAGAAAAAAGAAGAACCATATAGTAACAAAGTTCCCCGCAATAAAAAAAGTGGGACACTAAGAAATATGGTAGAAAAAAACTGGCAGCGTTAGCAAAACAAGTTTTTTTTTGTTTTTTTAACGTTTAATTAGCGTGAAGAAAAGCATGAAAAAACAGAAAAAAATTATACATCTATCGTAGCGGCGTATATGTGTACCCACAAATGAATTAGCTTTTAAAAAATATTAGAAAGAAACGCAAGGTAAATATATTTATGCGTTAGTACGCAACTATTTGGAGATGGACCGACGATACATCTATAACCTTGCCCCACTAATATTCTTTTACTCAATTGTAATACGAACAGAAAACGAAGCGTTGAACTACATCAACATCAACATTAACAGCAACAACAGACAACAAAAAAAAAAACAAAATCCAATTTAACATTTACTCTTAATACTTTTGACCCAACTAAAAAAGAAATAACACAAAAACAATTGTATAAGGTTTTTTAATCAAAAGTTCAATTTTAATTATAAAAGAAACATTTATTTATTTTTTTTGAGGAAGTTTTGCAAAACTTTTTTGCACAATTGAAGATCTATTTGGCGAATAACAGTTGTCTTTGAAGGCTGGAATTGTTTGCAAGGCATTAGCGTAGACTTTTTTCTTTACGTAGCTTCATAAAGAAAATTTTCATGAGGGGGGGGGGGGAGTTTTGCAAATCAATTAACCCAGGAAATTTTTTGTGCAGCATTGCAAATGTTTTACGGCTTGTGTGGGTAGCAATCCGCATTAATTGTATTTGCAGCATTTTTGTTGTTCTTGAAAGAGTGAAGTTTTTTTATTCCGCCGACCTAAAAACTACACAACAGTAACTCTTATTAGGAATAAAGAAGTTGTTTGACTATTTTGCTAGGATTTTTAGATTTTAGTAACCACAGATGCGGCAATTTTGTTTATGGACAAACTTACTGAGATGGAAATAGGTTTAGTCGCTAAAGATGATTTTTCTAAAAAAGTCGGGATTTAATTTTTGCGTTAGCTGCACTTAAGCATGTAGGCTAAGATTTGTATGCAGTATGCAATGAAAGCTGGACTGTGAGATCCTTAATTGCTGTCGTCTTGAGATAGACAAACCTGGGTTTTCTGCGACATTTTTAGCGACAGGCAATGTTGGGTTAACCTAACATTAGAAGTTTAAACAGGCAATTTTACATAAGTAACTTTTTTTATTTTGCTCAAATTTATGCCGACCAAAAAGACTACAAATAGTTTAAAATAGTAATAATTCAACAGATTAAAAATGCAGCAAAATTGTCTAGTCTAGTCCGCCATTGCCTCAATTGTGTTACTCAGTTTAATTCTTCAATTTCTTTCTTTTTAACCAAAGTCTGAGGCAATGTATTGGAGGTTGAAATTGCGTCTAGAAGGTGGCTGTTTGTACTCAAAGCCTGTGTGGCTATGTTTTTTTGTAGAGTAGTAATGGAGGTTTTGCTAGTCTTGCCTAAGAAATTCTTTTTGTAGATGTTTTCTTGAGCTAAGAATGCATTCTTTGGCGTTCTAGCAATACCTAAAGTTTTACAAAAAAAATAATTTGCCGGGAATAGTGTGATTGTTCTTTTTTTTCTTCGGAATGTTGTCAGTATTGACAATTACTTTCCGTTTTTTTTTGCTGTCTTTGTTGTGTTGTAGATTGTTTTTTGGAGGATATATCTTGTAAAAAGAGACTGTTGATGTCTGTCATTTAATCTGCTTGAGATTAGAGAACCCATTGTCTAACTTTGATTCTTTTTATTTTTTTTATTTTCAGCTTTTATTTATCCACTCCTGAATGTAAGCCTTTTTTAAATTTTTCTATGTTTTCCTGTCTTGGGCAGTTTGTATCTAGTTATTTTCTGCGACCTCTTGGATGTTGTCTCCCTACCTTCTCAGGGGTTTTCTACGCTTCTTTTTGTGCCTGTCGGGCGCTATTGTGCCAATATATTTGTCCATCTGGTATGGTCTTGCCTTGCTACATGGCCAGCCCATCTCTATTTCAGTAGTGTTAATCTTTTTAAAACGTTGGTTACCTGGCTTTTTTTTTGGATTTCCTCGTTTCTGATTTGGTTTTTGGTGCTAATTCTTAGCATGGCTCTCTCTGTCTTATGAACGAAGCTTGCAAAAGACAAATCAATGCAGACTTAGTTAATCAAAGAAACTTATACAAGTTAAAATATAAAAATGCTATCAGGAATGCAAAAATTGCAGCTAATGATAAGTTTATTATTAACCACAAGAATTCTCAATCAGCCTTGTGGAATGTAATAAAATCAACAATTGGCAATAAAACAATTAAGCCAAAAACTAATTTAACTTCGGACGACTTTAATACGTTTTACAAAAACGTTCCAAGTCTTGTGTTAGACTCAATTCCTGAATCTGATATTGATCCAATTCTTTTAACGTGCCGTGCTGTCAATTGTGTAAACGTTCCATTTAAGTTTCGTGAGGTCAGTATAAATGATGTTAGATCTACAATTGATACACTAAAACCTAGCAAGAGTCTTGATGTGTATGAGTTGAATGTTGTTCTAATTAAATTGATAAAGAATTTAATTATTATCCCTCTTACAAAGTTGTTTAATACGTGCATAAGAAACAGTATATTTCCAAATTGCATGAAAGTTGCATCAGTAGTACCTATTTATAAAAAAGGTGATATAAATGAGCCCACAAACTATAGACCTATAAGTCTATTGCCAATAATGTCTAAAATTTTTGAAAAATTGTTGGCAAAACAGTTAATATGTCACCTAGAGCATAACAATATGCTATGTAATGAACAATTCGGGTTTAGGAAAAAAAGATCTACTACTGATGCTGTGATTAAATTTATTGAACAAACATTAATTGGATTTGAAGAGGGTCTTTATACTTTATCAACATTTATTGATCTCACGAAAGCGTTTGACTGTGTATCGCACATTATTCTTCTTCGGAAATTATATGTTTATAACTTTGACCCAACTTGTTGTAGAATAATATCGTCTTATCTGTTGAACAGAACACAAATGGTTAAATTTAACAACAAAACATCAAATTATTTTGATATTACCTGCGGTGTCCCTCAAGGTTCAGTATTAGGGCCATTATTGTTTCTTATCTATATTAATGACTTACCAACTTATATCGAGGAAGCTAGTGTTGTTCTGTTTGCAGATGACACGACCATTACGAACCAAGGAAGAGATAGATCTTTTGTTCAGTCTCAGAATAGTTTGGTCATGCAGTCTGCGTGTACTTGGTTTAATTGCAATCGTCTTTGTATTAACGAGTCAAAATCTGTATCATTAATGTTTACTTTACGATTAAGAACAGAAAATAGCAATACCTTTACCAAATTTTTGGGATTACATATTGACTCCGAACTAACATGGCAACAGTACGGTGATTCTCTGGCAAAAAGATTATTGTCTAATATTTTTTTATTAAGGAATTTATCTAACAACGCTTCACAGTATGTTGTTAGAACTGCATACTTTGCTTTATGCCATAGTCACATTTCATATGGCATAATTGTATGGGCTCATTCTGCAATTAAGGAGCGAATTTTTGCGTTGCAACGAAGAGCAATCAGAATAATTACGGGACTAAAATATAGAGACGATTGCAAATTATCTTTTATAACATTAAAAATACTCACTCTGCCTAGCATATACATACTAGAATGCATGAAGTATATTCTCTACTCACGAAGAGAAACATAGTTATAATACCAGAGGCAATGTCTGTCCAAGTTATTTGAGACTTAATAAAACGCAAACAGCTGTCAATTACTATTGTATTAAATTTTATAATATTTTACCACAGCATATAAAGGATCTTCCGAGTAAGAAGTTTAATAACTTAATGAAGCAATACATGATTGATAAAGCATTTTATAGTTTTGAAGATTATTTAAATAATGATTTTCATGACTTATAGGTGTTTTTGTTTTTAATTTGTATGTGTTTGTTTTGCAACACGTCTGCCATTTTAATTCATCATTTTATTACATTTTTAAGGAATTTGTATGTTTGTTAAGTTTTTAAATGTTTTAAATTAGCACTATTTTTTATTATTTTAAATGTGTTTTTACTACAAAAGTACCTGTAGATTTACCTGTGATATTCAAGAACGTAACAAACATATCTAGTCTTATTTGTTTTTTTAGATAATATTATTATTTTATTTTTATTTTATTTTATTTTTTATATATTTATTTTTTATATTTATTTATCTTTCTTTTATTAATTGTATCTAACTTTGTAATATAGATTTGTAAATTTTAATTATCGTATTATGCAGTTTGTAAATATTACACATACTTGTACTTTTCCGGACATATGTAAACAATTGATTTTGTACTAACATGAAATAAATTATTATTATTATTATTATTATTATTGCTTGTTGGGTAGTTAGAAGTTTGTTTGCTGTTTTGCTTGTTATTGCCATGGTCTCAAGGCCGTAAGTGAGCACTAGTAGGATACACGCTTCGTAAACTTTCTTTTTTAAGTTGATAGAAAATTCGCTTGATTTGAGTATGAATCTTAGTTTCCCAATCGCCGCCCAGCATTGACCTATCCTCTTTACTATTTTTATAGTTTGGTTATATTTGTCTTTGGTTTCAAGTATTATTTTTTTATGGTTACCTGAGTGTTCTCAGAAGTCATTATTTTTGTTTTATTGAGGTTTATCTGTAGTCCGATTTTTATTGATGCTTGGTGGAGTTGTTCTAGCATGGTCTTTTTAATTTCTTTTTGGTCCTAGTTTATGCTTTTAAACACCTCTTCTAACGCGGCTGTAAACAGTTTTGTAGAGATTGTGTCCCCTTGGCGTACTCCTTTTCTTATCGGTATTTGCTAACTTTGATTATACGGTAAAATTATCAAAAGTTTTTTTTTTTCACCTAATAGTTGGTTGTTACTATTTGGGTTTAACGTCTCTAGAATCTCTAGACATTTGCTGGATTCTAAGCTCAACTCCAGTATACCACTGACGACAGAAGATTGTCAAATGCTTTCAAAAATGGTAATATTCAGTTTTTGTTATTGTTTTGATAGTTAATGAGCTCTAGTTAGTAACATATATTTTTAATACTTTTCTTGACTAATTAAGAAAGAAATAACACAAAAACAATAAATATTTTTAAATAAGCACTAATTAACAACACTTCTTTCTGTATGCTGAACAGTTTTAGTTTTAGAAGTTATCTAGCTATCTGAGTGACACATTATTGTTGTTTAAAATTAACAGTTTAGTGTTTATATTTGTTAAAAAAGTAGGGCATAATCATACATAAACAATATTCTATTTCACCAACACTCTATATAAGCGGATAATGATACTAAAAGCATTTATGCTTACACAGTAAATGCAATGTAATCTCCCACTGATCCACCCTGTATATTGATTGAAACATTATTTTTTAAAGCTATTATTGACCCTATACGCAAGCACTTTTTTCTTAAACGTCACCATTAAGGCCATCCATAAAATGTCATTAGTTGTCCCCCTCGGAATTTTAATCGATTGTATCGTTAAAATCGGATTTATAAAGGACATAAACTATTTATCATTTTTTTATCTGTCTAGATAGCTTCCAGTTACTTGGAAATATGGGACTAGACACTTTTCCTTCCTGCGAGGACACTTAATAAATAACATCGTTATCGTTCTAAAATCTGCTGAAGTGCCTTTTTGTGGGCCATCAATTGATACATTTTTTTTCAACTTAACCCAACATTACAACTTATTTATCTGATAAAATAGGAATTCAATAAGAAAAGATTGTTTCAGTTTAGAGATTATATTTTGTTATTCTGAAAATAACACTGATTCCTACATAAAGAGCTTCGGTAAAGCACATTACAATTTAAGCCGATTTTCTTTCCTAAATAAAATAAAACATGAATTCTTTTCTGTATTATAAAATTGTAAATAGTTGTACAAATACGTTTTTATTGTTGCAGCAGGGTGCCGGTTACAACAATTTTGAATTTAAAGTATCTTACAAGTTCCTACGATTGAGTGACGCACGTATACGTTATGGAAACGCCACACAGCGATCGTATCGTGGCAAATTGCACACGGGCTCTTATTGCGACCGACTTTTGGAGGGCTGCAGTAAACGTCCTTGCAAGATCCAATCGCCCAACTATCCGGGAATCTATCCAAGAAATTTGACTTGCAATTACAGAGTTCGGGATCGCAGTGCCTCGCCTGATAAACACGCCCTGATAGCCGTCCGTCAGGCTAACTACAACTATAAGGACCATCAAGTGACGAAGTTCGATAACAGCGATCGGGTATTCAGGTAAAACTATTTAATTATCTTGGCATTGTTTGATTTTGTTTTGTTTACTTAGCGTGGTTAAATTTATATAATGCAAATAATATGTTGGGATATTAATAGGGTATTCGAATAATTGTTATGCTGTTTAACATCATACACAAAAGCTTTTTAATTTATATATTATGATTTCTATTTTCTAGTGGTTAAATTCTTCTATTTTACTATATAAAGACGATCGTGAATGTTTAACGCAACTACTGTTTTAATTAGCGGTTTTATTAATTGTTTATTTGTAATGTACAAAGCAGAAACAGACCATTTTAATTAATTATAACTACAGCGTAATTGCAAGTAACCAATATTTTATTTTGTCTTTTTTTTATATTTTTCCTAAGCGTTTTTACTTTATATTATCATTATGTAAACGTGTACTAAATATAGTAAACAGTTGTGCTGGAAATGATTACAACAATTATATAATGTTCAAACGTTAGTTGACAAAAATCTAATTAATCATTGTAATAAAAAAAAACTCAACCACAAACACTTGACTGGGTGGGCAGGAGATCCAAACTAATCCAAACCATTCGTTCAGAGAATTTAAACTTAGTTTCCGTCCACTCACCGAAGTCTTTGTTGTTAAAAAATGGATCACAAACACTTGGGCGGGTAGGTGGGCAACACTAATCCAAACCACACGCTACAGAATTTAATTTTAGTTTCAACTCACTCACCTAAGTGTTTGTTTGTTGTTAACAAATTGGATTGCAAACCCTCGGGTGGGTGGGTGGGCAATATTATTTTCTTGATATCAAACATTTGGGTTGGTGGTCGGGTGACACTAATTTAAACCATAGATGCCTACAGAATTTAAACTTAGTTTCCGCCCTTGCACCCAAATGTTTGTTGTCAAGAAAATGGAATTTGGGCGGGTGGGTAGTCAACTTTGGATTGGTGTACAGAATTTAAACTTAGTTTGTTTTTGGAGTTTTTATGGCCGGATGTACAATTTAAAACCCATATTATTAGTTAAATTTATTATGTTGGTGGTCGGATGTCCAGTTTTAAAAACCGGATTTACACTTTTTAAAGCTGGATTTATAAGTAAAAGGGTTAATGATACAATTTAAATTTTTAAAAGCCGGATTTACAATTAGTAGGCGGAAAATAAATTCAGCAGCAGAATTTAAACCGTGCCCTTCAAACGCAATTGATACGCTGAATTCAAACACCGGACTAATAGTTTGACAGCCAAGTTTAACGCGTTGGTGGCCGGATTTTTAGTTTTGAAAGCCGAATTTACACTTTTAGAAGCTGGATTTACAATTGAGGGACCGCATTAGCCATTTATCACTCAAACTTAATATTTTGGTGAACAGACTTGATGGCCGGATTTATAATTAGAAGGTTGGATTAACAATTTGCAGTAAAACTAAATACATTGAATGATTGTTTTTTTTTTTAGTATTTGAGGCCTTATTTACTTTTTTAAACGCCGAATTTATTGCATTATTAGTTTGACAGCCAAGTTAGTTAAGAAATGTTTACACTTTTAAAGGCCGGATTTACAGTTTGGTGACATGATTTTTAAATTTGAGATTCTTGTTTACATTTTTAAATAGAAAACTTATAAATTAAAATGTAAATCATTTTAAAAGCGTATTTTTTAGTTTTACAATTTAAAAATCCGATTAATAGTTTGACATCTAAATTTAGCACGTTGGTTGGCATATTTTCAGTTTTACTAGTTGGCTTTATATTTTTTAAAAACGGATATACAATTAAGAAACTACATTAACAATTAAACAGTAAAACTTAACATTTTAGTGAATTTTTAGTTTTTATGGCTCCGTTTATACTATAAAAGCCGAGTTTAGAAGTTTATAAGCCAGATTATTAGTTTGACAGCCAAATTTAACACATTTTGTTCTGAGTTTTTAGTTTTAATAATTGGAAATACTGTTTTATAAACTGGATTTATAATTAAGAAATTGGATCAATAATTTGCCTGGCGAACTTAACTCAATGATGACAGTATTTCTAATTATGAAGACAATGTTTATATTTTTAAAACGGGATTTATGGTCAATTTAAAACCGGATTATTAATAGACAGCACTTTTAGTTGACGCATTTTTAATTAAATAGCTGGATCAACATGTTGGCATCAAAACACATTGGTAGATAAGGCTCTGTTTATTTTTTTTAAACGCCGGATTTACAGTTTAAAAGCTAAATTTAATACATTAGTCACAGGATTTTCAGTTTTAAAAGCCGGATTTACACTTTAAAAGCCCGATTTACAATTTGAAGGTCAAATTAACAATTTGGAAGTTAACTTTAACACATATTTATTACCCAATCTTTAGCTTTTAACAGTCTGTTTAGATTTTTTAAAACCGGATTTGAAGTTTTGAAGTAAACAAAGCTAAATTTACAATTTAAAATCCGGATTCTTAGTTTTACAGCCAAATTTAGCACGTTGGTGGTTGGATTTCCAGTTTTTAAAGCCGGAATTTTGATTAAGAAGCTATATTAAAAATTTAGAAGTTAAACTTAACACATTTGTGACAGGATTGCAAGTTTTTAAGGTCTTGTTTACACTTTTGAAAGGCGGACTTATAGTTTTAAAGCCCGGACTTAAAACTGAGATTATTTGTTTGACTTTAAAATTTAATTGGATGTTGGCTAAATTTTAAGTTTAAAATGCCGGATTTAACCTTTTAAAAGCCTAGTTTACAATTGAGGAGAAGAAGTAACATAAGGGCTAAGTACCAAAATTGTTAAACAGAGAAATTAAAACAAAAAGCCTTCACATACCGAAACAAAAGACTTTTTATTTTCAAATCATTGCTCATCTGCCTAATTGTTTACGGAATTTGCAGTCCTGGCACTTTACTGTCTGATATAATATAGTCGATGGCACATAGTAGCTATCTTTAAAAATATTTTATTTTTAGGCAAATTGGCACTTAGCCCTTTTGTTACTTTTGCTCCTCAATTAGCAGGGCGCTTTAACAGCCAAAACAATGTTTTTTTTATAAGCTAAATTTAAACCCAGATTATCAGTTTAACATGTTAGTGGCCGAATTTGCATGTTTAAAAACCAGATTTACAATTAAAGGGCCAACATTTTTCTCCTAAGCTGATTACAAAACTGTATTTACACATTTATAGGACAAAATAACAAATTGGTAGCCAAAATTAACACGTTGCTGACCGTATTTGTCATTTTTGAGGCACCTTTTACAAGATTATTAATTTGGCAGTAAAGTTTAACAAGATGGTATTTAGATTTCTAAATTTAAATGTTGAATTTATACTTTTAAAGCCGGGTTTGTAGTTCTAAAGACCGAATTAATTGTGTGTGTGTGTGTGATTGTGTAATGATTTGTATCATTGGCGCGCGGCAGACGCATGGATTTTAAGATGTCATTGCTCTTTTCCTAACGGCCTTAGAATAAAGGTGGGGTTATTCAAAAGAGGTGAATGGAAAGGTTAGTTTAAGGTTCAATATTGCAAAAAAAGAAGAATTTCAAAAATTGGGCCTTATTTTTTTAAATAAAATAATTGAGCGGCTACTGTCACTTTTGCACGTTACCTGACCATGATTCAAGAATTCATTTTTGCCTTAATTGGAAGGAATGGAACTGGAAGACGTCTGGTTTTAGGACGGTGCCACAGCCCTCACAGAGGCAGTTTGAACTGGTCAGCATGGTCTCTTAATTTGGTTCAGAACCCTGGAAGTCTTCAAAAACAACATTTAAACATAAATCGACAAAATTCCTGTGGCAATGTGCACGAAAACTTCAGAAACAGATTCACTCAGTTTTAAGTATGAGTGGCGATGAAGATCAGATTTATTGTTTGAAAACTAAATTATTAGTTTAACAAGAAAATTTAATTTGTTAGTGATTGCAATTTTCTAAAACTAGTTTTACATTTTTGAAAACCAAATAGCGATTTTAGTTATAACTTAATTTGGTTGATTGAAAATTTGTCTAATAATGGCCGGATTTAAAATTTGCTAAGTCAAATTAGTCTATCTAAAACTAGAAATGAGTAATTAAAAGATAATTTTTAAATTTGCAAACTATGAAAAAATTAACAACAACAAATTATAATAGAATGTTTGATTTATTAAATATGAGTAACGATTTATACACAATAAGGCTAGATTTATGCACAATTATGTCAAATGTACGTTGTAATGTACAATTTAAAAGCCGGATCAATCAAATTTAACAAATTGGTAGCAGGATTTTTAGTTTTAAAGGCTGGATTTATATTTTTAAAAGATTAATTTGCAAACAAGGAGACCAAACTAATTATTGGTTAGTTAAACTTTTTAAGGCATTGTTTACATTTTTATAAATCGTGTAGGTCGGATTTACAGTTTGAATGCCAAATTTATTTGATTGTCAAATTTAATAAGGCGGCCAGATTAGAAGTTGTTAAGGCCGAATCTACACTTTTAGAACACGGATTTACAATAAAGAAGCCAAATTAATAATTTAGCTAAACTTATTACATTGGTTATCGGATTACGAGTTTGTATGGCCGAATTTACAGTTTTAAAAACGGAATTTGCATATTCAGTTCTTGAGGCTGATACGTGTTTGAACTTATCAAAAACTATTAAAGTTAAAGTTAAAAAACTGAAAAGTTAATAATCATTTATTGTCATCATGTAAATCACGATCATTTATCGGTTTTCAGCGTTTGATGCAATATATACTATTAAAGCTTTACGCCATATTAATGATTTATAATTTAAAAACAGAATTATTAGTTTGATATCAAAATTTAACACGTTGGTGGCCGGATTTTCACCTTTCAAAGTTGGTTTTACATTTTTAAAAGCTGAATTTACAATTGATTATTAATTTATCACTTTAACACAACATTTTAATGAACGGATTTCTAGTTTTTAAAACCCGGTTTATACTAAAAAAGACGGATTTATAGTTTTATTAGCCGGAATTACAATTTATTAAAGAGATTATTAGTTTGAAAGCCAAATTTAACACATTAATGCTCGAGGTTTTTGTTTGGATTTATAGCTTTTATGGCCAGATCTACAATTAGAATGCCAAATTTTTAATTTAGTAACCAAACTTTACACATAGGCTGTGGGGTGAGGTTGTAGGATGTGGGGTGAAGCCACCTGGTTAGATAAGGTTGACCGGTTTTCGATAGAAGTGGCCTTGTTTGTCCGGCTCTGCCAATGTGGCTAGATCGGTGTTTGAATGAATCGCTAAATTCGTGAAATATTTCTCGGCGAGCGCCTCGAAATGTTGTCGTAACGGAGTGATGCCTAGGTCGTTGTGAATGTCTGCATTCCTAACGTACCATGGCGCTCCTATAATCCAACGAAGAGTTAGATTTTGAAATGCGTCAAGACGCCTTATATGACTGTTTGCCGCCGTTCTCCAAATTGGGTATCCAAACGTCAATTGCGGTCTAATGATAGACGTATACATTTGGAGTTTGTTCTGATGCGATAGCCCGCTGTCCCTGCGGAGCATTGGGACTAACAGGTTTTTTGCCAATTTGGCTTTATCAAGAACAGCCTGAACGTGCAATTCGTACGTTAGACCTTTATCGAAAATGATTCCCAAATACTTTGCAGCATTTGACCATGGAATCGGTACGTCATCGATGAAGACATTATCGTGCGGTTTAGTTTGTTGCCGCGAAAAGAGAACGGCAACGCTCTTTTCAGAATTGACCTGAAGCTGCCAATCATTGCACCATTCTTGGAGATCGTCGGTTGCTTTTTGAAGCCTTGTGGTGACCACCATAAGCGACCTTGAGCTGTAGAGAAGCGCCGTATCGTCGGCGTATTGCGCCATTTTTACCCCGTGCTTCCAGCCCGATGGCATGTCGGCAACGAAAAGGTTAAATAGCAAAGGCGAGAGAAGAGAGCTTTGAGGTACCCCTGCCGTAATCGGCCGAGAGGTCAAAACATGATTCTGAAGCTTTACTGATAAAGTTCTTCTGTCAAGATATGAAGCTATCAGCTTTATGAGCCGCAGTTGAAATTTAAGTCTATGTAGCTTTAGAATTAAACCGTCGTGCCATATCTTATCAAAGGCTTTTTCGACGTCAAAAAATACCACCCTTGTGATTTAAAGCCCTCGGTAATGTGATCTGTCACGCGGTTTAATTGGTGTACTACAGAGTATTCACGCCTAAACCCATGCTGATGAGATGGTAGAAGACAATTTTTTTCTGCATGTTCTTGGAGGTTATCCAAGATTACTGTTTCTATGACCTTACTCAAGGTGCATAGAAGACTGATTGGCCAATAGTTTTGAGGAAACAGTCGGTCCTTTCCAGGTTTTGGGATATTAATTACGTGTGAGCCTTTCCAAGCTGAAGGAAAGTGCCCTGTACGTAAGATTGCATTGGCAATATTGGTCAGAACCATTATTGCTTTGTGCGAAAATGCTTTAAGAGCTTTGTTCGGAATACCGTCAGGACCTGGCGCAGATCGAGCTTTAAGTTTAGATAAGATTCCTCTGATCCGTGACGGTTGAACGTGGTTCAACGGGGTGTCGTCGTCAGGGCTATCCAAAAGGCGATCCACCGCTCTTTCAACCCTTTCGACGTGCTCCGTATCATCTTTCTCTCTCGAGGGGGAGCATTGGAATTCCAGGCTGTCAGCAAACGCTTCGGCCTTTTCCTCTATAGAATATTGGAGCCCGGTCTCACCATGGATGACTGGTATCGGAACTTTTCTGTTTCGTAAGGCTTTGGCAATCTTCCACATCAGTCTAGTATCCTCTGTGGTTGATTCCATCTTTTCCTGCCAGCACTGATTTTTGTGCAGCCTTATTGACAATCTTCTTTATGAAGGTCGTTTAGAGTTTCACGATCTAAAGGGTCGCGATGCCTTTGCCATTGATGCCTGGCAGCATTTCTCCTGCGAATCAATTCCTTTATTTCGCGGGATAATCCAAGTGGATTATTTGCCCGAACCTGATGGGTTTTAGATGCCAGTTCTTTGGCCTTATAAATGAGTTCGGTGAACTTTTCGACGGCTCCTTTGATGTCAGCAATCGTTCTTATTGGAACAATCCTTTCTATGCTATCTTTCAGGTATCTCGAGAAGAGAAGCCAATTCGTATGGGTAACGAATTGTCCTCCTTTCTCGCCACATCCCTGTCCATAGAGTTCCAGAACTACCGGAATGTGGTCGGAGCTTAAGGCATTGATTGTCCTAACTTCAATTTGCGAGTTGACGTCCTTCAGGTTTAATACGTTGGTGGCTGAATGTTCAGTTTTTAAGGCCAGATTTACACGCCGGATATACAATACAGATTAATGGTGGCCGAATTTCTTAAGATCTTGATAACATTTTAAAAACGAAAATTATAAAGTTAAAGGCTAAATCTACAATTTAAAAACCAAATTACTAGTTTGACAATTAAGTTTAACACGTGTATTGCTTGATTTTTAATTTTGAAGGCCAGATTTATACTATTATAGAACGGATGTACAATTGAAAGGTCGAATTTGCTATTTATTAATTAAGTTTAACAGCCAAATTAAATTAACCGGATTTCTTATTTCAAAGCATAGATTTGAATATTTAAAGCCGTATTTACAATTTGTAAGCTGATCTTAACAGATTTTTGGTTTTTAGAGTTTTGTTTACAGTTTTAAAAGCTGGATTTACAGTTTAGAAGCTGGATTATTGGTTTGACAGCCAATTTACCACATAGGTTGCTTGAAGGCCGAATTTTCAATTTAAAAACTAAATTAATACTTTCATAGTAAAACTCAATCATATTTCTAGTTTTTAAGGCAGAATTTACACCTTTAAAACCCGGAGTTTTATTAATTAATCAAAATTAACTTCTGATTGTCTCGTATTAGTTTAATTAAACGTAGAATTAAGTAATTAAAAGTCAGTTTTTTGTATTTTGCATTAATAACCGATTTTATTTGCATTTAGCAGTCTAAAATATATTAAAGAACATATTTTAAAATGTAAAAGCTGGCTGTGTTTGTCATATAAATTGAAAAACGTAAAATTTAATGTCTCTACCTTGATTTGTAGTATTTTAACAAAAACGGCAACTTTGGCTTTATTGCTGCTTCTACAAATAATTTGATAGTCGATTTTTTTTTCAGAACATTTAGAAAGGATTAAACTATGATTGCTTGCTTCTCTTCTTTGAAGTGACTTGCTTGTTTAGACAGGATCAAGTTTTGTTCCGTTTCTACGAGCTTCATTGGTTTCAAGGTGATTGTTTGTTTCACTTTGTTCACACAATTGTGAATAAATCTTCTGATATATGACATGACTCGTAATAGACGATTATAGTTGGAGTAATGGCTTATGGTATTGTTTTATTATTTATGAATGGGTTTGTGATTGTACTCATCAGGCATATTGCTTTGAGCATTTTCTCTTTGGGAATGTTGATAAACTTCTTATGGTTGAATTTGGGCTACAACTATGCCACTACAGACTGTTTTTTAGTAATAGTCTTGAAGATTGTCTTCTTGATATTAGGTAGGCGGGATTTTTAGTGTACTAACGTGCTGCCATTTGCGTGCGTTTGTAAAAGAATTAATCTTTCCAACGCTGTTAGTAACAAAGGTTTTTCAACCCTTATCAGCTTTTATCCAACTTAGGACTATATTGGAGTCTCCTCAGCAATATCTTTGGTTTATTTTTAGATTCAAAGTACCTTTTATATGATTTATAAGTTGCGTTAGTTCTAATCTTGCTATAGTTATTTCTTTTAGAAGGGTTACTTTGCTTTTGGCACATAACAGCTCAGCAGTTTGTGTCTCTGCATTATTGATGGTACAAATATAAAGGCATGCGCCGTATCCATATTTGCTAGAGTCGGCATAGACGTGCAATTTTAATCGTTTTTTAATTGATCACTTATTTTGGTATTGAATTATTATTAATAAACGGTATACCAATTAAATACTTTATCCAAAAAATGTGAACTGACATTGGCAAGAATTTGTCTCACCCGTTTTTTTTTGCATAATTAAGTAGAATACCTAACCTAACCTAACTTAACTTAACCTTACTTAACCTAACTTAACCTAACTTAACCTAACTTAACCTAACTTAACCTAACTTAACCTAACTTAACCTAACTTAACCTAACCTAACTTAACCTTTTTTTTTTTTTTTTTTTTTTTTTAACTTAACCTAACTTAACCTAACTTAACCTAACTTAACCTAACCTAACTTAACCTTTTTTTTTTTTTTTTTTTTTTTTTTTTTTTTTTTTTTTTTGGGAGGAGTAAAATCTTCAGCTAAGACACCGGCAGCCTATGCTGCACGGTAGTGCCGGGTTTCTACCGGCTAAAACCCTCCTCCCATTGGGATATATCTGTTTTTACTCCACCCCGGGATTGCACTAAAGCATTACTTCGGGGTGGAGAATCCCGGACGACAGTCTATCTTTTCTGCCGCCCTCTCTTTTCTTTTCTTTTTTTTTTTTTAAACAAGTTTTTACAAAACATACAGTTCAAAAGTTACAAACACAATTTTACAAAAAATTTCTTTTCATTCACACTTTAACAAAAATAAGTAAACTAAACCAGCTACCGGCCCCCCCAAGGTTAGACCCCCACCCCCCATACTTCTACCGGAGCAAGCTCTTTCTCCTCCTCCTCCTTTTTCCGAAGAATAATCCCTATCATGGTGGACACATCATCCCAGCCGGCTTGAGACGCCATCATTGTTTCCACCATGTTGTCAGGGTTCACGCTTGCTCCGCCCATTCTCACCATCATTCTCTCCCTCACTTCCGTCCACCGCTCGCAGCAAAACACGGTGTGCTCGACCGTGTCCCGCTGCCCGCAATACAAGCACTCATCGCTCTCGCACACTTTCACCCACTGCAGGTACGCCCGGAAACACCCGTGTCCCGTTAGTACCTGCGTGAGGTAGTAGTTTACCTCGCCATGACCCCTGCCAACCCACCGCTTTACGTTTGCGATGAGCCGCCTGGACCACCCGAGTTCACTGCTACCTCCACTCGACTCGCATTCTTCCCACCTTCTCTGCCATTCTCTCCAGACCCATTCATCCCCTTCGCTCCTCGAGAGACGGCCTTCCCACACTTCCGTCTTCATACGTATTACGAGGTCCAGTGGCTTCGTTCCCGCAACCACCAGAAGAACTGCAGTCGACGCCGTCCTGTAGGCGCTGCAAATCCTCTGGCAGCACCTCCTCTGAGTTCGCAAGACCCACTCCATTTGCCTCCCGTTGCTGCGCAAGGTGTCCCCCCATATCTCTGCACCGTACAGCACTATGGAGGAAACAACCGAACACAGCAGGCGCCTGCAGGAAGCCTTTGCTCCCCCTAGATTCGGCATTAGACCCGCCAACGACCGGGCCGCCTTCTCTCCTCTCATGCATGCCTCCCGTACCTGCCCGCCCCATGCCATGTTGCTGGACAATACAACCCAAGGTAATTTAACTGCTTTTTTGACCTGACGGTGGTCCCCGTGACATTTATTTGTACTTGTGGTACCCTCTTTGAGCACGAGAGTACCACAAGCTCTGCCTTCTCCGGCGCTAATTTCAGCCCTAGCTCGCTCATCCTAAGCTCAATTAGGTGGACGGCGTAGTTACCTGCATCTTCCACCTCGAGCCTAGAGCGTTTTGTGACCACCACCGCCAGATCGTCCGCGTATGCCACTACTTTAACTCCTTCCGGCATTTCCAGGCTTACCACGCTGTCATACAGGACGTTCCACAGCGTGGGTCCCAGAACCGACCCCTGTGGCACACCCCCCGACAGCTTTACCTCTTTCCCCTGACCCCCCTTGCCCAGCAACAAAATCCTACCCCACAGGTAACTGCTGATTATATTCAGCAAGTAACCTGCTACCCCCCTGCTTTCCAGCGCCCCTAAAATCCTGCCCCAGTTAGCAGTGTTAAAGGCGTTCATCACGTCCAAGGTGATCAACACGCACGCCTTTCTGTGCGTGTAGCTGAAACGTTTTGCAGCAACTACCGCCGCTTTCACCTCCGCGAGCGCGTTTAGGGTTGAAAGGCCCTTTCTAAAGCCGTACTGACGCTCGCAGAGGGCCGCGTCACCTTGGAGCGCCTCCAAAAGTCTTCCCACCACCAAATGTTCAAAGATTTTCCCCCCCACGTCCAGGAGACAGATTGGACGATACGCCCTAGCCCCCATACCCCCCTTCCCCTTATCCAGCAAGACCAGGTTTGCTCTCTTCCACACTTCCGGAAAACTTCCTTCGACCAGGCACCGATTGTAGACTCTAAGCCAGGCTTCAGGGCACCGTCCGATTAGGGCTTTGACAAGTTCCGTAGGAAACCCGTCAGGCCCCGGTGCCTTCCCCGGTCTAATTTTTGCCGTGGCTTCCAAAAGTTCTCCTTCCGTGAAGAGTCGGACGCCCCCAGCCTCTACTGGCCATCTCCTAAAAACCCTCCCCACTTGCGCTGGAAAAAGCTCTTCTACTACCACTCTCTGAACCTCCGTGTTTACCTTCGGCGGTCTCCTGCCCACTTTCCCCATCACAATTTTAAATCCCCTGCCCCATACGTCAGCATCAACTTCATCGACCAGGAGCTTCCACTTCTCTCTCTTGGCCGACTTGATGAGACCCCCCAGCCTCTTTTTTAACCCCTTGTATTCCCCGACTAAAACCCCATTACCCCTCCCCATTGCGTTAGCTCTAGTGAGCGCTCTACGAGCCTTGTTGCAAAGCATCCTTGCTTTCGCGATCTCCTCATTCCACCAGTATTTAGGACGTCTTCCGATTTGACGCCCCTTTCTGATGAGATGAAAATCGCAAAGATGCTTTATGCTCTCGCACAACTGCGCCGCATTTTCAACCTCCCCTACCCCAAGCTCCCCAAAATCCCTACACACTTTTTTTAACCCTCCCGACGTTATAACCCACCCGCTTTGATCCACGTCCCTTGCACGCGACGGAGCCGTTCTACCAACGCCAAACCTGATGGGACGATGGTCGCTGAGGCACTCCTCTTCCATCACCTCCCACCCCGACGCCAACCCCACTACACTAGTCCCGCAGAAGGTCACGTCGATGTATGATCGTGCCTCTCCCCTCCAGAAAGTGGGCGCTACCCCATCGTTCATTGGTGTCAAATTGATACACGCGGCCCATTCCGCTAGCAAACGACCCCTCCCGTCCTCCACGTTCCCTCCCCAGATGGGGCACTTTGCATTAAAATCCCCCCCTATAATGGCATCCCTGATTCCCATACCCAGTTGAGACCTTACGCATCCCAGTATGTCCTCCAGATCTTGCAGTGCCTTATTTGGCGAGGCATAGCAGGACACGTAAAATCTCCCACCCACTTGAGCCCACACAAAACCTTCCCCTTTCCCGCGTTTCCCGATTCCCAACCCACTGTTTAGCACCGCCAGCGCTGCGTCCTCCCTGTCGTCCATAAACCAGGCGTTTCCCTTTGCCGTGCGTACGTTGGGTTCGGAGATCAACGCGATGTCCGCCCCGATCTCCGCGCACAGCTGCATCGTGAGGTCGCTAGATGCAGCCGACCTGTTCAGGTTTATTTGGACGACGGTCAGCATCCCGACACAGACGGCGCCTCCCTTCCCACCCCCTTCTTCTGCTCCGCCATCTCCCTAAATTTTGGACAGGCCATGGATGAAGTCCTATGACCTACCTTGTTGCAAGTTCTGCAGTGCGCTTCCCCGCCGCAGTCTCTGACCAAATGCCCCAGCTGCCCGCATTTATGGCAGCGCTTGCCCACTTTCTCGGCCGTACACCCTGCTGCGATGTGACCGAGCTCCTGGCAATTGAAGCAGCGGTCCACTTCAGCAAAGGCCTCCACCCTGCAGCGCGCTCACCCTACGTTTACCCTTCCTAAGTCTAAAAGATGCGCGCGTGGACCCCTGTCCAGCGAGACCACGGCGTACTGGTCTTGCCGACCCCACCTGTTTTTTTGACTCCTAAGGCTGTCAACCTCGCAACCCCTACCTTCTGAGTTGCCAACAATTTTGTTGATGGCAGCGCATATTTCACCCTGTGTAATTGCCCCATCTAATCCCCACACCAGCACCTTCCCTCTTCTGCTTAATGCCTTCACCTCCAACTTGGAGCTTTCATGGTCCTTGTTGAGGGCTTCCCTGAAGGCATCAACAGATTTCTCTCCTCCCCCCTGCAGCCTAAGCCTTATTTCCCCTGAGGCCATCTCCCTGGCGTCGAGGACCTTAACTCCGGCAGATTCCCCTACTCGCGCTTTAATTGCCTTGAGGCGTTCGGCGTAATTAGCCCCTAAGGTTTTTCCCTCCACCCGAAGGTCTGTCGTCTTTCGGCTTTTACCCCTCCTTACGACTTTACTCCAGGTGTCCCCTCCCTCCACTTGAACCGGCCCTTCCGCGCCCTTGGGACGGGGAGTGTGAATGGTCATCTCCAACTCCGTTCCTTCCGAAGCCCACTCCATCACCTTCCTCACACTCTCCGTTTCCCTTCCCGAGGCCAACACAACCGCGAGGGTTGTTATGTTCCGCTCCTGCACCGCCGCCAACGCTTTTGCCGCCATGGCCAGAAATTCCTCTCCCCTGACTTCCAGGTCTTCGCCAGCACCCAACAGGAAGGTGAAACTCCTGTCCATGGCCATCTGCTCCCCGTCTAGAAAAGCGCTTGCTTCCTGAGCCACGCAAGCCAGTTTTCCGTCACCCAGTTTACCCCCCGTTAACAACTCTTTTATCGTAGCCCCCTTTTCCCCGTATAATTTTGTGATGGGGTTTTCGGCCACATTTCTCACGTCAACTATAACGAGGGCGTTGTCCCCTTTCTTTGGAACTCCTACTACCACCCTCGTTCGTCTAAATACCTTTTTTGGGAACCCCTCTCTCATAAATTTAAAAAAGCCCTCCCCTGATTTCCCTCTTTCCTTACCCATTTCCTCCCATATTTTACTCAACAAAGCATCCTCTGCATCCTTCTGCATTTTCCTCTCATCCTCATTCACACTTTTAACGCATATACCCATGCACCCGCACCCTTTACAACTCACCCTTATCTCCGGTAGCTGGACCATACATTCCTCCTGTCTTTCATCCATCACACTCTCACCCTTCTTTTTTTCTTCTGCTTCTTTCTTGAGAGCTGCAATCTCGCCAGTGAGTTCCGAGATCCGCCCTCGGAGCTGCTTTTCTTTGTCAGCTTCAAGCCACTCTAGTTTTTTTGTAGTGGCCCTCTTCCTCTCTTCCTCCTCCAAACATGTAAGGCTTTGTATCATTTCCTCTACAAAATCGAAGGACCCGTCACTCTTTAGCTTAGTTGCTTTTCGCTGCAGCTTTGAAATCTCTTCTTTCATCTCCATCTTGGTGTTCGAGTTTTCTGAGACTAGCTTTACTAGCGTGCATATGCTTGTAAGCATGCTTTCGACAAGGCCCTTTCTCGCGGATAACTCTACAGTGGCCTTCTTTATTAAGATGGCCGTTTCTTTTTGCGGCCGTTTTGCGTCTGGAGGAGTCTCCACCCTTTTCCTTTTAGTTTCTTGGCCCACGTTGCCTGTCGCGGCCTGTTCTGGCGGCGATCTCTGCGTTAAGCAGCTCCTTCTCCCAAAGGGGTCCGTGTTAAACGGACCCGTAATCAAATCCATACTCATGTCCTTTTCGTTTGCAGTGTCGTCAATTTGGGTTTGGGAATCAACACCGAAGGTAACCCCTCCTTCTGGTGCTTTTTTGTCCGAGGCTGATTCTTGTTGTGAATTCATGTTTTCTCCATTTTTTTACGGCTTATGGACAGCCTATAGGGTGCATACATTCCCAACGGCAGAGCCCTAACGGGTCACTACTAGCTTCATGACCTACCGTTGGGAAGCTTAATTCTTTTCCAGTATTTGGCTACTGGCAGCCGCTCACTCTCATAGTATATTGTTTTGTCGGCGTTGAGTTCCGCCCGGGTTAGAAGAAAAAAGGAAGTAAGGAAAAAAGATGCAAGAGAGATGTTTGGTTTCCTAGCCCTCGTAACCTAATAGCATAGGTTGCCGAAAGTGATCCAGAGTAAATCCAAGAGTTTGACCAAGAGAGGCCGACAGTTCAAAGTAGAAAAAGAAGAAGAAAAGGTAGTCCCATAAGCATGGCTACCGTGCAATGGTGTTGGTCCGCGTGTGCAATCCCCTATCCGCCACCCGGGGACGCGCCTGGAATGGGTTTCACCTTCCCTTGCCCCCAAAATTTGGGGTCCAGGAACCTAACTTAACCTAACCTAACTTAACCTAACCTAACTTAACCTAACCTAACTTAACCTAACCTAACTTAACCTAACCTAACTTAACCTAACCTAACTTAACCTAATTTAATCTAATCTAACCTAACCTAACGGGTGGAATATACTGGAAACTTCAAAAAGATTTTTTTGTTTTATTAACCTTTGGGTTGGTGTAGATGTGATGGGATTTTATGATGAAGTAAATTTTCTACTGCGTTCCAATGCAACTCTTGAGTTTTAACGAATTCGGTTTTATGACTTTTATGTATCGTAATTCCGTTACACCTATATTGGTGATCTATTCATTTTAGGAGAGTAGGTTTGTTTGATGCCATTAAGTTTGAATTCATCACTTTTTAGCATATTAGTTACTTCCTAATCATACATGATATGATTGTTACTTTCTCGTGTATACTTGTTTCTGTTAGGTCATCAACAAAATTTCTTTAAATTGTTTGAAACGTTGATAACTTGCACTTTTTTTATTTGCTAATGTATTCAAATATTTTATTTTATAAGTATAATGCTAAAGCAGTTACTGTGCATAACCGTGTTGAGTTCGAATATTTTTATTTCCTCATATACGTCCATCTGTAGGGGACTATATATACTTGAACTAAGAACTGTTATCAACCGAAAGAAACTTGTGTGCTATTGTTTTAATGTAATTAAAGTGTTTGAATGTATTGGTTTTTCATCACATTACTCATCCGTATTATTTGCCAATCTTGTAAGATTAATCTTTTAAAAACATTTTATACAAAGAACAGCCTAAATCAACATGCGGGAAAATTAGTAGTAAAGTTCTACACAGTTTCCACATGTCTATAACAAACTAACAATGGCTGAGTTGACAGGACACACAAATCAATAGACATCTATGTTGGAAGATAATTACCGTGAAATTATTCGATTGCATGTACTTAAACTTTAACTTTATAATTGCAGTAGTATTTAACTTTTAAACAAAAATAATACTAAATTTATACTTAGGATAAAACATTGGAATATATTGAAACATATTTATTTGAGTGGTTTGTGTGTTTTCATGCGAAGAATAATTCCTGTTCACAACATGTTCTGTTATCAGCTTTAATAAGAAAAGTTGCAAGTAATTTCCATATTTCAAAAATTAATAAGTTAGAAAGCTAGCACGCCTTATCGCGATTTATCTAACACACGTAACTTTCCGCAAAATGAAATATGAAAATGGGAAGCTGGCCCGTAATTTCCAATTTCCACTGATAACGCTATCATCACAGAAGAAGAATGGCCGCAGTAAATTTAAAGCCCGATAAAAATGAAGCCGAAGATGGCCAAAAGTGTATTAATCGATGGCGCGCACTACTACTCCTTTCTTGATTTATAACAAACAACATTTTTGCGCAGTTTATTATTATGTAAAATTAATGAAAAATTATATTAATATTTGTTTCAACCCTTTTATTATTTGCATTAAAATTGAATTGAAGTTTAAATGAGGGTTAAAATATATACTAAGATTAATGATGCTCCGTTCTTTAAACAATTGTTCGCTTGATTAAAACCATTGTTTGCACCTCTTTTACAGAATATGGGATCAATGTAACGTGATGCAAGATTACATTGAAATACTAGACGGATGGGACTCAAAGGCCTCCACCCTCGCCCATTTGTGCAGCGGAGAGATCGTCCCTGAAATAATTAGTTCCGGACCTGAGCTCCTAGTCAGATTCCACACGTCGCCGTTCGGCAACCCTTTCCATCCACTGCCCTTATCTTACTTGCCAGGCTTCGAATTGGAAGTACAGGTAAATTGATGTAGTAATATCTGTCTAAAAATAAATCTATAGCATGTCGTGTGGTTGGTTATTGTACATTATATAATGTGGCCTAGTTTGTTTGAAATTGACAGTGAATGGGTTGATATTAAACAGAAGGTTTTGATGTGAAGAGGGTTTTAATAAGAAAGTATATAAATAGAATGATGTTTGATTTTGCAATTGCTTAGACCCTAATCAAAATTGTTTACCCAACTTTTAATGTTGAAGCAACATCCGTTATTAGCTGTGCTATATTAAGAATAAAAAGATAGGCATTTTAATTCAACTTTTTTAATTGTGGCATTAACATGGATTAGAATGATGATAAAAATTTAAATATAAAAGCTAATATTATTTTATATTATCTTGTCTTAGGTAGTCACTCCTATTAAGGTTTTTTAAATATTCACTTTGTTAATGAAATAATTACATTGTAATTTATAAATGAAATCTGCATAGACAATTTAATCAAAACTAAATTGTGAACAATAATGTTGGTGACAGACGTTGTTGGTTCGCAGTTCCCGTACGGAATTTAGCATCAGGAAAACAGTTTTGTTTAATCATGATATACACGGAAAATTGATTGATTTTTAATGATTATTTTATTACGCAATAAAGTTTTTTGTTGTTAAATGTAAATAAATTTAATATACAATATAAAACAACGCGTTTTTTTATTTATACTTAAAATTAATCATTTAGAAGACATTTAGAAGATCACTGAAAAACTTTATCAATTGTCTAAGAAGACAAGGCAAGATTGATACAAGACGCAGGCAATTCTGGAGTAAACCATTTTTTAGATCATTTCTTAAAACGTTTTTCATTTTAAAATAATGTTTTACTATATTTACCACTTTGTTTGGAGTAATGCGCACACATAATTTTTAACACAAAAAATAGTTCAAAGAACCCAAACAAAATGTTTATGTGAAAGAAAAACTTCATAAGTTTTTTACGAGGTTTTAATTTCAAAATTATGCGGAAGTATCTCTAGAGCATATCGAGTGCTGAAGTAATCTATTTTTTATTTTATGTTTTTTGTTTGTTTTTTATTTATTAATATAAATTTACTCACTCTGATTGGCAATATGTGTACTTACTAACTTAACACAAAATGTAGTTTAAAGAAAACAAACAAAACTTTTATGTATAGGAAATGATTTAAAGTTTTTCACTATGCTAAAACGTTCTTACATCTGCTAGTGAGGGTTATTTTGAAATCTTTAAACTAAATATTGAAAACAGTATAATTATCAATTCTAAGAGGTGACCTTCTATCACCGAAGTTATTCACTCTTCAATGGAAGACATTTTTAAGAAAATTTATTAAGAGACAAAATGCATTAAAATTGATAGAATATACTTGAGCCATCTATGATTTACAGACAATGTGGTCTGTTTGTGTATCAGTGACTTTTTTGACAATTAAAATAATGCATCCAGATATAGTAATATTACAATCCACAACGAGCAACTAAAAAGTTTGAAAAATTGGTATATCCTGAAAATTTTTGAAATACTTTAATGATTAAAATTTAAAGTTTACGAGTGGCCTGTTACTAATCACAACGTCTTCTTCTTCTTCTTCTTTTTCTTAGCCTTTAATTATTTTAGTGTTGAATATATGCTTTTTTAATTTTTTTTCATATTTGTCTGTTTTTGCAGTTTTTATTCACTTACTTCTTGCTATAATCTTGATGTCATCGATTCAGTTTATTTGGTGGTTTTTACAAGCTACTTGGTTGCTCGGGGTCTTTAGAAGGTTATTCTGTGTGACTACCGTTTATTTCTTTGTGATGCTACGTTTCTAGCCTATCTTCACCTAATTTGGTTCATCCATTACAAAGGCATTTACATACCTGGGGGCGGATATACCATCAGACCACACACTAGAACTGAGAACGGCGGTAATAACCAATATTAGACAAAAACTCGAAGTCAACAAACATGAAAGAGGAAGAAATTACTGGTTTATGGGACAATGTGATATCCTGATGAGCAGCACACAGAATAAGTTGGGATTCAAAGCAAAAACGAAATGAAAGACGGAAACAAAAGCGACGGAAGCAGCTACAAACATACCCAAAGAATAATAAGAAATAAGATATAAAGAGCCAAGAACGAATGTAAAGAAATCGAACAACTACAGACTCTGCACGACGACTTCAATCTACACAAAAAACTAAAAGAAACAGCTGGGGTTTTCCAAAAATGTTGGCAAATCAGAAAAATGAAATAATCCTAGACATTGAGAAGAAAAAGAGGTACGGCAGAGATATATTGAGAATCTATTTGCAGACTAACGACCAGACAATACCACAGAGACAAATCAAAACCTGACAGGTCCGTCAATCGGCAAAAACGAAATTGAAAGAGCCATAAAAACAGCAAAGAACAATAAAGCTGTATGACCAGATAAAGTCCTAGTGGAAGTACTTAAATTCCTAGATGAAAAAGGCATAGATGTATTGCACAATATCTTCAATAAAGTGTATGATACCGGCCAGTTTCCCAACCAGTTGCTTTCATCAACGTTTATACCTCTGCTTAAAAAGAAAAACGCCAAAAAATGCAAAGATCACAGGCTCATTAGTCACACTTTAAAGTTGTTTCTCGGAATAATTTACCAGAAGATATATCGAAAATGTAAAGGAACAATTGGTGACACGCAGTTTTGATTCAGGAATGAACTAGGAACAAGAGAGGCGTTTGTTGCAACACAAGTACTAGTACAAAATTGTTACGACTAGAGAAAACCTGTATATCTTTGTTTTATAGATTACGAAAAGACTTTGACAAAATGCAACACCACAAACTTATTGATATCCTGAAACAATTAGACATCGATTAAATAGATATTAGATGTATAGAGAGCTTATACCGGAACTAGGTAGCCCATGTAAAAATAGAAGACAAGAAAACTAGTGAAATCAAGATCTGCAGAGGAGACAAGGATGTGTTATGTCACCTCTATTGTTCAACACCTATTTTGAGAACATATTTCTGGAAGCATTCACGGATCTAGAAAAAAGCATAAAGGCTAACGATATATGGCTAAGCAATATACGCTATGCAGACAACACAATACTAATCGCCAGTAACTTAGAAAACTTTCAAGAACTGGTTAACAAAGTAGGGAATTAGAGCCAACTTATGGGACTAAACTAAACATAACAAAAACAAAGTTTATGGTTATATCCCGCGACCCAAATCTAGCAGGAAACGCGGTGCTGACGTTTGGCAGCCTATTGGTGGAAAAGGTCAACAAATTCAAATATTTGGGAACATGGCTGACTGAAGGTTGTTTATCGGACACCTAAATCAGGTGCCGAATTGAGTGCGTACGCAATAGATTTATAAAATTTAGAGAAGTTCTTACTAACATAAAATTTGATCTGAACCTCCGAATAAGATTTGTTAGATGCTATACATGGTTTGTGCTACTCTACGGTACTGAGGAGTGGACAATAAAAGTAACATCAATGAACAAAATAGAAGTTTTCGAAATGTGGCTCTATCGCAAAATGTTCAAGATTCCATGAAGAAGTCCTGCGACGGGCAAACAGAGGTTGTGAGCTGTTGACTACGATAAAAAGAAGGAAATCTGCGTATTTAGAACATCAGAAGTACGATATACTACAGTTTATTATCGAGGGCAAAATTGAAGGAAAGAGGGGAATTGGAAGAAAATAATAAAAAACATAAGACAATGGACGGGACAATGGACGGGACTTAGGATCATTGGAAGTCTTGATCTACACAGCCAGGAACCGCGAAGAGAAGAACTATATTGTCGCTAACATCCATTAATGGATATTGGCATAGAATAGTATAGTTGATAGTTTGGCGTAAATTCTGCAAAACAATACCTTGGTAGCACTGGATAACCGAAGAGGATTATCAACGCTTACTTAAAGGGTTTTAGAATCCATTTTTGAAAATTGATGGATTTGGTTAGTAAGTAATGCGGCGGCTTGTTGGATGTCCGAAACTGTTCTTACTAAAGCCATGTTGCCAATGCTTTTTTCTAAGGATTGTGGAAGATAGTAAAATCTGTATGGATTACGAATTTGTCTCTCTCCTTGATTGATTTTCTTCCGGTAGAGCTTGAGTAGTACTGGGTTGTTGTCGGAGCTAAGGTGATTAATTTTGGCTTAAAAGTTGAGTATTGCTACATCAAGAACGTTTTCTTGGTAGCCGACAAAACTGTAGAAAGCGGGTTTATTTGGTTTTAATAATTGTAAGCTTTTTTGTTCAGCGTAGTCAAGCGCTTGATTGGGCTTGAAGTTTACTCAGAGGCTAGCATAATATGTTAAGGTTCTGTTTAAAGAAGAATTTTTCTACTTTATTAAATCATTAAATTCTGTTAGGAGAACTTTGCATTTGCAGATATCATTTTTGGTACTGGAAGAGTGACAGCATTTGCAAATGATTTATTTGCTGTTGTCTTTGCAGGTTTGCGGGAAGCTGAACTTTGAAAACCTAAGGCTTCTTGTGTGCTACATGATGTATTGCACTTTTCTTTTAGCCGGGAGGTTGCTAGTGCGCATTTTGTTTTTTAATCTGTACCATTGCGCGTTTTACGGTTCTTTGATGTTTTGATGATTTTTTGGTTATTAGTTATAGTTTCTAGGTAGCAACGGGTAAAATGCAGTTCAGGATCTACCAAAAGCAGTCTATGCTAGTTGGATTTTGTGTTTTACTTTGGTTGATTGGTTTTCTTTGCAGATCTTGATTATATGGCCGCCGTATATCTAAATATTTATTAGCTTTTTCTATTGTAATGCCATCTTCAGCCACGGTTTTTTTTACTATTACTTATTTTTTTGTTTTGATAAGGTTTATTTTTAGCCTTATCTTGTGTGGCACATTGTTTAATTCTGGTAGCGTATTTTTGAGTTCTCTGATGTTAGATTGGTTGGACGATATTAATTGTAACAAAAACAATGGCACCAACTTATATTAAAACAGATAAAGAAAGTCTATGTCTAAAAGTAAATAATTACCGGTTAAAAGAAGAAGAAGAAGACGATTTAGCTGGATTAACTCAAAAAAGACTTCTAGGGTATGCACTTTTTATTAGAGTGCTTAGCATCTCACTTTAAAAAAAATATATTTACTTAAAATTCCAATTATTAATATACATTTTATATAAAAATATGTAAGAAGTACAGGGAGTTTATAAATGAATGGGATTATGTAATCACTTTAAATATGCCGCCTTTTTAAAATTGTTTATTATACTATTTGTTTTAACAGTTCAACTTTGACAGCTGTCAAGCAAGCAAGGTTATAAGATTGTATACAAATAGACTAGAGCGGCACAAACGTACATGAGATGGTTACATAATCCCAAACATTTATAATCACCCTGTAGTAACGCAACGACTTCTGTTATAACAAAATTGATCTATATATGTGTAATATGAGTCTGCAGTTTAGTTAAATCTTTATACAGGCAGATAACAAATTTATCATTTTAGTTTGAGAAATAATTTTATGTAAATCAGATTAGTGTTAGATTAGTGTTAGACACATATAAAAGTTGGGTTTGTGCATTCTTACTTTAGATTTGTTTAGTTCTTGCATAAATAAAATTGGGTGATTGGAAAGTTACTTACTTGGTCTCATCAATATCTTTTAAACAAATCATAAGACTTCTGTAGCAATGGAAAGTAGCTATAAAAGGCACAATAATAATAATACCAGCTCGATATACTTGGCAAATCTACTGATCAAACTTGTTTTAATATATAAATAAGACATCTTGAAAAACAATAATTTTTGTCTAAACATCTGTTCATTGAAAGTGATGTACTTATTAACTTTACATATTGTCCTGTGAGGTTCAATGACGACTACGTAAACTTAAAATTTATTTAAAAATAGTCCGCAAAATTGGAACAGCTTTGAAAAAAAGTTAAAAAAGTTAATCTTTCCGTGAAACCATAGAAGTTGCCGGTAGGTTTTTACATGATCATTTTTTTTTTATTATCCTGCAATTTGCATTTTTAGTGTTTAATAAGTGCTGAAGTGTGGTTGCATTATTAGGATAGTTGAGGAAGAGATAAAGTTTATCAAGTTGCCTCTTAGCTTTTATGAAGTTTGTGTTGTTATGACTGTAGATTTTTGCAACAAAGACACGTAGGGTCAAAATTGCTGAGTACAATAAATGGTCATGAGTGGAGCTTCAAATTGCGGTTTGGCGCGTAAATACTGTACGCAGTTGGGTGTAATCTTGCGCGTCTGACTACGTCTATTTAGTGGCTAGTACTTTAATCTTATGACAGTGATAGTTCTTTGTGCATCTGCTTGCAAATGAGACCGGTGTATCCTGGCAATTAGTAAACATACACATACACGGATCAAACCATTTGAGTCGACAAACGGATTTATTAATTTAATGCATTTTGGTACAGAAGCACCACTTTTGAAGCAAATTATATTTGCGGGAAAATTGTAAATGTTGTAGGTAAGTCAATGGTTGGTTGCTTATGTTTGAGATAAACCGTAAAACATAGGCTATAAGCAAATTGTTTTTTTGAAGGATAAACACTCTGGTAAAATTGAAATGTTTTTGTTGAGATGAGCATGTATTTACTTTCCGGAAAGTTTAAGATTGGTTTAAATTTTACTGCTACAGAAGTTTGCGGTTTATTATGTCAGTGGAGTTTTTTTTTGTAAAAACGTGGTATCACTCATTGGGAGTAGTTTTCTTTTGTATAGCACTTTCAACTTCCGATTGGGATTCTTTGGTTTGGTTTTCTAATTTTCGAATTGCTAAATAAGCTGCATTTGTCATGCCTTAGGTACTGGTGGTAAGCTTATATGATATTAACTTGTCTTCTGATATTTTTGGTGTTCTTGTCGCACATTAACTTGCCGATACGTTTTAGCAATATGAACTATAGTGACTAATTCTGGGTCCTTATTCTCAACATGATTGCAAACAAATCATCCTACAGAGTGGGGCCTATCATAAATATGTCATTCAATAATACACCATTATTTGTAAGGACGGAGCCGTTGAATACCACACGAAACTTTTTAGTCAAACTTGATTCTTTGATTACGTAATAATAGGGTAAATAATATCCTGAATGTACATCACCAATTGTTTGTTTTATAAGTTAACATATTCTCCCATAAAGTTTCTATATTGCTCATAGACTTTCTGATTTTTAGCAATGCAGCGTTCCAAAAAAAAAAATTTGTATTGAGCGAATATACTAAAGTTTGGTAATTTGTCTGATTTTTTCTTAAATAGCAACGCTATTTGGAAGCAATCAGTAAAGTGATTTTTCAAAAGATTTTATTAGTGTGTTACTTTAAATAAGGTTTTTGCACATTATTTAAATTGTTTAAATTTTGCAATAAATTGTTATTAATCTTGACAAAACATGAATATTTACAAAAAAAAATAGTTTAGTGCTGGGTTTTTAATGATTGTATAAAATAAATGTATATTTTGACAAATTTTAAGTAATAAATTTTTGACAAAGAATATTATGCAGAAATTGATTTTGCAAATTTTGTGATAATGGCTATACAGGGTGAGTCGGGAGAAACGGGCCAAACTCTTGGAGTGCATTGTACACTTGAAAATAACGTAAAAAAACTTAAATGTTGTTATCCAATTTTTATTTGTTTTTAAGTTAGAGCGTAATTAAAATAAATAAAATTTTTACATTAACGATTTGGAAATCATAGCCTTCTTATAATAAATGTTAAAAAATACCGCAAAGTTTTTTAGGCGGTTTTTGCTTAATTTCTTCTGGATTTTGGATACTGAATTGAAATTTGGAGGCCTTTTGTACTTCTTCCAGTTGTGACCTCACTCTGTTGTTTTAGCATTCAACTCTATGTGGCCGATGTATGCAAGTACGACGCTTGGAGGGGTTTTCCTTGTGCTTCCTATGTTAAGCTAGCAGCTTCTTTACATGGACTTTCTATCATATAAGAGGGCCGGGCATGTACATAGCACGTGATTAATTGTCTCGTCATCAATTTCACATTTTCTACACGTTGAGTTATCTTCAATACAAATTGTGTGCATGTGTTTTTTTAGTTGACAGTGTCCTGTCAAGGTTTCTGTTTATTATAGCTTTTTAGTGTTAAAGCGGTCTAGAGTTTAGGTCCACACGCCTTGAGGGTTGACCCTTTACGCGCCAGTCCGTTTACCTTTGGCGGAATATTTTCTTACCCAAAGCAGTTTGATGCTATTTCCACAGGCTGCTAAGTAAAGGCACGATAACATTCAAAAATTAGCTTTGATGTGGTTTTTATAACAGCCTTTTCCAGGAGAGTACTGTATTTGCCAGCTTTGTCTGCAATGTGCCAAAGCTGCCAATTGTTATATCTAGTCATGCCATTTGTTGCATCTGATTCAGTTTGCTTGCAGACGTTTTTTGTCTAGTTAGCTTTTGGCCACTATATTAGTGCCCTGTATGTGAGGTCTTATGGCTATGTACAGCCATAGCACTATCTTTGGAGATAGTCCCTATATTTTTCCTACAGCTTGTCTGCATTGTCAAAAAGCCATATGAATTTTTTTGCATCTTATATTTAGATATGGTCCCCATGTGAGCTTATTGTCAAAAACCGTCTCAAGATATTTTACTTCGGTTGATAGTAGCGGTAGTGGAGTATTTAGGAGTTTTGTTAAGCTTGGATTTCCAATTTTTTTTTTGTGAAGAGAACCAGTTTGGTTTTTAAAAGGTTGGTTGTGAGAGCCTGGTTTTTGCACCGATTTTTGATTATTTTTAAAGCTTCTTGCATCAAGTTGCAGAGTATACTTTCAAATTTACCGCTTAACAGGATTGTTATGTCATCTGCTTAATCAAATGTATAGAAACCATGGTCATTGAGTAGCTTTAAAAGGCTGTCAACTGCTATATTCCATAGACTTTTTGACCGTCGAATCCCTTACAGTAACAGTCACGGTTATTTTCTCTAATATGTGTTTTATCCATTTGCTAATTGAGAGGTTTACAACATTTGTGCAATAGTAGTCTTTTTTTTAAGATGATTTTATTGAAAGCGCCTTCAATATCTATAAATTTGATTAAGGTAAACGATTTGTCTCTTAATGATCATTTGATTTGTTACAAGATGTAGAGCCGATTTGGTAGATCTTCTTTTTGTGTATGCATGCTGGTTTGGGTGTATTGGCTTAGTGATAAAAGCCGTTTTTCAAATTGATCTTTTGCACAATCGTTCTAATGGCTTTAAGAGAAAAGACGTGAGGCTGATTGGGAGATAGAAGTTTATATATAAATACAACTGTGACCACTTTAACTTCCTATAAAGGGGGAAAGGTGAGGTGATGACAAATAATGCAACATGATTGCAATAATAATATGTTTAATCAATAAACTAAACTAATTTAACTAAAAACTAAACTAATAATATAAAAAATGTTTACTTTCGAACGAAGTGGAGGTTGGAAAGCGGGAGTACGATCCAATGTTAGAAGGAGACTCGGATGAGCCATCTAAGCATCCAACATTGAATAAATCAATAAACATTGCCAGGAAACACGTATGTGCTATCTAGGCAAGCAATGCTTAGTGATGAGAGGATAGTAGAGGTTTAATGTTAAAGGGAGACTCGAATGAGCCATCTAAGAGTTTAACATTAAACAGATTTTTGAAACATTACCAGGAAACACGTATGTGCTATCTAGGCAAGTAATGTTTGACAGTAGGGTATGGGTAAGATGGTGGTTCGCGCTGCTCGGCTCATCGTATTTATGCTTCTATTGAAGCTGGTCTGACTCTGAGGAAAGACTGCCGCTCTTGTGTTGGTGTTACCGGCCCGGGGGATCGTTGAAGATGATCTCGGACCGTAACAATTTCCAGGAGTCGATGTTAGACAGCTGGGTGGCTGGCCTTGTGTCTTGAGACCGGTTGCTACGTCTATTGCAGCTTAGTTATTTGTTTTATGGTGATATGCGACCTCGGAAGTGCCAGGAGGTGATATCGGTGATGGTACCCAGGTATGGTACGTCTGGGAGCACCAAGTGTCATATGGGGATGACGTTCAGTCGTACGTTATGACTTGTCTTGACGTGTCTCGACTTGTCGGCGGCGAGACCTTGAGCCAGTTAATTCTCAGCCGTGGGGTTGCCGTGGTACGTGACGGGGATCGTCGCGTGATGCACTTGACTGTTTGTTGCGTTTAAACTGGCCGGTTGCGTTGCGTTTTATCCGGAAAAACACGTAACTTGCACTCTTGTGATGATCAGCACCAGGTGTTGCGTTGATCCTCTTCTGCCCCTCGTTGTGCGTAACTTGACAAACATCTGCTTTGGTCACGTTCGTTATATCCTCATCTTCTATCACGTTAGGTGTATTGACATCAGCTGTGAAGCAACTTCTGTCCTCTACTATGTAAATCGCCGTCTCCGTCGGTATCACTTCTAAGTGTACAACTTCTGTCACTTCAAAATCCACAGCATCTACGTCGGTAACTTTGCAAGCGTAGTGCAGCGGTGCGAGGACTTCCTCATTGTCACAAGTATCGGCGACACTTTCCGTCGGGTAGGTGGTTAGGTGTTGTTTAGTTTCCGGTGTTAAATCGCTAACGGGCTTGCTTGCGTCGGTGGGGCAGGTTGTGCATTGATCCGGAACCTCCAGGATTTGTTCACGTGCTGCTTCCATTTCTGCGGCTTCATCCATAATAGCGTAGTGCTGAATAATTGTGTTCGTAACACTCATCAGGTATCTTTTAGCACCAACAGCTACATCGTGTTCGCAAAAGCGGTTGCGGTCTAAGAATGTCTCGAATACCTTTCCACATTCTGCATTAATTTCGTCTAGCAATTGTGTGTTCGCCAAACCAGTATCTACTAGAACCATCCGTTCACGTACCCATTCCATCTGACCGCGAATGATGATAGTCACGTCAGTTTTGGAACGTAGTGCAGGGCTGATTTGATTCACAGCCTGCATGTCGACAGGGGTCTCGACTCGATGATTAACCTGCTTGGGGGTGGTTACTGTATAACCCCACAAGCATCCGTGCGGTGTATGGAGCCGACTGTCGAAGTCTCTTTCAGGATATGTTTGGTCGTAGATAATTTTTATTTGATGACGACCGAGTTCATCTGTATAGTATGTATACACGTCTCTGTCGGGGCTCGTGTGCCGCGGCCGTACCGTGCGTGCACGTCTTCTCATGTGGCGTCCCGGAGGAGCCATGACCTTCTACTTCTTTTCTCTTCTCAGGGTGTTGTGTTTTATGAAGCTTGCTTGCTTCAGATTCTGCCCTCTAGTTGGGTGCCATTTGTTACCGGCCCGTGGAATCGTTGAAGATGATCTCGGACCGTAACAATTTCCAGGAGTCGATGTTAGACAGCTGGGTGGGTGGCCTTGTGTCTTGAGACCGGTTGCTACGTCTATTGCAGCTTAGTTATTTGTTTTATGGTGATATGCGACCTCGGAAGTGCCAGGAGGTGATATCGGTGATGGTACCCAGGTATGGTACGTCTGGGAGCACCAAGTGTCATATGGGGATGACGTGCAGTCGTACGTTATGACTTGTCTTGACGTGTCTCGACTTGTCGGCGGCGTGACCTTGAGCCGGTTAATTCTCAGCCGTGGGGTTGCCGTGGTACGTGACGGGGATCGTCGCGTGTAACGTATAGGTCTGTGGTAGACGCGGGGAACAGCTCTCAGAAGTTCAAAGGGTGCTAGGGCGGTATTTCTGCCTCTAGCAGACGATGTTCACTGGTGTGTTGCTACCGCTGGACTGACTGCAGAATCCAGAAACGGATTTCTTTTATGCAGCTTGGTGGCGCGTGGTTGGTCGAGCGCTTTGCGGAGTGGGCGTGTGTTAATGGTTGACAGCGCCGCCTGGTGGCCGTAACATTGGGTTTGCAGTTTTATACCCAGTTCTGGAGCGGTGGGGTCTGCTGTTGTCATCTTCCGCCAATCCCTGCTCTCTGTCCTACGTCACTGGAGTGGGAGATAGAGTGGGAAACCTTGTGCGCCGCTTCGTCCGTTTGAAGTAGGGGAACGTCACGCGCCGGCTTCATTTGTTGAAGTGGGGAAAGATCGCGCGCAGCTCATCCGGTAGAATATGATATGAATAGCGCGGGAGTTTTAAGTTGTAGTAATAATATGTTATTACACAACTTTTACGACGGGGTGGTACAGTCTGGGAAGTGAGTTTCTAGAAGTCCGTTGCTTACAATAGATTTGCTGTGTATGAGCAGTCAATTTGTTTCAAGCAACCCAGTGCTGTTGAGCGTTTTTGTTAATGATTTTTTAGCTTTGCAGCAGTTGAGGTGTTTTCAACATTTTTACAAAAATATCTTCAAGTTTCTCATTGACGTTGACGTATGAGTCTTTTATAATCTTTGTGAGCATTTTTGTATAACATTCAGTCTGTTTTTTTGAGTTTTTTGCTTTGAAGGATCTTTGTGCAGCCTTATTAAACCGGTCGAATATTTTGCACCATCAAGGTATGTTGTTGGATTTGGTAGCCAGCCTAAGTGGGCAAGAGTTTTTGTACGCTTGTGTTGAAATTTTTTCCAACTTACTTACATAGTTTTTCATTTCTTCTACACTAATAGGTTTACTTTAATTTGCACAAGTACTTAATCTCTGCAATAGGTTGTTTTGAAAAGCAACATTATTGGTTAGCCTGCGGTTTTTATAGGGTTTGATTTTTGATTTTTGTTCTGGTTTTACTTTAAATTTTATTTACTTGTGATCTGACATTGAAACTGACGTAGATACGGTACGTAAGCAAAATCTACGACTGGTACAGTCGTGGATTTTGCTTAAAATATTAAGAGTTGCTAGTGTGATATCTATCACAGTCTGGCTGCGGGACGTAACGAATGTTAGTTTAACGCCTCAATTTAGTATTTCTAGATTAATACTGATAATAAAATTGTAAACTTGCTTACTCTTGTTATTTGTGTCTTTACTTACCCAGATAATATGATAAGAGTTGGCGTCACATTCAACTATGATGTCAACATTTATTTTCGTACAATAGTGCACCAAGTCTTTTAGGTGTGTTGTTGGAGATGGTATGTTGCGCTACAATGATGTCTGGCTTCAGCTTGTCTGCAGAGCTGACTCTGAAATACATCTTTAGCTTACCGTTAGTTGGATTTGAAAATACATTTTTACTTAGTTTACTCAATCTGCAGACCCTGGTTTATATAATCTATGGTTCTTGGATTAGGGTTATTGTGTCCTGCATCAGTTCTAGTTTGCGGTACAATATTGCTACGGCCGCTCAACAGTGATACAGGTTGCATTGTATAACTTTAATTTGTTGCGTCATTGGTCAGTTTTGGGGACAGTAGTGGTGTATCTCCATCCCGGTTTTGTCCGGATGGATCAATCACTTCTGTTTCTATTGCTTCCTTCGGCAGCGGCACATTTTTTGTAAATTTGATGGTGGGTTTGCTGTACATTATAGCTTAGCAGAATTCCTCTTATCATTTAGTGTGCGTACATCTTCCTCACCTGTTCTTAAAACAAGAAGTCGGCCCACCAATTCTTGACTTTGAGCTACTGGTGTTGCTTTCTTAGGCAACTTTTGACAGCTTTACAACATCCGGTTTTTTCGGAAGCCACAGAGTAGCCTTTGTCAACCTAGTAAGTCGGCTCAGTAGCACAACGCTTAGTTGTGATTCCGGCCGCAAAGGTTGTAGACCGGAAATCACTTTTTGAACCTTTTTGACTTTGTTTTTTTTTGGGTGGTCTTTAGTTGCTGGCTCAGCACATGAGGTGTTTGCTTTGCTGGAAAAGGGGTTTGTTCGCTATTCAGCATCCAAACGCGCCTTTCTTTGTCTTTTTGCTTCAGCCTCGCAGATCCTGTTTTTTTTTTACACCGGTGTGTGTGGTGTGGTTCAAAAGCGGAACAGTTTTGGACGTCAATAAGGTAGACGCACTCACCGAACCTGCAATTTTCAGGGTATTTAAGGATTCACCTGATAAGTTGGCTTTAGGATTTTGGTTTTTCATAGTTGAGAAACTAAATAAACAGTAAAATAAATGGGTTTTAATATTCTGCCGTATAAATTATTTTATGTATGCGATTATAAAAAGTTTTAATAAATAGAGTATTAATAATTGAAACACAAGTGGTTTTAGTTTCAAAGATTTTTGATAGCAAAACTAAAACTACTGCAAAGAATTTTTTTTCGGTAAAAGAATTGTTTGCAAGATTTAGAATGATAAATAAACGTCACACAGCACCTTTCAAAAATTTGTGAAAAAATTATAATATATTTTAAACATTTTAAAGTAACATTTAAAAACAGCTTAATCTAAAATTCCAGTTAAAATAAATAATGTATTTTTTCAATTTAAACAAAAATTAAGCGTAGCTATTATTAAAACCCATTTGTTATTTATGACTATGTTTTAAATTGAGCCCAACAACAAATTATGTTACATTCATGCAACTAATCCATACATGATTGCCTTATAATCTAAAACTAGAATTACGTTAAATATAAATTTAACGCCACGTACAGTATTGCATTTTCATTTCATTTGCACCCCTTAAACGGCATGAAATTGCAATAAAGTCCTCTGATATTAAATTCTACTACAATACAATGCAAAATCATATTTTGTGCAATTTCACAACAATAAAAAATCATCTACGCTTTAATATTACAATTGCATAATTGAAGCTACTAAAGCGGTTGTAAAACATGCTATAAAATAATATGGGGTAATTTTTTAAATTCTCAAGAGATAATTTTTTTTCTATACTAAAATATTTTTCAATTGTATATTATTGTATTCTGAAACATCAAATTATATTTTTTCTTTACTTTATTACTATCAGGATTTCGTTGAATTGTATTGAAAATCCTTTCAATTTTCTCCCTTATCTTTGCCTCTGTTGCGCCTATAGGCTTTCAATTGGAAGTACAGGTAAATTGATGTGTAATAATGGAGCAAAGGAAAGCGCTCGATTTTATCTCTCGTCGGCGTAGCGCTAAAAATAAATCCATTATTCCTCCTCGTGGCTATTGTAACATGTAATATGGCCTAGTTCGTTTTAAATTGGAAATTGTCAATGATAGGGGAAAATGGTATTAAACGGGAGTTTTTTTCATAAGTTCATTTCGATCCGGATAATAGCACAAAATAAAAACGTGTTGAATAAAAAAATATGTTCGGACAATAAAAGTTGGAACAATGAGTGAAAAACTGGAAAACAAATGGGTACATTCGTTTTAATATCAATTGTTATAGTTGCGCTTAAATTGTTTTTATCATTATTGGCGGATTTATTTTAATTGTAAAAGCTATTATAGTCTGACAATAGATGCATTTAATTTTGTATACAATCGACAGAATAGAAACTAATTTATTTATTTTAAACTGTAATATTTAGTTATTATTTGGCCTTGAAAGTGTTTGTCTGGGCGTGCTGCTGCAACATAAAATAGTCTTAGGGTTTGTAGACACGATAGTCCGTTTGCGCAATGCATACAGTACGAATGCTATTTTATTTGACTATGGTATAATAATTGGTTGCACTTACTAGATTAAGATCATTTTGAATGTTCTTGGTTTGTAGTACAATAACAAATTTCAATAAGAAATCCTATTTTAAATGTTACTACAATTTTTTTTATTTAAATTTAATGTACAAACTCTGCGATTACTTGTGGAAAATGATATCTAGTAAATGCTCATCTCGACTCTGTCTGCCCAAATTATCTAATATAAGCTAAAGAAAGCTAGTTAGCATTTTACGTACCAATCTACATTACCTGTAATTGCATTTTTCATTTGCTTTCTCAAAAAAAAAAAAAAAAAAATAGGGTTCCATGACCAGAGTAGGGCAAAGAGTAATCTGACTAACGATTAAAAAGATACTGACTAACAAATCATTGCCAGAACGAATAACGAATAATGACTAATAATTATAAATAAGTTCATTTTTGATTAACGACTATCCGTATTTGATGTGACTAATGACTAATGATTATTAGTTAAACACATACAATAGAGACTGGAGACAATATGGAAGAAAATATCAAACATTATTTCATCTCGGTCTAAGAGGTAGAAGAAATGATTAATGAAGACGACATACAAAAAATTATTAACAAAGAATAGAAAGAAACGGACTACAAATTTGTAATAGTGGAAAAAAAAGAACCAAATTATGGGAAAAGAGAGTGATACTGGAGTATTAATAAATGATGATGAAATAGGAAAAGAATCGTTTATTCTACTTTAAGTCAAAGTAAAATACAGAATTAATGCAGAAAAAAGAAGAGAAAAATTCTATATGTAGAAATTTTAAGAAATTTAACCGGAAAACGTAGGAAAAGTGCATATTATTAAACAGAGAGTCGCAACAACAGGAAAAGGAAGATAAATATTTTAATGGCTATCAAAAAAATGCTTAACAATGCAAAAGCAACCAACTGAAATAGCGCCAAAAAAGGCAAAAAAGATGGCAGGAAATAGAACTTATACAAAAGTAAGACTGTGCGTCCAACACAGGTACAGGTATTAGAGACAAATGAAGAAAGAAGACCAGAAACAGAAACAAGAGCTATAATAGTAAGCAAACAGGACGTAACATATGCAAACTTGCTGAAACAGGTAAAACTACAGATAAAAACAACTTTCGGAGCTATAAAAAAGTGAAAGCAATAACAAAATAAACAAACAGTAGAACGCAGAGAAAAAGACAACACTGTGTAATGATAGCGTTGGACATACAAAAAGAAATGGGAGTACTAAAAGGGAAACTAGAACTGGCAATAGATATGATACAGTTATGGATGAAAAATAAGGGTTTAAAATTAGTAACACAAAATACACTGAGGCGGCATGGCATGGTAGGAAACCAAGTGATAACCATAGTGAAAAAAATTGAATTCTTCAAATTGACACTTGATTCAAAAAGATGGAATAAACAGGTTAAGGAAGCGGTTATGGGAACAAAGGAAGTGGAAAGAAAGCTCGGTAGACTCATGCTAAATAATGTAGGTCTAGGAGAAGAAACCAAAAGGCTAAAAGCAACAGCAGCAAGAAGCAAATGTAATATAATACGCCGCAGAAACATGGGGAGAAGCCATGAAGACAAAAAAAAAGAAGAAATAAGAGGAGTTACAAGAGCCAGCTTGTTAAGGATTAGCATGGCTTACAGAACGGTGTCATAGGATGCAGTAGAGTTGATTGCGGCAATACCGCCCGTGGATATGATAGTGGAAGAAAGGATAGAAATAAATAAACTCTTAAAAGAAGGAACCAGTAAAAAAAGCAAAGTTAAGCTAGAGAGAAGACGATAGAAAGATAGCAGAGACAGTGGAATAGAGGAGAACAGGGAGAATAGACGAGAAAACTAATCTTGGAGATGACTACTGACGAACTACAGAACACACTCTAGTAGAATGCGAAGCGTGGAAGGAAAATAGAGAACTAGAAATGAACTAGAAAATTTACTGGATAGCAAAGTGGATAAAACAACAATTATTAAAGAATGTCTAAGAGATAAAAATAAATAGAGGGCGCTAAAAAACTTTCCAACAAGAGTATCAAGAAAAAAAAAATGAGAATTTTGATAATGGAAGAATATATTATTGTTTGTTTTTTTTATAGAAAAAAAAAAAACAAACAAACAAAATAAAAACTATAGAAGTAAACGAGAGAAGCAAAATGGAAACAAAAAAAAAATAGGCAAAAAAATTAAAAAAAAAAAACTAGAAAGAACAAGACCCAAAAATAGAAGAAAACAGAAAAATATTTTCAAAGACTACGATTCCAAACGAAATTGCAGAGATAAAAAGAAGAAAAAAAGAAATGTTGAAGAATTGCAAAATAACAGAAATAACAAAGCAAATACCAAATGGTAGATACGCTATCTTGCGGTTGACGGATAACGCAACTTTTGAGATTGTCAGAATATACCTGGCAACAAGAGAACACAAAGAAGTAATCCCAGATAAAGATACAAGGATATAACCAGAGGTAAAACTTACAAATCTAGAACTGCAAAAAAAAAACTATTAATGGAACTGCATAAACTATTTATGAAAAACTTAAGAAAACTAAGAATGCATCTGAGGACCAAATATTTTAGACAGTAATTTTTTGACAAATGTGATTATTTTTTGTTAATATTTTTAGCAACTTAAGACTGTAAATTGTTTGTTGTTACAGGTTCTTAGGTACTGTTTGACACATGTAGTAACATTTTTGATAATTTAGAAAGAAATATGATATATCAGGCAGATGGTGCGCATTTTATTACATTGCTGTAAATTGTTTGACAGTTTTAGTAACTTTTTAAACAATTTGATTGATTTTTTAAATTACTAAAAACTATATGACAATTTAGTAATTTTTTGACAAATTTACTTAATTTTTTTGACAATATAAAATAATATTTTTGAGTTTTAGTTTGTGACTGATCTGCTATAATTATGTCAACTATTACTGGAACTTGTTTTACAGTTTTAGGAACTTTTTGATAGACGTACTTGGTTGTTAAAAATGTAATATACATTTTGAGTAATTTTGTACGGTTTTACCAATTTATAAGATTTTTACAAATATTTATGAACTGCAAAATTGTATGCTAATTTTTTAAAGCTATTTTTTAGAAGGCTCTTTTAGCATGTGTTTTATGTTTTCCCTAATTTTTTTACACATCCCACATATTTTCCTTTTCTTTTTCATATACAATTTGCACACTTTCTTTTTATTTCTACATCTAAATCTTGCAATTATTTGTTTTTTTATTTTTCTATAGTTTACATTTTCTAGGTACTTTGGTAGTGCATTTGTGTTCATAATTTGAATTGTAGGATCATATATCTGTATTCTTCACTCTTGCACTTTTTTAGCATTAAAATGCTTTTTCAGGCATCTAATCATTTTGTTCATTTCTTTTGTTTGCTTTGCTACAATTACCATTTTGTCTGCATAAGCCAGCAACAACACTTTCTCTCTGTTTACTACCACTCCACCCGTCTGTACCTTACATAGCATTTCTTCTACAACTGCAATGTATGCCGCAAACAAACTAAAGCTGAATGGGCTTTCTTGTCTTATACTTTTTGTAGTTTAAAACTTATCACTTATTTTGCCATTTATACTGACCCTGCTAACTGTTTTCACGTATACTTCTTCTATTTTTTTTATTAGTTTTTTTTTCAACAAATACATTCACAATTTCTCTCTACTCACACTGTCAAATGCCGCTTTTAGGTCCAAGAATAACGCATACAACTTTCTTCTCTTTTTTGCTATTTCCTTTTTTACTATAGAATGTATATATTATTTATGGTTTCTTTTTTTTTTTTCTAAACCCGGCCTGTCTGTCTGGCAAAATTCTATTTATCTCTAATTCTCTATTTAGTTTTTTTTTCTAGTACCATGGCCTAGATCTTGTATGCTGTACTTAGTAATGTTATACTTCTGTAATTTTTTGCAAGTTTTTTTTGTGTATTGGACATACAAGACCTATTCTTCTTTGACTAAAAAACCCTTTTCTCTTTTATACTTCATTTATTATCTTACTTAGTCTTTCAACCAGGTTTTCCGTACTTTATTTTGTATTCCATCTACACCTGGCGCTTTTTGTTTTTTTAGTCTTTTTATTTTCTTTCATATTATTTCGTTTGTTACTTCATCTACATCTTGTTTCAGTTGTTGTGTTGTTATTGGCTGTCTAGCGGTTTTTTTGTCTAATCCTTCATACAGTTTTAAGAAGTGTATCCTTCAGTCTTCCATTAAAATTTGTTCGTTTTTTTTGTTTTCTGCGTTTTCTTTCTTTGTTTATGTATTTCTATGTTTCTTCTTCTAAACGTATTTCTTTATCTCTATTTTTTTATATATATATATTGCTATAACTTCTTTTCATTTAATCTTGTTTAGTCGCCTTGCCATTTTTTCAATTTTGGAGTTTCTCTTTTTTTGCAAATGATTCCTGTGTTTGTATAAACGTTTTCTTTATTGTTCCGTCCGCAATTATGTTTTTTAGTTCTGCCATTTTTTGTTCAAAATGTTTTTTATATAAATTTTGCCTGTACATTTCTAAGCTCTTTTGTTATTATTTCTTTTTCTTTCTCTAATTTTGAATCTTTTGCTATGCTTTTTCATTTACCATTTTGTAATGAATTACCGATTGTCTCTTTGCTTCTATGTAGGTATATTTTCCCATTTTATCTTCTTTCATATTTCCGTTTAGTATGTTCTACTCATTCTCTTTAATCATTTCCATCATTTGTTTTCATTCTTTATTTTCTTTTTTGCTTTTTTATCTGTTTCTCATTCTTTCTTTGTTTCTTTCGATTTTTGCATTAAAATTTTTTCTTACTATTAGTTTTTTCTCTCTTCGATTTTTATATTGAGTTTTCTAAATTTGTTCTAATTTTTTTAATCCCTCTTCTATACAACGTAATCATTTTATATTATGTTGTTCTTCCCATTTTAAAGTTTTGCTGCACCATCCCTTCCATTTTTCATTTTTTGTTATCTTCTTAGATCTTCTTTCTTTTTTATTCCTGTTATGATGCTTCCTTTTAGACTTTATATATATTTTTTTTAATAGCTGGTTGGCATTTTTATCTAAACTTTTTAGGCATTTGATCTTCCATGTTTTCCTACTTTTTTTTATTTATTCATGATTCCATCATTTTATTAAGCTAAAATTTTCTTATGTATTTTAAGAATCTTCATCCTTGTTATTTAAACCTGCTACATTTCAAAATAATATATTTATTTTGTTGCTGGTATCTTTTAATTTTAGATCATCTTTGTTAGCTTCTGATTTGTTTATCGCTCTTTTTTTACTTTCTCTATGAGCATAGTTTAGATTAGTTCTTTGTTGTTTGTTCTTATTTTTTTCCCCTTCATTTATTACTGCTACTGGTTTTTTGACACTTCTATTCTGCCGTTTCTGTTGTTGTAAAAACGTTTCTCTCTATTTACCACTATATATATCCAACAATCGGCGTTTTGTTTTCTTTTGCGATATTTTTCAATTCATTCTGTATTTTTTTTTTCTTGTGAAATTATTATCAATAAATATGTCTCTTCTTTTTATTACGCATTTCTTCATTGTTAGTCCCTACGCTCAACTCTGGCCATGATTCTGCTGACCCATAAACCGCACCAATCAGTAACTTGTTGGAGATAAAGAGGTTTTTTGACTATTATTCTAGGATTTTTGAAGTCTCAGATGCGGTAGTTTTGTTTATAGTCACTGAGATAGCAATGGGATTTTTCTAAAAAAGCAGAATTATCTGCTTGCAGTACCCAATAAATGTGTGTTTTTTTTTGTCCACGATCAACCGGCTTCAATTCATGCATCAGCTGCATTTTATAGGCATGTAGGATAAGATTGTTATGCAGTATGCGATAAACGACTGGACTGTGAGATCGTTAATTGCTGTGACCGTCTTGGGATAGACAAACCTGGGTTATCTGTGACACTGTTAGCGACAGCAATGTTTTGGGCTGACGAGTTTAAACTGGCATATTTACATTAGTAGCTTGAACATTTACCTCTAAATTCAAACTAATCTTCTTTAAACAAATCTAGTAAATTGTTGCCATGCAGAGCTGATAAAGGTATCAAAAGGTTCAATTCCTGAAGCAATGGGACGAGCTTTTATTTTTAGTAGTAATATTATCATCTTCATTTATTCTTCTTTGGTTTCCTCTTGACAGAGGAGTTGTGGTCATGTTTTGCTATTAAGTAGGAGCAGTGGCTGTGTGAACTATATTACGCCAGCGGCTCCTATGTTTGGTGTTCTTGGTAACCTTATTTAGAGTGGAACTTGTTAATTCTTTTATTTGGTCTGACCATCTTTTTGGAGAACGTATTCTTGGTTTTGTACTTTTTATTTTTACCTCACCTAACCTAACCTTATTTAGAGTGGAGCTTGTTAAATCTTTTATTTGGTCCGACCATCTTTTTGGAGAACGTTTTCTTGGTCTTGTGCTTTTTATTTTTCTCTGGACTATCAGACTTTTGAAGTTGTCGTCTTCTTTCCTTGTTACGTGCCCAAAGTATCTCAGAATTTGAGGGTATACTGTCCAGGCTTTTGCATCATATAGAACGACGGGGAATATGGGTGTTTTAATTATTTATTTCTTTGTATTTAGTGTTATGCTACTATCTACCCATGTTCTTTGAAGTTCTTGTACGGTTCTTTTTGCAATCTTACAACTTTGTCGTATTTCTACAGAACATCCACTCTCATTTGTAATTTCTGCATATATATCATTATAACAGAACCCAAAAGCAAAGATGCTTCAACTAAACGTTTTTAATAACCAATAGCATCTACAAGTTTGTTAAATAGAAAACAGAGTCATTACAAACAAAATAAAATTTAAATGAAAAATTACAAGCGCAAAGAATTAATATAAATGCGCAAACGTGCAAAAAAAATGTCTAGTCCTTAAGCAAATAAACATTTTTACAGACTAATTCTGTTACTGGGTGGATAAAAATATTTACAAAACTCAACTAAACCCTACTTAGATACAACTTCCGTTTTGCACTACTAATCTTACACTTTATCGTCAAAAAGTTGGAGAGACAGTGCGTGGAGATTCCGGCCACAACTTTTTGTGTATTTGTTTTTGTGTGACGTCCGCTAAAGTAGTTCCCTAAGTGACGTTTTTGTACCACATTATTTTACTATGTTTATGCAAATAAAGTTTATCTTATTTTATTTTATCTTATCTTATCTTAAGTGCAATGAAATTTTAGTTAAACCACAGACTAAAGTCCACAGTCTGGGGTTGTAGTTAGATAAACTCTGATTTTGACCGTAATTTGGCTGGTAGATTGCTTCAACTATATTTTGCTTTGACTGACTGGGATTTTTTTTTAGACGGAGTGTCGGATTTGCAGCAGATTGGTCATATGACCACGTTAGGAGATATTTTTATTAACTAAACTTAACCTTCTCCCCTCCTTTAAGAATATACTAGGAAGTAAAACTTTATTCATGTTATCGCTTTTCGTTTGGAAAAACTCATTGAAGAGTGAATAAAGAGAAGAAAATGGGATTGCTTTAATTGTTCTATAGGCTGAGATGTAATGGAGTGGCTGAAGGTCAGCCAGGTTGAAGCGGTTGTTAATGGTAAAGACATTCTTTATGGTTAGTTGTTGGCTTGTTACCCTTGTTTGCTGGGAGTAAAATTTTCCTGAAGACTAAACTCCTGATTTTTGACTGAAAGAATATGTGCGCTTTGCACCTAGTTTTCTGTTGCCTGTGCATAGAATTGCTTTTTGCTGGCATTGGGACTGCTTTTGAGAAAAGCTGAAGTCTGCTTTGCCTGATAAGCAGGAGCCTTAGAATGGGCTTTTGTGAAAGATCTGCATGTAGCCGCTAGCTCTTGGACTACGCATTTGTCAGGAATTACAATGGGTGGCAAACACTCTGTGTGTGGGTGGTGACTGGGAAAGGGGCTTGTTAGAGGGTTTAGGGAGCTACGGGTTTGATCCTAGAATTTGTCGCCTTGATTTTAGTGGCCGGCCGGGTTGTGGATTTTTTGGCTTTGATGAAAGCTCCTGACTTGAAGGGCCAGAAGTTAAAAGGGTCTTATCCGAATCTTTTTGTTGTTTTTTTCTTTCTTCTTGCTCATCTTTATTTCTGGAAGCAGGGTTTTGGAGTAGGGTGTGGTTTAATTGTCCTGGTGGACATTTATCTTCTGATTGACTTTGGAGGCGGTGTTGGACTAGACCAAAAGTTTTGCGGGCTTATTTAAGGAGGACCGGACTTGGGGGGGGGGGGTTGGCTTGCTGGTGGAGGCTTTTTAACAATTTGTTTCTGGTTCTTTTTGGTTTCGTTAAGGGTTTCATACTATAAGTTGATCTTCTTAGTCTGTTTCTTCATCAGGAAAATAATGCTTTAAGGCTTGTGATTTTAGCATCCTTAACTTTAATGAGTTTTTTATTGTTGTGGACCTTCACCTTGAATTTGGAGTTGGAATTGTCGTTATCATCGGAGATCATGCTGAAAGGAAAGTTGATTATTTAATTATTTTTTTAATTAAATAATTATCTTTTATTAGAATTGATGATTGACTGCGTGTTTAATTAATCATCAATGCCTGGTGCACTAAAAATTGCAGCTTAACTTTAGATTGCTGCAGTCGGGTGTAGCTGCGGTGGTTGGAGTTGTAGACTCGTCTGTTGTTTGTAGTCGAATCTTGTTTTTATAATTGACTGGTGGTACAAAACTGCATATTTTTATAGAAGCGTGTTAAAGCATTTTCTTTCTTTTTCTATGATTGACCAAATCCGATATTTATTGGAGACCTTTCAATATACATATAATATGATAAAAGTGATGTATGGTCATCAAGTATAATTTTTTAAAATTCTTGCTTTTGCATATGCGTTTTGTGTAAAAAATACAAACTTTGAGTTTATTAAGCAAGTACACTTAATTTTACGGCAGTAATTAACTAATCCACGTTGCAAGAAAAAAAGAAAAATCGTTGCAAATTTGACAAACTCTAAACTTTCCATAAACGAGTTAGCAAATCTACATTTCAGCAGACGCCGAAAATTACCTACAGGGTCACTTCTGCACTGCTTACAAAACTTTGGGAATCAACACTAATAGCTGTTTTTGCACCGTTGGAGTTACCACAAATACATTGGCCTTTTTGCACTTTAAGAATTGCTAACAAAGAATTAAAATTGAATAGTTGCGTGCAAGTGCAAAAAGACTTGATAATTTTTATCAAACTCCAACTAAACTTCACAGACTTATGGCGTTTTTCTGACGACTACAAATATTAATAAGCCAGCAAAATAAAATTTTGCTTATGCCAAAACGTCAGAGCAACATTTAGGCATAAACTTGGTCACTTGTAGGAGTGGCCTTGTAGGTAACAAGGCTACTTCTGTACTGCTTGTAAGACTAATTTTAAAATCAACACTAGTAGCCAGTAGCAGTTGCTACTTTCCACGTCAGCAACTGCAAACAAATATAATGTTTGAATCCACTAGCAGCAACTCCATCAATCTGCAAATTTTATGTTAATGTTATCAAAAAACAAACTTGTAACAATTGACGCTAACAATATGGGGCATTTGATATCAAAGCACCTCTAAGCCTACAATCATACAGGCATCTGGAAGACTTTTGTCAATGTTAAAAAACTCACAAAAAAAAGTTTTTTTATAAATATTTTGAAAAACGTTGAAACGGTAAAAAACAAGAATATTTTGTTAAAAAAAAATTATTGTAAACTATTGAAAGTAGAAAAAATAAAAAAGCTATTACACAAAATTATGATAAATTAACTTCATTAAACATTCAAAATTGTTTTATTACGGTCTGATTAGGTGTTAATTTATATTATAATTTCAGTCAATTGGCAACCAACAGATGTCAAATAATGCGGTATGCAGTTCTATTTAATGCTAATAAATACACAGTGCAATTAGTTGTTTACAAACTAGCAATAGTTCACCAATAAAATCTAATTTAGCATGCAATTTGTTTGAGCAAACATTGCAACGATTTCATATTTATACTAATTATAATGTTTATTATAATACTAGACAACTAATTACCCTGATATGCAAATTCACGCTATTTAGGTAATATTGAGTTATGAAATAGTTTAAATTTGTAGAACAATTTTATTATAATTATTACATGATTTATTTTTATTACAAGCTATAAATAAAAATTCAAAGCGCATCCGCTATGCAGCTTCAAACATATATGGATCATTATTATCAGATTTTTTTGAATTATTTTTGCTTACTTCATTAAATCAGAAATAATGAACTCATTTAATTTCATATAACATGTAAAACGCTAAGAACGTACATTTAACAAAGGCATTTTTATTTACTAATTGGACATTTTAATTGATTGTTTCACGAATACAATTGCTTTATTCCAGTGCATAAATCAATTATCAATAGATTTAAATAGAACAAAGCTGTTCATTGCTGCAGAAATATAACGTTTGATGTATCGACACGATAAAAATATAATAAAATACAACAAAACATAATAAATCGATATAGTGGAATCAAGTCAATACAATTTAACATGTTTCTATTTTAATATTTATAACAGCATCTTCTTGATGCTAATAGAGTATAAAGTGTCGCATTATGTTCGTTGAAAAATATACGTAAAAGCAGACGCTCAACAAGTGAATAATGTCGCCAAAATTCTGATAAATGTATGCGCAGATACGGCAAAACTCGACTATGAATCAATGTGAAATGTGATTCTCATCCTTTGCTTGATCTGTAGCGTTTCAATTTATTTTCTTTGTATTGGTTTTGAATTTAAATAAAACATTTGTTATAGTATGAGAAGTTTTCTTTAAACCGTAATAAGTTTATTTAAAAAAATTAAACATTGGATTAAAGCACATCTATTACTTTTGTATTTTATCAATTTTTTTAAATTTTTTAATAAAAAAAAAATCATTTTATGTGAACCCGGCTTTATCCGGAAAAAGAATTTTGACAAGAAACTGCAGCTCTTTAGAATCCTTGCGTAGAAACCAGCAACAAAAAACCAAACTTGCCTGATAATCAGTTAAATTTAAGGCCTGTACTCGTTGTACATAGTATAGAGCTGCTCGTGGAAGATTCTTCAAACAAGAGTAGCACCAATTCCTACCGTGGCTGATATTCTCCACACACTCCCTCCCTCTCTAGATTATGCTCTATTCCAATTTCTTGTTTTGCTCTAAATGTAGATACCGACCTTGGTCTGCCGGAAAGATAGCACTGTTTTCAAAGCAAACCGGTATTTTTCAATTTTTCCCAACATAACGATGTAAAGGAATCTGGCGAGAGTAATAATTGTGTGAAAAATGGATATTTTGAATTGTGACTTCCGAATGATGTTTTTTTATGAATTTTGATACGGTTTAACAACGCAGCAATGTGTGGAAAAACTTAGATTGTTATTTGGGGATAAAGCACCATCCAAAACTAAGGTTTACAAATGGTTCGCAGAATTTAAACTTGGAAGACCAACGTTTGATGACGATCTTTGCAAAGGTCGTCCATGTACCTATGTTGTTGCGAAAAATATTGATGCTGTGCGTGAAATGATTGTGTCAGATCGGCATGTGACCTATAGTAAGATAGAGGCATTCTTAGGCATTGCAGCAAAACAAATACATACGATTTGGCACGATCATTTGCATGTCAGGAAGCTTTGCAGTAGTTGGATCCCACACAATTTGAAAGAAGAACAAAAACAGGCACGTGTCAAGTGATGCAAGGAAATGCTAAAGAAATTTGAAGAGGGTTGTTCAAATTTGGTATATAACATTGTAACATTTAAATCACTTGTTTTGGAGGTACTTTGCTCAGAGTGGCAAAATTGTTTTGAAGAATATTTTGAGAAGCAATAAAGCGATACCAAAACCTGTTTTTTTTGTTGTTCAATTGCCTTCTGCAAGTTAGTATGAGATTGAAGCTTTGCATAAGTAATTTTGGTAGGTTTTATTGGCATTTTTATTTATTTATAATATTAATTAGATGATATAGTAAACTTAGATACAAATTAAATATTTGAAAGTTAACTAAACAACAAAAATTGTTTTTGCTTTAATAAATTAATTGCTTTAAGTTGACATTATATATGATGAATTTATGATAAGCAATTCTTTAACTAAAATTAAATAATTACTAAAAATTTAATAAAGAATGTGTTTAAAAATGAAAGAAATTTAAATAAAAAATATGGCACTCACTTAACTTGAAAAAAATAAGTAAGTAACTTTGCAGAAATTTCAGATGGAAAAACGTGAGCTGAAATGACGCAGAAAGAAGAAAAGCTTTTTACATTAACTTGGACAGTTTAACTTTTTTAAAATAGTACTGGACAACAATAGCACATTAAAGAAATCATTAAAAATGTAAAATGAAAACGACAGTGCTTCATTTTCTTCTTCATCTTCATACGTTAAGACTATGTTTTGTGTTTCCATTGATAATGGGGGGTAATAATGTTTGAGTGCAAGTTTCCGTACCATTGCTTTTCTGGGCATCTGGGTTTGCCAGTTGTATTTTATTTTTTTAGCAATTTTAGGCAGGCAATCTGTAGACACCCTGTTTAGAATGATTTTGTATCTGCTTTTTTTCCCATTTTGGTTAACTTTAGTATTGTAACGTCTGTAGTCTTACTATGTCGAAAGACTGGGTTAGGTCAATGAAGTTTTATTGGCGTTTTCAGTTATTTGAGGTATTATCAATATAGCGTTTATGGTTGACATGTTGCTTTAAAATCACTGCTATTCCTCACAAATTTTGGTCCAAGTCCGCCAAAATTTTAGTAAGTAGTTTTAGTACAGAGCTTAGGAACCCTTTTCCCATTCAGATTATACGTGTTTGTGAGTAATTTTTTTTTTTCATAGAAAATATGTAATTTGTCTATTAATGTGTCTTTTTTTATATTTGATTATTTCATTAGTACTTGGTGATTTTCTATTTTTAGTTTGACGGTGGTTTGTTTTATTTGGTTCCTGAATATACGAGGTCTGGCTATTAAATAAAGAGACTGCGATTGCAAAAGGCGTGCTGGAGAGGGTGGAATAGGGAAAAAATAAAATCTGCGTTGAATAGCTGAAAGTGTCTACTATTCCAGTACGAAAACACGTTTTTGTCGCTGTAGTAGTATATTTTCTATAGAAGTTAGAAACGAAAGAGTTATTTTCTTGTGTGTATGACAAAAATCACGAGCTACGGATCAATGTGAAATTTTTTGTTAAATTAAAAAAAAAATTTGACTGAGTGCTATAAGTTGTTGAAAGAGGCCTATGGTGAGAATTCTCTATCTCGTTTGCGTGTTTAGTATAAACGGATTTTTTAAGGCCTAAAGAGCACCGAAGATAACCATTGTCTAGGTCGACCTGTCTCTGTTTTAACTCCGCAAACAGTGACCAAAATTAATCGTGATTACTCAACTTTAGGGGGTCAAACTGTAAACTAAACTTACTATTTGAAAGTTTTGGCAACACTGTGAGAGCAAGATTGTAAGAAACACGGAAACACGCTCTGTCTGTGAAGCTTTATTTAGCGGCTAGAGGCACTTTAGTGCTTGAACACGCGCCGTATTGTCTGATGTAGCACCCTGTGACTTTTTTTGTTTCTGAAAATCAAGTTTGCCTTAAAAAGAACCCGGTTCAAGTCAATGGAAAAGGTGAAGCAAAGCTCTTAAATGCTCTTACAAAAGAAGACTTTCAGCATTGCGTTGACCAATGGAAAAACAAATGGAACGGTGTGTGGCGAGGGAAAGGGAGGGGAGTACATTGAAGGAAAGCATTTGATTATAGAATAATTTTGAAAATAAAGTTCTTTTTTATAAGCAGTCTTGTTATTTAATAGCCAGACTTTGTATACCATATTTGCTGTGTATTTGCTGTGTATTTGCATTTTCTTTCTCTTGACATGTTTTTGCATCTTTTAAATTCTTTTCTACTTTGCTGTATGGTTTCCAAAAGTGTTTTTTCCGAATCGTTCAGGGTAATTTTTGTAATCTGTATGCATTTGTTTAGTGGTTTATTTCTGTTCCTCAGCATATTCCACTTTTTTTTTCTGCTCCTGTAAGTTCCATATCTAAAGAAAATTTCTTCTAGTGTTCTATTTTAATTGATTGAGTTTCTTTGTTGACTTTTTATGTAATTGTGTTCTTTTTCTTCTTCTTCTTCTTCTTTTTCAGACTTTATTCTTCTAATATTGGATATAGTGCTCCCTTTTCACTTTCCATTAGTTTCTGTTCCTTGCCAGTCTTAACTATTTCCATTCTGCTACTTTTCGAACATCGTCGCTCCATCTTTTAGGGGGCGGCTCATGTTTTATCTTCCGCATCTTGGTCTTTATACCAGGATTTTGTGAGACCATCTATCATCAGTTGTTTGTAGGATATGCCCAGCCCAACTTCATTTTTGTTGGCCTCTCTTTCCACCACATCCGCAACACTGTCTTATTCCGCACCGATTCGTTCCTTTTCTTGTGGCGTAACGATATGCCTAGCATTTTACGTTCCATTGATCTTTGCGCAACGGCCAGCTTATTGGTGTTCTGCTGGGTAAATGTTGTGGTTTCTGCGCCATATGTGAGAATCGGCGCAAAACATGAATCAAATATTCTCACTTTCAATTTTCTTGGGAACGTCTTGTGGGTTAGAATAAAATCCAGCTTCCCAAATCCTTCCAAGCTTAGTCCTATTCTTCTTCTGGTCTATTTTTAGTTTATAACTTTGTCTTGTTGCTGTATACTGTATACTACTGATAGTAAGTTATAGTAGAAAGTGTCTATTTTATCTTGAGGTTTGGAATTAGACTATTGTGTGTAGTAACCTATTGTTGGCAATGCTTATGAGGATAATGTCAATTGTTCAAGGATCCGATAGTTCTTGTATGGAATAACACAGACAAAATTGCTCTATGACAACTTCAGCAGAAGGTTTTTAATATTGAAAAGATATGTTAAGTATAGACATAAAAAAAATACACACATAAAGGTCTATATTGACTAGAGCAATAGCAATACTGATAGATATTTTTGGTTAAGATAGAAGAGTTTTTACACTCTACACAAGACACATTGTCTAAATTAAAAAAAAAAATAAAAAAAACCGGCCAAGATCAATCTAAAAAACCGCCCAATATTGAGTGCTAATGTAAGTTTGAGACCTTTTGGCTCATGCACCTTTTTTTTTAGATTAGGTTGTGGAGAGTTATTATTACGCCTTATAGGCTAGGGGGAAAGTGGGTTGACCTGTTCTCTGTTAATAATTTAGAGTGCGATTATTTGATTCACCGGGCGCTTGTAGAAGAAACTCTCCTTGTTTGATTTGGCAAGTCGGGCCAGGTAGAGTTTGGATGAGTCACGAGATTATTGAAGTTCTTTACGGTTAAAGTTTTGATGTGTTGGCGCGGCTTGGGATCTTTAGATCTGTCCGAATTTCCTTGTTTTGAACGTTCTTAGAGCACCGAGGAGGCTCTTCAAAGTAGTATTTTGGAAATGTCTTGAGACGATCGAGGCGATAGCTTATGGCCGTGCCCCAGATCGAGGATGCTTACGTTAGCATAGGCCTGATGGTAGAATTCCGTTAAGATTGACGTTCTTATCGGGGTTGATTTCATGCCTTGCTTATCTCCGGATTCACTTTAACTCGCCATTTGTTCAACTATTCTTTCAGTTCATCGGTGGCTTTCTGTAATCTTAAAGTGACCACCGCTAGTGACTTTGAAAAGTAAAGCATATTGTTTCATTTTAACCACGTGCGTCAATCTCGAAGGCATTTCGCCGACGTATAGGTTAAATAGCAGCGGAGATAGAATGGAGCCTTGAGGAACTTTTGCCGTTATCTGGCGGGAGGTAGCTATGTAGTCAGAAATTTTGTCTGCTTCACAAAACGCAGAGAAAAATTGTTCCAGTACAATTTATAAAGATTCTTGTGTCAAACCTTGTTGAAGGCTTTTTTGACGTCAAAAAAAGACCACTCTTGTGATTGTTTTTAGTCTGAAACCTTCGACATTAAAGTCAAGTCTGTCGGTTTAGTTGACGGACAGCTGAATGGCTCCAACTGAACCCATGTTTCTGGGAGAAAGAAAAGATTGTTAGCTTTTGTGGGTTTCTGTATTCTGTCCACGATTACAATTTCTATGAATTTACTTAAGGTGCATAGTAGACTGATAGGCCGGTAGTTTTGTGGAATTTTTTGGTCTTTTCCAGGTTATCACTAGTGAGCTTTTCAATGGGAAAGTGCCTAGTTTGAAGAGTCGCATTTACAATATTAGTGAGTGCCATTATTGCTTTATGCGAGAGATTTCAAAACTTGTTCGTTATCTTATCGAAACTTTTGAGCTTGGAATCTTTTGATAATTTTTCTGTTTCGAGAAGGTCAAACGCTTTTCAGCGGCTCGTTGTCGTGTTTGGCATTCAAGAATTTTTGGACTGCTCGGTGGACTCTTTTACGTGCTCCAGATCTGTGTCTTTAGTGCATTGAAGTTTGAGGCTGCCGGAAAACGTTTTGGCCTTTTCCTAGATAGAATATTGAATCCCATTTTTGTCATGAATAGCTGGAATAGGGACTTGTCTGTTGCGTAAGGCCTTGGAGATTCTCCACATTAATTGGTTGTTCTCCAAAGTATTTTGCGAGCAATTTTGTGCAACCTTTTTGCTTCTTTCATCTCAATGTGAAGCACATTTAAGATGTCGCGGTTTTTGGGGTTGCGGTACCTCTGCCATTGACGCTTGGCGGCATTTTTGAGTCTTAGAGGATTATCGACGCGGACCTGATGGGTTTTAGAAGTCTTTGGGGATTTGATTTGTAAACATTTTGACGGTTTTTTTGACCGTTTATACTGGTGCAACCTTGTTTTTGCGAGCTACGATTTTTTTACCTTCTCTGACTCTTTTCTGTAGAACTCCAGTGTTACTGGGTTATAATAAGACCTTAGGTCATTGACGATCTTTATGTCAAATTGTAAATTGACGTTCTTGAGTATTGCTACGTCAAAAACGTCCCCTTGGTGACTGATATTGCTGTAGTGGGTGGGTTTATTAGAGCCACTACTTGCAATCCCTTTTGCTGAGCGTAGACAAACAACGTTTTACCTTTGGAATTAGTTCTGGCGTAAAAAAGACGCGGGGTGCTTTGAGTTGAAATCACCAGCAATTATGGTGGGGTGAGGACTGTCAAGGATTGTATCGAAATCTGGTCTGATGTTGGCCGACGCTATTTTGTGTGTGCTTAGCAACTTTTCCACTTTGCCCATTTTTCCTGTATTGCTGTTATGCTGTATTATCCATTATTGATTGGTGAGTTTAAACAAAAGGTTATTATGAGTTTCTTTGAGCCTCGTTCTAATCGGCTAAGAATGCAGCAACCTTGCTACCCAGGTTCCTTGCTGTGGTGGAGGAGCGACAGCGGTAGCCAATGTTTTGTTTGCTGTTGGTGCTGCAGGTTTGCGGGGACTATTTAGTTTGACTTCAATGAAGTACTGAATTTGACAGTTAGTTAACACTGATTTTCATAGTTAGCAGTTACTGAATTTGGCAGTTAGCAATTACTAAAGCTGACTTTTACCAATTTATAAGTTTACACTAAATTTTACCCTATACAACAGTTTTTGAAAACTACTTAACACAAAAAAAAAAAAAAAAAATAATACAGCCAAACACAAATACTGTGGCCCATGACAGGCGTTTCCGCGCATCTTGAGAGAAAGAAAACTATAGCCAGAATGAAGGATGCATAATGCGAGAAAGGGAAACAATACACTCAGAGACACAAACTGAATTTATTCCCGGGTAGAGCCGGCTTCGCAAAATAACAAATAAATGTTTCGCAGCATCGATGTTATTTTCCTCGCAGTTCATGCTAGACTGACGCGATTTAAAATTGATTTTGCATGTGAATGTACCTAAATTATTATTGGTCTCGCTTAATGGTTTCAACCCACTTTTGTCTACGGAGTCACCGGCCACAATATTAGTGTTTGGCTGTATATATATATATATATATATATATATATATATATATATATATATATATCAACTCACTAAACTTAAAATTCGATTCCGATCATTAAATTTTGCTTGTTTTATGCAAATTTACTATTATAAATATGTAATTATAATTAAATTATTGTACAAAAAATTTAAAAAATTGTACTTACGAGCCAGGTTAATAGAGTATATAATAACGCTAGTTTTACTTTTTTATTAAAATTTGCTAATGAAATTTTATTTTGTTGCAGGTGTTTTACGTGAACAAAGAGTCGCCGACGTATATAGAACATGGCAAAAAGTGCGAATTTCTAGTGAGTACGTTTGAGAATTCCTCTGGGATATTGGAGAGCCCTTTGCATTCTCTACCCCCTAACACAACCTGCCATTACCACTTCCGCGGGCATCCCCAAGAGGTTGTGTGGATATCATTCATCAAATACCACGTCACCGCCGATAGGATAAGTGATTACGATGGGGATTGCGACGTCCAATTGCAGCTATGGGATGGGGACATTAAGAATAAAAATAATGTACCGCTGATGGGGCAATTTTGTAAGGATGATAAGCCAAAACTGTGCGACCATAGTTTATTAAGCAATTCATCCCGAATGACGCGCCCCTGCGGCATAATGGAGAGTTATGTATCTACAGGTGCTGACCTGACCATAGCGCATACCATACGTTACGGAAATGTGTTGTACCCGGCAAGTTTTGTGCTGCGCTATGAATTTGTGGATTTGTCTCAGGAAGGCTCACAGATATCCGTGAACCCGTGCGATAGAATATTTACGAGCACCTCGGGGAAGTTTTATTCCCCGAGAATCACGTTCCTTTACGGCAGGGGTGGGCAGAAATCGTTAAACTGTGCATATCATTTCGAAGGCGGTGATCGAAAACGCTTGGAGATAAATTTCTCGAGGGTCGGCTTCGGGAACAAGCGGTGTCATTCTTTCTACGATAAAGAGAGCGATAGGTGGAAGTGCTCCTATAATGACGGAACAGAAGGACTAGCGCAGATACACATCTCCGAGTTTCCATGGCACGGCATTGAAATTAAACGTGACTGCCTCTGTGGAAACATATCGGATACCTTGAACGTGCTCACGAAAACCGCTCGAAAAGTCGTTGTTAACTTTATCATCACCGATATGAATATTACGGAAGACTATAGGGACTATTACTTTGACGCCACTTATGAGTTTCTACCGCAAAGCGAGCATGGATGCCTGAATCCGTGGAAGACACGCCGGTTGAAAGGATCTAGTGGTGAAATAACAGTCCGCAACAATAATAGGGAAACTTCGAATCAAACAACTGTTTATTGTACCAATCAACCATGGCTGATAGAACCTGAGAATCCTTTTACAAACTTCCTCTATCTCAAAATTAAGGGATTTGAAGTAAAGAACGTATCGTATTGCGGCAGTAGAAATCGTATACTGGTGCATTCACCGGGACGAACAAACACCATGCACGTCATATGTCCCGAGGTACACGACGAAGATGTCGTCGAACTTTTCTCAGAGGGATGGAGCGTCTACTCGTATAAACACTTACAGCTTAAACACACCAGAAGTTTCATAATAGAGTTCCTGCAAAGGGAGCCCGGAAACTTTGCTGTCAATTGGATTGAAGTTTCGAAAAATCCTGCACTCACTCTGCCCACCAGTCTACTCATGATAAGTCCACCAAACTGTCCTCACAGGTAATATATACTAATCTTAATCAAATTATGTCTGCAAACTTATCGAAATAACTTAATTAAAACAACATGATAAATACGAAACCCAACAGCTAATTAATTAACACAACATCGCGTTGACATTTTTATTACTTTCTTTTCAAAACTCCCCCTTTATAAATTAATATAACAATATTCCATTAAATCTGAATGATGAGCTGCTTTATTATAGCACACATAATATTTGTCCTATATTTCAGAATGGTAAAACTAAATTGTATTGCAGACAGGAGCTAGAGATATTACTAGCTGCACGCAATAAATAAAATATCAATTTTAGAGATTGATGGACTCATTTAATCTTAAATTAACTGCATTTTTTTAGAATAAATCAAACTATTGAAAACTTTCTTATAAAATATATCATAATATTAAATGTATTTCTTATACTGTTAAATATCAGCATTCATTAATCAGTTTATAGCATAATATTGCCTAATAATACGTGGAAAGTAGTTTTTATTTGATGCATTTTTAAAGTAAATTTCATGATTGCATAAACAAGTCTAAATTATTGTTATTACAAAGTCAATGCGAAACTAACAATTTAAGGGTTTCAAAGTCAATTTTGTGCTTCAAATAGTTTCTATTTCGTCATATTTAATGAATTTTAGGTAGTAAACTTGTTTTTTTTTAATTATGTTTTAAAAGAAGATGATGCACGTTATGTCTTTTTTAATTTGTGCTACAAATAAGTTTGTTCTAATAAATTTTATTTAGAAAACGTGACTTCTGAGTAAATTGTATGCTAATAATAAGTTTTCTGCTTGTTTTTCATTCTGTAAATAAGTTTTGTACGTAAACTTGAATAAATTTCAGATGGTAAACGTGATTTTAGAGCAAATTTTATTCTTAAAATATTTTTTGTGTGTAGTTTTTGATTTATTTTATATATAGGGTTTTCCAATAAAAGGTTTCATTTTGATATTTAAAAAAAAAAACGGGTATTTTTTAAAAGAAATCAATAAATGTTTATTTCATTGTAAAGAAGAAGGTATGCCATTAACATTTGAAAACAATATCAGTCAAATGACAGCCACGGTTACGGTTGCAGTACCACATTCTTTTCATGAAATTTTTCATGACCAATTTGTACATTTGCGGCTGTATGTCCTCGATAACTTCACGAATTCCATCTTTTAAGGTCTTGAATCGATTGTGGATTATTGGCATAGACCTTATCTTTCACGTGGCCTCAAAGAAAAAAAAGTCTAAAGGTGTTACATCACAAGATCTCGGTGGTCAATTGTAATAACCTCTTCGAGAAATAACACGGTCAGGAAACTTTTCTTGCAAAATTGCAATTGTTTTGTTGCTTGTGTGGCAAAAATAATCATTAATTATAGCTTGGTATTGCCATCTATTCACCGCAACAGTTGCACTAGCCTCGTTTTCAAAAAAAGTAGGATCCAATCACACCCCCTGCCCAAAAACCGCACCAAACAGTGACACGTTGAGGATGCAAAGACTTTCTGAGCTCCAAATGCGACAATTATGCTTATTAACGTAGCCTCCGAGGTGAAAATGGGCCTCATCACTGAAGATGATTTTTTGATAAAATTCCGGATCATTTTAATGCATTTGAAGGACCCAATTAATTAGCTTTAAGACTTAAGTCTTTATGCAAAATACTGTGTAATGTCGTTTGTGGAATGTCTAATTTTAAATATCGACAAACCTGGGTTTTCTTCAACACTACGGGCTACATCAGCAATATTCTCATGTATTCTTGAGCTATGCACACGGTTTTGATTCTTCACATCACAAACTTGTCCCAACAGCTCAAATGTTTCCACCAGGTTTACTATTGCCGACCAAGAAGGTGCTTTACGACGAAAAAAAAGTGCACTAGTTTTGCGAGTTGTGACTGAAACTTTTTCATTATTTTTGTAGTGAATTTTAATAATTTCAATGCGTTGTTGAAGCGTGTATCGCTCTATTTTTAATAATGGCGTAGTTTTTACTTGTCAAATGTCAAAAAGAAAAAAGCTTTAAAATTGACAGCTGCCCAAACAGCCAGCTATTCAAAATGAAACTTCTTATTGGAAAATCCGTTAGTAAACGCAATTTTTGAGCAGTTTTTCATTTTAAACTGTTTCAAATCACCGGCTCAATATTTATAAACTGTATTCCAACCCAACTGCTCAAGTGTTAGTTATCAACAAATTTGTTATTGTACCCGCCTCTGACGTAATAGTGACAACTGTCAGTCAATCTGCCATATTAAAAACAGCAGAAATGCAACAAGTGTGAGAATAAGCAAATTTCTTGATAACAAACACTTGGGCGTGTGGGCGTGTGAGCGGGAACACTATATCAAATCACCGGTCCAATATTTATAAACTGTGTTTCCGCCCACTCGCTCAAGTATTAGTTATTAAATTTATTATTGTACCAACTTCTGAACTAAACTGTATTCCAACCCAACTGCTCAAGTGTTAGTTATCAACAAATTTGTTATTGTACCCGCCTCTGACGTAATAGTGACAACTGTCATTCAATCTGTCACATTAAAAACAGCATAAACGCAACAAGTGTGAGAATAAGCAAATTTGTTGCTAACAAACACTCGGGTGGGTGGGCGGGAGTACTGTATTAAACCACCGGCCCAATATTCATAAATTAGATTTCCGGCCACCCGCCCAGGCTTAAGTTATTAAGGATTTTGTTTCTGTACCCACCTCTGACGTATTAGTGACAACAGAATTGCAAAAAGTGTGAGACTAAGAATTTTTTTTGATAACGAACACTTGGGCTGGTGGGCGGGAACACTGTATCAAACCACCGGCTTAATATTTATATACTGTGTTTCGCCTTATCTACCCAAGTGTTAGTTAAAAAGAAATTTGTTATTGTAACTACTTTTGACGTATTATTGACAACTATCATTTAATCTACCACATTAAAAACAGCAAAAACGCAACAAGTGTGAGAAATAGCAAATTTCTTAATAACTGTCAAAGCAAATTTGTTGCTAACAACCACTCGGGCGGGTTGGCGGGAGCACTATATTAAACCACTGTCCCAATATTTATAAACTGTGGATGGGACCACCCGCCCAAGTATTAGTTATTAAGAAAATTCTTATTGTTCCCATTTTTGATGTATTAGTGACAATTGTGAATAATGTTGTTGCTAACAAACACTTGGGCGGGTGGGCGAGAATACTGTATTAAACCACCGGCTCAATATTTATAAACTGTGTTTCCCCCAAGTGTTTGATTTCAAGAAATTTGTTATTGTACTTACCTCTGATGTATTAGTGACAAATGTCATTCTATCTGTTATATTAAAAACATCAAAAACGCAAGCGTGAAAATCAGAAAATGTCTTGATAACAAACACTTGGGCAGCCTTAGATGGTGCTTCTCTAAACCGGGTTTCTGGGTCAAGGAATTTTCTTTTAGCAATTGAAAATATGATCAATTTTAGTGATTTTGATCAAAGATTTGTTATTTTTTTTTGGATTCTGACGTAAACTAATGACGGATTATGAATAATTCGGTGTAAAGAAAAACAAGTATGCAATTGCTCCTGAAAGCTCTAACAATGCAAAACTGCAACGAGCAAACTATGCTACTTCTTTGTGATTTTTTTTTGGCAATTTCAATGTTCTAAATATTCTAAACGTTGTTCAAAAAAGTTTGCTTTGTTTAAGGATTTTAACGTAAAATTGTTCACTAATTTTGTTCTATTGTCGGACTAATCGAATATGGATTTGCTCTGACAAAACAGTCGAAAAAAGTCTAAAAACCTTATAAATCAGCAAAAATGTAATTTTTACTTTATTTATCCCATTTTCAAATGAATTATTCTTAAATTTTATGCTTAAAAAAAAGTTGTCGGTGCTAATTTTGATAAATTTTATGAACGTGATTTTTGAGAAAATTTTATGCGTTTTGATGCTGTAAATTAGTTTTTTGCATAAATTTTGATAATCTTTAGGTAATAAACGTGATTTTGGAGCAAATTTTATGCTTAAAATAAGTTTTTTGTGTAATTTTTGATATAGTTTATGTAAGACGTAAATTATAAACAAGTTTTATGATAAATGAGCGTTTTTATGCTTTCAATAGGTTGTCTGCGTTAATTTTTACTAATTGTATGTGGTAAACGCGGTTTTAGAATTAGTATTATGCTAAAAATAAGTTTTTTGCGCTTTTTTTATGCTGTAAATAGATTTTATGCGTCAATTTTGACAGACAAACGCATACAATTTATCTTTATGTAAATTGCCTTTTCATCCAGTAGAGACTCGTGTTTTAGGGTATGCACCCAACATTAGTGTTCCTAGCATTTCACTGGTCGAAGAGACAAATTACATAAAATTACAGTAACTTCTTTGACACATTAGTAAACATAAACAGCCTTATGCATAGTTGTTTGGTTAGTATGCTACTAATACGTTACTAACTAGTAGCTACTTACACCATACTAAATGTGGCATATGCATAGTTGATTTTTAGTATAATTTAGTTAGTAGCTACTAACTATAAAATTATGCTTTGGCAACACAGCATTATGTGACATGAAGTTTGTTTCATGAACCATTTTTGCGCGGTAAAAATAAATAATGAAATGGTTTAGCACAAAAATAAAAATTCAATAATTTTTATAGAACTTGTAAAAATCTAATTAACAAAATTGATTAAAAAAAAATTATGCAAATGTAAAAATATATTTTTTATTTATTTGAAAATGTAATTTATTGATATCTAAAATAAATTATGCATTTATTGCAATTGAAGAGCTTAAAATAATAAGGGTACACAATTAATTACTTTTGAACTATAATCGTTTTAAAATATTATTAAAATTAATAAACAACAATTATGTTTAGTCAGAGTAAGCTTTAGAGTCAAAATGCATAGGATCAGATGTGTTTGCTGCTACCATATTAATTTTTATAACTCAATTTTGGATGTGCTGCCATCTTACAGAAAAACACTAAACTAATTTAATTATTAAAATAAATAACATTAATTTATTTCATTCTTGACGCAACCACTACATTTTGGTGCTAATATTTAAATATTACCATACATTGTAATAAATAAAGCAATATGTCATTCAATGGTGATAAATATCTCAATATTTACAACTGGCAATTGTAGGTTATATTTACAATGTATTTGATCACATGCAAAACAAGACAATCTGGCTACTAACGTTTTAGTCGACAACTAGGCTTAGTAGCGTTTTAAATATCACTATGCATATGATCAACAGTAATATTCAGTTAGTAGCATCTTAGTAGCTACTAAATATGACTATGCATAAGGGTGAAATTGTTTAATAGTTACTGTGATTTTATGTAAATTAAAAAAAAAAACTAAATTTGGTTATAAAATATTGTAAAATAAATACGGCCAAAAACGGTTTCAGTATGCAAAATTTTATTCATAAAAAGTCAAAAACTCTTTTTTAAGCCATCCGCTTGGATTTTATAAACAAAAGTGTCTCGCCCGCTCACCCTAGTGTTGGTTATCTAGAATTTGGTTTAGTTTTTTTTTTTTAACTTAACGATATCTCTCAGTCAGTCTCCTATGTTGTTGAGTTGCAGTAACGTGGCAAGAAAAAGTAACATTCAATTCCTTAATGACAAATACTTGGCGGGAAGGCGAGAACACTTTTCTAAACTACCCGCTCGCATTTCTTAAACTAACTAACCCGCCCGCTCACTCAATTGTTTCTTATCTATCAAGGAATTGCTTTAGTTTGCTTTTTTATTTAACTAAATAAAATCTGTGAGTCATTCTTTTATGTTTGTAAGGTGTAGGAACACGACAAAGAAAAGTAACATCCAAGTACGTCCACTTAGTGGAGTAACTAGGACGCAGGCACTTTTGGAAAAATGTTGATTATTTAAAATCAAAATTAACTAATTTCGGTCATAAAATATTGAAATATTTTTAGAAAACTAAAATCCTGCCAAAAATAATTTAAAATTCTTTTATAAAACGTTAAAAACTACAAAATTTGGTCTTTATCAAAATATTTTTATTTAAAATGTGTAAAAAAAATTATGAAATTTCAAAAATAGCAATATTTAGCTGCAAAATATCAAAATATGGTTAAAAATAAATAGCAAAATTTGGCCATAATCTGTATATACCTAGTCACTTCGTTTCATTTTGAGGTAGGCAATTAAGGTGCCGGGCACACCGAACCACAAAGAAGACATCTGTGTTTGTTTGGATGCATATATGAGGTTACGGATCCATTTCTAAAGAACGCTACGTTTTGCATCACTTTTTTCGGAAATAGATGTCAGGGAATCTTGTATGGTTGCTAAGGGTTCACATTGCAGACTCTTACTTACAGATAGTTATGCCACTGCATTCGCCGAAGAGTTGCTTAACAATGTGGTTTATCCGCTTTTTTTAACTTTATTTCTCATACTCTTTTGTTTGTGAGCTGGAGAAACGCGACAGGGGGTTTAATTTTTTAATGGCAAACACTTAGGTGAGTTAGCGGAAATACCTTTCTAAACAACACGCTTACGTTTTATTAACTAAGTGCTCCGCGTTCCCACTCAAGTGTTATTAATGATGTGGTTTATCAGCTTCTTTTTTTATCTAAATGATATTTGTTAGTTATTCTCTTGTGAGCTGCAAGAGACAGTAACGTCCAATTTGTTAATGACAAACTCATTATACTTTATACTTTCCCAATTCTATATCGACAAATATGTCACACGCTTTAAAATCTGTAGCATCTATAAACAAAGACCTCAAAACAATATTTGAATGGGGCACTTCTAACATGATTTTAATATAAACTCTAAAAAAACTTAACTCTTAACCGTTTCAAAATCAAAATCTGAGATACCATCAGTACCAAATATTAAACTAAACGACGACTCCATATCTAAATCTTCTTCAATTTGTTTTTTAGAAGTTACAATCTTGCATAATCTTTTCTGGAACGACCATGTTGTTGACATAGCTTCGCATAGTTATCTCGCATAGTTATCTAAAAAACTTTGATTTCTTAATAGATTTAAAAAAAATCACTTCTGTTCAACTTTTGCATATATATAAAAGTTATATTCGTTCTTGTATTGAATATTGTATGAGCGGAAACATTGGAAACTACACTATCGATGTAAAATAGCCGTAAAAAGCATAAATAAATAAAAAAAAAGCTCTATTGAAAAACGACCTATTTGGATCATTGCCGATTCAAAATTGACAAACGACTTAGATACTTAACAACACACGCGTAATGTTGCAGATCTTTGTATTTATTATAGATAGTTGAATTGACATTGTTTAACGAAAATACAAGACATATTTCCATCTAACAAAATATTTACTCGTAGTACAAGGCTTGCTAGAAATTTTGAAATATATTGACAGTTCAGAGATGTAGGACCAAAACGTTTAAGAGAGATTTCTTCAACCGTACTATCGACAAATAGAATAAACTATCCAATTCAATATTATCTGAGACTTATAAGCCACAAATATTTAAAGTCAATGTTTACAGACTGTTTAAATCTAGTCTTCAGTGTGATTATTTCAGCGAGAGTGGTTTCACTCGTTAAAATTCAAAGGTATTTTTATGTTGTTATGGCATATTATTTAATTTCTAAATATCACGTTTTGAAATTTAGAAAAAAAGTAATATGTCATTTAAAACGTAATTTGCAATGATATATTTTTACAGCTTTTGTAGTGGTATTCTAATTTTATTATATAAAATAAACATAAAGTTTTAAACATTGAGATTTTTTTTATATCTAAACATTATGGCAACTAATTTTAGAAAAAATAGCTACTTTATAATCTATGTTAGCAACAGCAATAGTATATAGTGTATTAAGGGCTTAAAATAGGCTTCTGCAAACGTGTTTTTTAATGTTACAGTACATTTTTGTTTAGTAATAATTGCGAGCAATTTTGCTTTTAGATTTTGCTACTCTTTGGTGACCTGTTGTGAGATTGTCGTGGTTTTCCATCTGTACTTGTGTTTGTTTACGCAGAGCTGTTATGAAACGGTATTTGCTGTGTCCGGGTATGCATCAGCAACCCATAAATGTTTGTATAAATTATTGTCCTTGATTGCAATATTCGGAAATGCTTTGGGTTTTGTACTTGCTCCAACATGTTGCTGTATTAAGATTTGGCTAGTGGTTTGGTCACGGTTAGTACTTCATTGGCAGGTGTTTTATCAACCGGTTGACAAGATAGGGCACCTGCAACCTGATTAAATACTGCTTTTTTTAACGAGTGGAGCAGTGTTTGGTGGTCCGTGATTACCGTAAACTGATATCTCTCCAGTTATGCTCTAATCTTTTGGATGGACTACACCATTGCCAAGCACTCTTTTTTGGTTTTAGAATATTTTCTCTCAACCTGGTTCAATGTTCTACTTACATAGACTATTACCTGGTCATGTCTCGTCACTATCAGTAATAATGCAGCTTCTACACCGTAATTAGAAGCATCTGTTTGCAACCGGCTACCAGAAATTAGGAGTAACTAGGATTGGGGTTTAAACTGGATTTCTTGTGGCTTTTCTCAAGACCAGCGTGACTGTTTCTTCAGCAGGTAGGTTAACGGAGCGGTAACCGTTGAATAGGTAGGAATGAAACGGCAATACCAGCTGGCTATGCTAAGGAATTTTCCAAAACTCAGTTTTATCTATCAGACCATAGTTACTCCGAACTTCTCTCAAACTGCTCAGCTCCGGTTTTACCTAGAACGATAATATTGTCGATGTAAACAAATGCCATTGGTTCTATCTCGGGTCCGATTATTGAGTCTAGAAATTGCTGAAACATGGCTGGGGCGGAGTGCAACTCGAATGACGGTTATGAGCTTACTCTTGGGAGGTAACGGAATTTGCTAATATTCATTTCAAAAATAGAGTGTAGAGATAATTTGGGAGTTAGGTATTTGATAACCACACAAGACAATGGATCTTTCTACAAGACAATACAGCAGCTTGAAGTCTTCCCTTAACGGTCCATTCACTAACGTTTACATATCTAACTTTAAGGAGTTGATCCTGATCTTTTAGTTATCAGGACAGTATCCAAGTAACGCTGATACACCTTTTGTACAGCTCAAAAGCTTTTACCAACAATCCTTACGTTTTCCTCGCCTATCTTTAATAGACGCTATAATTCTTGCTACAACAATAGGGCATTATGACCTGTTAAGTACAGTACACCGTGCGAATAACAAGTTTTGCAAAGAAAAATTAACACTAAGTAAAAAAACCATTACGAAATGTAGTTTTCAATTAGAGAGAAATGAATGCTGTTTCATAAAAGTCTGTAACACGGTGATAATAACTGACAGATAGATAAAATTTGTCAGGAAATGAATTATTAAAAGCCTACTTTGGTTTAAAATTTGCAAACATAAAGTTAAAACAAAAAAATTAAAAAATTAGTCATAATTTTAAAATGATTTTTATTTTTTGCTTGTCAGTGTACATAAACTGCATTCCAATATGTACCTGACAACACAAATATATACAGTTGAGACAATGGATTTTACTTTAATATGTATTTTTTATATTTTTTAAGTTTTTAGCTATTTTTTGAATATTAATATGAAACAAATTTTTGAAAATTTAGAGTTTGTAAAATACTGTGGAAAATTAAAAGTTAGATCATAATTTTATCCGTAACCTCCTCTTAGTTACAAGAAAACAATCTTTATTCTAACAAAATTATACTATTTAAATAATTTTATTTAATGATTTTTATTCCATAATCCGAGAACATATTATTTAATTTTTGCAAAACAGAAAATGCCAAAAATCAAATCCATTAATATGGACGTCATTACGCATTATTAAGTATAATAATAGAAACAGTTAATGTATTTTTGCAATCATTTGCACATTTCATATAAAAACATAATTAGATTATAACTATAGGTTAAAAGACGAAAATTGTTCTTGTTACATAAGATTAGTGTACATAATATATACAAACTAAATATAGAAAAAACAATATTTACATAATAAGCTATCATTAACTATACGATCCTTCAGCATTACAATAATAATGACTATATTAAGTTAAATATCCATTTATTTTAAACTTAATTGATTAGTTTAAGACAAATAAAGTAAACACATAATAAGTATGTAATCATAAAATATTACAATACTTAAAAATTGTCTTTTAAAAATTGAACAATTAGAAAAGTTTTAAAGTGGCTATTTAACCAGAGCTCTTTTGGATAGTTTTAAAACTGATGTTTTCAATTTTATAATTACTTTAGTTTTATAATTACGACATTGCAGAGTTACTATAAACTTTGAAATGAGAATCTATTTATATTTTTGTTGAATTGGGTATTTTGCATTTATCTCAGTCTGTATGGATAATTTAAATAATAATAAAATTTTGAAGAAACTTGTTGTAATTTTGTTATTCAAGTTTTATATTTTATGTTATATTGATGCACTAATTATTAGGAGTAGATATATCAAATGTCAATTTATCGAACACAATGATTGAATTACTTTGTAACATATATACGACGTGCAACGATCACTCAAATAACAAGTTATAAAAGAATTTTGTATCAAATGATATTTCTTTAAATAATTATTTCAGAATAACTATTGATTCTTTACGAGGTACTTTATAACGTTTATAGTAAAACTTGACTTAAAAAGGTTTATTACATTCACACAAAGTTGGTAGTTTAATGAAATCAAGATAAAATCAGAATAAATTTTTAATTTGTTTTAGACAAAATCTTTACTTTTCCGAGGTAACCTGTTTGTACATTTTTGTAGCTTCAGTACTCAACATCTAAAGTCAAGTTAATAGCACCCAATCAAGTACTTTATTTGTTTGTAGTTCTGACGTTTGGGGAAAAGTGATGGGAATGATAATTAATTAGTGTTTTAACGGGGCGTGTTTACACCAATCTTGTGCATTTTGCAAGTGTTTTTAGGCACTGAGAACTATTGAGAGCTCATGTCTATAGTCTTTGACTGGACTATGCTCAAATATTGATCTCACCTCTAAAAAATTCCAAAAGTTTTAAAACTTTGTGCACTGATTTATAGGTACCAAATGAAGAATATACTAAAAGTCCTGACAAATATGACACGAGCTTTAGCGGTAATGACCGAAAACAGGGCACTTTTTTCGGTTTTTTGTTAATGTGTCAAGAACTGTAGGTAGGAGGTGAAAGTTGACTATATACATAATAAAAGCTGATAAAATTTGCAATAAAAATGATCATATAATTTTTTTTTTGTATTCACAGCGGTTACTGAGTTATAGGGCGCTAAAGAATAAAAAAAAAAGTTTTGCATTGTTACGAGCCAAGAAGCCGGTCATTTTGTTTGGTTCTTTGTTTATTTTGACAGTCCTCTCCCTCTCCCCCAAGTACCTGCCCTTCCTTCCACATAGCGTTCACGATCCGCGTGGCATACGCGTCAAATTGTAGTGTTAGTGAGGTCTCTTTTTTAACTTCTTTGTTCATGGAAAAAAGTGGTAATCAATCTTTTAACGATGTTTTTAAAAATAGATATCAACAAACAAAGTAATAAGGATTTAAACAACTACTTATAACATAAGCTTGTTTCTTACCCTTTGTCTTTATTTGAAGAGACTGGAATGCTGAAAACAAACAAATTTGCCTTATACGATTGGCTTCTTCTTGTAGAGAATCTCAACAATTTGCCAAAACAAGTACAAGCTAAAGAGGTCAGTTGACATAAACTTTGAACACAAAACACAAATCACAGCCAAACAAGATGGTTTTCTTTCTAATGACAATAAATCCAGACTTATTTCATTCTTTTTAACTAATCCTCACGACCGTGGAATTAAAACAAAAAAAGAATCTAGTAAATCATCTGCACAGGAGTCATAAAATCCTAAACTAGTAACAAAGTAACAATAGTTGGTATAAATGTTTTTCTTACGGCTTTAACCCCATCTGAAAGACAGATATTATTTGTTAAACCAAGCCACGGCAGAGTAGAAAGGAAGGTATTTTCAAGTCAGGCAAACTATGGGAATAAAAAACTGCATACGTCTTCAGTTGTGCTGTTCTTTTAAGAACGTTGGTTTTGATTTGGTCTGTGATGCTGATTTGCAGCATGGTTTTCTCTATTGTTTGTTGGGTAGTTAGTAGTTTATTTGCTGTTTTGCTTGTTATTGTCATAGTCTCAAGGCCGTACTTAAGCACTAGTAAGATACACGCTTCGTAAATTTATCTTTTTAAGTTGATAAGAAATTTGCCTGATTTGAGTATGAATCCCAGTTTTCCAAACGCCTCTCAGCATTGACTTATCTTTCTCGCTATTTCGGTAGTTTGGTTTTCTTTGCCTGCCTGGATTTTATGGCTTAGGTACATGCATTTGTATACGGCTTCAAGTATTTTGTTTTTGATGGTCACCTGAGTGTTCTCGGAGGTCATTATTTCTGTTTTTTTGAGGTAGTTTTATTTTTATCGATGCTTGGTGAAGTTTTTCTATCATTTTTTTTAGTTTATCGGTTGAGCTGCTGATAATAACAATTTTGTCTGCAAACCGGGGGTGGCTGAGGTATACTCCGTCAATTTTAATTTCTTTTTGGTTCCAGTTTATGCTTCTCTAAAGCGGCTGTAAATAGTTTTGGAGAGATTGTGTCCCTTGGAGTACTCCTCTTCCTAATCTATTTTAAAGTGTATAGATGAATTTTTGTATATATATACTTAATGAGGTTTGAGTACTTGGAATCGATTGCTTTCAGGATTGCCCACTTTTATATGGAGTTGAATGCTTTTTAGTAGTCGACGAAAGCGATGTGTAATGGTATATTATATTTATAGCTTTTCTCTATGAGGGTTCTCAGTGTCTGCAGGTGATCGATGCTACTGAATCTTTTTCAAAACCCAGCATGTTTGACTGGTTGGTGGAAGTCTAATTTAAGTTCTAGTCTATTTGTTATTATTTTTGTAAGGAGTTTATATAAGTGTGGTAATAAGCTTATAGGACGGTAGTTCTCAATATTGTTTTTGGTTACTTTTTTTATTAGAATAATGACATTTGCGTTTTTCTATTTACTTGGTATTACCCCTTCTATTAAGCATTTATTTAGCAACATTCTTACATTTTTTGTTTTTTATTTGGTATTTTCGATTCTTGATATTAATAATTCTGGTTGGTGGAGTTAAATAGAGTTTTGTAGAAGTCCTCAATCACTATTTTGATTTCTTCTCTATTGCTAACAGTACTACCTTGGTTGTTCCTTATTTTGTAATTGTTGTTTTTCTTAGGGTTAATTTTGATCTTAGAGCTTTCATATTTTTGTTGTCTTTGATGGTATTAGTTATAAGTTTTGTCCTGTGGTCTCTTATGTCATTTCGTACGTTTCTACTTATGTCTTCGTTTAGTTTTTTATAGTTTTCCAGTTCTCTGTTAGTGTTCCTTTTTTGTTTTATCAGTTCTTTTGTTTGTGAGCTCGGTTTGCTAACTCTTTTCTTTTGTTTTGCGCATATTATTTTTGATACTATTTGTATGCTGTTTGTTATGTTTTCAGTGAGTTTATCTATACCCATTTCTTCAAGTGTTTCCTTTTTCCCTAGTTTTTTACCGAGTATGCTTTGAAACTGGTTTTTGTTTATGCTCAGCATCTCGATTGTTGGGTATTTTTGTTTTTTTACTAATTTGTTTCTCTTATACTTTGGTTTGATGTTTATGGTTGCTCTGATTAGTCTGTATTTGCAATTGGAATCGAACCGGTTCAATACTGTCCAATCTTGGCAGCTGCCTGTTCTGTTTGCAATGATGTAGTCTATTTTATTTTTTACTTTGTTATTTGGGCTTCCCATCAGTTCACATACACTTTCCCATTAATACCGTCCCACACCCATTCTCCAAGCCGTTTAGCCAACGTGGAGAATTAAGGCTATATACCGAGTCGTTGCCGGGATAAGTAACAAACTTTCTCCCTCGGGAGAAAGATGGGCACTCTCTTGTCCAGGGGGCGGAAAAAAATCCCCCAAAGGCGGATGATTTGATAGATAGGACAACGGCATAGGATGTAGAAGGCAACAGGAAACCACGACATTAAAGATCCCTTTGGATATCTTCAGGAAAAAATCATCATGATGACTTCATTCAATTCTAATTTATCCGGAGTATCAATTCCCCCAATCAAATCTCCGGAGGGGATAGCCTTGAATGACGGAATCAAAAAAATCAATAAATGTTCCAACAAAATAGGAACATGGAATGTAAGAAGTTTATACCAACCCGGAAAAATACACAACCTAATAACGGAAATGCAACGAATGGATATAGAGATCTTAGGTATTAGTGACGTTTAATGGCCAGATTGTGGAGAGTACCCGATCAATAATTAACACATGTATTACTCAGGAGGCAATGATGCGCAACATAGATACGGAGTGGCCATAATAGTGTCACAAAATATCAAAAAGACTGTCTTGAATGTTGTGAACCTATCAAACAGAGTAATAATGGTACAACTCTAATCTCATGCAGGCAAAATTAACATCATCCAAGTGTATGCACCCACAGCAGATAAAAACGAAACAGAAATAGAAGAGTTCTACAGCCAACTAAACGAAATTATGAAAATAGTCAAAAGCTCAGATATTACCATTGTTTTAGAGGACTTTAACGCAAAAGTCGGGGAATAAAGTGTTGATAAATGTGTAGGCCCATATGGTCTAGGGGAGAGAAATGAGAGGGGAGAAAGACTCATTGAGTTCTCTCAGATTAGAAACACGGTCATTACAAACACATGGTTTAAACTACCAACACGGCGACTATACACTTGGACATCACCAGCCCACATAACAGATAAAATAGTACGAAACCAAATAGATTACATCATAATTAACAGAAGATATAAAAACGCTATTAGCACACTTAAAGCGTATCCAGGGGCAGATGTGTATTCTGATCACAACCCTATTATAGCCACTCTGAAAGTTAAGCTAAAGAAAAACCAAAAATTTAAATTAAATACAACTATGCTCCGTAAAGAACAAATCAGACAGAGGGTAAAGACAATTATCAACAAAAACCTCAATCGATTCATACAGGGAGGCGTAAAGAACAGAGACGTAAACGAGACATGGAAAGATCTTAAAGAAGCCTTGCTGGATGGAAGCAAGAATGAACTTAAATGAAGTATTCGGTCTTCCAAAGTACAATGGATGACTGATAAAATCTTGATTCTAATGGAAAATAGAAAACAATACAAATGACAGAATAGGGATACATACAAAGAAATTCAACAACAAATAAGACAAAAAATTAGAGAAGCCAAAAAAACATCATTAGACAGAAGTGCGAAGAGATAGAAGCACTAGAACAGAGATACGATTCATTTAATCTACATAAAAAGGTCAAAGAGTTTACTGGCATAGGAAGGAAAACACAAAATGGTTTAAAAAAAGATACAAACGGAAACATTATAATGGACATAGAGAAAAAAATCAAAAGGTGGGAAGAATACATACAACAACTATTTGATGACACTAGAATTGAGATAAATATATAAGAAACTACGAAAGGCTTTCTTATAATTGCCGAAGAGGTAAGCCATGCTATTAAGAACTCAAAAGATAGGAAGGCGATAAGTCCAGATGAGATACCAGTAGACCTCCTCAAATTAATTGATGACGACAAGTTGAACATTCTAGTAAATTTATACAATACCATCTACAAAACCGGAATCATACCCCAAGAATGGCTTAAATTAAGTTTTATTCCAATACCAAAAAAGCATAACGCAAGGGAGTGCTCAGACTTTAGAACTATTAGCTTGATGAGCCATATTTTGAAAGTGTTCTTAAAAGTTATTTATAGTCGCATATACAAGAAGCTAGAAGCGGATATCAGCGAGACTTAGTTTGGATTTTGTAAGAACTTAGGTACAAGAGTATAACTAAAATTATGGTATTTAAAAAGAATGACTCTAATAATATCCCAGCTGTTGCAATAGATAATACCATAATAGAAAGAGTGAGAAGCTATCAGTACTTGGGAACACGAATAGGGGAGAACAACGACCAGACCAGCGAAATCAATAAACGTATAGAGATAGCAAGAGCAACGTTTGTTAAAATAAATAATTTTTTTGTAGATAGAAACCTCGATATAGACCTGCAAATACGAATGGTGCGATGTTATATCTTCTCGACTTTATTGTATGGTATGGAAGCATGGACACTAAATAAAAACAACAACAAAAAAGATCGAGTCATTCAAAATGTGGCTCTACCGTCGTATGCTAAAAATACCCTGGACGGACCTTGTAAGCAATGAAGAAGTATTACGAAGAACGCTCAAGGAAAGAGAACTTTTACTTACAATCAAAAAAAAGAAAGCTCGAGTATTTGGGGCACATTTCCCGAGGAGAAATGTACTCAATTCTCCAACTAATTATGCAGGGAAAGATACAGAGAAATAGGTCCGTAAGACGCCGCAGAACATCTTGGCTGAAAAATCTCCGGGAATGGTATGGAAAAACTTTGGTGGAACTATTTAGAGCTGCAGTTTCCAAAATATAATTTGCTATGATGATTGCTAACTTCCGTTAGAAGAATGCACCATAAGAAGAAGAGGTTCATCTTCTATGTAGGTTTTTTTTGGAAGTATGTATTTATGCAGAATAGATTTTTGTTTCTGCAATAATCGATTAGTTTCTCTCTTCTAGTGTTTCTTTTTCAAAATCTAAACCTACCTATGTTTCGACTATCTTTGTCTGTGTTTTGTCCTACTTTTGCGTTGAAGTGTCCTACTACTATCACAAATTTTGCGTTTTTCTTTTAGTTTTGCTGTTGTTATGTCTTTGTACTTCCGCTCTACTTCTTTGTTCTCTGATGTACTGGTTGGAGCGTATATTTGTATTATCTGTAGATTGTAGTGATATAGTCTAGATGTTTCAGTTTTCTGATTATTAACAGGCCCTTCTCTCCTTCTAGTCTGGTTTCATTTAGGCTTAAGATATCCCATTTTATATGTTGTAGTACTTCTTCTAATCTTTCTAAGTGTTTCTCTAGTCTCATCGTTTAAATGTTATAGGTGACAATTCTGAATGTTTGGTTTGTTTGTTTATGTTTGGGTTTTGTTTTAGTCGAACATTTGCCTCCCCCAGAATCCCGAAGGCTAACTGATGGGTCAGTGCAAGATTCTGAACCATTGTTTTTTTTGCCTGGGGTATTTTTTTATGGTCGACATTTTATGAATGGAATGGACCATTGGCGAGTCAAGGTATGCTTATTTACTCGCCATGCCATGGTTCTTTCATTAGACTTGTGTACTACTGATTTGAGGTAAGCTTTCTCAAGGCTTACCAACTTCGTTCTCTAGAAGCAGCTAACCCTTATATCTAGAGGCTATTCACTATCTGCCACTTGTGACCCCGCTAGTAGCCTACAACTCAGCCTTAGCTTATGTCTATTATAATTGCATACTTTTTACAAAGAAAAATTAAAATAAACTACTTTTTTTTATTTTAAAAATGATTTGATAATTAATATAATGTTAATGTATTTTCAAGCAAACTTTACAATAAATATGAATAACCTTACTAATTATTCATTAATCATTTAAATATATTAAAGTTTTTAGTGCTTCAAATTAATATAAATTATGAAATCCCAAAATCACGCGTGTCTTGGGGACACGTATAATATTGAAACAAATCGTATTTCAGAAAGTGTAGGATTATATAAATTAGAAACAATGATATAATTAGCCCACTTATTATGCTTACAGACTAATCAACCGAGATGCTCAACTACATGCGAAATTCTAATTTAGCTTTGAACGCAAATGAAACCGCAACACATTTCATTCGACGGCGACAAATGTACAGCCAGCATACCGCTGGCAAATAACATAACAGCCCCTAAATCAATCCGGATTGTAAATTATTCCGACATTCCATCTAGAAAATAAAAATATAAGTGTATATAAAGTCAATAATATAAATTGCATTCTTATGTAATTTGATTTTTGTTTCTTATATTAGATAAAAATCTTTCTAGATAAATCAAATAAAATAAAGCGTGAGCCGGGGGGAAATTTATGTGCGTATGTTTGGATATGTTTATATTTTTCTTTTGAGCAATTTGTGTGTTAAAAATACGAGGATTTTGTCCTCCTTTCTATATATAACTGGGGTCCTCCTTTTATCCATTGTGCTATCTTTATGTAGTTGAGTTTATTTTCTGAAAAGGAAACACCACTGGAAATAAGAGATATATAAAGGATTGCGGTGTATGCGAACCACATAAATACGGGTGCACTTCCTTTGTGATCTTAGATATGTTTTGACAATTTTAAAATTACTTTTACCCCGGAATCTTGGTTATGAGAAATAATAGCAACGACTGTTGAATAATGTTTATGTTAGCTAATTAAGTGAAGCTTGTATTTAGTTGCTGAAATGTCGTTTATTATAAATTTGTAACCAGCTTGATTCTATTTAAAGTTTGTATAATAAATAGAATCATTAATATTTAATATTTGAACATCATTTTGTGCTTATATTAATTTTTAATTTTGCCGTTAATGCTTAGTATTGTCAGTCCTAGTCAACAGCAGTTAATTTATTAATTATACAATGGATTATTAATAATATAATCCTGTCTCAACAACTGAGTATAATGCAAATATTATTATAATATGATTTGTATTGTTGGCTTAAATTAATTCAATTACAAGAGAGATGAAAGATTATTTTTATAAAATAATAAATTTAGTTTGTTGGAAAACGTTTGAAGGCTCAAAGCTTTTATAGTGAATTTGTTGAAATACTCAAAGTAAGCTTCCAAAATTAAATTGCTGATGTACAAGGCGTCATTATTCATCTTCTGAATACAGCAGTTCAAGAAAAACATTTACAAAACCCAACATGTTATTTGTCAATAAGAAAAATAAATAATAAAAAAAATATATATAACTTTTTTGTTATAAGCGGTAGCATATTAAGTAAGTTATTCTTCAAGTAACTGTAAGAAACACTGGAGACGCAAGCAACTAAAAGAATCTTCTTAGAAAACATTAAAAGGTTTCTGAACAATTCATAAGACTTTAGTTTTAAAAAATATTTAATGATTTAAAGACTTTAAAAAAAAAATTGAAGGTTTAAAAAGATAGAGCACAACTCGCCCAATTTAACTTTTATTTAACCAATTTAAATAAAAGTTAATATTTTTTTCAAAGTGTAGAGGAAGAAATAACTACAATTACTTTAAGTTTTAAAATTAAATTATAAATTTTTTGCAGAAATCTTTGTCTGAACTTCAAGTGTATTACTTCATTAGACCGCAAACTTAGTAGACTTACTTACAAAATTTTTGTAATAAAACATAAAATAAATGTCAGAAAATGGTACTTTTGATAAAAATGTAGTGTTTGTCTCTGTTTTCACGTAGCAAATCTGAATCTGGTCTCAAAAGATGCAAAATTTAATATACATTTATGTAAACAGTTTGGCTTATACTTTTGGATAAAGCGTTTTGCACTTGATAACAGCTTCTAAAATATTTTGACGCTAGAAAAAGCTTTTAAAGAATTCAGAAACAAGTATACTGAAGGTGTTGCATGTTTTTTGGATCAAACTAGCATTGACAATTTTAAGTAATTTCACTTTCAACCGTTAACATTTATTGTAGCAGATGATTTTGTAAATAATTTTTTTTGCAGTTGCGTTTTAAATATATATTTGTTTATCAATAATAAATTTATAAAAAGGAAAATCTATAAATTGTTTTTGTTAAGTAGGACTTTTTTAATATTATTTATTTTAGTATTAAATAATAATTAGTTTATTATGTAATTATATCTTGATCAAAAAGTGTAAAATTAAACAATTTAATTACTTGTAGAGTTATACCATTGATAACGCGTGACGTCAGTCGTGGGCATAAAACGTTGTTATGTTGACTTCACCATGCAACGAGCAAAAAATAGCTTGATACATACTTGGCCTTATACTAACAATTTATAGTTATTAGTTAACAACGATTTTAAGAAAATTGTGTTTCCTTTATAATGAGAACAAAAAAAGAAATTTTCGAAATAAATTTTTTGTGATAATTTTAAAAAAATTATGGAAGGTTTTCTGTGCAAATTGGTTTTTTGCGCAATTTATTATGAATTTAATATGAAATATGTCTTTTGTAATAAATATTATTAATATATACAATAAATAGGTTTATTGTGCAATTTATAATAAGTTTAACAAGATAAATCAGTTTTTTGTGCGATTTATAATGAATATTAAAAGATAAATCATTTTTGGTGCTAAATTTATACAATAAAAAGGCTTTTTGCTTAGTTTGGAGTAAACTTTTAGAGTTAAATCAGTTTTCTGAGCTAAGTTTGTCTAATTTATGATAAATTTTATAATATAAATCTGTTTTATATAAATAAAATTTTTGTGCTATTTTATATTATTATTTAATCTGCTATCATGTTTTATAAGTGCACACTTTTTTTTACGAAATGGAGTTTTAAATAAACAAATTGAGTTGAATAAGTAAGTATTTTGTACAAAATAAAGTGAATTCCATGAAAGAAATCAGTATTTTGTGCTAATTTTATGCAACAAAAAAATGTTTTGTGCATTTTATGATCAATTTCTTGAAATAAATTAGCTCTTTGAGCTAATTAAATGCAAAAAATGAGTTTATTGCGCAATTTATAATGAATTCTTTAAGATAAATTAGTTAAGTTTTTCAGCTAATCTTATGCAATTCTTGGGGTTCCTGCGGAAATTATAAAATTATAAATTAGCTTTTTTGCTAATTTTATACAATATATGGGTTTGTTGTCCAAATTAGAGTTTTTGCAATAATTAAGATTTTTATTCTCATTCAATGCAATAAAAAAATCGAGCAATTTATGATCAATTTTTTGGGTTAAATAAAAAAAAATATAATGATTTTTTTGAGATGTTTTTTTGTTTGTTTTAATTTCATGCAAATAATAATTTTTTGCTTGCTTTGTATTGAATATTTAATTAATTAGTTTTTTGTGTTATTTTTATGCAATAAATGGTTTTTTGTGCGTTTTATAAAGAGTTTAATTTAAAACAAGTTTTTTGTGCTAAAATCTTTCAATACATTTTTTTGGGTGTTTTATCATAAATTTTATAAAATAAATGATTAATAATTGGATTTCTTCAATTTATTATGAATTTCAAGATTAACACAAAAAATTGATTTAGTTTTTTGTGCTAATGTTGTGCAATAATCGGGGTTTTTGCACAATTTATAATTTAAAAAAATTGTGCTTATGTTTTTATGCAATAAAAATGTTTGATTTATAATAAATTTCATGCAATAAATAGTTTTTGCACGATGTATTATAAATTTCATGAAATAAACTAGTTTTTAGTTTTTTTTTGCAATAAATTATTGGATTTTTGCGCAATTTTTATTGTTTTGATTCAAAAATTAGTTTTTTGTGCTGTGTTTAATTAATTAATAGATTTTCTGTGCACTTTATTATAAATTTCATAAGATAAATCAGTTTTTGTTTAATGTTTATGCAATAAAAAAGTTTTTGTGCTACTAAACTTTTTAAAATAAATTAATATTTTAAAATAATTTTTTGCAATAAAGGCATTTTTGCGCAATCTATAATAAATTGCAGGCAATAAATTAGTTTTTTGTGCTCATTCTTTAAAATAATTAAGTTTCTTATGCAATTAATGATAAATTCCATGAAATAAATCAGTATTTTGTGTTATTTTTATGCAATTAAAAAATGTTTTGTGCAATTTATGATTAATTTTGTGAAATAAATTAGCTCGTTGTGCTAATTTTATGCAATAAATGGGTTTATTGGAGCAATTTATAATGAATTCTTTAAAATAAATCAGTTTTTTGTGCTCTCTTTATGCAATAAAAACGTTTTGTGCAATTTATGATAATTTTTTTGAAATAAATTAGGTTTTTCTGCTAATTTAATGCAATTTATGGGATTTCTGCGCAAATTATAATAAATTTAATAACAGATCAAATGTTTGTGCTAATTTTATGCAATATTAATTGTTGTGCAAATTTAAATTATTGCAATAAATAAAGTTTTTATTCTTAATTTATGTAATCAAAAAGCTTTTTGAACAATTTATGATAAAAATTTATAATAATTTTTTTGATGTTTTTTTTTTTGTTTAAATTTTATGAAAAAAATAAATTTCCTGTTTGCTTTATATTGAATTTCATGAAATAAATTAGTTTTTTGTGTTATGTTTATCTAATAAATGGTTTTTTTGTGCGTTTAAAAAAAATATTTGAAACTAGTTAAAAATTTTCAATAAATAGTTTTATCATCAATAAAAATTATTTTTGCAAATGATGATAAATTTTAAGATAAACACAAAAAAACTGATATATTTTTTTGAGCTAATTTTGTGCAATAGTTAGAGTTTTTGCGCAATTTATAATATTTTTTTTTTGCAATAAGTTATTGGATTTTTGCGGGATTTTTAATAATTTTTACCAAAAATTAGCTTTTTGTGCTGTGTCCAATAAACCTTTTTATTTCTGTGCAATTTATGAGAAATTTTATGAGATAAATCAGTTTTTGTTATATGTTTATGCAATAAATAAGATTTTTTATGCTACTTATAACAAATTTTTCAAATAAAATAGTTTTTTAAAATAATTTTTTACAAAAAAGACATTTCTGCGCAATCTATGATGAATTGCAGGCAATAAATTAGTTTCTTTGAAGTAATAAGGTTTCTTGTGCCATTTATGATGAGTTCCATAAGATAAATCAGTATTTAGTGATAATTTTATTTAATAAAAAGATGTTATGTTGAATTTATGATCAATTTATTAAAATAAGCTAATTTATTTTAATAAATTGATCATAATATTTATGCAATAAATGTTTTTTTGCTCAATTTGCAATGAATTTCTTTAGGTAAATCTGTTTTGAATGCTAATTTTATGCGATAAAAATGTTTTGTGGAATTTATGATCAATATCTTGAAATAAATTAAGTGCAATTAATGGGGTTTCTGCGCAAATTATAATGAATTTAATAACAAATAAGCAAATTTTATGCAATAAATAGGTTTGATGTGCAAATTATAACTTCTGCAATAGCAATAATTTGTGGGCAATTTATAATGATTTTTCTGAGATGTTTTTTTCTTGTATTTTATGATAAATGTTATAAAATAAATTAATAATAAAAACGATTTTTGCAATTTATGATAAATGTCAAAATTAACACAAAAAACTGATTTAGTTTTTTGTGCTAATTTTGTGCAATAATTGGGGTTTTTACGCAATTTATAATAAAAAAATTTAAATAAATATTTGTTGTACTTATTTTATGCAATAAAACGGGTTTCTATTTGATTTACAATGAATTTTATGCAAATAAATAGTTCGGACAACAACTATTTATTTGAATAAAATTCATAAGCTATTGAATTAATTAAATTTGCAAAAATTAAAAAATTGTGCGCATTGTATGCAATGAAGGTTTTCTGTGCGATTTATAATAAATTTTATTAAATAATTTTTTTTTCTGTTTGTTTTATGCAGTCTCAAAAGGTTTTTTGTGCAGTATACAATAATTTTTTGCAATATTTTTTGTTGTTTTTAGTTGTTTGCGCAATTTATGATAAAATAGTTTTTTGTTTGATTTTAAATTAATTTTATGAGATAAATAAGTTTAATTTATAATGACTTTTATGCAATAAATAGTTTTTGCGCAATTTATAATAAATTTCATATAATAAGTTAATTTTTAGTTAATTTTTTGCAATAAATTAATAATTAAAATTAAGTTTTTTGTGCTGTGTTCTAATTTAATAAATAGGTTTTCTGTGCAATTTATGATAAATTTTATGAGATAATGCAGTTTTTGTTTTGTTTATGCAATAAAAAAGTTTTGTGTGCAACTTATAATAAATAGTTTATAAGATTGTTTGCAAAATCTGTGATTAATTTTACGCTCATTTATTGAAATTCTGCTCAAATTGTATTACATTTCTTAAATTAAATCAGTTTTTTGTGCTAATTTTGAGCAATAAATATGTTTTTTGCTTGTTTTATTATGAATTTTATAAAATAAATAAATTTAAAAAGTTTTTGGTTTCAGTTTTAAGTAATAAAAGGATTTTTGCGCTTTTTATGATTATTTTTTTAAAAGTTAAACTAGTTTTTGTGCAAGTTTTTATAAACGTATGGTTTTGTGCGCAGTTTACAATGATTTTAATAATATATACCTGTTTTTTGTATGCAATAAAAAGCTGTTTTGTTTAATTTATGATAAAATTTATAAAATTAACTAGTTTTTTGTGCTTATCTTATGTAATAAATAGGTTTTCTTTTTAGTTTAAAAAAAATTTAGTAAAATAAATTTGTTTTATTTGCTAAATTTTTGCAATATTAATTAATTTTTTTGCAATAAATTAGTTTTTTGTGCGCATTGTATGCAATCAAGGTTTTCTGTGCGATTTATAATATAATTTATTATTATTAAATAAATCTTATTTGTGCTAGTTTTATGCAGTATCAAAATTTATTATGAGTTTTTTGTGTAGATTTTTAGCAATAAATGAGTTTTTTACACAATTTATGAGGAATTTTTTGAGATAAAGATTTTTTGTGGTTATCTGTTTTAAATTTTATGAGGTAAATAACTTCTGCAATAGCAATAATTTGTGAGCAATTTATAATGATTTTTCTGAGATGTTTTTTTCTTGTATTTTATGATAAATGTTATAAAATAATTTAATAATAAAAACGATTTTTGCAATTTATGATAAATGTCAAGATTAACACAAAAAACTGATTTAGTTTTATGTGCTAATTTTATACAATAAAATGATTTTTTGCTCAATTTATGACTTCATTAAATAAACTGATTGTTTGTGCTATTATTATGCAATAAATGATTTTTTTTGTCCAATTTATAATAACTTTAATAAAATTATAATAAATTTAAATTAATTTTATGCAAAATTTATACAATAAAAAGCTTTCTGTTTGATTTAACGTAAAATTGAACTTGAAATTATGTGCAATTTATGATAATTTTTATAATATATTTATTTTTGTGCTTTTTTATATTAATTTTAATTTGCTATCCATGTTATGTTTTGAAGATTTACTTTCTCAAACTTTTTTAATGTTTATTAATTATATTTTTATATTAAATCGAGTTTTCATAAATAAACGAATTTAATTGATATAAATGGGTTTTTCTGGCAATTTAAAATAAATTTAATATGATAAATTAGATTTTTGTGTTGATTTTATGAAATAAATAAGTTTCTTGTGCAATTTATTGTGAATTCCACAAGGTAAATCAGTGTTTTGTGGTAATATTATGCAATAATAAGATGTTTTGTGCAGTTTATGATCAATTTCTTGAAATAAATTAGCTCTTTGTGCTAACTTTATGCAATAATTGGGTTTATTGGCACAATTTATAATGAATTGAGTTAAATTGGTTTTTGTAATAACTCTATGCAATGAAAATGTTTGTGCAATTTAGGATATAAATTAAGTTCTTCAGCTAATCTTATGCAATTATCTACGCAAATTACAATAACAAAATAGCGTTTGTTGTTAATTTTATACAATAAATAGGTTTGTTGTGCAAATTATAATTTCTGCAATAAGTTTTTTTTTTTAATTATATGTATAATATTATTTTATGTAATAAAGAAGCTTTTTGATTTATGATAAATTTTTTGGGTTAGATCAGATTTTGTGTGTTTGTCCGCAATTTATAATGACTTTTCTGAGATGTTTTTTATGTGCTTTAATTTTATTCAAAAATAAGTTTTTTATTTGCTTTACATTGAGTTTTATGAAATAAATTAGTTATTGGTGTTATTTTTGTGCAAAAAAATGTTTTTTTTTGTGCGTTTATAAAGAATTTAATTTGTAACCAGTTTTTTGTGCTAATTCTTTCAGTAAATAGGATTTTTGCGTATTTTATATTAATTTGTTAATTTATTTTAGTTTTAACACAAAAAATAATAAATAGTTTTTGTGCTAATCTTTATTTATAATAAATTTTTTGAAATAAATTATTTTTTGTGCTTATATTATGAAATAAAACGGGGTTTTATTTGATTTATAATGAATTTTATGCAATAAGCTTTTTTAGTGCATTTTTTGCAATAAATTATTAGATTTTTCCGCGATTTTTTTTTTTATTTTTTTTAATACTAGTCTAAGATTTTCTGTGCAATTTTTGATCAATTTTATAAGTGAAATATGTTTTTGTTATATGTTTATGCATAAATAAGATTTTTGGTGCCATTTATAAATTTTTTTCTAAAATAAAATAGTATTTTAAAATAATTTCTCGCAATATAGGCATTTTTGCGCAATCTATGATGATAGGGAATAAATTAGATTTTGTGCATATTTTTTTTAATAATTAGTTTTTTTGTGAAATTTATTATGAATTCTATGAGATAAATCAGTATTTTGTGTTAATTTTATGCAATAAAAAGATGTTTTGTGCAATTGATCATAAATTGCACAAAACATCTTTTTATTTCTTAAAATAAATTAGCTTTTCGTATTAGTTTTATACAATAAATGTATTTTTGCGCAATTTATAATGAATTCAATAAGGTAAATTAATTTTGTGCAATTTGAAAGTTTTCTGCTTGTTTTATTGTGAATTTTATAATTCAATATATATTGGAACAAAAAACTAATTTATCTTGTTAGTTTTTTGTTTCAATTTCATGCAATAAAAAGTTTTTTATGCACCTATTTAATTTTTTTTTTTTTTGAAATTTACGAATTTTATAATAAATGACTAATTTTTTGTGCTAATTTTATGCTATAAAAAATTGTTCCGTTTAATTTTTGATGAATTTTATAAGATATACTAGTTTTTGTCTTAAATAAATAGATTTTCTGAGCAATTTAAAATAAATTTAATATAATTTTACTAGTTTTTTGTGCAAATTTTATGCAATTACAAATTTTTTTGCGCAAATTATAATGAATTTCTTGCAATAAATTAGTGCGCATTGTATGCAATAAAGGTTTTTTTGTGCGATTTATAATAAGTTTTATTGAATTAATTATTTTTGTGCTAGTTTTATGCAAAAAGTTTTAAAAGGTTTTTTGCATTATTTTTAAAGTGACTTTTTGCAATAAATTATTTTATTTTTTATTTTTTGCAATAAATAAGTTTTTTGTGTAGACTTTATTAAGCAATAAATAAGTTTTTTGCTCAACTTATGAGGGAGATAAAGATTTTATGTGCTAATATTTTGCAATAAAATGGTTTTTAGTTTAAAATGAATTTTATGAGATAAATAAGTTTCATATGCTAATTTCTTACTATAAAAAAAATTTATGCGCAATTTATAATTTTTTTTAAAATAAATTATTTGTGTGTTTTGTGCTTATTTTATACAATAAAACGGGTTTTTATTTGATTTATAATGAATTTTATGCATTAAATAGTTTTTTCGCAATTTATAATAAATTGCTTGATAGTTTTTAGTGCATTTTTTTGCAATAAATTATTAATAATAATAAGTTTTTTGTGCTGTAGGACACATCTAATAAACAGGTTTTCTGTACAATTTATAATACATTCTATGAGATAAATCAGTTTTTGTTCTGTTTATGCAATAAAAAAGTTTGTTGTGCAACTTATATATTTTTTTTAAATAAAATAATATATAAGATTTTCTGCGCAATGTGTGATTAGTTTTACGGTTATTCTTTGTAATTCTGCGCAAATTATATTAAATTTTCTGAGTTAAATCAGTTTTTTGTGCTAATTTTGTGCAACAAAAATGTTTTATGCTTGCTTTATTATGAATTTTATAAAATATATAAATTAAAAAAGTTTTTGGTTCCAATTTTAAGTAATAAAAAGTTTTTTAAGCATTTTATTATTATTTTTTTAAGAGATAAACTAGTTTTTGTGCATGTTTTTTGATATGTATAATTTTGTGGGCAATTTACAATGATTTTAAGAATATTGACCTGTTTTTTGTTTAATTGTATGCAATAAAAAGTTGTTTTGTTTAATTTATGATGAATTTAATAAGATTAAAAAGTTTTTTGTGCTTATTTTATGCAATAAATCAGTTTTTTGCTAAAAAAATTATGCAATAAAAAGGTTTTTTTGCGTAAATATTAATCAAATGTTTTGTATTAAATTAATATTTTTGTGCAATAAAATGGTTTTCTGTTTGACTTTAAATAAATTTTATGAGATAAATAAGTTTTATATGCTAATTTCATACAATAAAAAGATTTTTGTGCAAATTATGATAAATTTCATTAAATAAACTAGTTTTTGGTGCTATTATTATGCAATAAATGGTTTGTTTGTGCAATTTATGATGACTTGAATGATATAAATCCGTTTTTTGTGCAAATTTTATGCAATAAATGAGTTTTTTGTGCATTTTATGAGATAAATTAATTTTGTGCCAATTTTATGCATGCAATAAATAGTTTTTTTGCGGGATGTATAATAAATTTAATAAGATATTAGTTTGTTATGCTACTATTATGTAATAAAGGGGTTTTCTCTGCAATTTTTGATAAATTTTATAACAAAAATTAGTTTTGTGCAAATTTCATGCAATAAATGGATTTTCTGCACAATTTACAATATTTATAATTTTCACAAGATAAATTAATTTTTTTTGTAGTAATTTTGTATGTTTTGGAATAATTTAGACAAGCAGTATATGCTTTACTGGGCTTCCAGTTGCGTGTATATGATCAATGAATACAACATGCGTTCTATGGCGATTCTAAATAGGGGTTTATGATAACATTATTATGAACATGAAATAAAAAAATGCATATTAGGACACATTTAATCTATTGGACACAAACTTTTAATTCCAATTTTTTTCAAAACATTATTTTGCTTATTTATTTATGTTTTAGTGCTGATTTTATTTGTAATTCTCCTGAAAGATTTAAAAAGTTTTGTAACTGAGAAAGTCTTAAATAATAAAAATAAAAATTAGAAACTCATAGAAGTTTTGGTAAAAGATCAACTACAAACTGTAAAAAATTCTGGAAGTTAACTTAACAGTTAACGGATTTTAAGAAAATTTGTAAATCTAAACAAATAAAAAATAATACGTTTTATATATAGGGTTTTCCAACAAGAGGTTTCCTTTTGATATTTAAAAAAAAACGGGTATTTTTTAAGAGAAATCAATAAATGTTTATTTCATTGTAAAGAGGAAGGTATGCCATAACCATTTGAAAACGATATCAGTCAAATGGCCGCCACGGTTACGGTTGCAGTTCCACATTCTTTTCATGAAATTTTCCATGACCAATTTGCGTTTTGCGGCTGTATGTCGTCGATAACTTTACAAGTTCCATCTTTAAAGTCTTGAATCGATTGTGGAGCATTAGCATAGACCTTATCTTTCACGTGGCCCCAAAGAAAAGAGTCTAAAGGTGTTAAATCACAAGATCTCTGTGGCCAATTGTGATCACCTCTTCGAGAAATGTGTGGCACGTAGCGCCGTCTTGCTGAAAATAAACGTCGTCCACATCAATATCATCCATAAAAAATCATTAATCATAGCTCGGTAGCGCCATCCATTCACCGTAATAGTTGCTCCAGCTTCATTTTTTAAAAATTAGGTTCCAATCACACCGCCAGCCTAAATACCGCACCAAACAGCTACATGTTAAGGATGCAAAGACGTTTCAACAATCATTCTTGGATTTTCTGAACCCCAAACGACGACAATTCTGCTTATTAACGTAGCCTTCGAGGTGAAAATAGGACATCACTGAAGATGATTTTTGATGAAATTCCGGATCATTTTGATGCATTTGAAGGACCTAATCAGCGAAGATACGACGTTTATGGTGATCGACCGGTTTCAGTTCTTGTGTTAACTGAACTTTAAAAGCCTTAAGATTTAAGACTTTGTGCAAAATACAGTATAATGTCGTTTGTGGAATGTCTAATACTAAAGATTGACGAGGAATCGACAAACCTGGTTTTTTTTTCAACACTACGGGCTACATCAGCAATATTCTCATGTGTTCTAGAGCGACGCACACGATTTTTATTCTTCGCATCACAAACTTGTCTTTAAAATTGACAGCTGCCTAAATAGCCTGCTATTCAAAATGAAACTTCTTATTGGAAAACCCTTTAGTTTATAAATGCAAACAGGCCTCGGTCCACAAGCCGTATAATGGCTATGCCTTGACCAGACCAACTAATTCTAGCGCTTAACTATTACGAGTCAAATTGCTTAAATACAAATATAGATTTATTACCAATGCGGATACCATTACCTACTAAATGCTTCTTTTTGTCTTAGGTTAGTAATGTAGCGTTGTAGCAATAAATATGTGGTCGGCGTTTCTGCTGCTAAAAACGTATCCAAAATTGCAATCCATGGTTTCAAGTTTTTTTTTTTTTTTAATTAGTGATTATTGGCATTGCAAAGAGAAGAAACATCAATTTTTTTAATTACTAACACTCTGACGGGTGGACAGAGTACTTTAGTTTAAACTAATTGTATGCAAGTTTGTTATCTGTAGATTGGATATCACCTTCTTTTCTTGAAACAATTAGTTATTTAATCTCTTGATTACAAACTCTTGGGCGTGTGGGTGAGGCACTTTAAACTATTGTTTGCAATCATGAACTGGAGTGCACAACCTACTCACTCAAGTGTTAGTGATCTGTAGATTGGATTTAGGTTTTTTTTATTATTTGCAATGCAAAAGGGAAAAACATCTAATTCTTTGATAACAAACAATTAAGAGGGTGAGTGGGCATTTTAGTTTATACTATTTGTCCGCAATCATGAACTAGAGAAACTCTTCCACTTGCGCAAGTATTACTGATCTTGGCTTATTTTTTTTTCAGATTAATGACTATTCGCAATGCAACCTCTACTACTACTAACACTTGAACGGGTGGGCAAGGCATTCAAGTTCAAACTATTTGTTTGCAATTATAAACTGGAAAAACTGGGAAACAGATGTAGGTTTTTGTTATTTCAAATGTGGCAGTTCTTCTTGTTTACACAGTTATCAACATGAAAATAAGCCTTATTGCTGAAATTTTATTGAAAAACTTGCCGTTTACTTGTTTTAATTGACAAACTCTTTGTTGAAGACTCAATTCAAATTGAAAATTTTAAGGTGATTAGGTTAGATCATCAAGATGTATTTGTTTAGGTAGTTCAGCAAAAACATTATCAGTTTGTTTACCAACATGTGGTCAAAAATTTGGAAATATTCTTTTGAAATTGTATTTAAGTGTTGAAAATTTTGAGAAGAACTATACAGCGTATTCTCATGAAAGATTTGGACCATATATAGCAACGAGTTTGTCAATTAGAAAATGCTGTAGTGCCCTGAACACCCTCTTAAGTGTTAGTAATCAAAAAGTTGGATGTTTAAATTGAATTGCCACGGTCATCCGCCCAAATAATTGTGTTCAAAAGATTGAATGTTTGTTTTCTTTGCAAACGCTAATAATCACTAAATATAAATATTTTGACTCAGATGATTGGGAGGGGTCTACCTGAGGGCTCTTAATTTTGATACTTGTAAAAACGCAAATTGACTTTAAGTAAAGAAAACTTTGTGTCCACACTGCATTGGATATAAAAAAAACTTATTATAGGATTATTTTTGGTTCATTTTACAGTTTCTTGGGATCAAAACTACTCAAGTTAATGCATATCTACTTTTTCCTCAAGGATAAAATTTCACGTTGCCATTGATTTTTTAAAAAAGCCAAAAAATTATATGCTCTATTTTGATTGTTTTAAAAAAAGACTAATAAATGGTTTTTTTGGATTTTGAAGGTATCGAAAGATATATTTTTATAAGGGTTGATGATGAATAATTAAATCCATCATTACACTAATTCGAAAACATCTCAAACGTATTACTTATTTGATTTAGATTTTGAGCTGGAGGCATCATTGGAGCATTTTTCTTTAAAGACCCTTTTGGGAAATCACAAACAGTCAATGGAAAACGGTAATGGATAATGATAGCACAGTATTTTGTGGCTCAAATGGATGGTATGAGTCTTGAAGACATGTGGTTTCAACAAGACAGTGCCACTAACCACATATCATACAAGTCAATGTTATTATTTTAGGAGACGACTGTATAATCTTACTTTTGGGCAACTAAAATCTGCAGCCTAGATTGTGTTATTTAACGTTTTTAGACTTAAGCTTCAGTTATGCTAATCCGTGATTGAAAATTTTGTTTGCATTCATCAGATTTTGAGCATTTCTTCAAAAAACTAAATTTTAATTTTTAATATTGTTGGTACACCTATAGTATACGATCAACAAGTGGGTAATGGTAGTTATTACTCAATTGAGTAAACAAACCATTACAAGCAAGTAAAACACCATATTTTCTCTATGACTATTTTATAATAATATGCAATGTTGTATATCTTAATTATTCCTTAATCTTACGAAACATTAACAAAAATTACGTATGAAAAGAGACCGTCATACTACAACAAATTTTAGTAATATAACTTTAATTTGTCGCCATTGCATTATTCCATCAATTTTAAACAAGGATCTATAGAGTAATGCAATGACGATCTAGATCAGATCGTATGATCTATTCACTGATATCATTACATCTAACAAGATAATTAAGCCATGATTTATACGCTGTTGTGGTAATTGTAACCGCCTGACTGCATTCAATGTTTCAGCATTTACTTAAATATTTCATGTAACAAAATATCTTCAATTTCAATTCAATTAATACTGCAAAATTTACATAATTAATATAATCAAATCAATACATTTTATACCGAAATAAAGACCAACGGCGTCTTTGTATAATTTTAATTAAATTTCTTATAACCGCTTGGATAGTCAATTATATAATTAAGTAAAATTAATTAATATTTGATGAAATGTGGCTACATAAATAATTTAAGCCTCATAAACATTTAAATTGTTTATGTTCATCTAAGAATGAAATGTGCTGAAATTGATATTTAACTAAATGTAGCATAAACAGAGATTCCATTGTTGACTTGTAATCCTTTTGTTGTAGCTGTCCAGAATTGGGTGCGTGCATCAGTTCGGAACTGTGGTGCGACGGTCTGCGGCATTGTCCATCAGGAAGTGACGAGCAAGAAGTGAACTGTTCGATCCATGGGGGATTCTCACTGACAATATTGACCGCCAGCATGTTCCTGGTGGCTGTTCTCCTAGTGATAATACTTGCGTCTGGGGCATCCCTTTGTTTCTGGAGGCATCGCCGGAGAGAACAGAAGAACGTGATAGTGTCAGTTACTGAACACACGTTCCTCGAATTCAAAAGTGGCTATTGTTGAACCGCATCAAACCATATCGCATAATAATCCCCGACATAATTGCAAAAGACTAAATTCTGGAATGCTGAACAATCATTTGATTTTACTAGGGAAATATTGGAAGACATAAAAAATAATTTTATACCATGTAATTGTAGAATTGATGTATTTAATTTCATTGATGATATGATAATAATTTTGATAAAATTTTATTTAAATGGGTGTTGAGATGATTCTTAAGTACAAGTGAGATAACAAATCAGAAGCATCGACTGACAATATTATATCTGTTGTATTATTAGAAATAATGTTAATTATAAGGAAGTTTTTATGGAATAAAGAATAGTGTTAATATTAGGAATTTTAAAATCCGAGTTTGAATATAGCGGCATCTTCATATCTGACCTTTTCTTTTTTATCCTTCTTATCCTGGCTTATCTTTTTCTTCTTTACAACCGGCTTATCAATTTCAAATGATGGCTTCGGTATAGGTTTGGGTCGCATTTTTACACCCGTAAATACATCCCATTGCATATATCTCGGAATGGTGACTTGTTGTATACTTTTTTTATTGTTTAATTCTTTTTTAGGCTCTACTACAGTACGCATCGGAGAAGTCATTTTAAATTATTCATCTAACTGTAAAGACCATAAACACTGCTTATTTAACGATTGCTTAGAGTTTTTGTTACCTTCTAATAATAAACTTAATCTAGAACTTTTAGTTTCTTCGCCTGGTTTTTGTTTTTCATTATTTATCGACAATCTTTTCTTAGAGTTTTTGTTACCTTCAATATGATTTAATAATAAGCTTAATCGAGAACGATTAGTTTCTTCTCTGCTTTTTTGGTTTTCATTATTTAATAACAATCTATGCTTAGAGTTTTGGCTACCTTCATTATGATTTGATGATAAGCTCAATTGAGTACGATTAGTTTTCTCTTTGCCTTGTTTTTGGTTTTCATTATTTAATGATAATATTTTCTTAGTATTTATGTTACCTTCAGTACGATTAGCATCCAATGACACACGAAATCGAGAACGATTAAATTCTTCTTCGCCTTGTTTTATTTTATGATTGGACATCTTAAATTATTACACTTACTTTTTCAATTATTTTGTTTGATTTTTAAAATGTTTTATATAAAATTTGCTTAGTAGTGTAGAAGGTAGAACATGCTTTCGTTATAAAATAATAATGTATGCATGTACTGCCATCTATGTATTAGAGGAATAACATTGTGAATTTGATTATAGAAAACATTTTTTTAAAGGATTCTGCAATTTAATTTTTTGTTTAGCAGAAATATCTTTAATTTAAAAATTATTATGGTATTTCTATGTATGCCAAACAAAACAATTTACAACTAGACTAAATTATATTTTGAAATGAAATATGATTTTAAAAGCTTAGCAAAATAATGCTTTATGTTTAAAAATGAATAGATCAGTGACAAAAGTCATGTTATAAAATAAATTGATAATTTATGCAAACTCAATTTAAAAAGTTGTCAGCTTCTTAATTAGAGATTAAATTTGTTTACTTGATGTCAGTTGTTTGATGCTTTTTAATCAAAATAAACAGCTTACAATGCTTTTAGTAAAAAATCCAAAAAAATTCTCATAATTTGGACGTTGACAAGCCAAATTATTGACAGGAAAAAAGCTGATATGTTCTTTTGTAAAATTGGTAAAAATTAAAGTTTTGCTACAATTGTTAGAATATGGTCTGCATGAATTGAAGGTGTATGCCCAGCTGGAAGGTGTCCTAGAAGCAGCAATATTTAGGAAGATTAGCTTCATAGACGCTGTAGATTGGATAAGAACTTTAGATGGCCACATGTCAATGACAACAATGCCAAGAAAAAAAAATTCTTTTGGTTTTTATTTGTACTGACCGAATCAAAAGCTTTTACTTAATGCAGCTCAGTAAACTGTCAGGCTTGTATGATATCAAAATCTGGAGTTTTCAAAAAAAATTGTTTTTTTGTAATAAATCCAAATTTGGTTTGTGGGTAAATAATATTCGTAGAGTTTGCAGGTATCGAGAAAAACAACAAAATTTGTAAATTGTTGAAAGGTTTCACACAAAATTAACACTTAGTGTTATGGTTTGAAGTGCAATATGTGTTGGTGAAGATTACTCCTTGTGTTCATTCAGGCTCTGACGTACATCGTAACATCAATGATGTATTGGCAACAGTATTTGTGCTAAGCTAAAGCTGAGCTGTAAGTTATTACCAAAGATAGTGACATGATTAAAAAAAAGTTTGTTTGATTGCTGAGAGATGAATATTACCTTGAGGTTTACTTTGAAACATCGGCTGAGATTTAGCCTTTCGGTTTATTCATGGTTTTTTTCAGTTTTTTTATTTGCCGTTGCAGTTTATCTATTCTTGTATCGAATGAATCAAAGATGGGGGCGTTGAAGTTGTCTTCCTGGGTTTTTGGTTTCACTAGGTGAGTTCGGCGTTCTTGATTGCAGGTGTCTTTGGCTTCTTTCTTCTTTGTATACTTGGTTTGTTTGATTGATAAGATCATTGAAGCTTTTCAGTTTATTTATAGCTTTCTTTAGTTCTTGTATTTGCCGTTGCAGTTTTTCTATTTTTGCATTTGATGAGTCAGTGATGGGGGCGGCGAGTTTGTTGTTCTGGTTTTTTGTGTCCCACTATGTGGGTATTGTGTTATTGATTGCGGCGTGAACTGACTCTTAGGATTTTTTGTTGCTAGCTACAGCATAGTTTGCGTAGATTAGCTATATTGGTTGACTGCCGTATTTGCAATCAGGTTGCTCTAAGTTGATAGACCTTTAACTCTTACTGCTTCCTGTGTTGCATTGGGATTACGTATTGGAGTAATTGTACAATGTATCCCTTGGTCACTTTGAGTAGTGACTTGTTTCAGGGCTGCGTGATTTAACAAGAATTATAGACGTTTCTTGGTGAAGCCAAGATAACACATTTTTATACTCACTACTGACATTGCGTATATGCGGGCATAGACCGCGTAGTTAAATTGTTTAGTTTTACGATTCTTAGTAAACATTAATAAAAAATTATGGTTTTATAAATGTATATTTCAGTATTAATTTTTATTATTATCATTCACAAAATAAATTTGTTTTTGTCAATTATCAAATAAAACATTGTATGCATCACAAAATTCATTATTAAATAGTTTACCAATGACATGCGCTAAGTGCTCTATAAAAAAAATATATACATTTTGAGAAATAGAAGTACTTAAAAATGTATTTATATCCTCGTGCTTAATACTAAGTTTTTTATTTTACCCACAACTGACGTCTTACGCACTAGTCGTGTGTGTTGGCTAAAAGTGTATATAGACTAAGGGCTTGGGTCTGTATGTACCTTTTGTTCTATTCTGCGTTCTGGGATGGTGAAATGTTGCAGATTTGCTGGATTTATTGTCTCGTTTTTTTTGCAGTTTTCCATAGTTTTGCTAGCGCGGAAAAGCGTTTTTGCTTTAGTTGCTCTCGGGTGTTAGCAACATTTGTTAAAATGATTTGATGCGAGGACTTGAGGCCGGCTGAGATGGGAATAGCTGGTAGGCGTTTTGTTTCTTTTTTTGCATAGTTTTGAACATATTATATGCAACAAGATTTGGTTAAGTTTAGTTGAGTCCAGGCAGAGTTGTGGGGCCTGGAGTATTTTGTTTCCAGAATGTTTTACGCGGCTGCTTCCGGGTTGTTGTGTAGAGATCACCTGTTACCATAAAAATAAGATTGGTAGTTTTTGATACTGTGCGTATTTGTACTTTGTTCTTTGGATGATTAAGTCCGGCAGTCACCCAAAAAGGTCTTAATTATAGGACGTTAAACGACGCCCGGGTGTTGCCAAATAAGTGGTTTGATTGAAGTGTTTGCATGGTGCACTTCTGCTTCTCTATTTCTGGGGATGTTGCTGTTTTGACGACTGGGCGTAGAGAAACGCTCCTTGAGAGGACTTTGTGATGATAGAGGAGAGATTTGGAGAAATTGTTATTTTCCTCCTGGACGCCGTCTCCGTACCGGTAACAATTTTTCCGTTTACGCGGCGGAGTTTGGGGCATTATGTTGACGTCTGGAACGTCGTTTATTGTTTTTTTTTTTTGGGTTGGCTACGGTGGTCGGATTCTACGCAACAAAAATTCCTTGTTGTAAACAATATTTGGTTACGTAGGTTCCGTTAGTTTTTAAATGGGTTTTTTGCCCGAGGTTTTGCCATCTCTGCTCGAAAGATCTTCTTTTTGAAACGTTCATTTTGGTGGTATTGATGCTGATGTCAGCTTTGTTGATGTACTTTTGCAGTCTGAAAAAGCATGTTTATTTGATCCAACCGGTTTTTCGGACTGTAAGAGCTACAAAAGAGCCAAAATTTTGTGAAAAATTAAGCAATGCATTGGAGGATGAAGAAACCGTATTTTAAAAAACTGCAAAATTGTAGGTCATCTTGTAGATCTTTTAATTGAAGGTTGCCTTGCATCTGAGACTGATTGAGACTACTGATAGCCTACATAGGATGTTTGTAAATGGTCTAAAAAGAATTGCAATTTTATTTGTAAAAGAATTACTGATGAATAATTGAGTAATTTACTTAATCAATCATTAACTAATTAATTCAGATTTTTTTCTTCTTTTGAATCAGATCATAGAAATAGAAACTTCTTGAAAAAAAAATAAGAAAATAAGATTAACGAGCTTGATAAGTGCATTGTCAGTTTGATTAACAATGAATCTAAGCGGATTGACATTCACAAAAACAATCTCAATCAGATCAGGTTAGACCACAAAGAACAAATTTGTGATGCAATACGTAGTAAATTGTTTTATTATTTTATTAACATGAATTATCACGTAGTAGAGGTCACAACTATCAATTACACAAAAAACTTCTTTTTGAACTGCGCAAGGACATCTTGGAAAAAATAATGAAGAGTAAAGCGGCCTTTAGTGGTCATAATGTCTATAATACCCACCCAACTACCAAAGTCACAAAAAGTTTTGGCTCTGACCTCCAATAAAAATTCTAAGAAGTTTTTCTTAACAGCTAAAACACTGTTTCAGCTTACCAAGACTCAGAAAGCCTTGGTCCACACTACTCTTAATAGGCCTGCCAGTTAAATCCTTCATTTCTTTCAAATCAAATAGTTGATAGATATCTAGCAGGACAACTACGTCACGCCGTCCCGGCCGAGACTAAAGCCCAAGCAACAACTTCTGGCCTGTCTACTAGCTTAGCCCTCCAGCAAAACTGGAAAAGCAATGACGTGTTTTACACATTTCAGTTAGGGTCTAAAAAAACTCTAAAATATGTCATAAGGAACATACCTAACTATAGACTAGTTGTTTTCTTATCAATCAAGCGCTTGAGAAAGGATGGATGACCTCAACGCGCTACGTTTAATTGCCTTGGTGCTCACAGTTAGCGTTAAATATAAAAGCAAAATCAGTGATATTGTCCAATGCAATTGTTGCTAACGTTATGGCCACACGGCATGAAGATGCAGTTTGACATACGTATTCTCAACTTATCTCAAGCTGAAAGCAGGCCCAACTTCTCCAAATGCTCAAACCAAGGCATTTGCTTCTTAAAGGCAGATTTACCAAAGCACTAACGCCCGCAAGTAGAAATTCTATAGACAAGCAATTCAAAATCAGCAACAAAACGCATTCATGTTTTTCTTTTGCTTGGTTAATAGCAAATCTAATTAAAAAAAAAAAAAAATTTTAATGCATCTATTAGCAAGCTAGAAACAGACTATTTGTCCGTTAGTCTAAATCCAGATATAGACGTAGTACACGTTTGTTACAAAATTGCTTATACGGCTCAGTTGGCAAACTGTGCATTCTTAACATTCTTTATTAAGACTGTTATTAATTAAGCAAGAAAAACAATGCTATCAGAATTTTAAACTTCTAAAAAAATCATAAGGGAGGACTTAAATTGGTAAACTTATAAGAGTGAATCTGACAATTCTAAATTTTGAAGAAGATTCTCTTCCCAAATCTAAAATAAATAAAAAGAAAAGCAAAGCACAACAACACAGCTTTGAACAACATAAGCAACCCAATGACCACAACAATTAGAATCAGTAGTGAAAAGGTTGTTAATAAAATAAAAACCAATAATCATAGAATCACCAGTAAGATCAATAATCTTTTAAAACAACATAGACAACTATGAAGTGACGGTAATCAGCATACTTCAGAACTCACCAATATTTTAAAAACAATAAAAGAATTTATAAACAAAGATCTACTCAAAAAGAAGGAGAAAGAAACTGAAAACGTTATCAGAAATAATAAGAACGTGAAGGTCTTTAAATCATTTTTAGGCAAATCAAAACTGTATGCTATCAACGACATTAGTTGCTAAAAAATAGCTAACAAAAAACAAATTGAAGACTATATAAGAACATTTTATAAAGCATTATACGAATTAAAAATAAAATCTTCAACTAGTACAAATCTAAAAATATGGGTTTAGAAGAACTACCAAAAATTGACAAACCAGAAATTGTAGCTGCGCTTGGAGAAGCAAATAACAATAATCACGGCATTTTAGTAAAAAACGTTGAGAGAAAGCGGCTCAGTAGTTGTAAATGTTCTAAAAACCTTATTTAATAAACGTTAAAAAAAAGAAATATTTTAACCAAGTAGCAACAAGCTACTACTATATTGTACAAAAAAACATCAAAAAGGCTACAGAATACCACCTTAAGTTATATATAGCATTTGTAAACTACAAAAAGACATTTAAATCTTTAGGGCTGGGCAGTTCCTAGCAGCAGAATAGACCACAGGTATATAATTTTGTTCTACAATACATACAAGAAAGTTACAATAGAAAAAGAATTTGAACCAATTCTAATAAAAAGAGGTGTAAGACAAGAATTTACCATTTCTTCTAAACTATTTATAATCGCTATAAAAAACATTTAAAAAAACATAAACACCAACAAAAAGAGGTTGAACTACCTGTGGTTTTCCGACAATGTAGTTATATTTGCCGATTTAGAAAAACACCCACAACAGATGCTTGAAGACTTAGCTACAAAATCACTGTCAGTAGGTCTTAAAATAAAAGAAACACAATACAGGTGCACTGCAAATATAATGCTAAGCAAGTCAATAAATATGAATAATTGAGCCAAAGCATAAAGCCAAACAAAAAAAACTAAGCAGCAGAAATTAATAAAAGAGTAAAATTTAGATAAACAACCTTTGGAAAATTAAGCTTTATGCTAAGCAGTAAAAAGTTTCTATAACATCTAAAAACTAAGATGGTTAACAAATGCGTTCTACCAGTGCTTACATATGGTGCACATACATGGATTCTCACAAATAAAAGTATTCTGTAAAAGCAAAAAAGGCAATTAAAAGATGCATGTTTAACATTTACTTGAAAGACCAATAGAGACTAGAGGAGATACGACAAAAAACTAATGTGTCAGATATTGCACAAATCGTTTTAAAACTTAAATGGCAATTTGCAAAACACAACGCACGATACAAAGATAAACGCTGAAACAACATTATACTGTAGTAATAACCATTGCTGATTAAAAGACCACAAGTAAAGAAGCAAATAAGATGGGGCAACAATATAAAGAAAATTAAAAGGTTTGGTTAAAAACTAGAAGCATATAAAGACAAAGATAAATATATATGATAACAATAGATCGACCTAGACTGATAGATAGATAGATAGATTAGTGCTTTTGATGCAAACTCTATTTGTTTTCTATATTTTTTTACCTAAAGCATTTAGACTTAAATTACAAACAAGACACTTTAAGCATGTATTTATCTAATCATGCTCTAAACAAATTGGCACTTTATTATTTTTTTTGTAAAGCAACATTTTTGCAATAGGTACTGCACCAAACTTTTTAGTTGTACTTGGGTTGGTAGATCTGCTGCTGCCATATGCTTTGCTAAACTCAAAGCATTTCAAAAAATAGAGTTGTTGTTTTGGTTGTTACACTTAACTTAGCAACGTTAGCACCAGCCAGATTTTTTTGCCAAAATTACTCGAAGACCCTATTTAGTGGCCAATCTATTTTTACACAATTATTGTTCCTTATCAACACAATTTTATTAACGCCTTTGTGATGTTCCTGACTTGTCGTAATTATTTTAAATTTTTTGACCGGAACTTTTTTTGCACCCTTTGCACATACGTATCAAAAACGTTTATTTAAAAATTGAATTCTGCAAAGTCACAATTTGGCACGTCACTTTTGTACAGTTTGCGCAAAAACATCATTAGTGTTAATTGAGTTAAGTTGTTTAATTTGTTAAACAGATAAGTCATTGAACGCTTTATCACGTCTTACAATTGCACAATGTAAGATAGAGTTTTACTCCACCAAAGTAAGCACGTCCTAGAACTCCTTGTAGCAGTTTAAAAATCCTTATTAGCTTTTCCCATCACGGAGCCGCCAAAGCATTAAACCACCCACAGATTTTATGCTTTTAGCTGTATTTTTTAATCTTTTACCAGTTTATCTGACAAAATATATTTTCTGTACTCACAAAATTTGTGTTGTTGTTTGAGTACACGGCGTAAGGGTTTCCTTGTCCTGCAACAAATCATTTAAACGCCTATAGAAATCCAGCGGTGTTAAAGGTCATCACTATTTCAAAATAAACTACAGAGCAGACTATGGATGTAAATAATCATACCCATTTTGTTTAAAACAAATCTTCCATATTTGGTCTATAGGTACGTCTCTTGCATATTTGGTACGCCGGGATTACTGTTACTGTATAATATGTCGTCCTTTTAAAATCTAATACAGTTTTCGTAATACACTTAAAGTCTACTACATGTGACCTCGGCAATATGTAAAAATAATAAAAAGTTTGAAAATTGTCTCTTCACAAAACTTTTGTTTTTAAACACAAAACTTTTTTTGTTTTAAACAACATTTATTTTAGCAAGTTTTTTTCCAAAAAAATTTGAGGCTGCACATTGTCACGGTATGGTGTCTTGTCCGGTAGTGCTCCTAGAAGTTTTGTTTAGTAAGTAAGTATGGTTTAGTTTATCCGGGCGGTTTTGTGGTAGAGCTGGCCTCAGATCATCCAAGTGGGTTTAAAAAAAAAACCTCTGTAGATGGTTGCTTGGCGTATTGTCGATAAAGATACGTGGCTTGTCATTGTCTGGTTTTTTGTAACCTTCGATCTTTGGCTTTGGCGTTGTTGTGAACTTCTACCCGGGTGTGTCCCAAGCTTTGTGTTTAGCAATATTTGCTCCTAATAAAGTTTTAGTTGAGGTGTGGTCTGTGACTGCGTTGGCCAAGTGTTTAAATAGTTTGTCAAAAAAGATGCCGGGGTGACTGTTCAGTAAACATTGTAACAACTTCTCTGCGTAGTGTTGTTTCACGGAGTTTGCTTTAAATTGATATGTGGCGGTAGTGCGGTGATTTTCACTTTGTGGTGTCTTTTCAAAACTTGTGACTGACGATGAATATTGGAGGCGTATAGCACAATCTTGAGGTACCCAAATTGTTGTATTAGATCTTTGATAGTTACGTCACTAGTGGGGTGTTGCGTGGCACATGTTTTTACCCTACGAGTGCTCATGTCCATCACGGTTAATATAAACCAATGTTCCGTAGGAACCAATGTAGTCAATTGCAATACGTTCCTATAGCTAATACTTTGCCATGTCAATCGCATTGCAATCAAATTAAAATAACGTTAATATGACATTTTGTTGTTATTTTATTCATCTAGTAACATAGCAACGCAATGTCACATTGACATTACTTTTTGATTCGATTGCGTTGCAATTGATATGGTGGAGTGTCAGCTTAGGGTGGCGGCGTTGTAATGTTGTTTCATTATTTTTGTTTACGTTGCTAGGGTGCAACACAGTTTTCCGTCAGCGCCTTGTTGGTAGCAACTCCAAAAGTTGTAGTGCAAAAACTTAGCGGTGGCTTTGGTTTTGCCGCAATAGCCGCTAGTAAAGGCTAACAAGCTATGACGTCGGAAAGTACCAGTTAGTCTAAATCGTTGGCTTTGCTGGCTGCTTGAAATAGTGAGTTTGGCAGATTTTTTTAGTTCCAGGAGTATGCTCAATATCAAAAGTAAATTTGGCAAAGGTAACCACCCCATAAAGTTACACTTAGTTTTTAGATGCCGGGTAGCAACACTAACGCTCAATTATCGGTTTTTAGGAAAAACCGACAATTTTCTAAATAAGCTTAGTATTTTTTGATGGCCCACACAATAGCGTAGTGTCACAGGTATATCAAGCCGTAACTACGCATACTTTGGGATACCGCTTTATCAACTACGCGAGAGTCGGTAGCATAAAACTCGGCCGTTTCAGCAGATCCAGAACTCATTCACAGTGTCAACATTGATTTCCCGCAGACGAAACCCAGTGACAGACAACCGGCACTCCGTCCAACCGTCACTCCAATTTCATTCTCGCTAGTAACTAAACGGCTACCACGGCAAATACAAATTCCGTTTTTGACGCACTTTCTGCCGCTGGCTTGCCACAGACGATTCAGCAACCTTACTAAATCCAATTTGGCACACCAAACAACATTGCACTGAGGTTTGCTTCAATCAAGTGTAAGGCATTTTAGATGAGTGTGTTTGATGGTGGCCTTCTGTGTGAAAATGTTAGTAGAGAAAACAAGTGGTTTATTTAAATAATTCTATCTACAACTAAACCGACCCCAAAAAGCAAGTAGCGTCTTTATTGCCACAAAAGCGCGTTTGGCCGAGTCGTCCTAATGAAATAAACGTTTTGTCTCTTGTGGTCTGTGAAGGGAGCGGCGTATTCCGCAAAATTGTCAACACATTCCTAAGCCACGTACAGATACTCATGAAACTGCGTAAATGTTTGTGGGTTGTAGACCTGCAGCAGACGACAGCAGCTTCAAAATCTCGGTTTTCCGTTTTTTTTTTTAAGATGACAACGGAGGCACGTGCGTTTGTTTGCAGAAGAAACTGTAGACCAAGTCGTGAGCGGTTTAGGATTAAGGGTCGTTTAATGTCTTAATGGTTACGAAGGCGCGTTTGGCCGTGTTGTCTCAATAGAATAAACCTTTTGTTTTTTGTGGTTTGTGAAGAGAGAGGCAATTTTTGCAAAGTTGTTAACACATTCCTGGAGCCACGTGCAGATACCCATGAAGCTGCGTAGTTGTTTGCGGGTTGTAGACCTAGAACAAACTGCAGCTTCCAAATCTTTCAACGTCTTTTGTATATTTGGTAGCAGCGTAGCCTTATCTCGGCTTGTCGTTTTCTTTCTGATCATGATTACCTAGGCGCAGTATTTACTGGTAAAGGGTTTGAGTGCGCTCTTAACAAGCACATTTGTTCGTAAATTAATGCTTTTTTTTGACGTTGTATGCGTCGGATGCGTCCTGTAGTTTGATACAATAGATCACCGCGTTAACAGTGAGTGACTTCAAACTTTCTACAAATTAAATGTCCAGCTTGTGAAATTTGGGGCAGTCGGCTTGCCTCTAGGCTTATTGGATGTAGGTATTCTTGCCGGTTTGGTTTGGAAATACGTTCAATAGATTACTTCTCAATTGTCGCACCTAAAAAAGGACAAAGCGACAAACGTATTTGAGAGTGGTTTAATTTTGAGTTAGCCACGGATAACTTAAAATCACTTTTTTACTAAGTGCCGGCGCTTGTAGAAAAGTAACAGTTTGTTGTTGAGTGCCGACGTGAATAGTAATGTTTGCTTCCCCGGTAATTGAAAGTTTGTTGAGGTTGGTCTGGTAAACGACAAAATTATTTGAGTGCAACTTAGTTAAGGCTAATCAGGCTAGTAGGGTTAGTCTTGCTATAGCAAGTTTGCTACTTTAATGTGTGATAGATTTTTGGCAGAAAATAATAGTTGTTGACTACTCCTACTTGAACAGGGATTGATGGTTACGTCGTGTTTACGCTTGATAGACCCGTTGTTTGTTTTCCGACTGGAAAAGAATTGCAAAGATATTTTTTGAAGGGTTGCGTTCTACATTTGTGTGTGCATCCGGTTTTAAAAAGGGCTATCTTAGTTTTAGTGGCCGTTATACTGAGATGTTTGAGTTGTTTAAACTCTTTAATGCCATTCGCTAGATTTATTGCTTTTAGAAACGCTTCTAATGCAATGCGTCGGTTTAACGTAACTGGATCTTTAGATTATTGTTTCTCTGTTTGTAGTTGCTGAACCTACAATCAAACTTGGTTTCGAATATTTTTGCAGAAGAGTTTGTTTTGTATTTTTTTGTAGATATGCTTCAAGTTTCTATTATTTGCTTTTTCTTTTAACGCGTTTACCAGACAACCTTGATGGATCAGCTTATTTGGAAGACCCAAAAATGAAACGTTGGCAGGTAGTTTTTATGCCGGATTTTAGTGGAAAATTTTGCATTTAATTGTTTTTGTGCTTTTGTATATGGCCTCAACAGTTTGGCAGTATTGTTGGCCTTAGTCACGCAGCAACTTCAACTGGTGGATTTCTTTCCAACCGAGCCAGGTGGTGGCTGAGTTACAAACTTTATAAGTTTTTTTTTTGCAACAAAATTACTCTTTTTCAGGTGCTAGCTTTAACGACTTAGTGGTAAAAGCGTTAATTCGATTTTCAATCTTTTTTTGATTTTCATTTTAAACCCGTCTCTGACTGGGTTCTTTTCAATATTTTGCCGTAAGACCCAAACATTCTAGATTTACAATTGCCTTCACATGTCATCAGAAATAAAAGATTTTATTATTTTATAAAGAAACAACCTATTTTTTGTAAACAAGATTTGTTAACATGACAGCTCATATTGTTAGCTACCAATATATATCTTGCTTACATGCTAGCAATTACTGCTTTCCTTTCAATAGCAACACGCTCCTGGAGCTTGACGCACAGAACCGTTCTGATGCACAGTCGTGATAGGTGGTGCATGAGGGGAGAGGGGAAGAAAACTCGGAACAAGTTGGGGCGTCGCGCTCTCTGTGAAAGGTACATGGGGCGTCAAGCACAGAATTGTTTGGAACCGTCCAGAACAGTGAAAGAAAAGCATCTAATACCTATAAATAATAGCCCCGAATGATTGAAATTTTAATAATTAATTAATAAGCCAGCAATATATTTTCTTTTATTACATACAAAGTTTAATAAATATTCACTTAATTAATATTAATTTATTAAGTTTAATGTATAATATATAATGTTGTACAATTACAAATTTTAAAACAAAGACAAACAGCCAAATCATTCATATTTGTTATTAATATAATTTAAATTTTAAATTGCATAGTTCATCTATCAAAACATAGATGGCGCATTGTGTTCCCAGCAGGAACTTTATTTAATAAAACATTTCAATTCTATTCATTCTAAAACACGTGCGCGTTGCGGTCACTAAAGATATAAAATGTCGACTTTAAAAAAGCCAAAACGTTCTGAAATAAAAGAAAATCCTACAATGTTATCAGCACAGAAACGACCGAGAATGCATTCAGATTATGGAATTGCATCAAAAACATCGCGATTACCATCTGAACGAACTCCATTAGAAGATATAAAATCCTGCAATTGTTTAAACCGCAAATCGGGATCAACTCAAACAGAAATAAAAAGGTCCGTATCTAATATTAATACAAAAAAAGATTTAAAACCGGCAACTAATATTTATTCGAGAAGATTATTAACTAAACCAATTGCAAAAAATGATAATGATATTAAAAAATCAGTGCGTCATAGCACGTCTTCTATTCAATCAACATCTAAAGTTAGCAGCAGATTGTTGACTCAATTAAAATCAAGTGATAAGAAAACACCAATTTTAAATAAACCAATTAAAAAAACTCCTCAACCTGATGGTAGTAAATCCAGTCGTATTGATAAAGTCACAAGAAGAATATTCAGCTCAACTAGGAATGACATAAGTACAGATACGCAAAAAACAATCAAAAGATCTGCAACAACAATAACTAAGCGTACAACTATTCATAACGTCTCATATGTGGTAGACGATGTTAAAATACCTAAAATTGCAATAAGATGTGTTAAAGATAAAGTTGTTGCTCGACGCAGTACATTACAATCAGACTCAGATTCTGATTTTGTTTTTGTAGCTGATGATGATGTTTTCGCTTCAGATAATGATAATGAAATTATTGATGAAACCATAATTGCGGATGATACTTGTGAAGCAATACTCGCTGGCGATATTGCCGGACAAACTAAGCGCTATGAAAATGGAGTTAAATCACTTATTAAAAGCATTGATTGTGATGAAGAAGAACAACGTACAAGACGTATTCGAGAAGAAGTTAATAAACATAAGATAGAGCAGCCGGAACCTTTATTTTCAAGAAAAATTTCCCGTATACAACCAAACGTATATACAACTAAAAGCACGTTGATTTTAGAAGATCCTAAAAGTAAGGAACTGCCTAGAAAAAAAAAGACTTTAACTTCAAGATTTTTGGAGTCTAAAAAACGAGGTAATTATTTTTAATTAATTTTAATTTTGTGTTAATTGTTTTGATGTTTTAGATGATAATACTCCATATACATTGGAGGATTATACACCAGAATATATGGACGTAGGTATTTATCATTTTGGTTTTTTGAATTAAATTTTTTAATAATTTATTTGTTTTTTAGATTATTATCAATCATCTTATGACTTTGGACCGATTGCACATCTTGAAGCCGGACTTTCTAGAGATGTACAATCCCGATGTGAAAAGCCGCTCGCTTATATTAAACTGGATCATCAAGGTTCAGGTAAATATAAATTAGTTACTATTTTATCTGTATTGTAAAATATTGTATGTATAGCTGTTAGCATGTTAAGAATTTGTAGAAGAAATATTTCTATATTGTTACAACTAAATGATTGCTGCAAAATTGTAACTAAAATATTACTTTTAGTTTTAACAAATTTTTCTTTTATTTTGTTATAAGAAAGAGTACAATTAATTTTTTATTAATAAGTGGGCAATTCCATTTCAAACGGACCAGAGCTGGGGAGGGGTGGTGCATTGAGAAACTTGCTCATGTATTTTTTTTTAGTTTCTATAACTTATAACTAAAAAAAATTCTACAATTTTTTTTGTCGTTTTTTTAACTTAATCGAATTTTTTGTTTAAAATCCGCAATTTTAACTCAAAAAAATAAATTTACTAATGAAATCGATCAGAAATTTTCAGTAGAACCCAAATCTATAAGCCGCAAAAGCCATAAAACCATGTTTTTGTTCTCAGTGGGCTGGACAAAAAGGAGCATTTAAAAAAAAAAATTAACCGCCAAAGTTGACGTATTTTGATGTAAATTAAATGAAAAATATAAATATGTTCTGCGCATTTGGGTTTTAAGAGTCTAAACCTCAATTCAATTTGTTTCAACTTTGTTTTTTGGCTATTTTTACGACTTTTTCTACTTTTGTGGTTTGTAATGTTTGTATTCTTCGTTTTTCCTTGTGTTATAAAATTTAATTCCACCACTGTTTCTTTTTGCTTCCTTATGCCACCAGTGGATTTGTTTGCTGTTTTGTGTGTTTCTTGTTATTCCACATAATTGTTTAGTAGTTTTTAGTAAAATGTGTTTAAAATTGTTCAACATTTCTTCTGTATTATCTACGTCGGGTTTTGGTATACTGTTTATTAATTTTTTTATGCTGTTCAGCTATTTCTCTTTTGTATGTGTGTCTTTTAATCTGTCTATTCTATATTTGCAAAGTTGTTTGTTTTATCTGTTTTATTTTTATTTTTGCCATTGACAAGAAATTATGGCTTTTAATTTTATTACCTCTATTATTAATTTTTTGTTTCTACTTTTTACTGTTTAGTATATTTATGTATTTCTCTATGATTGAACATTGTGATTTTCAAACCATTTATTAGTAAGTATTAGTAAGTATTTTCTGATGTCGCTTCTTCATGACTGCTTATTATTTGTACAAAACCTTTTTGATATTTTCCACTCTTGCATTGAAATTGCCTATTATATATTTAGTTTTTTGTAGGTTTTTATACTGCATTTCTTTTGTTGCTTTAATTTTATTTTCACTCGGGCCGTATATTATTATTAAAATTGCTGTTATTATATTTGATTATTATTATTTTTTTATTCATATGTTTTTATTCTTTGATTGCATTCTCTATTTTATATTTTCTACTTTGTTATATATAAATATATAACTATTACTTAACTTTACTATTTCTTGTTTTTTAATTTTTGTTTCTGTTATGGCTAATATTTTTAATTTTGTTTATTCAAATTTTTTCACTTGTTCTGTTGTTTTTTCTATTATACTTCTTATACTTAGTTGTTTTTGTTTCTTAATTGTTTTCTGCAACTCTTTGTCTTTAATTTTTTTTTCTTGTGATTTTTTTTCTTTGCCTTCTTCTCTTTTTTTATGTGAGGTTTTTATCTATATTAGCTTGATGTTAGCGTAGATGAATCGAGAGAAAGGAAAAACGCCAAAGATTACAACCTAGACGCCTTGGAAACACTGCAGAACGTAAAGCTCTTTGGCTCGTTGTTATTTGGTACTAACAGCAACAGCTATTGAAGATCTCTGGAAAGGTTTAACTAACCAAGGAATCTTTGTTTGATCAGTTTACAGGAGAATTTAATCATTTGGATTTGGTTAGCTTAAGTCGTACGGCCCTTTTTTTTCTTCTTCTTCTTTGCGTGCCATGTCTTCCGAGGACGTCGGCGATCATCATTGTGATTTTTATTTTATTTGCAGCGGCACGGAACAGGCTTCTTAAACTGACACCATATCACTCTCTTAAGTTTTTCAGTCAGGAAGTGCGTTTTCTTCCTGGACCTCGTCTGTCTTGAATTTTGCCTTACATGACGTTTTGCAAGATACCGTACTTTTTACCTATCATAACATGTCCAAAGTATTCCAGCTTGCGTTTCTTGATGGTAAACATGACCTCTGGTTGCTTCTGGAGACGGGCAAGCACTTCAGTGTTTTGAACTCTGTTTACCCATTCGACGGTAGCACCACATTTCGAACGCTTCAAGTAGGCTGCACATTATGTTTTTTAAAGTCTACCATTCCATTCCGTAGTAGAGAACAGGAAAAACCACAAGAGCACCAAAACGAATACGTAAGGGTATTGACAAGTCATGAGGTGTAAGCACCTTCTTCGTGTTGCTAAATACTTCTTTAGCCTGCTCTATGCGGGACCTTATTTCTTGCATGCTATCCTACTTACTACTCAATAAGCATCCTAGATATTTGAAGCTGGAGACTTTCTGAATCTGTTGGTTGCCTGTGCTCAGGTTTGCTGGAAGTTCACCGTCGTTGTTAATAACCATAGCTTTGGTCTTGCTGATATTTATCTTGAGCCCTTTTTCTTTGCTTTTAACCACAATCTTATCCAGTAACGCCTGCAACTCATCAGCACTTCTTGCTAGTAGAACAGTATCGTCTTCATAACGCAAGTTGTTTATTACTTCTCTGTTAACAACAATTCCTTTCAGTGCTTTCGGTGAAAATTTGCTCAGAATATACATATAGCAGTGGAGAGAGGACACAGCATGCCTCACACTTTGCTGAATGAAAACATACTCGGTAGTCATGTCTTCAACTTTGACAGCAGCGATTGGGTTGTAATACAGATTTTTTATAATGCGGACGTCTCTGCCATCTAAGTTTATATTCTGAAAGAGTTTCCCGTGGTCAACACAGTCGACCATGTATTATTTTGAGGAAAGTCTTTAGCGTATGGCTTATTATTCTATTCATGCGGTAGTTTCCGCATGTTTTTGGCCACGTCTTCTTAAGTAGTGTGACAAAGACAGACTCCAGCCATTCACTTGGCATTTTTCCAGAAACATAGATGGCGTTGAAGATTCTTGTCAGCCTTTTTCTGTAGATTGGTCGTTGAAAAGCTTGAGTACTTTCGAATAGACGTCGTCTGGTCCGGCGTACTTTCCAGTTTTAGCTGCCTTGATTGCGTGAATCACTTCCGCGTGTGTTATTTTGGGCCCTTCACAGAGGTTGTCGCAAATGTTCACCTGCTGACGGTGGCTAGCAAAAAGTTTCTTGACATACTTCTTCACTCCTCCAGTTTTTTTTTGTTTAGGTCTAAGATAATGCTGCCATCCCTGTTTAGCAAAAGTGCCGCGTTCCGATTACGTTTTCTAATTCCAGCAGCATCTTAGATTTTTTTGTGAAAAGTGTTGTGTTTCGCATTTAGACTTTCGATTTTGTCACATTTTTTCAGAAAACTAGCTATACCTTGCCTCTTTTATTTTGCTTCTAATTTGTTTGTTAAGATCTAAATATTTCGGTTTATCATTCTTTAGATTCCGACTTAATTCTATTAGATCTAAGATTTTTTTTGTCATCCAAGCTTTTGTCATGCCCTTTCTTGACTGCTTGAGTTCTGTTCTGCTGATACTCACAATAGGTGCTTTCACTCAGCATGTTTTCGAAGTTCAGTGATTGTATAAACGAAAAAATGTATAGTTATGCGGAGTGATTGTATGGGAAGCAATTGCTTATAAAAGTAGATACAATCAATAAAAGACTGGATCATATTCAACCACCCCCATTCACTTTATCTAATATTCGGATGCGTTTAAGAAGTTATTAGACGCATAGAAAACGCTAGAGCCAATTTTGTTAAAATTTAAAAAAAACATCATAAATTGAAACCTCAGCTTAATCTTGAGAGTTCGTATGATCCGTTGCTATATTTTCTCAACGCTTTTAATCGGGATGGAAGCATGAACATTAAAGAAAAATAGCACAAAAAAACTAGAGGCGTTTGAGATTTGGATTTATTGCCGCATACTAAAGATACCCTGACGTAATACCAATGAAGAAGTCATGCGAGAAATGCATAAAGAAAAGGAACTGAACCTTACAATTAAAAAAAACGAAAGCTAGAGTATCTGGGACACATTACCATTCCTCATAGATAATAAATAAATTAATATTATGTTTCACTGAGCCTTATCAACATAAACACAAAACGCCAAATCGTGAGTAATCTACAAGATTCGTATTTCACGCGATCAAATTGTATACACCGAAGATCTGTAATTCTATCCAGGCTTCATACTACATATAAACATACATTTTTGCAAGTTTTGTTTCATTTTCATTTTATTTATATATTTTATATTATGTTGGAATTGCATTTTTCAACTTTTTGATTTTTTTTTTCAATTCTCCTGTTCTTTGTTAGTTTTAGTTTTTTAACTCTGTAACTCTTACAGTTTTTAGCTTGATTTCTATATCTTTCTCTTCTTAATATGGTATCTATTTGTTATCTTTCTATATCTCCCGGTTTTTTTTTGTGTATAATTTATTTATTTTTTATACAAAACTCTACTAGTTTTTCTTATCTCTCATTTTGTTTTTTCCAATCCTTGTTTTCTTACAACTCTGCATTTTTGCCTGTACAATTGCGTTTATGTGCATTATCATAGACATTTTCTACTTTGTCAAAATACGTTTTTTCAATTTTATTTAGCTTTGCTAATTCCAACAACATCTAATTTTGAAAGAGGTGGTAACGCTATGCTTCTATTACAAGAAACGTGTGTAAAAAGAGCTGCAGTACAGTTAAATCTTTACACAGGCAAGCATTGACATTTTTGGGGCGTTTTATTTGCATCAAATGACTAAAATAATAAACTTATTTTTTTACATAAAACACTCATTTATAATAATAATCATTTATTAAGTTTAAGACTTTTTAACTTTTCTATGCTTTGAACATTCCACACAGTCGTCGTAGTACATTTTTCATGTTTTTCTTCTTTTAAATCAGTGATCATTGTTTTCTTGCTCTCCCAGACTCCGTAGAGCGGCTTATTACCATAGCAATAAAGTAATATTCTGATCTTCTGGTCTGGTTTGTACTCTGGGATTTAATAATCACTCATGGATATTTTTCTGAGAAATAAAAGAATAATTTTTATTTGCTTTGCATCAGAAAGAATATTTAGTATAAAATATAATTACAGAATGCAGAGAACTTTATTTACTTGGTGTTATTGTAGCTCAGTTTATAACCGGTGTGAAATGCTATGAGTGGAAGTGGTGCAAAAATTCTGGATAATATGTACTAGATAATTGTTGGTTGACCTGGTATTGGGCAACAGTTAGAGAAGTCCCGAAGGCCGAATTCTAACTATCCAAGCTGTCTTAATTTTAGATTCATGTAGGTGTAAAAAGCTTGCTTTTGTGCACGATTTGTAGTAGAAGTGCAGAAAAACTGTTAGAAAAGTTTTGATAGCAGAATTCTAGCCGTTTTTCTACTCTTACGTAGACGTTGAGCTAAAGTTCAAGTGACTTGTGACAAAGTTTTAGTCTGGGAGTTAACCTGAGTTTTTTTTTTGTTTTATGGTTTTTACAGGTTTGCCAAAATTTGATACCAACGATAAGCCTCTTCTATAACATGAACATGGTATTTGTATTAACTTTACTCATTTTGAAGAATCAGATTTGATGCACTGTTTGTCCTTGATGATGTTTTTTCTTAAGAGCTGAGTTTATTATTACTTAGTGTTTAAAAACGGATTTTACTAAAAATCTTGAGCAATCCAGTGTCAAATTGTCCGATCGTTATTGGTACGAAGTCTTGGCTTTGTGTGGAAGTTGGGATTTGGAAGTCGTTGTGACAGCAATCCTCTGGTAACCAATTGTATTGGTTAAGCATTAATTCAGTTATATGTCGTAGTTCTTGAAGTCAACCAAGCATAATTTGAGAGACTCTAGATTTGCCGTGATGCATGGTTTTTAATTTGTTATTTGCGATAGTTTTTTTTAATGGTGGTCATTTTTGTTTTGTTCAGCTGTATACAAATCTTGTGTCTTTAAATATCTATGCTTGACAAAGATGGAATTAGAAATGACCGGTCTTGCGGTGTTGCTTTTACGTTGACATTTGTTTTAAATAATTCAGTTATTAAGAATAAAGTAACAACTGAATGGACAATAGATGTTGCTGATTGTGTTGTTGGTTCAATTTTTTTTTTTATAAAATGGATATATAACCGTTCTCAACAAGATTGCCCAAATACAGACAAGCACTATGTGCAATGATACCTTACTTTAAAGCAAGCTACTAGAATTGGACCAAAGTCAAGTTTTCCACTGCGTCTTTGTTTACTACCTGGAGTCACTACTCGACGTTTGGTGTATTAAAAAAATTTGGTGCAACACCTTATTTAATCTTATATCACACTGAGACTAAAAAGAAATAATAATTAACAAACGACAATTGATCGAACCTTTAAGAGTCGACATCTACGAGCGACTTCACCGACTTCAAAACTTGCGATGGCTGTTATTCCAACAACTACAAACTTTAAACCAATAACAAATAACTCCCAACTAAAGGGCACAATTGAAACTATTGTGTTCTAACCCCACAACAAATATCCTGAGAGCAAGAACCTAACATGGTTTTTGAACGATTCAAGACAAAAACGAGTAGATCCAGCCTTGACGTGCAAACCGTGATGTTTACCAATACTATTTTGATTGCACGTAGCTCTGAAGATCAAATACTATCCAAGATAACCCAAACTTAACTATGACGGTTAATACGACACACCTTAGGTTGCCTGTGGGGCCACACTAAAGTTACTTTCGAGCAGGAAAATAGCTTACAGGTTTAAGCTACGACGCTATGAACTATGAATAGAATGCTACATCGCAATGTAGGAAACTACAAAAGAAGTGGTGACCAAAAAAAAATCTGGATGTGTTAGATAGATTTGAAAAACTAGGCCAACAGACTCAAGCCAAACTACTAGCAAAACAATTGAAGTTGACATCATCAAGCAGATTGCCAACTTTGCATATTGCATCAACAACATATACAAAGAAACAGAAGTACTTTGTACCGCAAATTTACTTGCCAAATTAATGACGTAAAACTAGTGGAAGTAGTAGATATGTTCTTCCCGGAAGTCATAACAACGATGATTGCATCATCGACAATGAAATCTGCTTCACAGCCAAAGTCGATTCACTGAACGTGACAGAAAAAATCATGGCAGTAATTACAGAAGGAATTGGTTTCCAAATTTAGCAGTCAGCAACGACAACAGAAGAGATTTTCACACTCCTGAGCTTGTGGCTGATGAGATTCCAACATCTACATACCCCAAACCGGTATTTCTCTTATCAAATCAACGTAAATCTTTGTTCATAACTTGAGCGTAATGTTCAGTTCATAGTGCCGTAACACTAACTGCTTACAATTTGTATATTTACCTCATAAATTACCATTTTCTGCAAATTAAATTACATATAGATCAACAAGGTAACATGTTGATTGATTTTTTTGTATATGCGCATCAGTTATTAATACTAATAACAAAAATATTGTGGGTGCCTACACATACGATACTAACAGACATAGTGCATCTCTGTTTATTGCTATTGTTTAATGTAATAGGCTGTAATATTTTATTTTACAAGTAATTTCTTAATTGAACTAAATAAATAATTTACTTTTTTGTTTTATTCTAGGAACAACTTTACTTGAGCCCTGATGTATATTTTGTTGTCGTGCGTTTGTTTGATCATTTTTTGGCAAACATGTGTATCCCTAAAAACATGTACCAACTTCTAGCTATCACAATATCCTGGGTCGTCACCAAATTTTCCAATCCTCGAATAGTTAGAGTAAGTTACCTAACGAAACAATTAAAATTAAAATTACATTAACAATTTTGCAGATAAACGAGTTATTAAGACTATGCGGCAATGCTTACTCCAAAGACGATCTTATCAAAATGGAATTAAACATATTAACAGCATTTAATTTCAAGTTAAATATCAACGAACCGAGTAACTTTGTTCAATATTATTTGTTACACATGCAAGTTCCAATTAAGGTAATTACCTATTTCATTAATTCTTATTACTTAACAATTTAATTAATTTCAGCACCAAGTAAACTATTGCGTTTATTACATATTAGAAGCGTTTACATTATCACATCACTTTTCAACCATTCAACCATCGAAATTAGCAGCTGCAGCAATTTATTTAACAATGAAAACATATTATCCTAATGTTAATGTTTATGAAACAATAAACCATAGATTTGGTTATTATAAACCAGAAGAATTACGTGATGCACAGGATTTGATGATACATCAGTTGCATTTGTTACATGATTACCAATACAAAATGAGGGAACCTTTTGAAAAGTATAGCAAAGATGAATACAAAAAAGCGAGCGTTATTTTTATGCAAATGTTTGTGAAACAGATAATGTCGTAGTTTTATTTAATTTATTTTAAATTTGTGATTGTTAGGTTAAGAATTTTTATTGATAGATATAGTCTCAAAAGTGATTTTAATACTGGTTATAATAAATATTTTTAAGCATGATAATTAATTTGATTATTTTTGTATAAAATACTATCAAAACCTTAACTTAAGTCAAAAAATTATTATTATAGCATTCAATTTTATTGATTTCATGGATTTGCCGCATTTGTAATCGATAAATTTTTGGCAAAACAAAACAAAAAATTGAGTTTTGAAATGTTTAACTAACTTAACTAAAATTTTCTATATACTTTAGATATTATTGGTCATAGGAAGATAGGTTTATAATTAGTAAGATAATGGTTTGTTCATTTAATTACATTGTATTTGCTGTTATTGTTGATAAACAGTATTTTAATTAATTTAGTAACAAACATATGAATACAAATTATTTATTGATAATTTTATAATGCGTATTGTCATTATAAATGATTTTAGTGTTAATTTAATCATTTTAAATATCCACTGGAGTCATTGACATATCTACTCCAAACATTTCAACAGTATTCATGTCAAAGTTAGGAAAATCTATATCAGCTTCATCTCCAGCGCTTGTCTCGCATTTATTATATTTCTTTTTGATACTTTCAAATGTTTGCCCGGTACCTTCACGTTGACGATGTAAACATGCTAAGCTAGCATCTTTCATAACTTTTGCGTACATAGAAACACGTTGCAATAAACTTTGAAGATCAGTTTTATTCAAATAAATATCCAATTGTTGTGCTATCATAGTTCTTCTATAAAGTGATTCATCTAATTTTTGTTCTAGCTTTATTGTAGTATGGTCCAAAGCTTCATATCTGTCATCAACACAAAGTTTTTGAACATTATTGGTGAATTGTTTTAGTTTAAACAAATGGAAAGTGGAATCTAAATAACATCCAGATTTTTCTGGTTCTTCATTTATTTTAGAAACAATGTAAGTTAAACCTCCATTAATAACAGTGTTAACACTTTGTTGGTATTTAGCTGCTTCTAAATCGCATTCTTGTTTTATTTTTGAATGGAGGCTGCGGAAGTTTTCAATGCCTGGTATTACTATTCTTGAGTGGATATAGCCTAAAGTCTAAAAATAAAAGTATTGGTGGTGGGAGATGTTTTATTATGATATATTAAATAAAATCAGTAATTATTAGATGTAGAGAAATTAAAAAAATACTTACTACTATTAATATTATAAAGAGTTTCATTTTAGAATGACTTATAACCAGTAAGAATATTATATGATTGAAATATTTTCAACAATTAATTTTATGAACAATGGTAAATTTGTTTAAAATTTGTTTTGCTTCAATGGTTTTTATTATAGCAATCAAACAATAGCTTGCCGTTAGTAAAAATAACAGATATGGATTTAGTTTTTGTTTCATAAAGAATAAAAAATATGTTTGCAAATATATTAAATTTATAATGTACGAAGGTAGAGAACACTTTTAGCTAGAATCTTGTTGAAAGTAGTCGTTGGCAGATATGTCTACGCAAACTATTCATAAAACGGTTTATGATTTGAGATAGTTCTAGAAATAATAACAATATTTTTTTACTTGTGTTTATCCACTTTTACATTTGCGTTGGTATATTTGACGGCGTTGATGTATATCAAAACAGATACAATCTTATTGATGTTTTAAAGATAATAACATTGATTTTGAAATTGTATTAGATTTTGAGTTGGTATCTATTGAGTCGTTATGACTACAGATCTCTATGCTAATTTTTGGATAGCAATTGTAAAATAGTAAATATGAAGTGTTGTGAGTGCTGACTGCTGAGGCAGCAATCTAAAATTTAAGATATCTGTCTTTAATGTTAAGCTAGCCGGAATAACCCCCTAGGCTTGTTAATGGTTGGATTTGGGGGTTATTGGAAATTTGTCCAAAATCTAGAAAAGTTTGGTTTGGTTGTGTTTTGATGGTGCTAGTTGGGTATTAGTTCGGTTAAGAAGGGGTTGTGTGGTTTAAACAAATTTACACACTATAGTTTAGGGGTTGCACTGTTTTGCGGTTTTTGCCAGAAAACCTCAAGTTTTTGCAACTAGCACAATGGATAGTCTGTTTAAAAAAAAAGCTTATGTTGGTGTTTCTCCTAAAAGCGTAACGCACTGAAATGTCGCGGTAAGGCTGTTTGGTTCACAGACTAGCTTGTCACCTAGTAACAATGTCTTCCAGCGGTAGTAATCAGCTACTTTGCTCTAATCATTTAGCAGCTAGGCTTTGTTTGCGTCTTTGGTTTATTGTTTTATTTCCAATGCAATACTTAATCTTAATATTGCGTTGTTGAGAGTAAGAGGCTTGTGGTTGACCCGTTTCCTGCAGTCGGCTGTCCTGGTTTTCTTGTAGTTTTGCGTTTCTGCTTGTAGCTCCGGGTTACAGCAATATTTGCTTTTTAGTAATAATAATAATAATAATAATAATTTATTGGTGTAGTAACATACAGTTTTTCACAGGTCAGATAAGTATAAATTTAATAACATGCAGATTGGGCACTATTTTAACTGGGGTATCTTAACTAAATAATAATGTAAAAAAAAAAAAAAACCTTACAAGCTAAAATATGCATTAAAATTAAAAGTAAGATAGTCTTCCCAACTATAGAATGATTTCTCATTCATTAGGGACTTAATAGTAATTTTAAAATTTGGCAACGGTAAACTTTTGATAGCATTAGGTAAGACATTAAAAAACTTGATTGCATAATATTTCTGGCTGGTTTGAGATCTAACTAATCGGAGAGCTTGAGCACATACATTTGCTTTGTTCCTTATGTTATGATCATGCACATTTGAATGTGTTACATATAAGTGCATGTTTTTTTTAATATATAATAAGCATTCTAGAATGTATAGACATGGCACTGTTAGAAGATAAAGTAGTTTAAAATATAATTTACAGTCATCTCTGTAACCAGCGCCTGCTATACGAACCGCTCTTCTTTGTAACGCAAAAACTCTATGTCTAATATGAGAGTGACCCCAGAGTAAAATACCATACATAATGTGACTTTGTATTAAAGAAAAATAAGCATTTCTGAGAACATCTTTATCTACTTGGAAAGCTAAATTGCGCAATAAAAACGTGTTTTTGCTCAATGTTAACGCAAGTGCGTCTCCTTGGTTTGACCATGTTAGATGGGTGACAAGATGCAATCCCAAAAATTTTGTATTTTTGGCATTATTTACTGATTGGCTCTTTAACGTAGTAGTAGGTTTCTCTTAGGGTTATTTAGAATAATTGTTTGTCAAATAGCGCAGTGAGTGTCTGTTGTCTTATAATGATATTTTTGTTTGACAATAACGTCTTAAAATTTCATTCTGGTAAATTATAGAAAATTGTTACTTAGCAGAATCTTTGGGTATCTAAAGGAGTTTTATTGGCGGCACAGGTCTTTATATTTGCAAACGTAAAGCTTTGATGTCCTTACAAACTCCAGGTCAGTGGTAACTACAAAATGTTGCAAAATCTGTTTACTCTGCTTGTGGCCAAGTGTTGATGTTATGATCTTAGCGCATTTCATTTTGCTGCATATCTGCTGATTTTGCTAAGTGGTCAAAATCTGCGTTTGTGTAAAATAGTTTGCTTTTAGTTGTCAGTTTATAGTTTAGGTTTCAGATTTTTATTTCAGACTCAATTTGTGAGTAATAAGAACTGTTAGTCTCATAAGTAAACGTTGTACTTTTTAATAGCCTAAATAATTTATGTTTGTTATTGCGTTAACAATTTTTGGTTTTATCAATTGGAAATTGGAGAAGTTAATAATCCGTTTGCAATATTTTTCATTTTGGAAGAGTATTGCTCGCATGTTAATATTACAAGCGTATGTTTGTAAAACTAGTCGGAGCCTAGGTTTTGAATGGTTTAGTACCAGCGAGCGGTTGCATTTAAGGTTGAATATAAGACGAAATAAAACAGTTTGTGCAGAATACTCAACCGCGTGGTTTTATTTTCACAATAAGTTATGGACTCAGAATCAATGTTTCTTTAATTTAAAAATGTGCTTGAAAGTAAACGCAGTAAGTTGCATGATGACAGTAAATTACATTTCTAGTGTGCCAATATTAACAGGTCGAAAAAATTATAGTGAGTAGACATTTGCAGTTGAAAATGTTATAGTGCTCGAAGGCCTTTCGAAGTACTTAATAGGCACGCGACTGATGAAAAAAAATTGCAAAAGCAAAGATCAAACTCATTATACAAACACGTGCGTGATGCAGTGATGGCCCAGGATGTGTGGACAAAGTTGCAGGTTTTGTACGATGACATAGGTTTTACTAGGAAAATTGGGCTTTAGTGTATGGTGATTGCATTACGACTGGAAAATTACAAATCAATGGAATCCTACGTAAGTCAGGTGACTTCAAAATTGATCAAGAATGGGTAATGTCCTTTTTATTATTTTTATTTTATTTTTATTAGCCAATGGTAATGACAATCAAACAAAGTTGCTAAACATGACGGAAGATGACAGCAGCAGTGCCAGATCAAACGCAGGTCACCAAAAATACTTCAAGAACAGTGACACCAACTTTGAAAAGAAGAAGAAGAAATGAAGTACGTTTTGACATTATTGGATGTAAAATCTTCAACAGACTGGGAGTTCTGATAGCAGAAGAAAATTTGCAAGGTAATATGTACAAGTTAAATTTTATGAAGTCATGGAAACATCTGGCATTATTGTTTTGAACGTTTAAATTACACGGACTTGAAGCTGATGAAAGATGGAACAGTTGAAGGCTTGAATCTCAAAGGAAAATTTAGCGTAATTAAAGTTTGTAAAGTGTGCTGTGAAGGTAAACAAGCCAGACAGCTTTTTAAACACAAAGAGACTAGAGCATCCTCAGTGAAGGTAACATCGTTGTGTGGCTCTAAACACTTAATTCTTGAAGATGTTTATAGCAGATTAACTTTTGTATATTTCCTCAAAACAAAAGATGAAGCAAAATTTAAGTTTTTTGTAGAAAACCAGCAAAGGTTTTTTGAACAGAAGATGGTGAGTTTTGTAATTTTTTTTGAAAAAAATTTAGGAAGATATGGAATTATTCACCAAAAAACAAACCCATATACTCAACAGCAGAATAGGATGTCTAAAAGGTTGAACAATTTTTGGGCAAACACAGTGAACATCGCAATATACTTACAAAACCGCTCAGTAGTCACAGGTATTGGTAATAGCACACCTTACGAGATATGGACAAAGAAAAAACCAGATGTAAGTAACATTTGCATATTTAGTAGTGAAATTATGGTTCATGTTCCCAAGGAAAATAGGAAGAAATAGGACAAAAAAACAGAAAAATTATTTTAATGAGATTTAATGAAAATGTAAAGGGTTATAGGTTATACGATCTAATAAGCAACCGATTTATCATCATCAAAAAGTTACATAATATAATTGAAATATTGAAACAGATTCAGTAGTGATTAATGAAGACAAACTATCTGAGGAACAGGATAAATATCCAGTTATAACTGTTGAAAAAACCGCTGATAAAAATTATGTACCATCACTCATTATAGGAGCTTCAAGTACAATTCGGAAATCAGAAAAAAAAAGAAATCATTTGAAAACTACATCATATACATGTGCGCTGAAGAACAACTTGTAATTAAAGATCCTTTTACAATTGAAGAAGCACTATCAAGACCAGATAGATAAAGTTGAAGACACACACCGTCCCACTTTCTTGCAATGCAAGAAAAAATTCAGAGTTTTGAAGAAAATGATGCATGGTCTTTAACAGATTCACCAAAAGAAGGAAGAGTAGTGAATTTTAAGTGGGTTTTCAAAAGAAAGTGGGACAGTGTGGATCAAGTGCGGTACAGGGCTAGTTTAGTAGCACAAAGTTTTAAACCAAGGGAAGGTGTTTGAAGAAAGTTTTGCGTCTATTGCAAAGTCATTGCAAGTAACTATATAGAAGTAAAATATCTTAGTTCCGATGAAATGACTGCAAATTCTTTTGACCAAAGGTTTCAAATGCAGATGCTAAAAAAGTCCCGTAGCTGTTTACGGTTGGTTGGGTATAGTTTGTGACGGCTTCTTGTTTTAGGCGCGTACACTTGCTCGCGGCTGCTCTTTAGTCGGCGCTGAGCGTGAGTTGAAATTGCAAATATCTTAAGCAGGCCTGGGCGCCATCCAATTAATAAATTGACAAAAGGATTGAGATGAATAAACCAAGACAACTAAATATCATTACTTAAATATATATATATATATATATATATATTAAATATCTTAAAGAATGCAAATTTAATTAATCAGCCAGATTAAAGCTAAACAAAATTTAAACAACTTAAAGGATTTATACATGCGAATGATATTCCCGTAATATAAGCAAAAGCAAAGCGTAATTAATAATTAACAAATCTAAGTTACATTAGCCAAGCCTTCCGTCTAAATGCATGACGGGGGAGGGGACGTACTTGTAACGGTTGACGGTTATACTGTGCCGGAATCGTATTTTTCTCCTTCTCAATTAGCCATTCGATTGATTGGAACACCCATCAGGACATTTATTGACTTCTAGGATAGGGATGTATGCATATCTTGGCTACTGCATTCACCAAGGCTAATGCGTGCAATCTTAAACACGTGGTATGGTAGAAAATTCTGCTTCTGCTTCATTCGGCCTCATCAACGTTTCTTGCCGCGGTAACAACCATTTAATAGAGGAAGATAAGAAGGGATTAATTAATGAAATGTTGCCCTGGCTGGCTTTACATTCTAAGTAAAAAAAATATTTTTAAACAGCATAAGCTGGGAATATCATCGACACCCTTAGTATATTGATATACGATTTAGTTTACAAAAAGAGGAAAATGAAGAATAAGTTAAATAGGGTACCATCACCACTTACTTGTATATACTTTAATCCAAACATGCACGTGGGCCCTGCCACGTTTTACGACAATTCGGACATATAACCCTACACCACTTTTAATTAAATTTACTACACGTTAAACACATTGTGCGGATAATGTAAAAGTCTCAAACGATAATTCAATAAAAAGACGAAACACTATTCCTTTTACATTATCCCCACAATCTCACGATTCTACGGTCCACGGGAAGAGAGCCTTTTCTCTTCCTGGTACCTATGCTCTTTTCTCCGTCTTTCAAAAAGTTTTTCCGTTAAACGCACGCATACGCGCGGCGCAATAACAATTTGATTCAAAATAATAACCTTTTTATATTCAATCTTTACATTTAAATATCGAAATTAAATTATATTATTTCTGAACGTTACAAGTTGTGGGTTAATTGTAGGTGGTGTTTAAATGGCAATTTTTTTGCGCAATAACTAAGCCAACATGTTGTTTAATCTAAGACAAATTAGCCAATGCACCTTGTTAAAACTTTGACCATTAACTTCTAGAACATAACTAAGCATTTTTAAAACCAAAAGGAATAATTTTAAAATAATGTAATTGTAGGTTGTGAAACATAAGCTGTAGGTACATGTTATAGGAGTAGGATCATGGAAAAGAAAGCCGTTTTATTGTCCACCTTGAAACGCGTTTTTTAAATTTTTTTTTATGATAACCACGGACAAGTAGCAGTTGGTATTAAATGGTATGATACTGTCTTTTAAGAACAACTTGCATTTTTGCTTGTAAATCAACAATTTTTTTTAACATTGTACGCATACGATCGGCTGTGTGTCGGAGTGATGTTGATTAGTTTGATGCAATGAGTCGCTGTTGGTGAAAATGTCTTTAAAAACCCAGGACGGTTGGAGAAAGCGTGTTGTAATACGTCTACGGGAGGTAGAGTGTGATGGTATGACCAGTTTTTGCTTGTAGTTGAGGTGGCGTAGTTCTTGTCAAGCCAAACGTAGTAGAGACTAATTTTGTGTACATAGTTGAAAAGTTTGGGTCTGGTAATATAAGCAACTTAGCATGAGTTTTATTAGCAATGTTAGTAAAATGCTAAATATAAGTCCTAAAGTTTGGGTTTTAAATTTTTTTTATTTTTAAAATCTGGCATTGTATTTGGTAAATTGGTTGGAGTAAAGTGCTCTAGTCATATAGCATCTAGAACAGGTTCTCTTATGCGTAAAGCTCACACTCAAGGGAGCTTTTGCAGTCTAGGTGTCTAGGTGTGAGGTTCTCAGGTATTCTATGAATTTGTAACGGTTTCTGAGGTGCGTTGGCAATTTGCTAGCTTCGCGTTTTAGGTTCTAAACTGAGGTATTGATGAAAGTTGTCGTTCAGTGTGTTTTGGGTCCGGTAGTAAAGCTTGTCTCCGGTCTAGTTTAAAGCAACAAAGTGGTCCTGGGTAAGTTTAAAAACTATCCAGTTTTATCGATTATTGTTTTCTTTTATCTCTGCTGCTTACAACGCATAGTAGTAGATTTAACTATACAAATACTATCTAAAAGTGTTGTTGTGCAAACTTGTCAGAAAAGAGTTGGCAAACCGTAAAAACATTAACTTAAAATTGAGGTACAGTATTCCGGTTGATTAAAAAAAATATATTTTTACTAAACTTGTTAAACCAGCTGCCACGTCTAAGACAAAAATTTGTTATTAAAGGACACATCATATACCAATGGAAACACTAATATATTAAAAGAAGATGAGACAAACTATTTTATTTAGCGGCACAGGTTGTTGAGTTTTGCAAGTTTTGTAGAACTTAAAATATTTCAAAATTAAGATACGACACAAACCAACTTTTTAGCAAAATAATAAGGTTTCAAGCAAAGCAAAGCAATAGCTTGTTGTCGATGTTAAAAACGTCATATTTGACGTCTACAATATTAGTTTTTAGCAAGTTTTGGCAAAGTAAGAATTGCAATAAGGTAAGTAAAGGCTTTGCAATAGATAGCAACGGTGGATGTAATTTTTTTCACATTTTTTACGTTGTTTGGTGGAGTGTCGTATTCTTGTTTGCAAAACATTTAGTGCGGTCACTGTTGTTGTTGTTATAACACTAACGTCGTACAACACAAAATAAGCAATTGTTTTTTTTTACTTTTTGTAAATGCGTCTGAAATAATAACAACTACCTTAAATGTAACTTTAGCACTGGACCGGACGGTGTTCCATCTATGCTGTTAAACCAATGTATTTATTCAATTTCTATGCCATTGCACTTACTTTTTGAGGCTTCTCTTAATGAAGCCAAGTTTCCTTCAGTTTGGAAACAAAGCTACATTATGCCTTTACATAAATCTGGAGCTAAGGAGGATATTACTAATTATAGAGGTATATGCATCCAGTCTGCTATTCCTAAGTTGTTTGATCAAATTGTAACTGGTCAAATACAATGGATGTGCAAAAGCATTTTAGTGGAACAGCAACATGGGTTTCGCGAGGGTCGTTCTACTCTTACAAATCTTCTTTGTTACGAAAATGATCTTTTGAATGCCTTTCAATCAAGAGTTCAAGTAGATTCTATTTACACAGATTTTTTTAAGGCTTTTGATCGCGTTAATCATAGTATTTTGATTGCTAAGCTTCGGGCTTTGGGTTTTCATGAATCTGTTGTTGCGTGGTTGTCGAGCTTTTAGGAAAATCGTACACAGTGTGTGAAAATTAATAACTTTTTATCACAACCAATTGTTGTTCCTTCTGGGGTTCCTCAAGGATCTCATTGTGGACCAATTCTGTTTTTACTCTTTATTAATGATCTTGTTTATTCTATTAATTCTTCGTCTTATCTTTTATTTGCTGACGATCTTAAAATTTATAAAAGAATATCATCTATCGAGGACTGCATTAGTTTGCAAAATGATTTAGATTCTGTTCATTCATGGTGTCTTATTAATAACTTGTTGTTTAACGCAAATAAATGTTTTTCGATAAGCTTCAACAGAACTTTAAGTAAAGTATCGTTTGACTATACTATCGATAATAATGTTTTGGAGCATGTTACACAAATAAAAGATTTGGGCGTAATTTTTGATTCAAAACTAACTTTTGTTGAGCATATGAACTATATGTGCAACCGTGCTATGAAAATGTTAGGATTTGTTTACAGAATGTCTACTGACCTATCTCCTAGCACACTCAAATTACTTTATTGCGCTTTAGTATGTTCTCATTTAGAGTACGCTCCGTCAGTTTGGTGTCCATACTACAGTGTTCATATATGCAATATAGAACGTATTCAAAACAAATTTTTTCGTTTATTATCGTACAAATTAGGCATTTCATCCGAAAATTACGATTTTAACCTCATTGCATTGCAATATAATCTTCCGCCGCTGAAAATTCGGCGCAAAAGAGCCGATTTATCATTTTTACGTGGACTAATGATGTCTGAGATTGATTGCCAAGAGCTACTTGTAACTCTTTCATTTCAAGTCCCCAACAATAATCGCCGAACCAGACAGTCTCCATTATTTAGAGAATCTATACATTCTACCAATTATGGATTTAATAATCCAATTGGTAGAATGTGTAGAATTGCTAATAGTTTCTCTAATAATATTGATTTATTTTGTGTTTCAAAATGTAGTTTTAAGTGTCATTTAAAATGTGTTGATGAATAATTTTATATTTTGTTTTTATTTATGTATACTTTTTTCCATGCTTTTATTTTTCAATATTCTTTTATATATTTTTGTGTAATTGTAATATTGTTTGTAATTCATCGTTATTTATGTATATAATGATGTAGATGTAAATGGTTTTTGTATATACCGTGAATAAAGTATTATTATTATTATAACTAACTTGTTTACAACATATTTTTTGGACACCGTTAATAGTAGCTGCCTTAAACCTCTTTTAAAGTCAAATCAGCCGCTTTCAACATTATTTGTAAAGAGCTAACAATAACATATAGCGTCTGAGCAGAACCATCTTCAAAGATGATATTTGACCCAAACGTTGCAAAAGTAGGAAAAACTACCCCAAGAAGCAATGTAAGAACCATGCCTTGCAGAAGGCGGTTTCTATATAATCACCAAATGTTAACTAATTACCCGGCAGACAATTTAAAGTGTAGTTTTACTACGTGCTGTGTCTAGGAGCTACACTACCAACGTTTTTAAACCTGCTGAAGCATTAACAGTTGATATTTTTTTGATACACTTTTATTGGCAAGTACTACCTAATTCATTCAAATTGACGAAAACTGTTAAAATCAATTTACTGACCAAAACAAAAAACTTGACTATATTGTGGTCATTCAGTATGAGCCGGAGTAGATTTGTCTTTGTTTAATACAACTTTTAACCACTTTTACCAAGGAAAAGAAATAAAAAAGAAGAGACACATCAACTATTAGCTAAATCAGGAAGTGCTGTGTTGACACTATATTTATTGTTATAAATAGCAAAAACGATGTAACTCATAATTTGTCATAAGCAAAATCTCAAACAAAGATTTATAGTAGGTTACACCACGTTCTGGGCAAACCTAGAATTTAATGTTAGTAGTGCAATTTTTACTCAAACTATTCTGGAGACAAAAATGTGTAGGTTTGCTTTGTACATTTTTACAATATGTTTTCCAATAGTTTCAGTTGTTTTTTGTATAACATTGTTATATGCTGTAAGGCTAGTTTTATATGAAACTCAGTCACCAATTCTTAGCAGTATAAAATAGTTTTTTAGTGCTAGCTCATGCTTTGCCAAGCTTATTCAATTAAGCAGTCTTTTTAGCCATAATCTGGTTGTTGTCTTGGCAAACTAGGTTCTTAAGTTCTTTAGCCACAAAATTCTTTTTCTTCCTGCAGCTCTTATTCCTAGCACTTTTCCCTGTAAAATGACCTGCAACAGATGATATCTGTTTCTCATAATATGACCTAGGTGTTTGAGCTTTTTTATTTTTACATTAGCTAGTACTTTTTTTTCCTTTTTTATTCTACAAAGAATTTCAATATTTGTGACCTGGTCTGTCTATGGCATCCTCAGCATTGTTCGATAAAACCACATTTTAAATGTCTCCAATTTCTTACTTGTAGCTTCCATTAATGTCCAAGTTTTAACTCTATAGAATAAAACAGAAAATACGTAACATTGCAGGAATCTTATTTTAGTTTGTATAGTCAAGTTCTGATTTTTAAACATAGAACTCATTCTATTAAAAACAGCCCTGGTCTTTTTGATGCGGAACTTTACCTCATGCAAATGGTCCCACTGATCATTTATTGTGGTACTGAGATATTCATATTTCTGTACTCCTTCAATAGGTTGGTGGTTGATTAATATTTTACATTTTGTGATATTGTTTTTGCTATGTCCATTAGTTTTGTTTCCAGTCCTTGTTTTTGACTGCTTTTTGTCACTCTATCTATTAGCAGTTGTAGATTCTTCTAATTGTCTGCAAATATTACAGTGTCGTCTGCATAGCAAAAATTATTTAGCCTTTCTTTGTTTAACGCAATTTCTACGTCTATGTCTTCTAGAACCTCTCTAAAAATGTATTTCGAGTGTAAATTGAACAACAGCGGAAACAATATACACTCCTGTCTTACTCCACGTTGAATCTTTGTCTCTTCTGTGTTCCCTCCGTCCAGTCTTACGGAAGCATTTTGGTTCTAGTAGAGATTTATGATTATTCTTAGATCTTTTTTGTCTAGACCAATGTTTTGTAATATTTGTACAACTCTATGATGTTTAACCCTGTCAAAAGCTTTCTGGTAGTCAATAAAACATGCATAGATGTCACAATTCATATCTTTACATCTTTGGATAAGCACTTGGATGCTAAAGATAGCTTCTCGTGTGCTCACTGCATTTTTGATTTCAAACTGTGTGGGTGATACTTGTTCCTCACATTTTTTATATATTCTTTGGTGAATGATCTTGGGGAATATTTTTAGTAAGTGGCTCATAAGGCTCATTGTTCTGTAATCACTACACGAGCTGGCTCCAAGTTTTTTGGGCAAAATAATAAATTCCAATTGTAGCCATTTGTTAGAAATTGTATCCGAGTTGGCTTGTTCATTGTAGGAACTTGCGGCTTTGCCGTTTTTCATTACTTTTATTGCAGATTCAACCTCTCCTATCATAATGCTCGATCCAGTTCCTCCACTTGTCTGTGGAGAATCAGGTCTGTTGTCCTAAAATAGTTGTTCCACATAGGTCTTCCATGTTTTTTTGATTTCTTCTTGGTTGGTAATGATTTGCCTCACATTCTTGTACTTCCTCTGATTTTTCTATGAACATTAACACTATCGTATTTTTGTTGTAAGGTCTCTATATCATCGCATGTTTCTTTGGCTTGTTTTTCTTTTGCTTCTTTTATTTTTTTCTATTTTTTTTGTGTATGATTTTATATATACTTAAGTTAATTTTTACACTTTTCCTCTTTTCTATAATTTGTAGGATTTTGTTAGTAATCTATGGTTTCTTTTTGTCAACATCTGGTTTTAGAAAACCTTTTTTAATATTTCCGACTATTGTGTTCAGTTTTGTCGAATCCTCAGGCCCGATTCTCAGTTCTTTGTTTAGATGTTCCTCAACTTGAGTTTTTATTAGAAGATCTTTCATTCTCTGTAGGTCATATCTTTTGTTATTTTTCATGTGCACCTTTTTTATTCTTGCTCTAAAGACACATACTACAAGGTTATAGTCAGATTGTATGGGTTATGGTACAATAAACTCAATAAATTACTTTATAGTCTACAAAATGAAGCAACACAAATGTAGAAGGATACATACAAAGATTTTACTGCCCTTAACTACTTCAGACTGAATATTTTGAGTATGCTTTAGACTTCAGTAAATGCTACAATAAAGAAAAAGAAATGTAGACTATGAATAATATAGATTATTGCTCCTGGGTAAGTCTTTTCTGATATGCAGCTATTTCTATATCTTTTGTTTACAAAAATATAATCGATCTGGTTTTTTATTCTATTTTCAGGTGAGTCTTTTGGTGATACCTACGTATATAGCCTTCTGGGTAGAAGTGTAAAAAATATATTTCTTACTAATATTCTTGTTTTTCTGCAAACATGCTTAGCATATCTCTTCTCACATTTCTTTCTCCGAGCTCGAAGGCACCTATAGGTTTGCCCTGTTTTCCACTTTTGCGTTGAAATCTCCCATTATTATTGTTATTTCTTGTTTTAAGATTTTTCTTAGTACATATATGTATAAACTGAAAATAAAATTTATCTATCTATATATCTAAAAAAATGTTCATTTGTTCTGAGCTGGCATTTATCTGTAGTATCATAATTCTTTCCGATATTGGTACAAAAATTTTAACACATTTCGCGGCTTGTTTGTAGACATATCCCCTACTCTATATTTCTGTATTTGTTCTGCTTGAGTAATATATTCAGTGTTCGTTAATATCAGAATATCTCCGCTGTGGAGTTGGATTGGGTTTGGGTAATTGATTTTATACCTTTGTTTTTCATTAAAGTATATTTGATTGTCTACTTCTTTAGACATTGTAATTTAGTTGCCAGTTGTGATACTAAAGTTTTATCGATGATATTCGATTCGATTTGGTTGAAGCAACATGATGGAGCTACAACTACTTTGCATCACCAATTAATATTTTAATGTTTTAATATGTATAAATACTTGCTATTTTGTTAGTTGGAATTACATTTCAAATTAATAAATTACTGCCCTGCTCTGCCTATATTAACATCTATATTGTTTCAATTTTATTGATTTTGTAACAAAAACAAACAATAGTCTATTGTATTCAATTAATTGATATCGAGTTGAACCATTTAACCAACAGCTCACACATTTAAATAGCTGTTTGTGCCAACATGGATCTCATTGTTGGTCTTTTTGTGGTAAGTATAGATTCAAATTAATTAAAAATCTACCTATACTTGATATAATTTTAGGTATTTAATCTGATTATAAAAATCCACTGCTATGATGACCCAATACGGCAAATTCATAGCGAATTAAAACAGGATCTAGATGCCATAGCCGAAACACAAAAAAAAATTATCGATAACAAACTCGATGATATAGAATCCGGCATCAATCAACAAATTATTAATGAAGACATTAAAAATACTTGCTCATTAGAAGCATCTTTTTCTATTTTTAAATTGCGTAAAATAAATAATGACTTGAATTTATTATGCGTAGAACATGGTATCAATGCTTTGGAACTAACAGCATCATTTATGAAAAAATCGTATGATTGGCATGTATACAAAAGCGATTTATATGGACCTGCTATGGATATTAGAACACTTCATATGCCTAATTTAGAAATGTTGAGTAGTAGAGTGAATTATGCTAAGACAGCTAAAAAACGGATATTAGTTTGTTTGTGGAAGCAAATTAATAATATCTATTCAAATATACAAAAGATACCAACGAATTATGCTGATTGTGTAAATTATCCGGAAGATACCTTTCCTACATTTAAAGAACTTACTTCAGTTTGAAAGTAAGCTGTCAGATTTTAAGATATAAATAAATCAATGTTTAGTGACTTCTTATTTAATTTAAAAAACCTATTTAAGTTGATATTGAAAATTTATTTTAATATATCATTGTATACTACTTCTATTACAGTTTTGTTATACTAGTTGCATAGCTTACATTACCTTTCTTCTTTTGTTTCAACATACGATTTGTTTGCAAACCGTTCAAACAATGCACACAAACTTACTGTGCATAAAAGATTGAGTGTTTGAACGGTTTACAAACCTTCCAAAATCTAATACTCATTTTTTTTAATATAATAATTTTGTATACAATATATAATATATCGTCATCTTGAAGAAAAAAATCAAGTTTTGTTTATAGTTTTTGTATTATTAAGATGTATGTTAGTTTTTGAAATTATTTTTAAATTAATATTTTAATAATAATAATGAATCATTTTTCTAAACAAAGTTTTGGCGCAGTGGGGTTTTCCCCCAATGTGCTATTCACAACTTTAAATGATAATTTACATATAAAGGTTATCAATACTGATCTTTCTGAGTAATTAATTATCAAATCATGTTTGTATTGATTAATTTCCTCAAATATGTGTACTGCACTTTTACATAAACACTATGATTCAAACAGATTTGAACCATGAAGACCTATGATCTATTTAATCACGCTAATCCGCTGGGGACCTGATAAAATATTTATTTATAAGAATATAAATAATATTTGCATTACTTAATGTAATTCAGTATACTTTTTTAATTATTTTTGCAGTTTAGGTAGCATCAAAATTGTAATTTATTTTTTCAATCAATTTTATAAAATTTGTGCTGCTATTCTCGAAGTCAGACAAAGGAGTTTTGCACTCAACTCTGCAATTTTGCGCACTATTTTGTGTTATTCTTGAACAGACAAACGAAATGTTCTAACAAAGTCAAAGTTCTATTAGCAAAAAGTTTTCTTTTTTATTGGCAATTGAAAAAACTGTTATATTTTTGCCATAGTAGCGCTTAAACGTTTAACAAAAATTTTACAAATTGTATTGTTAGTTTTTGGTTTCTTACGTAAAATGTGTTCGATTTTTTTCGATATTTCTACCGCGGATAGCAGCTTATAAAAATATATAAAAAAACCATTTTTAAAATTTTTCTGGAACGATAACTTCTAGGTAAGCCAGGATGTAAAAAACCACCGACCCCGATAGGTGTTCTGCAAAAACAAAAGTTTAAGAGTCGCGTGGTTTTTGTACAAGAATGAAATGAAAGTTCAATTTTATTAAAAATAAATATATTTTTTTTTTATATTGAATAATACTACTTTTTTTAATATAAAATTACTTACGGCAGAAAGCACTTTCTGCTAAAACGGTTTTTTTAGAACCAAAAAACTAAATTTTTATAGATTTTTATATCGTAAGCAAACAATAGACAACGCGCAAGATATTGAACAGTAGAGGTCCAAGATGTGACCTTCATAAAACACCCGACTTAGCATCAAATAGTACTAAAAAACGCACTGACCGATGTGCACAAATTAATATCTGTCGGATAAATAAGATAAAATTTATAAACTCCAAACCAACGTAGTTTTATAATTAGTAACTTATAGTCAACAGATCCTCACTAAATTCTGTCAGGATTTAGACCGTAATTCTCTCAAATGTTTAATTTCTAGCTTAAGAATGATTTTATCGTCGTCAATCTGAACTGGGTTTTTGGGTACTGGTACTAGATTTGGCTACTACTCTGTCACTGTTACTTGACGTTTGGTTTATTGTGACTGTATTTCTTTTACTGAGTCAGCGTTCTGTTGGATGAACCAGGAGCAGTACACTTAGAAGAGTTTTTATGCCTATCTCAAGGAATATTTTGTTTTAGCGTCCACCTACCTTTCTAGTGTAGACGGTGATGCTAGCGGGGTAGTCCAATTTAACTAATATATACTGGGTGTGTATGTGTACTTAAAATAACAAATCAAAAAAATTATAAAAATAAATGTGCTTCTATTACCTTTACGGTCTTACGGAGCGGATTTCTGATTTCTTTAATATGGACATGCCATAGCTTTTGGTATTTCGGCTTTCAAATCATAAACCGTAATAGCGATAAAACTTTTGTAATTAGAAAAGGTCTATTATACTTGGAAGCTAGTTTGGCCTTTTAGCTGCCAACGAGAGATTATGCAACTTTTTTATTACACGGTCTCCTATTTTTATTACACAATTTTTTTGTTAGCGGTTGTAGTAGTGGGCCTGATGGTAGCTAAGTTAACCGTTCTAAACTCTAGTTCTAAAACTTTTAAAATCTGGCTTTGAATAAGGGTTGACCTATTTTTAAAATTTTGGGTTGTAACTCTGTTGCGTCGCTTGGAAACAACATAACTCAAAAACTCTGGCAAAAAAAATTTGTTGCAGTCTGTTTTTTGGTGTTGATAGCATACTTCAATTTAAGCAGAAACTGGTCCCACTGTGGATGCTTAATTGTGCAATAATGATCTTAACCTATACTAGATTTGCAGCGCTTACATAGAAATTTTAGTCCATTTGATGTCTTCTAAGAAAGATTTTTTTTAATATTAATTTGCTTGGCATTGTCTACAATCAAACAAAGAAGACGGCTAAAACAAAAAAATGTTCTTTAAAACTTGTTAAATTTGTAGACCGGTGGCGGAAAGCAAACAGTAATATTCTAGAGTCAAAAGTCAAATGGCTCTGTAAATGACCCCCATCATCTTTTCAGGTTTTTTTATGTTGTAAATGCTTAAATTGGTTGCAAATCATACATTTTTGTAAGTACCTTCGAATGACACGCTGCATTCTAGTATTTCATCAAAACGCAATCCATTAATGACTTTCTTACAAACAACTTCTAATAGGCAACATTTTAGGCGCCTTAGTATTTTAGTCTTAGCAATGCTTGTATAAACAAAAGTTTTTAGAAGCAATATCCGGGTATGCTTTTGGCCGATTGGTAACAACACTTTTCATGCGATTATACTAGAAATCCGAACAAGGTATTGGCAGCTTGATTTAGTATGTTTTTGCAGAATTCCACTTTGAAGTTATGTTGTTGCATAAGAATGGTCCATTGCGTGATGGAGTAATTTTTCTGCCTTTTTAAAAAGTTGACTAACTTAGGCAACTACTTAGTCTTGGCTGATTGGCCATTGTAGCAAAGCAGGTCTAATTTCACAGTCTACGGCATTTGTCTAAAAAGAAAAACTGTTGCTAGAATTTGGAATCAACTAAAACGGGAGCACAAGTTAAGAGAATAGCTAATCTGCTGAGTTTATTTAATAGAATTTGTATGGTTATTTCAATATTTCAAGACTGGGTTTAATTATATTTACTGCGTTACTGGGCGGTAATCCATAAAACTTTACAATGCAAAAATAAAAATTAATGACGTCAGTCCAGCAAACCAAGAGTTTACACTTTACTAATATGGATTGTGTCATTCCGGGAAGTTGCCTAATTTCTATTTGGTTGGAGCGTTTATTGGCTATGGTGATTGGTAGAATATATATGCCTTATTGAAGCAAAGTTTGACTTCAGTGGTCAATAAAACGGTTTTTTAGATGGCCTAGAAAACAACGCTTTAATCCTTAATCTACTGGCTAAACAAACTCTGTGTCAAAAAGGGTTTCGCAATCTGCACTCAGAATGTTCAAACGGGTAATTATTTTTTTATCTATGGTAAAAGGATTTGGGGAATGTACTATTCCGGTCAACAGTTAGTTTTTTGAGACGTAAGATATTTATTCCTCGACCACGTTTGCAATAGAAACAAAATGTTACTAGAAAGTTTTGGCACGTCAGACAAGAATGCCTTACGTTTTCACATTTCCAACAGCAAGTGTCTCTACTACAAGCAAAAATTTGTGTAGGTATTGGTTTATTTTAGGACTAGATTTTAAAGTTCCACTAACTTTAAAATCGTTGGTTTCAGATGGTTAAACAATGCCGCGGGATGCGACAAAATATTTATTTTTTATTGCGCGTTTTACATCTATTTTACATTGACCCAGAAATCTTACAACTTGTTTGAAGAGGGTTGATAGGACCAACTGCTTATTAGGTGAATTCCAAATCACCTCGGTAGATAAAGAGCAAGTTATTATTTTTAGTCATATTTGGGGATCAAATCCTGGACTGTAAGCGTGCCACGCTAACGCTCTATAACTATCTCACCGTATTTGCGTCATATTTTAAATCTTGTTGTAAGTTTTCATATTAAAGAACCATCAAAATCAATTTTGGTACTGTGTCAAAATTGTAAGGCCAAATGTATTTCCTATATTTGGGACTTAGGTTTTCATACATGCGGCAAAGTACCTAAACCCGTTAAAGCTACGTATCAGCGTTTGCAGGTTGACAGCAAAGATTTTGATTTTCTTCCCGAGCTTTCCGATCTGGTATTCAATGTCGTCTTCTAAGTTCTGAATCAATCTTGCTGACTGGAATAATTCAGGAATATCGACAAAACAATTTACCATGCGTAGGATGAAGTCTTCTATACTGGGTTAATATCTAACATTAAGTTAATTTGTTTCTTTTAAGTCGGAGGGTAATGCTTGAGAAAAAGAAAACAAAAAACTGGCAGAAACAACAATAAAAAAGTCTCAGCTTAGGCGCCAAATTTGTAACAAATTATATTTAGTTTACGTTCACCCACTCCAGCGTTAGTTATCAAGAGATTTTTTGTTAAACAATTGTTTGATATCTAAATACAAGCACACAAGAAGTTAAACCAATTGTTTATATATTATTAAAAATTTGAGTTTTTGAAACAATTTTACATAAAAAATAATTAGTGTCGTGCTTATCTAACGTAAAAATGATTATCTAAAAAAAATTGTACAATATTTTTTTTTACTTAAGTTTTTTTTTTTATTTTTTAAAAGATTAAAAAAATATTTTTTTAAATTTCAGAAGTTTGACAAAAACATCTTTTGTTGCTTAAACTAATTTTGGACAGTTTTACTTTTTGTTTGATAGTTTTGAGCTTGCGGCACAAATTAAGACTCGATCTATCGGCGCCAAAATTTAAGAATATTATTATTTTTGGCATTCAAAATAAATCCTATCGGCGCCTATTAAAATTTAATTAAAAAAAGTTTTAAACCACACAAAATGTGGTAAGTTTTTTTTTATAGATAAACTTTTCTACGGCTGATGAGTACTACACTAATTATTTTTCATGTAAATTTATACCCAGAATTCAAATTTTTAATAATGTATTGTTCTTCTGAGCGCGACTAAATGTGTATATTTAAGAGTTTATGTTGAAAACTGGTCTACTTTTGCAGATTTTTTGAGTTTTAGATGTTTAAAACCTAAATACACAAAACAAATTTATATTTTCTAACTAATTTACATCAAAAAACGTCAAGTTAGGCGGTTAAAAAAAATCTAAAAAATGCTCTTTTTTGCCTAGTCTACTGAGAACAAAAAATTGGTTTTATGGCTTTTGCGTACTAATAGTCAGAGATTAAATCTTGGATTGATGAATCCGAGATTCATTTTAATAGTCGTTGATTGGCTCTAAATTAATTTACGAAAATTGGCGCGGAACAAGTTGAAAACTATGCAACTGTCAATATAATCTTAGATTCAGATATTTTTGGGACCACAAAAACTTATTTGAATATTGATAAGTGCATAGTTTTCAACTCAATCTAAGAATTAAGCGAGGAATACATTGCCGTCACAGTATTTGTGAATTGGCTTAGAGCTAATCAACAAATAGCAAAATGAATCTCGAATTCATGAATCCAGGATCAATCCGAGATTTAATCTCTGACTATTAGTACGGGCATTATAAACAGCATATAGACTTGAAATGGCGCCAGATTTGGATTTTACGGAAAATTTTTGATTAGTTAAAATTGCAATTTTTAACCAAAAAATGCGATTAAGTTAAAAAACGACAAAAAACTAAATAAAATCCTAGATTTTTTTAAAAGTTTTATACTCTCATGAACTGATCAAAAAACTACTAATAAGTTATAGAAACGTAAAAAAATATTTCATTAATGTAAAAGTTGTCAGTTTTGGCAGTATTTTTAGATGCCCTACTATACACTTCAACTCTTTTTTTCAATAAAAAATTTAATAAACAAAGTTTTACCAATATCCCTTACAACTTTCGCCAGTATTGTTTTGTATGCACTGCTCTGATAGGCATTGGTTTTTGTATCTTAGACAGTTTTAAAAAAAGCATTGTATTGTCAACTACTGCATGCTGCTATATACCATACGGCAATTGCGACTAAACAACAGCTGCCAGAATATTGTTTGATGCTCTAGGTCTTACAATATTATAGATCAGACTACTTAAAGCAGATACCGTTTTTTCTACTTTTTTAATTGTTTTCTTGACATGTTTGGCAATCATTAATTTGGTATCAAACCATACTTTTAAGTATTTAACTGGCTTGCTTAGTGTTACTACTGTACCAAAGATGTTAAAGTAAATTGAAGCTATTTTTTCTTTTTGCTATCAGCTGTTAATTTTAGACCTTTAATGTCTATCCAATTTGTCACACGCAAAAGTCCAGTGTTAACCATGTTTATTAGCATTTGTTTTTACTTTTTTCCGTCAAACTATTGCCACGTTGTCCGTAAAGTCATTCAAAGTAGTTTTTTAAAGTCTCTTGATCTGCAGTAAGTTGTTGTAAAGAATGTTCCAAAGAATTCTACCTAGCGTTGAACTGTGTAGAACACTATTGCTTACATTAGCAGTTTTTATCATGATTTCTGCTTCTAAAATAATTTTCCTGTTTTTTAGATAAAAAAAATGGCAGTTAAGTTGTATTTTCTTTTTCTTCAAGTTATTTACAATCAACTGCTTTTATGCACTGTTTGATGTATTTTAAACGTTGAAAGATACCATTATAGTTTCTAGTACGCTGCTAAATATGCTGCCGTTTTTGACAATATTTATAACTTGGCTGAGAGCATCTACTATCTGACGCCTTTCTCAAAATGCAAATTGTTTTTTTGACAGACCTACCGTACGTTTTAGTGTTTTATCAAGTTTGTTGCGTAGCAAGTGTTTGTAAAATTAACTCTTTCCGTCTGAAAAACTAATTGGTCTAAAACCAACCAATTTTTTTGCAATAAATAACGTCTATTTTCACACCATTGGAAAGGTTGTAGTGAACGCAAAATTGTTATAAATCTTTAGCACTAAATTTGGATTGCAAAGAGTTGCATTTTTTAGTATTTTCTAATAAAACATTTCCGAGTTCTGGAGACGTTGTGCTTTAGTTTTCCATACGCATTTTGTAGTTCTTTGCTTGTAAAGTTGAAAAATCTGTTACTAGTGGCATAGTCAAAGTATACTTTTGATTGGGTAGAAAGCAGGTATGACTATTTTGTAGCCTTTCCTTCAGATTTTATAGTCTACATTTTAACAAAAGTTTTTCTAGCTAGTTCTTTTATTGCATATTTCAGTGTCATTTGCTAGCTATATACTGAATAATATACAGATACAAATAAAAGGTGGGATTGGTTGGTTAATTATAAGAAAAAAGTTCTCATTAACATGGTTCCGCAAACGCACCGTTTTTAAGATACAGGGTGTAAAAAAAAATGTTTTTTATTTTTTGACAATATTTCAGGAACCGTTTGAGATACAAAACTCAGCTTTTGTACACATCTTAGCATTAATATTAGCTACTTTTTAAGCGCTTATTAATTTTTTTTCATGTGCCATTGAAGGAGCTTTTAGGGTTGCGTGAGGTTTTTATGGCTTTAATTTCTATGACACTTGTGAAATTGGCATTCTAGAAGCACATTGTGAACCACCAATATTTTCTAGAAAAGCTCTAACGTAAACCGCTTTAGAGAAACACGGCATTTTTTTATGGAAAACATGAAAAAAAGTAGCAACATGTTTTGTTTTTGATAAAAACATTTGTTTTTGATCTAGTCGTCAGCGTTCATGCATTTGCTTCATGCATTTGAGTTATTGACAATTGTCGTTTAGTTGTTAAATAACCTTTTTTCAAAAGGAATCAATACCGCGGGAACATATTATTTTTATTACTCAATTAATTTGCCCATTCTTAGTATTTTGCTTGCGTGGTGATACCAAAATAAATAATTACAGTGGTAGCAAGATGTGCAATATGCATTTTGTTTATGGCGTTGCGAAATGCAGTAAAACTTTGTCGAATTTATTAAGAAAGGTTTCCAAACCGACAGGTACCAAATGAAAGAACATTCATTCGTATTCACGAACGTCTACATCAAACTGGAAGTGTACATAAAAGAGCTGCAGAAAATGGAAGACCTCGCCTGCCACCTCCGCAAATTGAAGAAGATGTTCTTTAAGAAATCGAAGACGATCCATCAACTAGCATTAGAAGAATAGCTTTAAGCCTAAACCTTAGTCACGTTACAGTGTGGAGGATAATAAAAAGCCAAATGTTATATTCTTATCACATACAGCAAGTACAAGCCCATTTACCAGCGGATTTTCTGCAAAGATTGGCTATGTGTCAATGGTTTCAAGAAAAAACTGCGCAAAATTCTCGATTCTTTGAACAAGTTTTATTTAAGGACAAAGCAAATTTTTCTGCGATGCAATTATGAACTTCCATTATAATCATGTATGGGCCGACAAAAACCCACATGCCATAATGAAAGGCCAAAATCAGCAAACATTTTCTGTTAATGTTTGGGCAGGTATTGTAAGAGATCATTTAATAGGTTCATTTTTTTGCCGTTTGGGTTAAATAGTCTATCATATCGTAATTTTCTTGAAGAAGAGCTGCCAGGACTTTTAGAGGGTGTTCCGGTTCAATTAAGAAACGAAATGTGGTTTATGCACGATGGTGCTGCTGCACATTTAAGTTTAGTTGCGCGTCAATTCTTAAATGAACAGTATAAGAATCGTTGAATAGGTTGAGGAGGCCCACAGGCTTGGTCTCCTCGGTCTCCAGATCTAAATGTTTTGGATTTTTTTTTGTGGGGTTACTTAAAAAGTTTAGTTTACACTACATCAGTTAATACTGATAAAGAACTAAAAAATTGCATTATTGCATCTTGCAATACGATGCGAAACACTTCAGGCATTTTTGAACGGGTACGTCAGTCACTAAAACGTAGTGCGTTAAAGTTTGGTCAAAATATTTCTTCTTTGAGACCAAGAAATTATTCCAACAAATTACTTTGTTAAAGCAAAATACTAAAAACTGTGTTATGTTCTACAATAAGACTCAGTTCTAGAGAACGTTTTGAACCTAGAACTCGCAACATTGTTAAATCTACTAGACCACAAGTAGTTATAAACAGAAATAAAAATATAGAAGTATCAACGTTCGTGACTTCTAAGAGTTATGACCAAATGTCGAGAAATCGTCAATAAATAAATGCATGCTAAACCTCAAACTGTAACTTATAAGCTAAAAATAAATTTTGTAATAACTAAAAAGACGTTGTTTGGAACTCATAAAGGCGGTCTATTACGTTCACAATAACAACCCTTAAAATGTAGTTTTAGATGTCTATAGCAACTCGATAAAATTACAAGTTATATAAGTGCCAACAACAATATTCAGAAATAACTTTGTAAAAACTGGTGTATTACAAAATTGCATTAGAACCAAATACAACCAGCTTAGTTTGCAATTGATTTTTGAAAACCAAAAATTACAAAGCATTCATAAGGAAACTCAAAGAACAACAATTTAAATTGGCTGTGGTACATATTGTATTTTTTATTATTTATTTATTGATTGATACATTTATATGTTGCGTTAATTAATTACTTGCGTGTAAAATTTTATTGTTTTTATAGTATTTTTGTAGATCAATTCTATGAAGTACCTATTTATTTAGTCACAACCATGTGAAACTTATTTTACACTAACAAAAATAAAAAGTACATACATTTTTTTAGTTGTATATAACAATACACGTTCATATTTTCTTCAGTTATTATGTTAGATTATGTTAGATAATACAAAATTAGAAAAGTAATTAAAATTGCTGGAAATAATTTAGAAAGAATTTTGTATACATTTTTTCATATTTCCAGACAATATTTATATTTAGTTCTATACTAATTGTAGACCACACCTGTGCAGTCTAGAGAAGAAAAAAAAACAACCCGCTTGCTTGAAGTGGTCGCCCTTTTAGTCATTCTATCGCCTCAAGTACTACTACTCCACATTTTCAAGACCACCATATTTATAACTTTCCATTTCGTTGTAAATTTATTTATATAACCATGCAGGCCAGACATTCGCCACCTGAACCCTTTGTCCAGATAATAATAAATAAAAAAAAAACAAGTGGCGTAAAGGTGTTGCGGATGCACATTGTGCATACACACGTTAAAAATATTTTTTGAAGAAGACACCTTGCCACAACTACACTCCTTCCACCATCTGGACTGAGGTATGTATAATGAAGATGAAACAATTAAGATAAGAACGGATACTGGTGGCCTGAAGGTGAACCGATTATCGTTCCGACCGCACCAATTACCCAACAGGTGGATATTATTGTTACATATTAAAATAGGCACCTGTACGAATTAACAATATTATTCGCGTAGAAAAAATCACGGTGTTAATTGAGTACCATTAAAATCATTTTCCACGCGTGTATAATATCTTGTTTTCATCCGAGCGTTATGTAACAATGGTAATTGTAACATCTTATTACATGCATGAAATGCGGCTTGTTAAGTTAATTGTATGTATGTGTTTGAGTATTACATGCATGGATTGGTATGATCATAAAGTTAATTTATCGATGTGAGGTAAATATGGTAGTTGGCATTATTAAATTCTACATAAAGGGGATAATTAAATTATGGCTAAATACATATTTATTATGTAGTTTATATTGAAAATTGCTTAATTGTTGAAAGCTTTATGTTTATGGAAATATATTACTAATCATAAATTCTTGGTGGAAATTCTTTACTTTTGCTTAAAACAATTGTTAATTATAACTTATTGTTAATGCATAATAATTATAAATAAATTGATTGTGTAAATGCAGATGAGTCAACTGCTTCTTCAATCGGCCATCAAAGTCTTAATTAATGTATTCATTCACTTTCACCACCTTGATTTTATTATTAATTTGTTTATTTATAATCGTTAATTAAGTAACGTGATTCAAATTTATTTCTTTTTAATTGATTGTTGAGGTTATTCCACGCCTGATTTGTTAGAAAATTAATTACTAAAGATTCATTTAGAAATTCTTGTATCAATCATAATGTAGTAAATTAACATTTTGAAACTGTTAAGCGATTATCAAACCTTGGCTGGATTTATATGTATAAAGAAAATATTTAACTAAAATTTCAATTTTTTAGACAAAGATATAATAGAAATCTACTGTTTTTTGTTAATTGGATTTTTTTTCAAAAAAGTTAAAAAATTACATACTTCAGTCTACTAAAATATTTATAATAATAAATATGTAAAACAGTATTCAACAACTGTGTCTAATTATAAATGTTTTTAGTTTATTATAATTGTGAGTTGTTTATTTATTAAGTAAAAGTGGAATTAACATTATTATAATACTTTTAAATTACAATTTAACAAGAAAGTATTAAAACAATCATGATTTCTATTAATTTTTACAAGTGAAAATGCAACGTATAATGCTACCTAATGAGTTCTTTATTCCAATTTTGTTTTAAGGCTGCGAACACAACGGCGACCCTCGCTCCGACCCTAGTATAGTATCCTCGTTTTTTGCGTTTAAAATAAAGTGGCGTTGTGATTGATTGCTTCAATTAATTGAGTCTATTAAAACTTTATTACAATAATAAATAAATAAAAAAATAAAATATTGTATTTGTTCTAATATTTTGTTTTTATTTATAATAAAACTACAGTTTTTTTTTATTAAGTAGACGTTTCGGAAAGAATTCTTCCTTTCATCAACACTACAATAAAATTAGTAGATACACTTTTTAATTTAAGTTTGTTGTAGTGCTAACGTTTTTCCCAAAACGTTCACACAAATAACTTCTTGTTGTTTTAATAATAAACAAAAACAAATCTAAATTCTGAAAGACGTTATTTTATACTGAAAATATTTTTATTTTATTTTAGGGAACAAGGGTATTGTGCTAGGGTTGCTCTTGTAAAATATATCAAGAGCTTTGTGTATCCATATTGAAATGGTGTCTATCAAGTACGTAATGGGCTGATAACCCTGAGTTCTATAGTATTTGTTGTTTATGGTTTAGTATATTTATGAAAACTAAAAGACTACATTTGCAATGCTTGTTAGAAATTTTACTGTTTTGTTGCCATCTTGTCCGAGATGTAGAGATTTTATATTTGTGTAAACTCTACTTAGGTAATTCATGTCCAGTTTATGAGATTACTTTTGTTTTTGAAAATTTAAGACCATTTTCACAACTGATTATAGTTTTCTTTATAGGTTATTAGTAATTGCAAAGTAGCAATTGACTTTAAAAATTTTGAAAAAATTATTCAATATTAGCTAAGCAAAAGAAGTGATTAAAGATTTTAAAGCAAAACATAAGCTGCATCTCTAAAGCAAAATCAGGAAATTTAAAATACAAAACGACATTCAGAAAGAAAGCAAACAAGTATGACAAATAGTTGATCAAAGTAGAGCTAAATCAAAAGTCATAAAGCAAAATGGAGAGGATTCTAAAACGTAGAATAGCATGGCATAAGGATGAAGAAAAAAACTAAAACAAAAGAAGGTAAAGTAACTGTAGTAGGGAAAGAAGGCGGAAGTAAATTTGTAAAAAAATGCAATAAACTGATGGGTAACACAATGTTTGCACATATAATAGTTGGAAGGAAGTCATGTTTAAAAAAATTAATAAAATTAGACTGAATTACCTACAGATAATACAAATAAGTTGATCCACAAAAAAACAATTAAAGTTGGGTAAGTGAAGGGCAGAATAAAAAAGTCTTCTACAATAGTAAGATGCCATAACTGCCTAAAATATGGCCTCAAAGCAAGATAATTAAAAAAAAATATGGTACAAGTAAGACATACGGTAAAAAATGCATAAATGAATCAAATTGCTACAATTGTGATCAAGTCAGTCATTCGACAGGCAAAAAAACTTGTCTTTTGTATAAAAAAATCATGTAAAATAATAAGAAAAATAAACAAAACAATGCAGTCGTGAGCGAGCTGTTAAAGAGTGAAAAGCTCCCGCAATTAGCTGCAATTTTTACTGCAACACACGGTACTCTTCTTATAGGCTCTCGGTTCGGTTATGACGGCGTTGTCCAGCACAGGTTCTCTGCCCAAGCTGTTTAGTAGTCAGGTGCTGGGAATCCTATACGCCAAAACTTAGAAGCTAAAGGGCTAGCTCAAAAAGATATCAACAAAGTTGAATGGATGGTAAAGAGTACCGTCTAGGCTGCTGCCTGGACAAATTTTGTCACTTTAAGACAGACTCCGTGGCAGACGTCACGGCCATCATTAAGACTAACTAATAAAGTTGCAAAGTTACCACCGCTTGTTGTCCCTTTCTTCATGACCCCAAAGCACCAGGTCCAAACCTCTTTCAAGTGGCCGGCCAAGAATCCGATAAACTCTGGCCCGTCCAACGCCGAAAAACCGATAAACATCCAGCTGGAGAGCAATGTCCCTGTTTCTCAGAAGAGGGTTTTAAAAAAGTGGAGTCGAAAAAGTCAAAAAACGCAGGAAAAATACCCGTATTTTTTCTGCGTTTTTTTTACTTTGTTTTCTTTGAGTAATTGTAATTTTAGGCTTTCAGCCACCTTAGTCAGGCGCCCTCAGCTCTAAAAGGGTATTTAGCCTCCAAAGCCAAAGGGTTATCAACCCGGTGGCCAGTTCCTAAAACTCAGTTTGCCAACTTTGGTCAGGCTAACTTACCCTCAGGCTATACATCTTGTCCCGCTAACTAGCCGGCTTCTACAGAAAGCGCTGTTTTTAACTTTCAATTCAAATAAAATCTTTATCAACTACGCCGTAAATGTAGCCGATGACATCCGTCTACATCCACTTACATATATGGATTTTTCTGCTGTAACTGTACTACTTCTAATGTGGAACACTTTACATATCCACCAGGGGCTGAAAAACCCTTAAATATGATATCAAGAACATAACTTATTGTATCACGACAAACGTGGTACAAGCCGAGCTCATTGCTCAAAGGTATGAACCGACCTCGACTACTCGCATAGAAAAAAACGGTAAATCTTTCCCAATGTTGTATATCCAGCTCACTCGGGGAGCAAAAAGCGAAAAGCAAAAAGATTATGTCCCTCACCAAAATCTGCAGGCTATCTTGTACTGTCGAGTACAAAAAGAAGTCAGAAAAAATTGTTGTCAGCGGTATGGCCACACGGCAACTAGATACAACGAACCATATGTGTGTGTTAAGTGCACTCAAGCTTATCAAAGCCTCGCATGTACCTTCTTCAAAGAAACCGGGCATTAAACTTTATGCGCCGGGTACGGTAGGCCGCACACTGCCAGTTACAAAGGCTGCGCGGTTTAAGTGAAACTGCGTGCTAGTCGCTACGGCAACATTAGCAGTCTACCGATTTACTTGCAAGCACCCTCAAAACACGCAAAGAGCAATCCTATGCACAAACGGCAAGACCTCCTCAAAGCGCACCACTCATCAACAACAATCAGCTGCTGCTCCGTGTGTCGCAAGTAATCGGCGATGATTTTAAGAGGTTAATTGTAACTTCTGCTTAGTTTTTAGCCGACTAAACAGTTAATTCTTCAGATAATCTGATTTTCCAAACGTAGTTGTGGTACGAGCTTGCCACAAAAACTATGCAACGCCTATAAGGCGGCTCACTACGAGCATTGTGTAAATTAAACTTGCAAACCATTTAGCAATTTGGGAAGGCCATTACGCTTGAATAGCGTCAAACTTCTATATTGTACTCATTGTAGAGAGGTTTAGTTAATAGGCGACCGTGAGGGTAAATCCGACACTTTGCAAAGTTTTTAGAAAAATTCCTCTCCTAGCCCCCCCCCCCCCTTAAAAAAAAGATGAAAAAGTTGTGGCAAGATTCTGTAACTAAAGCATAATATTTGCTGAAACCAAAGAAATTGTGATTTATTTGTGTTATTGATTACCAAGTAAATTTCTAGTAGAATTTGATATTTTTTAAAAACACTCGGAAATAGTACAAGATCCTAAAGAAGAAAGTAATAACTGTAGGAAATTTTAATGTTAAGACAAAATACTGAGAGAGTCAAAGGATGACTTAAAAGAAAATATACTAATATAATGGATGCACAGCCATAACCAAATAATTACAAATAAAAGAAGAAACCCAAATTATGTAAGGAACGCATCTAAATTAGTCACAAACTTAACACATAACTCAAAATGGAAATAAGGTTTTACAAGCTGGAAAACTTTCTTAAAACCACATAAAAAAGGCTTGTATAGATCACAAATATCTTATCAATAACTTTCTTGATAACAAAAGAATTATAGTTAGAATTGATGGTTTCAACTCTAACTCCAAAATTATAAATGCTAGTGTTCCTTCAAGGTTTTATTTTCTTGTCAACACTATTTTTGATTAACATTAATGAACTTTTAAATAAAATATTTTAAAGTTCTAAAGAATTATGTAATGCAGATGTCACTAGATGGTGTACGTTGCAAATTTTTTTATGTGAATTTTATAGCCGTTTAATATAGTTTTTAACTTCATTTTAAACAATAAACTAATTGAAAATTGTAAAGAGTTATTTTTGCTGTTAGTTCTGAACCAATAAAAACATTTTGATAGTTTTTCCATCATTGTATTTCTAAACCCAGCTTTAGAAAACAAATTTTTAGTCAAAATTTTAGTTGTTTTTTTTTTAGTTTTTTTTGCAATTTTTTGTAGTTCTTGTTTCTTACAACAATTTGTAGGCTAAATGAAACAGACAAAGAAAAAGTAACTTCTGCCGTCCGTAGAGCGGCCAAACATCAATCTCTTGATGATGAACAGTAAGGTGGGTGAATAAAACACTCCATAGCGTGATAACCAGTCAGTAATTTAGATTAAAGTGGTCCACCCACCCACCCAAGTGGTTGTTATCAAAAGGTTAGATCACAACTTTCTCTTATGACAAAGTGACATATGCCATCCGTAGAGAGGTCAGACATCAATCTTTTGATGACAAACATTTGGATAGGTAGGTGGGACACTATGTAGCATAATAACCAGTCAATAGTTTCGAGGGTTTTAGTAGCCCACCCACCCACTCAAGTGGTCGTTATCAAGAAGTTAGATCACGACTTTTTCTTGAGACAAAGAGGTGGGACACTCCATAGCATGATAACCAGTGAGTAGTTTGAATTATCAAGAGGTTAGATCACGACATTCCCTTGTGACAAAGTGACTTCTGCCGTTTGTAAACTAACTTCTGCCGTGTGTAAAACGGCCAAACATCAATCTCTTGATGATGAATACTTGGGTGGGTAAATAAAATGATCCATAGCTTGATAACCAATTAGTAATTTGAATTATAGTGGTTTGCCCAAGCACCCAAGTGGTCGTTATCAAAAGGTTAGATCACAATCTTTTCTTGTGACAAGAGAAAAGTAAAAACATTAGGGTACGTAGGTGGGACACTTTATAGCATGATAACCAATCAATAGAGAGGTCAGACATCAATCTTTTGATGACAAACATTTGAGTAGGTAGGTAGGATACTCTATAGCATAATAACTAGTCAATAGTTTGGATTGGAGTAGCCCACCCACCCACTCAAGTGGTTGTTACCAAAAAGTTAGATCACGACCTTCTCTTGTGACGAAGTAACTTTTGCTGTCTGTAGAGAGGTCAAACATTAATATCTTGATAACAAACACTTGGGTGGGTAGATGAGACATTCCATAGCATGATAACCAGTCAGTAATTTAGATTGGAGTGGCCCACCCACCCAAATGTTCGTTATCAAGAGGTTAGATCACGATTTTTTTTTCTACCGTCCGTAAAGGAGTCAGACATCAATTTTTTGATGGTAATTATTTGGGTAGGTGGGTAGGACACTCCATAGCATTATAACCAGTCAATAGTTTGAATTGGAGTAGCTCACCCACCCACCCAAATGGTCGTTATCAAGAAGTTAGATCACAACCATCTCTTGTGACAAAGTGACTTCTGCCGTCCGTAGAGGGGTCAAAAATTAATCTTTTGATGACGAACACTTGGGTGGGTGGGTAGGACACCCCATAAGATGATAACCAGTCAGTAGTTTGGATTGAAGTGGGTTTAAGTAGAAAGTTGGGCAAAAAAAAGGTTATAGTTGAAACAAAGTATATCTTAAACTTTTCAAAATCTACATTACATTAAACATTGACTAAAAAAGCATGCGTTGCAAAAAAAATCTTTTTTGGAATCAGGATGCTCAAGTAAAAACTGAAAAAAAATGTAATTAAAATAGTGCAAATATGTAGAAAAGTTAGATATAGATACTTTTTATTTTTAGTTCTGTTCATTTTGTACAAAAACATAAATGTCACAAAAATCTGAATAAATAACATTCAATGTCCAAAATATCACAAAAATTACTGCAGAAAATCTAAAAAATCTACAGCAACTTATTAATAAAATAAAAGTTATGTCTTGGAATTAAACATAAATATCAAAAAACAATGTGTGTGGTCATTACATGGTATTATGCAACATCAAGAGATACTAGAATCAAATTTTAAAGCAAGTTAATAGGCAATCAATTGGTTTGCATACTATTAAGAGCTTGATTGATTTAACAAAAAAAAACAAATAGAAGATATAATTGCAAACAATCATTATGGTGTAGACGCACCAACAGAAGAAACAAAATATATTGTTTGTCAATGTTTTTACAGTATACTTTTATTTTATTTTATACTATGTATATGTATGACGAGTGTAAAAATGTATTTTTTTAAATACAATATATCTATGAAATAATAAAACAATATGTTTTTAAATAATCTATTACATCTGTAGAAGGCTCTAGTAGAGCTGAAACTAGTAATGTATTTGTAAAAATAAATTTGTGATAAAAAACATAGTAAATGGTTTTAATATTTTATAAACATGCATTATTGCGAAGTAGAGGACACAATCATTAATTACATAAAATAAATCTGAACTAATCTAAATAAATTAAGCGGCAACGACACAAACATAAAGCGTTTAGTATGCGGTTTAAAACACTTATTCTATCTTTATATGTACACAACCACTGTACAGTATTATCAAGACTTTTGTTTAGTAAAGTCATCATTTATAAATAAATTTATATTTTGGAAAAAGTTTAACCATTACAATTGTTTAGAAGAATTAGTTGCAGAATTAAGGTTGGTTGGTTGGTATGATTATAATAAATTGTAACACTATTGGACTAACATAATATAATACAATTTTTTCACAAAAAAAAACTCTCTTATAGCGCTTACATTTTATTATGGCTATACGCAGCTCTGTTAGCAGTGAGGTTGTAGAAATAGGTACTTTTTTACAGAGAATAGACTTGCTTCAAGAAATTAGCAACCATGTAAACGTAAGCTTTTGATGTTTCAAACTTCCATCACATCAAGTCACATCCTATATTTTTCTCTGCTCAACATTTTTGCTGCCACACCCCAACATTAAAAAACGCAACGGGAGTTAATCTCAATCATCCCACATTCCAACAAAAATAAAATGGCTTTAATTAAAAAAAAATTATTCCCTAAAAATTTTTAATTAGATTTTGGCAGGGATAACTTTGAGAGTATTTAACAACAATCTACACCTAAAACTTCCAAAGGCTTCTACAAACTGGCAAGACACATAATAGAAAAATAACTAAAAGGTATAAAATTGACATTACTGCTATGTTTGGAGATCTACTGGAGAAAAATGGTCATTTCACAACACCTAACAGCAATACAATAGTATATTCAAAAAACAAAAAAAAAAGCAGAATTGGAGTAAAAATTGTCAAATCATGGACACTAAAAGCAGTAGACAGACGGAATATTAAAACATGTAAACAGTGATATTAGCAAAGAATGCTGGACAGTCAACTAACCTAACCTAACCTAACATAACCTAACCTAACCTAACAGCAATACAATAGTATATTCAGAAAACAAAAAAAGTAGCAGAATTAGAGTAAGAATTGTCAAATCATGGACACTAAGAGCAGTACACAGAAGGAATTAAAACATGCAAACAGTGATATTAGCAAAGAATGCTGGACAGTCAAAAAACTAATGTGTCTATTATTCAACAAATAAACAAACTCCAGCGCTTTCCACAAATAATGTATTCTCAAATCCTTAAATATTTTGGACACATCACCTAGAGAATTTAATAATAGAAGAAAAAATGAAAGAAAAGAGACCACGATGACAATAACAAAACCTTATTAACCTTATAAAGACGACAACAAACCAAACGGCCTCACAAACAGCAAAAGAGTCCAAACATATTGTAAGAAAAGCAACAAACGACTCTTTTGCAAATAGAATCATCAAAGAAGAACAAAGCCCTGCTCTAACTTACTCAGTAAAGAGAAGGGAGTTTTACATATTTGCATACAATGTTACCAAAAGAATAAATCACTGATAATAACATAAAACTAAAAAAAACTAAGATTTTTAAGGCTAAGTCTTTATTTTAAGAAACTTGAGACCCAATTAATTATACTATGAGTTAATTTTGTTTTCTTCATCAACAATCGCGTACATAAGAGTTTTTAAAAAACTATCCTAAATTCAGAAACTGGATTAGTCCCCGTAAGTATTTGTTCATTCTCAACTAACCAGCCGCCATCTAACTCAATGATTTATCTATCTTATGTATTGCGAAGCGTTATTGTAGACAGAATGTATTACGGCGAGCTACTGTAGATAGAATGGAATGCTTTTATTGAATAAGATGCACAGCATTTCATACAGACTCTACAATGCGGACTTTTTAGTAATACAATACAAGCTCTCTGCAGAATATAGATGGTAGCTTAGGAATGCTTGTTTTTGTATAAGCTTGAATACAATAGGTTGATTGTCCTCAACTGATTAATTAAATTAACATTCATATTAATAATGTTTCTGAGTAACTACGTCATGTCTATGTTTTCAACTTATCACTGCATTTAAGAAAATTAGCAATTGACTAATAAATTAAGCTTCACTGTTGTTAATTAAATTTTTATCTGAGAACTGAAAAGTTTATTATTATTGCTTTCATTCTGACATATTCTTATTCATTCTGATAGTATTCTTCTCGTCCTTCAATTTAATAAATGTAGAGGTAGTTTATTTTGTTAATAAAAACAAAAACGCCAATAGGACTGTTGGCGTTTTTGTTTTTATTAACAAAATAAACTTCCTCTACATTTATTCTTATTCAGTTAAATATTATTTGCATATTTTATCTAACCGAACTAATCTTTGTTATTAATTAATTATAAGTAAGTATTAAATTCTTCAGTTACTGAATAAACGCATGTTAGTAAATGTGTACAATTATCGCTATGTTAGACGCGATACAATTAACTCAATTAAAATAAATATATAATGACCCACATATTTTTCCCAATCGCATTCCAGAATCAGAATTAATGATGAGGGCCGTTATTTTTTTCGCACATGAATAGCTCGGATGGGTATAAACGTCCCGATAGGAAATTCGAACAAAGCAACCCTTATACATATCGATCCCCGGTCATATGGCTGATTTGATATTATTACAGGTCCGCCACCTGAGCTTGCTTGACTCCGTACACCTGTCAGCAGATGATACAGGTGCGAAGGGGATGAGACGGCCACAAAACAAGCACCTGTTTATAGAGAACAACCCGGGCGCGCTTTTTTTCGGTCGCAAACAAAGGACTTTGTTCTTTCGGGCGTTGGAGTGGGGGTAAATACAAGTTGCTAATTTTGGATGTATTGAGGAAATAACAAGTCAATTACATTTATTGATATATTATCTGATTGGCAGACTTTTTAAGTTAATTAGTAATTTTAGAATTGTCAGTTGCTTTTTAGATGTCTGTTCACTAAGTGACAGTGTGAAATTTATAAATACCCAATGAGGGTGTACTGTACATACAAGTGTACGGTCGTTGTAAAGTGATATTGCATAGAAAAATCATGCCGGATGTAAAAGAAGTCATGAATAAACCGCCCACAGTTCTCGAGAGAGAAACAGATGTGAGTGTGTGCAGTGAGTGTATGGCTCTGAGCATCTGGAGAAACAAAACAGTTTCATGGAATTACCCACAAATGGGTTCCTTGTTCCACAGCATCTGTACTTTACTATCTGTTTATAAATCACCAGTCTGCAATTATGAAAGAAATCACTGCGTGGCCGCGCGAACGTCTTCGAACATGTGTTGGTAGTTTCTTACATATATTAAGTATTATCATAAGTTAACGGTTGCTTATTGCTCATCTGGTATTGAAGAGTTTAATGGAAATGTTTGCATAGTTTTGCATATATAACGAACAAAAACGTTTGAAAATTTGATGATTTATTACATTGTAAAGTTTATAAATTAAATTAAATTACAACAAACTTTCCCTTTCCTATAAGTACCTACAGGAGTTATTTTAATAACAGTAGCAGTAACGCCATTAAAATCACATGAATAATATGTAAAATTATTTAAACCAGTTTAATAATAATACGGAAAAGTCACAGCGTCAATACTCTTCTGGTATCGATGAAGTAATAGAATAGCGGCAATTAAAATGTACTTATCGTATTATGCATGTAATTGTCAGTGTTTCCAAGTATTGTTTTGATACGCGTTATTGAAAACTATCGTCTAAAAGGTTACATATTATTATAAATGAGTTATAGTTTTCTACTTGCGTGTAATGCTTTATTATTTCTACAATTGCCCGCTTGTTACAAACAATATACGGTTATTTAGTTTAAAAGAAATCAATTATATAATTGTAAGCGTGTTATCAGAGATTTTTTGTAGTTTTTTTATGAAATTGGTCTCAAACTTAAATTGTTGCTGCTATTTTTTTGCCCAAAACAAAATAGTTTACTTTATTATTAATAATAATAATTCTCATAGTCATATTTATAAACACTCACCATACAATAATAACTAAAGTGACCAGATTTTAAAATACTCAAAGGGGGACAACTGAGGGGAGGGGGGTGTTATTATTATTTTATTGAATATTTCAAAAACCGTAAGTTGTAGACCCATAAAACCATATATTATTGAAATTGTTAAAAAAATCTCTTTCTAAAAATAAAAGAATGTTCTATTTAAAAAACTGATAATGACGTCACATCTTGTACAACAGGGCTTGTATTAAAAATCAAAATACATCACTATATAGATTAAAATTACTACAAAAACTTTTATTAAGGTCATTTTGTACATAAACTAAAAATGCAGCCAATAATCGGGTGTTTCCATATAAATATATTATATGTTGCCAGTTACAGTTACAACAGCAGCATAATATCTTTATCATGATAGGCGAGATCACTGCAAAAAATGTGGCAAAAATGTGTGAGGGGGACGCTTGCGATGATAGGGGGACAGTTGGGGGGACATTTTTATCGGGGTGGCGGCCGTCTTCAAAGGGGGACTGTCCCCCTCAAAGGGGGACGAATGGTCACTTTAATAATAACCATATTAAATAAATTAATTAACATTAAGATGTTATTTGACTCATAATATCTTTCATAATGTAACATTTATTAATATGGATTGAACATATATAGAGTCTTAATTAATGCGTGACAATTGTTTATATATTGCCGATACAGGATTTGAAGGAGAAGTAATAAAATGCCGTGAGAAATCGACAGCGATCCTTTTTGTGCGTCAACCGTACATTTTTTTTACAAATCAAGGCTCGCTCTCTTTATAAGGGACATTATTATCATAAATGACTAATCTAATCCAATTTTTTCGTACGCATTCATGAGTGGGCATTATTAATAAATTATACCACGCAAAGTGTTTCAAAATTAGAATATATTGTTTGATGATTCAAGTATTTGAAATTTGTAATTGTATTTTTAAAGTTCAAATCAATTTGTAATTGATCAAAGAATGACATTATGTAAAAATTAAAAAATATAACATTAAAATAAAGTTTTTTATTTTACTTTTTATATATAGCAGCAGAAGTTAGAAGGGGTTTTTGGAATCAATAAAAAAATTAAGTGGCATCTCCTTTCAGGAGGTTTGCAATCATCGTTATTTTTACTTTTGAGTAGGCAGCTCGGAACAGTTCTTTGAATGTTGTATTGTACCACTTCCTCAAATTTTGCAGCCATGAAGTTCTGCGTTTGCCAATGTTTCTTCTACAAGCTATCTTTCCCTGCATGACCAGCTGGAGCAGTTTGTATTTTTCTTCTCTTATTATGTGACCAAGATATTGTAACTTTTTTGTTGAATTGTAAGTGTGATCTCTAGTGGTTTATTCATACGTTCTAGTACCTTAGTGTTTGACACTATATCTGTCCAAGATATCTTCATCATGCGTCTATAGCACCACATTTTAAAAGCCGTCACTTTATTCATATCTGCTTGTTTTAACGTTCATGCTTCCATTCCGTAGAGTAAAGTAGAGAAGACGTAACATCTTACCATTCTGGTTCTTAGCTTTACTTTTATTTACAGATCAAATATAAAAACCCGCATTTGAAGGAATGCATTTCTAGCTAATTCTATCTGAGTTTAGATTTTGGCTGTCTGGTCGATGCTATTTGTTATCCAAGTTTTGAGATATTGATATTTTGATGTTTTTTCAAATATTATGTTGTCAATGTATAACTCTTGTTTTGGTGTTAGTGATTTTGTTACTATCATGTATTTTGTATTTTTTAGGTTTATTCTAAGTTAATACAGTAGACTAACATTCTTAATGTTCTGGACTACTCTCTGTAGATCGTATAAAGTTTTTGCTATAACTACAGTACCGTCCGCGTATCGAATGTTATTAATTGGCTGGCCATTTACTCTAACTCCGGCCTGCTCTTAATTTAGCGACTCTTTAAATATCGCCTCGGAGTACAGGTTAAATAGCATAGGGGACAGTATACAACCTTGCCTTACTTGTATTTGTATTTTCTCTGTAACTTCTTTATCTACTTGAAGAACTTCTGTTTTGTGCCAAAATAGTGACTCTATAATCTTTATGTCTCTTGCGTCGATGTTTCTTTGTTTGAGTAGGTTTATATAACGCTTTATCATAATCTATAAAACATACATGCATATCCTCCATGTCTAGACATCTTTGAGTCATTACGTTGAAGCTGAATAATGCTTCCATTGTGCCAAAGCCCTTTCTGAAGCCAAACTGGGTGTTATTTATACCTTCCTTTAGTTTGTTGTAGATTCTCTTATGTATAATTTTCAGAAATATTTTCAGTGGTTCATTAAGCTAATGGTTCTATAGTCACTGAATTCTCTGGCGTTTGGCTTTTTTGGTAAGGTTATAAAGGTAAATTTCATCCATTCCTTTGGTATTATTCCAGTTTGATATATTTCATTAAAAATATCAACAATAACGTCCAGTTGGTCTTCATCTATTAATTTTAAAAGTTTGCATGGAATTTTATCTGGACCAACTGCTTTTCCGATTTTCAATGTTTTTATTGCATAATGAACTTTTAGTATGCTTGGTCCCTCTGAAGTAATTTGTTTAGTCTTGGTGCATCTTGTGTCTTTTTGCTTTTTGCTTTTTTGCTGCTATCCATTCTTCTCTTGCTTCTCGTATTTTTCTTGTTATTTTTCTTTGTATTTCTTTATATGTACAGAGCCTATTATGAAAGTAATGTACAATGTCTATAAAAAACAGATTTATTGATCGTACTGATGCAAATGCTTAAAATTTTTTGAAATACTCTCCCCCTGCAACAATACACTTTTGGAGACGCCTGGAAGGCACCCTGAAACTCTTCGACAAGAATGTCTTTTAATAACCTTGTAACATGCTTTTGGATGTTTTCCACGGACTACCAATGCTTTTCTTTTAGCTGTCTCTTCAGTCGGGGAAACAAAAGAAGTTGTATGGAGCCAAGTAGGGATTATAAGGGAGCCGGGGTACTTCCGAGGTGTGGCTTTGGGCCAAGAAGTTGGTAACAATAACGGCTGTTTGACTGGGGGCATTGTCATGGTGGAGCTTGACCGTGGCTTTGATGTCAGTCCTCACGCGCGTGATCCGGCGTTTCAATCTTTTGAGCACTTTGAAGTAAAAGGTTGAGTTGACAGTTTTTCTTTGCGGTACAAACTCAAAATGGTCGTCAAAGAAGATAATGAGCAACGTTTTGATGCAAAACTTGCTCATTTGCGGTTTCTTAGAGCGGGGGGGATGGGTTTGTGTGCCACGCGTTTCTCTGCCTTTTCGGTTCTGAGTCGTACTCAAACATCCAGGATTTGTCTCTGGTTACAACAGAGTTTTTGAATCAAATCCAAAAGTTCTTGACAACGCAAAATCAAAGTTGAAAAACACACTTCACGTGGAAACACGTCTTTCCGCTTAGAACAGTTGGAGCATGTTGGTGACCGACTGCGTTGGAAGAGCAGATCTTTCACCCTATTTTCCGACTGGTTTTTTTGGGCTAAGATGGATAATCGCGTCACAATAAAATCATGCGCATTACTTTCATAATAGACCTTGTATTTAGATTAGATTTACTTCTTTCTGGTGTCAGTTTATTTTTACTTCTTTCTATTAACGTTGTTTTTATGTTAATCCATTTGTGGTCTATATCTGTGTTTATTATGTTTTTTCGTGTAGCTTTAATTTTATTATGCTAGAAAGTGATATCCAATTCTTGATAATATAATCAACATTTATGCGGGTGGATAGGTTACTCCAGATCATGATAACCAGCGAGTAGTTTAAACTGAAGTATTCACCCAACTGCCCGAGTGTTTAATATCAAAGAATTGAAAGATTCTTTTCTTTGTAGGTGTTAGAAGATTTTCAGTCAGAAAAAAAGGATGTAATATCTTTTCTCTTGATGACCAACACTTGGGTGGGTGGGTGTAACACTCCAGAGAATGATAACAATTCAACAATTGTGTGAATTGTGAGTGTCCCAACCACCCACCCAAATGTTAATTATTAAAAAGTTTAAATCACGACTTTCTCTTGTTATTAAGTGACTTCTGACGCGCGTATCAAAAAACATTCTCCAAACATTCAACTTCTTGATCACAGACACTCTATAGCATGACAAGTCAAAAGTTTGATTTTGAGTGTTTCACCCACCCGCTCAAATGTTACTTATGAAAAGATTTTTTGTGATAAAATGATTTCTAACGCTTTCAGAGAGGTCAAACATCTAATTCCTTGATGACAAACACTTAGTTGTGTGGGTGTGCACTATAATCTTAACTACTAACTTGTTATTATGCTTGTGTCCCATCTACCCGCTCAAGTGTTAGTTATCAAGAAGTTTAATCACAACTTTCTCTTGTTATTAAGTGGCTTCTGACGCTTGCAGAAATGTAAAACATCTAAATTTTTGATCACAGATACTTCGTGGGTGGGCTGAATACTCTATGCTCCATGCCCCATGCTCCATGCTCCATAAAGACAAGTCAAAAGATTGATTTGGAGTGTCCCACCCATCCGACTAAGTGTTAGTTATTAAGAAACAATCTTTTCTTGTGACAAAATAACTTCTAAAGTTTGCAGAGAAAGTAGGACACTTTATAGCATAATAACAAGTCAAAAGTTTGATTTCGAGTATCCCAACCACCCACAAATTTTAATTATTAAAAAGTTAAATCACAACCTTTTCTTGTTATTAAGTGACTTCTGATGCTTACAGAAAACTCAAACATATTATTTTTTAAAGAAAAACACTTGTGTGGGTGGGTGGATGGGTGGATAACTTTAAAACATAATAACGAATCAGTAATTTAGATTGGAGTGGCCCACTTACCCACTTAAGTGTTAGTTATCTAGAAGTTTAATCTTCGACTTCTGACGCTTGCAGAAATGTCATACATTTAAGGTGAGTGGGTGGAATACTCTATAGCATGATAACAAACCAGTAATTTAGGTTGGAGTTGGATCACGACTTTCTCTTGTGACATACTGACATCTGACTCTTGCAGAAAAGTCAAACATCTAATTCCTTAATAACAAACACTTGGGTGAATGGGTGGGTCACTTTAACGCATGATAACAAATCAGTAGTTTTGATTAAAATAGCCCACTTACCCGCCTAAGTGTTAGTTATCAACAAGTTGGATCACAACCTTCTCTTGTGACAAAATGACTTCTGACGCTCGCAGAGTGGTCACAAACACTTGGGTAGGTGGGTGGGACACATCATAGCATAATAACAAGTTAGTAGTTTGGATTAGAGTGGTTGGATCACAACCTTTTTGAGTTTGATCTATTCAACATTAGTTGAAGGTTAGTTGATGTTTAGTTTGTTCTCCAGACAATTTGTAATTATTTTAATAAAAAAATTATATAGGACATATAAGCTTGTTGGTCTACAGTTTTTTAAGTGTGTTATGTTATGTTATGCCTTTTTTGTGAATGAAAATAGTGGTTGCGTTATTCTATCTCTTATTATGCATTTTTCAAGAAATAGGTTTAACAGAGCGTCTAATTAAAGAGCTTATCTTATTCACTTTTTACTGCTTTTGTCACTGTTTGGTCTTTTTCCATTCATTTCTTTGTGGACATTTCTTAGCTTTTTTTTTGTGTTTAATATGTTTGATGTTTTTGTTCCTTGTATGTCTTGCTTGTACTGCAATTTAGCTTTTATAGAGTTTTCTATAAAAGTTTTCCGTTATATTAATTTTTTTGTAGTTTCTACTTTTGTTTTTACCCTTTCCTTTCGTATTAACCTTCATTGGTTCATGAGTTATTTGGTTGCATCACTGAGTTTTTTGTCGTTTTGCCCCTGACGTTTCGTGCTGTTAAGATTGTTTCTCTAATATTGTTAATAAAGGTTTTGACATAAGTTGAGTTATTTATTATTCTTTGTAGGCATACCAGTTTTCTACTTTTGTTTTTTAAGTTTATTTTAATTGTGCTTCTTACTGCCCTATTATCGTTTCCTATTTCAAATTTGTTAAGTATTGTATCGTTCATTATGTTACGCTTATTTCCTGTTATAAAAAAGTCTCGTTTTTTGTTTAACTATCAGAATTTATCCACGTCCATCTTTTTTTGCAATTGTTCTCGTTTATTTCTGCTTTCCAAAATTTCTTGCTGCTGTCTTTGAGACATTTATTTGCTTGCCGACTGGCGTTAAAATTGTTTATTATTAAAGTGTAGTCGCAATTTGTTTCTTGGATAGTCATTTTGTTGTTTTTGTATAGGTTTTTGATCTCTTTGTGATCAAATGTCGAGGCATACACTTGTATTATTTTTATGTTATGGCGTTTATTTATAGATATTATTGGGTAGGCTCATATGTTCTGAGATGCATTTTATTCACCTAATGTTTTGTGTGTGTTTCTTGTGGATGGAAAATCTAATGCTGTTTGAATTATTAATGTTGCTCTTGTGATACAGTGTGCGGTGTGTGGCCAGATTTTAGGGTAAGTAGTCTTTTGTGCCGCTTTCTTACTTGGTGTTGGATTTGTGTCCGTAGAGATTTTATTTGTCAATCTTAAGTCCCTCCTAGAAGCCATGCAACTGATTAAAGTTTATCTCCCAAGCCACAATAATAAATTTTCTATGGTGTTGCACTTTATTTTAAGGGGGTTTTGAACGTTTAAAAATTTTGCTTTCCATGTGTGTTGACGAGTTTTGTTTCCGCCGTCGTTAGCATAAGGAACAAGCTGTAGTTACATTTTGCCTAAATTTAGCCTACCGGTCAATGCAGTTTACCGGGATGTAGCACTAGGAGCTATAAGTGAAACTAGGAACTTTTAACGTTTTGCTGCAAAAGTAGTTCTGTAGATTTTGTTTCTTTTTCCGTCAATTTGTTTAGAAATACTTAATCAGCTTGTCTATAAATACTAACGCCCTTCATTTGACGGTTGCAATATCGTTCTGCTTACAAATCTGTATTTAGTTTTCATGTTCAGTCGTTTTTCGTGCTTTCTAGTGTTTGGGACTTTGTCAGTTTTGTTCTATTTCTGAGAAGTGTTATGACATTATGTTTTACAAGCGGGCATTTACCGATATAAAATTATTTAAATATTTAGAAAATATGTCACTCATCAATTCTGGTGGTGAGGAATCTGCATCTGACTTACTATAAAGAATAAAGAATATTCTTAGAAATTGAGTCTGAAAGTGAAAAACAAAATAAGGTACTTACTTCATAGATATCAAAGAGTGTGATAATTGTATAACCAATCTTGAAAATAAAGGATTTGCAGAAGAGGAGAAGAAACAACCTTTTTGGGATTTTTTTGCAAAAAACCCGGGTCATTTTTTAGTGTTTTACAATCAAAGAGACATTAAAATGTAGAAATAAACAACATAGTGTACTTATCAGTTTATTTAATGAACATTAATAAGCGAAAATAAAATTTAAAGGTATGCGTTCTTTACTACCTATAGCTCATTCAACATTATGCATAGAGGATTAAGGTGGCTACTGGGTTGACTTGTTTGTTTTCGATTTATTGTCATTCTTAGGGCAAATTGGTGTGTTGATTATGGTTCTAAGTACTGAAGATTGTGCAAATGGCAGAAGCCAGCAATATGCGTCAAAATTCCTTCATGTTAGTTTTATTACCGTCCAAAGAGCATTTGAGCGGTTTAGGGAGACCGGCAAAAATACGACTGCTATCGATGACCGATTTATCGATCGTACTACTCTACGGAATCGTCATGTTACTTCAATGGAGACCAGAAATCAACTTTCTGAGGTTAACGGTATAGCTGTGAGTGTTTGGACAGTTTGTCAAAGGTTGCAAGAAGCTGACTTAAAATTTTGTAGACCAGCAGTTGGACCAAAATTACCCCCACGTCACCGAGTAGCCAGAAATCAATTGTTTTGCAAACATTTGAATTGGACATTGGCACAATAAAGGACTGTACTGTTTACTGACAAGTCTAGATTTTGATTACATTTGCCAGATGGAAGAGAACGAGTATGGAGACGAACAAAAAAACAATTTGCGGAGTGAACCTTTAAGCCTCGGCTTAGCTATGGTGGAGATTTCCTGATAGTATGGGCAGGAATATCAATAGATGCCTGCACCAAATTGATTGTCATTGATGAAGGATTGCTTACTGCACAGTGGTATATTAAGGAGATTTTGGAAAATTACGTCTTATTTGCTCTATTCATCGACGATGGTTTTAGTCTGATGCAGGATAACGCAAGACCGCAATCTGCGAGGTGCCTCACAGAATACTTGGTTGCAGTTGGACTAAAAAAATTCAACTGACTTGCATGTACCTCAGAGGGAAATCCTATGGATCATATATGGGACCTGCTTGGCAGACGTATTAGAGGACGTGCAGTTGCACCGACCACAATAAACAAGTTTTGTGTGGCACTTCAAGAAGAATATTTTACAAAATGATATCTGTGAGCTCATTAGTGGCATGGGCCGCCGTATGCAAGCAATAGTTAGGGCTCGAGGAAGCAATACAAAGTATTGAAATCTTATTCAACTGAAATTTTTATTATTAATCTTTGTTAAATTTATTTTGCAAAAATGCATTTTCTTTAGTGTATACGTACATTATTGTTTTGCTTTTTAATGTTTATTAAATAAACTAATAAGTAACATGTTGTTTTTTTCTTCATCTTTATAGTCTCTTAGATTGTAAAACACTAAAAGTTTTATAAAAAAATATTACCCTGGTATTTAAAAAAAAAAATTACCCATTGATCCAGTTTTTTTGCATCTGAGTGTACTATGCAAGGAATAGGTTCAACGAAAAATCACGTGCTTATAGAAAACAATGCTACAAATTCTGTTTAGCTTCTAAACTATGAAACAAATTTATTGAGAACTATATTGCAAGCTAAAGACCAATAAAAAACATAACTATTGATAAACAATTGTTTCCATCTAAGTGCACACATGAGTAGTAAACCAGATAAGTATGCAGCTTGCTTTAGATGCCAAAATCAGATAAGTTTTGAATAGTTTTCCATACCTGTGAAAAGATATGCATGTAGTTTTACGACTTCTTGAGCCATTTTTAAATCAAAGAAGAAATGTTATTAGAGAAAACTTTTTTACATCACTGAAACTGGAAAATGAACTTAAAAACAGGAAAACTAGTGTAATGGGCACTCTGAACAAAACTCATAAAAAAGTTCTAGTAAAAAATGCACGCAATCTTCTAAAAACTACTGTTATATACAAAATAAGCAATACGTCCTCAACATTGTATTAGGAAAAGGTAAAGAAAATTGTTCTTATTCTTAGCACGCTACAAAATGAAGTTTTTGTGGAAGGAACATCTGAAGCAAAAACCCCTGAGACCTATTCTACAATGACACTAAATGCGGTGTAAATGTAACAGATCAGATATTACGCAAATATAGTGTGCGTGCTGGTACAGGATTGTTACTTAATAGAAAAAAGCACTCCACTTCATCTGGCGTTTGTGGATTTTTACAAAGCTTTTGACACTATTAAATCATAGTCAGTTATAAAAGTCTTGAAAACCACAAAAATAGACTCCAGATACTCTGACATACTTAAAAACATATATAAAAATGCAACACAACAGACACACAACAAATAAAGTAAAAATTACGACAGGGAGACCCTATCTCTATCTAACTTTTTACTTCAAAAATCTCAAATAAGACTCAAAAGAAATAAAGATATATAAAGCAAACCTCAACCACGTACAACAACATAGTCATAATATCAAGTAACCCAGAAAAATTAACAGAGCGAACTGTAGAGTTCAATCATACAAGAGCGTAGCAAAAACAGAACACAGCAAGTCAACTGCCAGCAGTCAACCGAACAACACGTCTACACCGAGAGATCGACCTACTTCACCACCCAATTGAAGCGAACCCGCAGCTTGAAAATAAATGCAATTTTAATTGCAACCAAACAGACTCAAAACGGCAGGACGACTTGATTGATTAGTCACCAATCAAGCCGCTTAATAATTAATTTGGTCAAATTAATTTTAATTAATTAATTAATTGGCCATTTTATATCAGTATGGATCCACCAAACAACCTATTCCGTCAACCTGTCGGGCAAAGAAATTTTATTATTTTTCTTAACTGAGTTTAACAAGATCAATTTGCACTTGAAAAAGCAGAATGTTAAATTCAGGAACATGGAGAGAGAGGTCGTCAAAATGGTCAAAGACCGCGCACATCCAGGAGACTACTTTATTGTTGACAATCTAAACCTGAACAAAGCAAACAAAATCTTGGTGATACCCTTTCTCCGGATGGACATTACAGCGGAGATCAAGAAGAGCGTAACCGACTCAAACGCAGACTTCATCTTGCTTTTGGCTAAGCAGTCCAACCAGCTAGCCCCAGCGCCGACCCCGATCTCTACAGCTGTAGCGGCAACGCTTCTATAGAAAAGTTCCAGGTAGTTAGCTACTCCAAGGCGATGAAAAAGAAGGCGCAGGGCGAGACTTCTAACTCTTCTATTATTGGGTCATCAGCCGGTCCTTCAAACCAAGCGCCTTCAGCGCTATTGTCTTCAACTACCAATGTCAAAAGGTCCAAAACCTGGCCGGCCCTTAAGACCAAGGCGTCTACTTTGGGCACAGCCTTTTGTCTCTTTGGTCTTCTAACAAGCAATCTGATATATCAGAGTTGATGGCAACTTTTAAGAACATAAAAGTTTTTATCAAAAAATTGGCCAATGTTTGCGATGGCATCTGCATGCACCTGACATTGCATGCGGATCACAGAGCTGTAATCAATTTGGTCAAAACTAACGATCACCTATCAATTAGCGTCTGAAAAGATGCTAAAATATGTTATTAGGAACATACCCAACTGGGTCACGGCTGATGTGGCGCAGGCAGAGTTATTGGCTCTGGGGTATGCTCCTCTCTCAATAAAACTCATGGAAAGGCAAAGAGATCCTGTCTCTTAAAAAGCTTTACAACCTATCAGTGAGCGTTGAAATTAAACGCCAGTTATCCAGCCAGCGTTATCCTCTAAACCCCATTCCAAGGCACCTGCCTCTTAAAGGCGGACTTCAGCTCTTTCTGGGAGCACTCACAATGCTAGCTTGGACTAATCCTATGCCCAGGCAACGGGTAGTCAGGCGCAAAATGCTAAATTATCAGAGAAGAACCAGTTTATCCTTTGTTTGTCTCATACAGCTTCTGCACATCTTCTACATTAATTTCTAGATTCAGGCTAAATGCTAGTTGGTTTAAAATCAGACATAGTCGGAGTAAAAGTTCTCCACAAACACTTTATAGTTGCTTATAAGACTGGCACAGTGTGCATTCTTAAGTATTTATAACACATAAGTGCAAACTTAGGAATCATTGAGGAGGAAGTTTAGTTGGTAGGCACCCATGAAGGCAAACTGTAAAAAGTAGAAGTTTTTGTCATCTGCGAAACTATAAATGAAGCTGTTAATTATTTGAAGACCTTCAAACAGGCATTATATGTATAATAACCAGCGGCTTTAGGGTAGTAGAATTACCTGCTCGTACTATTATTCAATAATAAAGAAATATTACAAAACTCAAAAAAATTCTAATTATAATGCATTTAGTAGCTTAAAGCATAATTACATAATATTATAACAAAATATCTCAATATGTTACTTAATTCACCGTAAAATTGCTACCCTATTATTGTTAAATGTATGCCAAACTAGAATCTTAAGACATACATGTATAGAGATAGCCTCCGGATAGTAACACATTTAGTCCATACCCATCTGCCTTCCATGTGTAGTTATTGTTCGCATAAACCAAAACATAATAATTTACCAAAAAAAATTGTTTCTGTCCACTATAATTAAAATTGTTTTTTTAGTTTAGGTGTCGATTAGAATCTAATTTAGTATAAAAATACTTCATAATATGACTTCTCCATACTAATCACAAATAAATAATTTATTATTCAATTTGTTCTATTAGAATTCCTGCTATAGGTCGTCACAATTCAAACATACCGAAAAATATACAAGAAAATAAAGCGCGATCGTTTTATTGAATTTATATTCACGTCTCTTCCGAGCATACATATATCGTACGAGAGTGTATGGGATAGTGGAATGCCGCTGAGATCAGACATCTGGCGACAACGGGAAATTAACATAATAAGCTGCTGCGCTAAGCTGACTGTATGACTATGCCGAGCGAATGCCACAGAAAATATACCAGACTCTGAACCAAACCAACTACCCGCTATATCAATTCGCCTTTCGCTATATGGATGGAGCGGAACAAGTGCAATATACACGTGCATTGCGGATGTTACGTAACACGTTTTTTCTTCTTTCCATGTCGTGTGTGTAGAGATCGCCTTAAAAACCGTATCAATTAGGTAGATTTAGATAATGAGTAATTGGAAAGTGGCGATTATGTATTACTAAATTAGGTATGGACTGTTGAACGCTTAATTCAAGTCTTCTGTTTAGAAATGTAAGAAACATCTGGTGTATATGAATGCAGGTTTTAATCAATAATTAGATATAAATAGATATAATCAATATGCAATACAGATGGATAGATTATTGTCTCTATGTGAAAATATTAACATCTAATCATTTTAATTAAGTAATAACATCTGCAAGCAACTTATTGTTACAGTATTTGTTATCAGAATGAATAGTAACAGCAAAATATATAAAGAGAATAAAATCAATTTAAATTAAAATACAAAACAATATTGTCTTTGTTATACTTTCTCATTGGCAAATTCTATCAAAAGTCCAAAATACTTAACTGACAAATTAAATTTTACTCAAATTGAAATGCAATTTGATAAACGCAATTGCAACTTAAAATTAGAATAGATGATTCATGGACATTTTAAGATCATGATGTTTGAAAAATAGATCAATAGCATTACTAATAGAAGTACAAAACAAGCAAAATTTGGCAATTTCAACAATGATTTTATTAATTGTTTTACTATGAAACAGCAATTAAAAATTTTTGAAGACAGTCTGTAAGGTTGACACTTCTTTTTTTGTTTAATTAATAACTTTCTTGTATTGTAATTATAAACCTGATTTAGTTAATGAAGTACACAATCTGTGCTCGTAAAGCTCAATTTGCTGAAAACTTTGTTACAGTTTTGTTGAAAATGTATTGATACCAAATTGCACTAAATTCTATAAAGCGTTTAAGAGTTATGATTTTTTTATTATCTCTTGTGTAGCTTGATAAGGGGTGAGAAAGATAGCGAATAACATCAATGAACACCAAAATGCCATCCAAAAGTCAATTTTACCTGCACGCGGTACACCCTGCTAGATAACCAAGGAGGCTCTGGCGACCAAACATTGGCGGGATAACTATATCTCCACAAAATACAGGACTAAATCCCTAGTAACATCATAATTGAGGAAGGCAACGGGAACTCACATCAATAACTACTCTAAAATTGAAATGAAGATATAGTTGCAGGAGAAACCCCCAAAACAATTTTTGATATGCTGACGACACTGTCTTGTTAGCATCAACTCCAGAAAAACTTACAGTCCCGGTGCAAAAATTAAAAACAGAAAGTGAGAACTACGAACTAAAAGCAAACAAACATTATGATGCATGTGAGATGTAGTGCTAAAAACAAATGCTGCGCACAATAATCACTGGTCGAGGTGACAATCATCTCTACTTGCTGGTAAATCAGTGACTTGTTGCTTTCCGGGTTTGGAAGCGCGTGACGCATCGGAAGCTGAGCATAAGTTGCTTTGGATTTTAATGAGCATCTGGGGAGCTAGAGACAAATACGTGGCAACTGAATTAAAAAATGTATACGAGGCATTTTCTTCAAAACTCAAAATAAAACTTTTTTCTTTTGTTACACTTATTTGTAAATACCCTTTAAACAAAGCACCGCACCTGCACGGGCAACACAGTTACATAGAATTGAGCCAGGCCATTCAATACATGTTTGAATCACGCAGTGACGTAATGCGCAGAACGAACCAAAACGGTTATAATCTTCATATCATTATCATTTATTTGTCTTAATATCTATTAATGTTTTATTTAGGTCATTACATCTAAACAACGTCCAAAAAATTTACTAATTTGTGGAAGCAATGGAAAAGACTACATGTTCCTACTGAAAGGCCAGGAAGATTTACGACAAGACAAAAGGGTTATGTAAATGGTGAACACCTTATTATTAAAAAACTTTGATACATTCAGACGCAACCTTACAACTTAACGATACGTCGTTATTCCTTACAATAAGTACATATTCAGGATTAATTGGATGGGTTCCACATTGCGATATCCTGCATACGTTCATACGAGACTATTGTGAAAAAAAGAAAATCTTACTAAATATAGAACAGAAAATAATGTTTTGAATGTTATACATAAAGTTAAAGTGTTTGAACATGCCTTGGAACATACGCATGGTGATGACCTGGCAAGACTGCTGTGGGACCTTCATCAGAAGTTTGGTTTGATCGCCGTACAAATTATACAAGATCACTTGCTGTTATTGACAGCTCACAGAACTGACATATCTATTAATAAAGAAATAAAGAACCCCAGCGACTATCACAAATTGTCTTTGCAAAAATCCTGAAATTATTTGGTTACATGAGTAAGAAAGATTGTTTTCACCTAGAAAAACTGGTGGTACAAAGGAAAATGGAAAAAAGACAGAAAGAAATATTACAGAAGAGATGGACACTACCAATACAATAACAAACAACACAATTACACAAGCAACAAGGGAGTCCAGAAACAGTAAAAGGTGGCGAAAAATTGTACGAAGAGCGACAGCAAAAAAGTGAATCATAATCACAACTCTTTCAAAAAGAGAGAAAACGAAAAAGAAGAAGAAATATCTTGATTTAGTTAAATAAAGTTGAACCACTTAAAGTTATTTCAAATTAAGCGTACAAATTCTGATTAAATTTACACGTTAAGGTATATTAGTATTTAACTGCACTAATTCTTATTGAAGCGTGTAGGAGTTATAATTTTTTTAAATATCTCCTTTGTGGTTTGATTTAGTTAAGTGAAGTTAAACAATTTGAGGTTATGCAAAACTAGACGTATATATTTTATAACATTTTGTACTCATAATATTAGAGTATATTAGCACCAAATTGCAACAATATCCAATAAACCGATTGAAAATCAAAAGCTTTCAAAATCATCGCAGAGCTACCCAACAAAGTTATTTCAGGTTAGTTGAATTGAGATTATGTCAAATTGAGTCTATCAATTTTACGCATTACTTTTGACGTTTAGAACACATTAGTACCAAACTTTAACGTGTAAAAATTAGGAATTTCTTTTGAACTTAATCCAAGTGTTCGTAATTAAGAAATTGGATCACAAGTTTGCCGCCCACCTAATCAAGTGTCTGTAATTAAGAAATTAAATCAACACTTGGACGAGTAGACGAACAAAAAGTTTTCTATTGTGGGCCTGTGGTTTGCATTAGTAAAGTAAAGTATGTAATCAAGAAATTGGATCACAAACACTTGGGTAAGTGGGCGTAAAGTCTAGTTAAAACTACTGTTCTGCAGTTATAGATTTGGATATTCCGTCCAAGTGTTTGTAATCAAAAAATTGGATCACAAACACTTGATAATATAAACAGAAACCACTTAAGCACAAAACATTGATTAAATTTCTTGCAAACTTTTCCAAGTGTTTGTTGTCAATCAGTTGGGTTACAAACATTTGGGCGAGAACACCAATCTAAATCACACGCCCACAAAACTTGAAGAAAGTTTCTTGTTCACCCACCCAAGTATTTGTGAACAAAAAAATACTCAGAAACAATTGGGTAGGTAGACAGAAGCTCCAGTTAAAACTATTGTCTTACAATCATCTGTATTCAAGTTCTGATACAGATATGTTTTGTAGACTACCAGAAAGCTTTTGATAAGTACAACTTAACAAACTTATTATATAATAACTTAAAAGAAAGAAAACAGCGGTTTAAAGATAATCAGCAATCTATACTGGAAACAAAGAAAAACAATCAAATGACATCAAAAGCAAGAAAGACGTCCTACATGGCATACTATCAAACATATATTCAAAACGCATATTCCAGACAATGAGCCAGACATTACAAAAGTGTTTAAAGCTTATCACCTACATATAAAAATAAAGATTAGACTATTAAGGTATTACATATGTTATACAAAGTGAAGTCTTAGATTCTACCAGCAGTTACCAAAAAGAAGCATTTTAAATATGACCATACCACTGTACTCAACATTTTTTTTGCGGATTACATTACTAATCAAGAGAGAAAGAGTAAATAAAAAAATAAAAATAATAATATCATTAAAGACAAAGAAGCTAGAATATTTTGGCCATATAATAAGGAACGGACAACAGTATAGATATTTGCCACTTATACTACAAAGAAAAGCAGATAGAAAAAAACAAACAAAATAAAGGAGAATATTGTGGTCAAAAAACTGTCTTACTTCGTTTAATACATTAACAACTGGTCTTTTCAGAGCAAACAGCAAACAATCCAAACTACAATGACATCACTAGAAAAATGTCTTAAGCAATAAACAAAAACTTTGTCTTTGTGCGTTAGGGAAGATCTACTGTTTTTTTTGCAAGATCAACAAAATTCCCTTGCAACCAAACTTTTTAGTCAGTTTTTTCTTTGACATCAAAGACGCCATAATGACAAACTACTTTGTTAGCAACTTTAGCATCCCCCATGTTTTGTAGCAGGACGTAAGTAGAATTTGAGCAGTTTACATTCAGGCGCAATGTCTTGGAGGAAACTCTATTACTATTACTGTAAAACTGTTGGTTTTCTCGTTATAAAAACAGCTGTTGTTTACGCCCAGAAGGCATTTCTGACAAAAAAAAACAGCTCTGGTCATCAACATCAAAGACTTTTTGAGTGTGGTTTGCTAAATAATTTTATCATTTACTTCTACCAACTTTTGCAATTAATTAGACCAGGGCTGCTATTCTCGAAGTTACACGCACATGTTAGTACACGAATCAGTTCGTGTAAAAAGTTTCTTATTTGCTTTTTATAAAAAGCATATAAGAATTAAATTGATGAATGTTACCTCAAACATAATTATACAGTCAAATACGTTTGTTACTTTCTGGATTCACCGGCTAACTGATGGCTGACTAAATGCCATGCTTATACATTTATATTTTGACTAATATTTATTTAGGTTAGGTTAGGTTATGTAGTTATTAATATTTATTTGGTAACTTTCAAATGCAAAATTTGTTGTTGATATTCAACAATGTAATTAAAATTAAACATATTAAAGCTCGCAATATATGATGTTCTACACAATAGGTATAATAAATATGTCGTGCGCGTAATATTGATAAAAATGTTACTTTTTTTGAAATATCTAAATTATACTATGGCAATATATTTTTGTAGTAAATCTATTACTTCCTTTACCACATTTTTTTTAATCAATTATCAAGTATAAAATAAGAGAAAAATATAATAGGATTAAATTAATGTGTTTGTAAATTTAAAACAGCTTAATATAATATTTACTTTCAATAAAATTTATAATCTTTCAATTACAATCTGCTATTCAACAAGTAAATATTAACAAAAACCCGGTTGTTTATTTTTTTCCGGTATTTTCCATCATAGTTTAAGTTTTGCGCTTCACTTTCGGACGAGAATTGAGTAAATCTACTGGTTTGTAGCAGTAGAACAATGTCATGCAAAAAAGTCGCATAAGATTTTGTTCCTCCGATTCAAGAATACTAGAAATACAAAATCGTCCGCAAATATGGCGGATTCGAGTGCAAAACTCGTTCTAACTTCGAGAATAGCAGCCCTGTACAAAGTTTTAAAGAACATACATTTGTAAATCTTAATTTGTACCCAAGCCAAAATAAATTATATTTGTTCAAACAATATTTGAACTACAAACGAGGCAATGGCCAAGGATAAAAAATAAACATTTAAAAATATTTAAGCCAACTAACTTTATAAACAAGGTTAATTGTAACTATGGCCCACAAGGAGAAACCCTTAAAGCGTATCTTGCGTAAGAACTTACAATAACGTAAAACTACGCATGATATTGAGGACAACTGAGAACAAGACCAAACCAATCTAACATCTTAGAAGTGCCAGACAATCAGGGCACCAACTTTAGACTAACTAAAGGTACTCACTCATGAATGCAGACTTGAAATCCAATGTAACCATTTATATGGAGCAGATTCAGTAAGAAAACTTTATTAGAAACCACGTCAATAGTATCGGTAAGCAAAAAAGAAGACGCCAAGGAACCCAAACTGCCGTTCCTGCCAGCCCACCAGCAACACAGGATTTAGAAATTAAGAAACAGTTGACTAAAAAACTGCTGTCGTTGGTGCGGGAGTACCAACTGCAATTCCGATCAAATCTGATTTAAAAAAATGCTACCCAAGTTCTAAGGCCAAATAACCGAGAACTAAAGTTAAACTAACTACCAAAAAACTTTTGGACAAATCTATAAAATTAAATCAAATATAACTAATAGTACACTGTGCGCGACTTCCGACTTGACTTTTAGGTAAACCGGAATTGGCAATTTGTTTAATTGCCCGTAATTTGTTTTTAAATTTAAAATTTTCAGAAAGATTAATATTTATTTAGCTTTGAATATCCATCAATAGAAGTAAAATACTTATCTAAAACATTTTAGTTTATAATCTCAGGCCAATTAACATCAATCTCAAGACAACGTGCACCGTATTTAGTTCCAATTATCAAAAACTATACCTTTAAATTTTGTAAAACAGTTTTTTTACTATGAAAAAGAGACACAAGGTGACAAAAAGCAAAAGTTACATTCTTATATGAAGATAACTCAACGACGGGCATCAGCAACAAAGTTTACAGACAAATTTCTTGCATCTAAAAACTACATAAATCTAGCATCACCATGTATACATATAAAGGGTGGGCCATGTCAATTTTTGCACAATTACATAAGAAAAGTGTGATTAGATACCTTCGTAGACAGAAGATGCATTGTTTTACTTTGGAGCAACGTTTTGAAATACTAAAAATTTATTTTGAAAATGGGTCTCATTTGTCTGCAACAGCGCGAAAATTGCGTACGTTGTTTGGAAGAAATGAAACGCCATCAATAAAAAAAATACGAAATCATCAAGCAAGCTCATCCAAAGCGTTTTGCCAAAATTGTCGCTTCTGTGGCTCGAAGTGTACGCAAGCATCCAAAAACATCAACTCGGCGCAGAAGTTAGCAACTCGGTATTCGGCTAACCACTTTGAGGCGGATTCTTCACAAAGACCTCGGTATGTTTGCGTACAAAATGCATCTCGTTTAAAAAATTGAAATAACCGACCTTGATGCCCGCTTTTGCTTTACTCAGTGCGCTTTAAAAAAATTGAATGTTGACTCTAATTTTAACTAAAAAATTATCTTTTGACGAGACTTATTTCTATCTTTGAGGTTATGTAAACAAACAAAACTGCCGTATTTGGAGAACAAAAAATCCACGTTATAGTTAAGAAACCAATGCATCTATTGCAAGTTACCGTTTTGTGAGGATTTTGAAGTGGTGGCGTTATTGGGCTATTTTTCTTTAAAAACGCCTGAATTGGAGGAACTTGATCTACAGCAGCTTTGGTTTCAATAAGATGAGGCAACATCCCATACTGCACATGCTACGATTAATCTTCCGCGCACTAAATTCAACAACCGCGTTAATAGTCGTTTCGGTGATGTGAACTGGCGACCTCACAGCTGCGATTTGACACCGCTGCATTTTTTTCCACATACAACTGATAACTTAAAGCAAACTTTGCAAAGATATCGCCAAAATACCGCTGGAAACAGTGTTGCAAATACTCGATAATTTGTCCTCGAGAATGGCCTACTGCCAAATAAAAATAATCTAAAAATTGGCCGTTTGTTCTTTATTCTGTATGATTAAAATTTAAACTTAAAGATGGCCCACGCTTTATATATAAAACGACTTTTTTTCTTCAAAGCACTTTGTTATTCTACGTGAGATATGTTTTAGTAAAAAAATAATTAAAAAAAGATACTATTAATACAGTAAAACAATAAATCTTTAATCGAAAAGAACATTTTTTTTAAATAAATAAAATGTTTGCTATTTTAATGTTTTGTGTGATATTCTTTGAAATATGGTTTTGGACCAGCTATGCAATTTGCATACCAGCATATCGAATTCTTGCAAACTTTACTATAGTTTATAACACCGTTTTTATGGCTTCTGTTTAGTAGTAGCAAAAATTAGTTCAAGAAAACAAATCACTTGATCTAATAAAAACATTCCTTAGTAACACTATAGAACAACAATATTGAATATACGTCCAAAACATAAAGTTATACCCATAAAGCTTCTTGAATTGTAAAAAATCTATTCTAGGCATCAAATCGAGGACTTGTCTCATTTCAAATTAGTATTCTTCTTTAAGCTATCGCCATCAAAATAAAATCAGCAACTATACTTACTGCGCCAATAATTTACGAATTATAATAATAATAAACGTAAAGCAGAGTTTTCAAATCAATTTAAGTTATACGAATTCGAGTTTAAAGCTCTTAGTAATTCGCAAACCGGAAAATAGACTGGTGGCTTAGACCTAATGATGCCTCTGGTCTAAACATTAACTAGTTTCTTACTGGTTAATAACAAATAATAATAATGTTTCATCAATTTATTTTATTTTTTGATTTTGAAACGAATTGTTTCCAAACATTTTTATTAATGTGCATATTTATTTATTATATTATCTGTTGTTAACTTATTCCACTCACGCAGAGACCATTTAAAAAAAATATAATCAATGTGAACCGAGATTCACCTGATATAGGGTGTACAGGTGTCCATTACCTACGCAAGGGGTTGCGCAGGTTAAGTAACAGGTATAAGGTGATATATAGCCGGTCGAGTACCGTGGGAGAACGGACACCATCCATCCTTATAGCTGCAGTGGTATAATACCATCCGTACACATGGGCATGGGTAGTTCTGTGTGGAATCGTCCGCCGCCTGACCATATAAGAGCTGCGTCCGCCTGGCGCCAGATGTTGATTTGCGCCCGACAGTTACGGCTCACCAAACTCCTGAAGCGGCTTATCACACTCGTAACCCAAACAATAAAGATATCTCTTTCTTTATCTTATTCCATCTCACGATGTGCTCACATTAATTACCGAATCAAGTCCAATCAATCGTTAATTTTACGATAAAGATAAAATTACTATTTTACTCAAAATATTTATTATCAATCAAAATTTTATCTTTAATGTCGGCAATATTTTAAATATTTTAAGAATGATTTGTTTTTTTATTATTTTTGTTTTTCAAGTAAAGCGTTGACAGAATTCGTTAATTAACAATGAAAATTAGATTACAGTGTATAAATTAAATGAAAAAAATGCAATAAGCAGAACAGGTTAATAAAAACTAATTTTACAGTAATAAAAAAAAACTTAAAATCAATTCAAAGCGGCCAACCTAATACAGTCAACTGTTTTTACTAAATTTAATTGTTTACCCATTTAGACATTGCAATTTGGTTTTCAGTTGCGATTCTAAAATGTATCGATGGTATTCGGTTTCTTTGGTTGAATTAAATGGCATTCATGCCAGTGTAAGAATAACATTCTTTTACAACTCTGGCAACATACCTAGCATGATACAGCTGTCAAATACGTTAATAACCTTAATATTATTTTTGACACACTTTCAAAACTTCTTGGGTCTATATACATTGTACTTTAGTCACTTTAATTTCAATGTACTTCTTTACACTCTCAAGACCTACTGGTCTATGTGTGAATAACTTTAATACATTCTCAGACATTATCTGTACTTAAATAACAATAAATGTAGTACAATAACTATTATAAACAATGCTTAAAAAACACTGTTAACACACATGTTTAAATTTTATACTTTAAAATGTTTCTCCAAAGAGGTCGAATAAATTAATATATCATCAAGATACACAAAACAATTTTTATTTTGATATCTACGTAAATTGTTGTTCATAATTCTTTGAAAAGACATAATTATGACATGATATCTTTGTGTTATTTATCTCTATAGGAGGAATTAATCAGGTTCAAAACTTGTGTAAAATTGGAATTCTTGCTGAAAAATTTGTGAACATAATATGATTTGGAAAAAATTAGGAATTTATTTGTCAATTTATTTAACGTTTGATCTGGTTTGTAAAAATTAATGGTGTTTGTTTATTTGATTTATATGCTATGAAAACAAAATTTGCAATGCAAAAATTTGGAAAAGATCAAGCGTCACAGACGTGTTGATACAAATATCTGAACTCAAGTGAAGCTCTACAGGACACGTTACAAAACAAGACGACTCTAAGTAGACAACCTGAGTTACTACGTGGATACCTATGGAAACAAAACGATGAGTAGAAAGACCACAAAAAATATATTTGGAAGACATCACAGAGGTAGTAGGGAAAATATGGCAACACATAGCAAAAGACAGGGAACCATGGAAAAGTAAAAAAAGAAACTTAAGTTCAGAAGTGGACAACTGAAGGTTGAAGAAGAAGAAATTAATTTAAAAATAATAAAAATCATAACATTACTATGAGTAGTACAAATATGAAATCACAAATCACTTTATTACCGTTCTTAAAACCTAAAGGCAACTCAAGGAGGAAATACTCTACAGATAGTGCTAATACACCAAATCTGGCTGAGAAGTTTTTGTTTCAATGCCCAAAAACTAGGATTTTGTGTGTTTTGTTGTTTCTGGTAGAGGCGTCTTGAACTTTTTCTGACGGTGTCTTTCAGATTGTACTAGATTGCTTTCTGATGACGGAGTATGCGGTGACTGATTTGGTAAATGGTAACCTGCTGGTCAAGCTCTTCTGGTTAAAGGACTTAGAGATTAGCATTAAATCGGCGCTAGGTCTGTTCAATGGCCATCTAAAATTACGACTTCAAGAGTGGTGTTTGTTGGTGTGCAGGTATTTTCTATTATTTATTTTAGCCAGTTCATTGCAAGGATTGTCGTTGTGGCTTAGAATTTCTTATTTGAAGCTGCTTTTGTAATTGTGGCTGACAACTATAGTTTTCAGAAAGCAATCTGTCTGTAGTCTTAATTTTGTCATCTGCATTAAGCCATGCTTCTAGATATAACTGGTGCGCTAGATAATAGTTGCGGCGTTTTTGTGTAATATATCCGCAAACACTCTTCAACTTTACGAGATAATAATAACAATCTAGCCTGAAGTGCCTGCTTGTGCAATTAATGTGTACGTTAGTGGTAGACTTTTTTGAACTCGTGTCTTTGTCTGGTGTCTGGTTTTCACTCTGGTTTAGTTCAGAATGTGAAAAATGTCACAACTTAATATATGTTAAGATTTTACTCTTTTTTGTAGTAGGACATAGTCCTGCACGGATGCCAACAAGGTAAATAAACCTACTAAAATGTTTTTTAGATCTACCAGCTTATACTGACTATGCATGCTTAAAAAACACACTTCTTTCACAAAGACGCATTTTGGTTTTAGTTTAACACTAATATGTTTGTTAATAAAATTTCCAAAGCTTGTGCGGTTCGCCATGCGTACGGGTCCGAGCACTGTCGTGATGTAGTAGGATAAACGGTGAATGCTGCTGAAGCTATATTTCCGCACATTGATAAAGCTTATACATCCCGGGCGATGTATTGCTCTTGGGCACCTAGCTTGCAGGTAACAAAAAATGCGTCTATTTATAGCAGCCCAGATAGTTTTTCTTTATGGATTTTTTAGTTTTGATATTCAATAAAGATGTCCTATGGCGGCATTAATTTTTTTTTTTTTTTCGTGGTGGTTTAAAATCTGCAGGACTCACTAACGACTTTTTGGTTTCCCTCAGTCAGCGTGAGCCACTTCAGACGCCCCAAGATAGTAGTTGGGCAACGAGGGTTTTCTACCCCCTAAAAAAAACTCCACCTTTCTATGACGATAGTTTCTCTACCCTGGTAACCCAATTAACATCGGGGTAGATCGTCCGGATGTCCTCCTAGTTGTTCTAATTATTTATTTCTTCTATTTTTCCTTTTCCTTTTCGGAACGGTCCTCTGACTCCATAACTACGATTGCTTTCTTGATGAAGCTGTGTATGTTCTTCCAGTTATCCTCGCTGCTCAACATTTTGTTAATAATGTTGCTAGCATCTAGCTTCCCAACATCCTCCTGCAGCCTTTCCCTTTCCATCCGCCACTTGTCGCACTGGAATACCACGTGTTCTGGTGTGTCCTCAAGTCCGCAATACCTACAAAGATCTTCAGGTACTATTTTAAACCTTTTTAGGTATGCCCTAAAACAACCATGTCCACTTAGGAACTGCGTGAGGTGGTAATCCACGCTACCGTGTGTCCTATCCGTCCAAGCCCCCAGGTCGTTAATTAAGATTTTGGTCCATCTTGCCTTGCCTGTATCCTTCGTCCAGTTATGCTGCCATTTGGCCAAAACCTCTTTTTTGATCACCTCTTTTTCAGCTTTCTTTTTCTTATAGAATCCCCTCCTTAGTTCTACCATAAATTCTACGGGCATTATGTTGGCTATCACCAGGATGGCCTCTGTAGAGGTAGTTCGGTATCCGCTTGTGATTCGCAGCGCCAGGGTCCTTTGCTGAGCTACCAGCATATTTCTGTACTTTTCCATCTTTAGGGCTGCCTCCCAGATCTGTGCACCGTAGAGCATGATTGAGTGTGCCACCATTGCAATCACCCTTCTTTTAATGGAGGATGGGCCTTGTGTTCTTGGCATGATTTTGACCAAAGCCGATGCTGCTTTAGCTGTTTTAGCCGTCACCTGCCTGATGTGCTCTTTCATTGTTAGGTTGTGGTCGAACCAGACCCCTAGATATTTTATCGCGGCTTTAGATGTTATTACCGTTTTTCCCGCTTGTAGAGTAAATTCTTTCAGCTTTCTTCCTCCATATAAAACCACTACCTCGGTCTTACTTTCTTCAATTTGAAGCTTGAGTTTAGTTATTTGATGAAACATCCGATTTGCCAACTCCTTAAGTATCTCCAGATTTTTTGACCATACTAGGATGGCTGTGTCGTCTGCAAAGCAAAGTAGCTTAACTCCCAGTAGAAGCTTCCTAGAGAGGATCTTATTAAAGAAAATAATCCACAGCAGTGGTCCTAATATCGAGCCTTGCGTTACCCCACAGGTGAGGAGCAGCTCTTCTGACTCACCTATCTTAATTTTTCTATCCTGGAGGTAGTTGGTAATGGTCTTTCTCAACATCTTAGAGATCTTCATTTCGTTAAGCGACTCCATTAACTCGTTCCACAACACTGAGTTGAACGCGTTTTCTATATCCATGGTTATCAGAATACAAAACCTTCTATTTCTTACAGCAAAATCCTTGGCCGCTTTAGCTGTTTTAACGACTTCCTCCATGGCATCTATAGTAGACATGCCCTTTCTAAATCCAAACTGATTCGGGTGTAGTTTCTCATCCACCTCTTCTCTCAATCTTCTAGCAATCAGTTTTTTGTATACCTTTTCCATCGAATTTATAATACATATGGGCCTGTATTTTTGCTCTTGGCTTTCCTTTATTGGTTTTTCAATAAGAACCAACCTAGCCTCCTTCCAAACCTGGGAAATTTCCTTTCAGGAACTCCGCATTTAGGACTTTCGGCACTTCGTCTGGGGCGGATCTAACTAGTTCCTTGACTATGCTGATCTGGGCCGGGGGCTTTGTTGTCTTTGCACTCCTTTAACGCTTCCTCCAGATCCTCTTTACTGAATGGAACAACGTCCTCCACTCCTATACTTTCCCAGTTGCTGGGTTGCTGGGTGGGAAACAGCAATTTCTTTTTGCCTCCTGTCATCCAAGTAAATCTTCTGTGTTAAGTTTAGTTTTTTGGTGACAATTTTATAGCCAAGTCCCCATGTATCGTTTTCAACATCGTCGCAGACCTTCTTCCAGGCATTTTCTTTGGCTTTTGTGATGGCGTTTTTAAACGCCTTCCTCTTATCCGCATACCGTTCCGCGAGTTCTATTTTCATATCTGGATCTAAGTGTTTTTTATGGTAGGCTCTGGTCGAAGCTCTTCTTGCTGTGCAGCACTGTCTTTTGGCCACCTCCAGTTACTCGTTCCACCAGTATAGCTTGTTGTTCTGCCCTACTTTATATTTTTTGCGGAATGTCTTGTTCATGACCCTCTTTACAGTGCCCATTAGATCCCGAGCAGTTAGTCCGTTCGCGTCACCTAGCTCGTTCACAAACCTTTCCCTCAGACTTGGGAGTAGATCAGTTTTAATTTTTCATCCCTTTTTGTTTTGAGTCGTCTTCGGCTTTTCTACTTCCTTCACGTTGTAGTAGATGTTTTGGTGTAGGCTCAAATTTTCTTCGTCTTCTACTGTCCAGTTATGGATGTTGCCAGCCATCTCGCTTGAGCAAATGGTTAGGTCGATGTAGGAGCTTGAATCTCTCCTAACAAACGTGGGTTTCCTGCCATCGTTTACTGCCACCAGGTTCAGTTCCGCCATTCACTCCTGGAATAGGGTCCCTTCCTTTTTATCCAGCGAATCTCCCCAGAGTCTTGCCCTAGCATTAAAATCACCTGCGATCAGGGTGGGCTTTTGGTGCGATTTGACACTCTCACCTAACTCGTACAGATATTGTTCAAATTCCTGTGTAGTTTTATTGGGTGACCAGTAGCAGAAATCACAAGGCGTATTAGACAAAGCTGGGCTGCATTTGGAAAGTTGGGGCATATTCTAAAGAACCCGGAAATACCTCAATTATTAAAACGTAAAGTGTACGAGTCATGTGTGTTGCCAGTCACAACGTACGGCATGGAATCAATAGCACTAACTATAGTTAGCAAGCGCCGAAAAACTTAGGGTTACACAACGATCTATAGAACGTACTATGCTTAGTCTAAGCCTAAAGGACAGAATAAGGTACAAAGATATACAAAAGCAAAGTAAAATCACCGATGTCATCCATCGCATCGCTAACCTAAAGTGGAACTGGGTAGGACATGTCGCTAGACAAGACTCATTAAGATGGACAATCAGAACAGTACATTGGCGCCCAAGAACAACTAAAAGAGGCATAGGAAGACCACAAAAAAGATAGTTGGACAATATTAAGAAGATTACGGGAAAACAATGGCACCAAACAGCACAGAACAAGTCAACATAGAAACAGATGAGGGAGGCCTATGTCCAGCAGTGGACTACTACAGGCTGAAAGAAGAAGAAGAAGAAGAACTTTTCTCCGCGTCTAGTGAAGCTGATAGCTTCATATTTTGACAGCAGAACGCTGGCAGTAAAGTTTGAAAAGCACATATCATTCACTCGGGAGATAACGGCAGGGGTTCTTCAAGGCTCCATTCTTCTTCCACAGCGATTCAACCTCTATTTTGCTGACATATTTTGGGAGCAAAGCATAGGGTCAAGAATGGCACAATTTGCTGATGATACAGCACTTCTATAATCTTTAATGTCGCCTGAGATGGTCATTTTAAAGCTTCAAAATGCCACCGACGACCTTGAAGAATAGTTAGACAAGTGGCAAGTCACGATTAACTCAGAAAAAGCAAAGCTGTACTTTTCACAAGCGGCGTTTTAACTTGACACAAACGTCTCTCTGAACGACGTTTTCATACCGTGGTCTAATTCTGCCTAGTATCTGGAAGTTATTCTTGACAAGGAACTTACGTACAAACTACGCGTGCGGTTTATTCTCTATAAAGCCAAAATAGCAAAAAATCTTTTTGTTCCGATGTTGCCTCGCAATGGTGGCATGTCAATCCGGAACAAAACCCGGCTCTACACATTTATCATCAGACCTATGCTCATTTACGAGTCCATAATCTGGGGAACTGCAGCTACCTGTCATCTTAACAGGCTAGAGGTCTTTCAAAACACTACTCTGAAGAATTTACCAACAAAAACATTACTGCACAAGCTATAGGGTTTATTCTAAACATCTATACACTATTACTAAATCTACAAAAAAAAGGTACATAAGTCGTAAGGTCTCGAACTTCCGTAGGCACTGACTATTGGGCGGTTTTTAGTCGGTAGGCATTTCAAGCTGAGAGGAAATGAATCCAACACTTTGCCAGTCTTTTAGAAGAATTTATCATCTAGCCCCCAAAAAAAAAAAAAAATTTAGTTAAAACTTTAAAATGTAAGTTGTATTGGTACGTCAGAATCACATGACAGTTAAGGTCTATTTTTATTAACCAATTTTTATTTGTTTTGTGTATTTGGGTTTTAGTGGTTTAAAACTCAACTGCAAATATAGGTAAAAAAATTAACTCTTACAAATACACGTTTAGCAGCGCTCGGAGGAGCTATAAACCCAATATTATTAGAAATTTGAATTCTGCGGACAATTTTACATAGCAAATAATTACTGTTGCGTCCATTGGCCGCAAAAGTCCATCTTGGAAGAATATTTTGCATATTTTTTTGACAAAAAATGTGTTAAAAATCAATGATTTTGCAAAAAATACTATATACACAGTGGGTTTTAACATTTATTTTGTCAAATTTTGATGAGCACAAAGCGGATTTATGTTTAAATGCCAAAAATAATAATATTCTCAAATTTTGGCGCTAATTGATTGAGTTTAAAGCGCAAAAACTATCAACCAAAGAGTAAAACCGCCCAAATTTTTAAAAATAAGCTTTAAAAAAAATATAGGTAAGCTAAATAATCTCATAAAATAATTAAGAAAATAATTTTTTTAAGTAAAGTAAAAAAAATGTAAATTTTGTTTTTTGAATAAACTTTTCTACGACGGATAAACACAACACCGACTATTTTCAATAAAAAATTGATTTTTTTGGTTTTATGGCTTATAAACAGGGTATGGACTTAAAATGGCGCTTGAATTGGATTCTACGAAAAAATTTTGATTGATTTTATTAATTTTTTTGCGTTAAAATTGCAATTTTTAAAGAAAAAAAGAAATTTTTTAAAGTCAAAGTTAAAAAACAACAAAAAAACTAAAAAAAACAATTTTTTTAAACATATCTTCATGAACTTATAAAAAACTACTAATATGTTATAAAAACAAAAAAGTAGAATTGCCAATAGCAGACTAATTTAGCAGAATTTTTATTCTTTCAAATTTTTGTTTTCACAGTTTCAGTGCATGTTCTACCTAGATATTATATAGAGTGGGTGATATGCAACATAGTTGACATAGGTTACAAAAACAGAGTTCTAATATTTTGTTTCCTGTTTTAACACCCAAGACAAGATTTGTGTACATATTGGTTTTTATAAGTATAGCGTTAACAGGTAAATGTTCTCATACTTTCCATAGCATTTTTATATGTACACTATCACATGCTTTTGCTAGATCTACAAACAAATAATACACTTTTTTTAATTGCGTTTACTTTCTATTTGATTGCTGTTTCATACAGAATATATTATTGGTACAGAATCTGCCTACCCTTGCACATAGTCTTCCTCTATTAGGTCTTGAAGGATTTTCCCGTATTTCCCGTAGAGTCTGCTTATTGTGCTGGCGACTGAAATTACTCTATAGTTGTGTCTGCATTTTTATTAAATTTTATGTTATGATGTAGAACAATTTTCGGTTTAATGTTTAATAATTTGGCGTGTATTTTGTGTGGCTTTAGAGGCTTGTTATTCTTTAGCCCCCTGATGATTGCCTTCTTTACTTTTTTTTTATCTTTCTTCTCTAGTTACAATTTTAACTCTGCGAAAACTGTTGTTTGGGAATTTGTAATGTAACTAAACAGCAGGTATCAAGAATATAAATCAGTGAAATTACTCTATAGTTGTGTCTGCATTTTTATTAAATTTTATGTTATGATGTAGAACAATTTTCGGTTTAATGTTTAATAATTTGGCGTGTATTTTGTGTGGCTTTAGAGGCTTGTTATTCTTTAGCCCCCTGATGATTGCCTTCTTTACTTTTTTTTATCTTTCTTCTCTAGTTACAATTTTAACTCTGCAAAAACTGTTGTTTGGGAATTTGTAATGTAACTAAACAGCAGGTATCAAGAATATAAATCAGATTTTTTAAATTTTTTTTACATATTTAGAATTTTTATTTAGAATATTTTTGTGATTGCTATCCTAGTTAATGTATATAAAAGCTTTTTAGTTTTAATTCTCTAAAACTTATTTTTATCTCTGATTTAGTATTAAGAAATTCTGACCTTAATACACTTATTGTTATCTGAGACTTTTTTTTGTCGTCAGGGATATATGGTCTTAAGATTCAATTCAAATTGTATGCTCTAATTAATTACTAAATTTTTTTTATTTAGTACTACATAGTTTTTTTTTATTAAAAGCACTTGGTTGTGGATTTGTTTGAATTTAATAAAAGTCTAAACGAATAAAACAAAGGAAATGATTTCCTAAACATAATTGATGACGTGTTATTTTAATTGCCGGTCTAGTTCCTCGAAACTAAACATATTCTTGGAGGGGAAATTGTAAAGGAGGTTGACAGGGCTCCGACGTTTTTTTAACGTATTAAAAATTCAAATGAATACGGCCGCGAGAGAGGTGCAGCATTAAAATAATAGTATGAGAGTGGAGAGAATAAAAAAAGACAACATGAAGGAAGGATTTAAAAAGATCGACAGACAGAATCCAGGCGCCGTTCCACCTTAACTCTTGACACCAGGTGGACCACCTACATCTCCAGTTTATATGAGTGGCGCCCACCCACTCGTCGCCCATAATACTGCACAGCACACATACGTTGCACTAAAACTCCACTAAACATGCACTTTATGTCGCGAACTATTCCAAACAACATCATCTGACATTTCATCCCCCACATTACCCCACGGTTGTTTAACATATGAGATTTATGTTATTTCATAGATGCCAGAGAATGCGTCCGTAATCATTAATTATGCCACTGCACGTAACTAAACAAGAAGATATAATTAATATTAATAGCTTATTAAAAGATTAAATATAAATATTCCAATCCAAATACGTTATTTTAAGCGGGTTCCTTGTTCTGACGCCCTTAATAGATGTCAGTTAGACCTTCACAACTGCTAATATATCATTCAAGCCTATTTATTAGGGGCACTTTAAGGTATACATTTTGTAAGCAACCCCTAAAGCACCTGTAAAATTATCATTCCCGCAGAAACTGCTGCACCACTGTTTCCGGAGATTAACCGTATGCCTTGTGTTAAGTACAGGTGCAGAATTTGAAAGACGTTACAACATTGAAAATCATCTGTACAACATGCTAGCATTTAAATGCAAATTAATATTAATTTAAATTCACGTTAAAAAATCAACTATGGTGGTATAATTTCATAAATTTATTGACATATATTCAGTAAGAAATAGAGTAAGGGATGTTACTGTTTTATTTTTCTGGCTTTATATAATTAAAACTTGGTATAAATTATAAAAATATAAGAATTATATTGTTAATAATTTAAAAAAATTTAGATTTGTATTAATGTCATGATTCTTAAAGCTATTTTGAACTGACTAAAATTTCAAATAAATAACCAGTTCCATTACACGAGTCTCAATTACCCGAAAAAGAAGGCATTTTACACTCTCAACCCATTCACTGAAAAAAGAAACTCAGTCTGGTAATACGATTCGGCACTAATTCTTGTGTCTGAGGTTGTAAATTTTGTCAACATCCATTCCTTGCACGTAAATTACTCCCTTTTATATAAATAGAGCGTTTTCTTTCCCACTTTGTGCTTAAAATAATGCTCTTTTTTTATGTAAACGTTGATATGTTTATGTGCGATTTTTTTTCGTATAAAATGAAAAATATACGCGTCGATGTCGTTAACAGGTGCTCGGTTTGCTGCCAGATGTGTATGCTGCGGATGACGAGTTTCAAAGGCATTCATTAATACCTAGAAGCGTGTCATAATTTTCGAAATTTATTAAATCGTTTATTGCAAATGCGATTGAATTATGTTGGTGATCATTTTAGTTCAGAAATACGTTTTAATTATGTTTATCGCTTCTAGAAATCGTAATAGAAACGTAATTACCGCATATATTTGTCTGACGTTAAGAATCTTTAGAAATATGTAAGTATTAATCGTTATGGGAACATGGAGTAAAATAATTACTATTTATAATGTCATGGAAATAGATTCACATGCATATTAATTTTATTTATCCACCCATTAATAATTATAATTATACAAATAATCAGCATTTTGTAAGTAATATATCGGAAAACCAATGACTAAATGGGGTTGATAAAACCACTCCGGCAATTGAACTCAAGACTGAGTCATGGAATCAAATTATCTTGTTCGTATTGGTTTTTTTATAGATAAATTCAAATGAATGCTACTAGTTTACTTACATTACTTACATTTTAAAATCCCAAAAAACTTCATTTTAGGAAACAGTTTGAAGCGATGAATACTTATTTTGTTTGCTAAAGAATTTTGATAATTGTACATGTTCTTTTCAAATTGCTGCAGACTAGAAAGTGTTACATAAGATACAAATTTAAAGATAAATGTTTTTTGTAGGTTACTTTTCTTTCTGGAAATTCCGCATCAACTTGCAAACCACATGGATTTAAGCAAATTTAATATTGGCAAAACGGTACAAGGTAACATCTACCATCCAGAAGACTATTAACAACTTTTGGAATACAATATAATAAGGAAAGTCTGATGTTACTTGGTGAATAATCCAAAATATTGTATTGCAATGCATAATATATGTATTTTGGATTATTCACCAAAAAAAGATAATATATTCTTAACATCTACGCAAGTGACTTGCAAGTCTGTTATAACATTACCGTTTGTGCCAAATTAAACACTGCTTTGAACATGTTTTGAGGTTCTAACTATTTCTTTTATAATTTTGTGTATATTTTGAGACTGACTGTTTAGTTCTTCTAGCATGTTTTTGAGTTTTTGGAGATCTGAGCTTATTAAGATAAAGTCATGAGCAAATTGCAATGTTAATACCTTTTTTCTTCAACGACATGTTTTTAAAGATATATTCTAGAGAAAAAGTAAATAACTTAGGTATCTTGCGAGAGAAAGTGTAACACCTACAGGCGCGTACCCAGGTGGTGGATAGGGGAATTGCACACTCGGACCAACACCATTGCACGGTAAACATGCCTCGGCACGAGACTACCAGCTTTCTCTTACCTTTCATTCTTTAACGTTTTGTCTTCCCCTGGTCAACTCTTCGGTCTACTCTTGACCACCTTTCAACTCCTGATGCGGTTTTGAGGGCTAGGAAGTTAAACCTCTTTCTTCATCTATGCGTTTGAAAATGGACATGAGCGGTATACGAGACGAACAGGCGTGAGCAGTGCAACTCGGCACTTTAAACCAATATAAGAGACCAAAGCTGCCAGTAGCTAAAAAATGGGGCCAAAAAATGAAAATGACGACTAACAAACAATCTACCCACAGAGGTCCCGGCAATGCCGGGGAATCCTTCTCCGTTGCATAAGTAGCGGACGCCCCTATAAATTATAAGAAGGGCGGGAAAACATAGGACAATAAAACAAAAGTAGAAGTGGTAAAGATGACAAACAGTAAAATGACAGCAGACAACAGAGTTGTCACAAAAAATGCAGGCGCAGAGGACATATTAAATAAAACAAAAAGCAAGCTCACTCAATACAAAATGGATCTACTAAGTAAGTCCAGCAAAAAAGTACAAAAAAGTCCTGAAGCTCTAAAGAAAAAGGAAGTCTCAGAAAAAAAAAGTAAATCCGGGATCTTGGAGTTTGTAACGGGTATAATGTACCATAAGAAAAACAAAACAGAAAAAAAATTAAGGCCAGAATGGGCTGCAGAAAAATTAGCAGACAATGCAGTGTTGACTCCGCAAAAAAGGTAAATGACAAGCAAACAGAAGAAAATGAAATGAACTTGGACAGCGGGTAAGATGAACAACAAGTGATGCGGAATGATGCTCTGTAGGAAAGATATTTGGACTGAGAGAGTGGATGTCCAAAAACAAGACCAAGGACAATAAAGAAAAAAGAAGCTTAAAGAAAAAGAGAATGGATGTGACAATAAATGAATATAGTGGAACTGGTATACGCAATGTAGAAAGATGGAAGATAAAGTATCTAGAGAAACTAAATGGAGTGATAGACAACATCAGAAAAGAAAACAAGACAAGACTAACTTGATAAAAATGCACGTCAGTACAAAAACAAAAATTAAAGTGGCAGTCAAGACTCAACCTTCAAATGATAAAAAAAAAACAGATGAATACAAGGAGTTCTCCACGGAGGTGGGCACAGGACTAAAAGGTATGGAAGAAGTAAAAAAAATGAAGAAAATGGATAAGATAGATGATAAAACAAGGAGTCTAAATAAATGGAAAATAAAAAAACTGATGAACACAACAGAAGACATCTATCAACTAATCGAGTGTACTAAAATAAAATGGATAAAAGACGACTTTAAAAGCAAAATGAAGGGAGTAAAAGAACTTCTGGAAAGAGAAGACAAAGATCTAATTTTAGTTTAGGACCAAAATACAACGATAGAAGATAACATAGTGGGTAAAATAGTCAAAAGAAATCCGCAGTTAAAGAATATTGTAGAAATAAAATAGGTGGATAAAGAATGGTGCTCAAAAATAGCACGTCATTGGAACTAGACGGAGTAGAGATGGCAACACCAAACAACAAAGAAGTATACATTATTTGTGTAGAGAAGAAGCCCCAAGATGGCATAATTAGTAAACTGTACGATTACGTAGACAAAATAAGGGAAAACCTAGTCAAAAGAGGTATAAAAAACATCAGGTGTATCTCCAGGGCCAACATGAACAATAAAAAAACTAGAATTGTAATGGAATACGTATTCAAAAACAAAATAGGGTTTGAAATTAATACGAAAAGAGCTGCACAAGATCCAGCAGAAAAAGAATGGTAGAAGAGTAAAAAATCAAATATAAACTTTATAATAATTAAGTGTAATCCAGGATACAATAAAACGTATGCGAAAACCATGAAAGAGATAAAGAGCAACATAGATATCTCAAAAATGAATATCAATGTCAAAAAGATCAGCAAAACAAGCGAATTACTTTGGACTTACACAAAACGACGGATGAAAAAGAAATACTAGAATTCATAGAAAACCGAACTGAGGGTAAAAGTACTCAGTGATAAATGTACAATAAAAATTTCAGATAAAGCAATCAAGTTCAGCCTTAAATCCGCGGTAATTAACCTACCGGTAGATAAGGCTAATTTGATGATAAGCAAGGGTAAGTTTAGAGAGTAAGATGGACAAAAAGTAGTATTAAAAAATTTCTATCCCCAGCAAGATGTTACAATTGCCTGAAATTTGGCCATGAGGCCAGACACTGCAAAGAAACTAGAAAAGAAAGAGTGTGCTATAACTGCTATGAAGAAGGTTACGTAGTAAAAGATTGCAGGAGAAAAACGTTCTGCTACAGCTGTAAAGTGGAAGGACATAGAGTTGACGACAGAGTTTGTCCGACATATCAAAAAATCTGCTATAAAATGAGAAAAATTAAAGGAGGTAAACGAAGTATCAATGAAGATCCTTCAAAATAACGTGGGAAGAGGAAGGAAAGGAATGGACTTTTTCCATAAACATGCAACGGAAAACGGAGTAGATATAGGTATAATAGCGGAACCTAATAAAAAAATAAAATTAAGAAATCCATGGCTTGTCGACAAAAGGAAAAACGCTGCCTTAAAAAATACAACAAAAATGTCAAAGTATATATGGGCTAGTGTAAACGAAGTGGTTATTTATTCCTGCTGTTGGTTTCCAAATAAGCCAATCGCAAAATTTATATTATATTTCATAGAACTAAGCAATAGCATAAAAACTCAGTCAATGATGGTTATAATTGCGGGAGACTTCAATTCCAAGGCAAAAGGCTGGAGAGAAACTCAGGAGGATGCCAGGGGTATTATCCTAACAGAGTGGCTCTACAGTAGAAACCTTGTGGTAATAAATGACGGAAAGTGCCCGACCTTCGTAAGAGGGGCGTCGACATCAATTATTGACCTATTTGCTCGGAACTATTATACATGTAATAAAATAAAAAGATAGAAGGTAGAGAATGAAGAAAACCTGAGCCTACATCAAAATATATACATTGAGATAAAAGAAAAAATTGACAGTCTGAAAAACTCCAAAATAAGATGAAAATTTAACAAAGAAAGCATTTGAATATACAAGGCAACATTGTCTCAAGACATAAGAAAACTGAGGATTAAAAACCTGAAAAGTATAATGAACACGACAAACAAGACAATGAAAGCCTTTTTCAAAAAGAGGAAAGGGGATGCCAAAAACAATAAAGTTTACTGGTGGAGTGTTGAGCTCAGATCAATGAAAGAACAATGTGTTATAGGTAAGAGGGAAGTCAGCAGAGGAAATAGAAACCTGCAACCCCCAAACTAAATAAAGAATTAGGAATAAAATATCGGAGAACAAAGAACAAATTTAAATATACTGTACTGGACGCAAAAAAAAGCGTGGAAAGACTTATGCGATGACGTAGACAGGGATATTTGGGGTTTAGGCTACAGGATTGTGACCAAAAAACTCAGATTAAGTCCTAACGTAACACTAACAAACGCAGATAGCAGAAGCACTATTCCCAAGTCACCCTATAAATAGGTGAGACAAAATGGATATATGTACCTGAAGTAGAAAAATTTACTCTAGAAAAACTAAAAGATGCAGTAGGGAAGCTCAAACCGAACAAAGCTCCGGGCACGGATAACATTCCGACAATAATACTCAAGAAAAATTGATAAAATAGCAGAGATTATCCTAGAAATAATGCAAGAGGAACAATTTCTAAGTAGATGAGAAGCGGCAAAACTTGTTCTTCTATAGCAACCAAGCAAGAATCAAGAACCAATCAGCTACAAACCGCTGTGCATAATAAACTGTTTTGGCAAAGTATTTGAACATCTTTTATTCAAGAGACTGAAGAAAGAGGTAGAAGGGAAGATTTCAGAAAACTAATACGGCTTTATAAAAGAAAAGTCTACTGTTGGAGCAATGAGCAAAGTAATGGAAATAGTAAATAAAACTACAAACAGGGCACCAAGTAATATAAAATTCTGCATGCTAATAACGATAGATATAAAAATGCCTTTGGCACTGTCTCCTGGAAAGACATCATGGATACGCTGAAAAAAATAAAAGTCAGTCATTAAATGCAAAAAATGATGTATACTTACCTATTGGATAGGAAGTTATACATAGGACAGAAGGAAAGCATGCAGTTATCCTGCGGGGTTTCATAGAGATCCATTTCTGGTCCTCTGCTATGGAACATACATTACGACATGCTGGAAATTGAATTAAATGAGGAAGTTCAAATGGTCTGTTTTGCTGATGATACGGCAATAATTATAACCTCAAAATCGGAAAACAATCTGGTAGCTATTGCAAACACAGCGCTGAAAAGAATCAACTACAAAATAGAGAAAAAAAGGGTTAAAGATAACAAAAAAAAAAACGAGGCGGTAATCCTATACGGAGGAAGAAGAATCAAGGAACTGAATATAGAATTTGGTAAAACTAAAATTAAAAATAAAGAAGCAATAATATATCTGAGGATAATTTGACCAAAACTTCAAAAGAAAAACTACTGAGAAAACTGAAAAAGTGATAAGTGAACTAGGAAAGATCATGCCGAACATAAATGAACCGTCATATAAGAAAAGGATGCTGCAATGCTCAGTGGCCTACTCTGTCATCCTATATGGAGCACTGATATGGGAAAGAGCGTTCAAATATAAGAAATATAAGAAAATGTTAATAACACAACAAAGAAGAGAAGCGTAAAAAATCTCCAGTAGATATAGGACTGTTTCTACTGAAGCAATTCTGGTAATCTCGGCGGTAATGCCAATAGATCTCATGGTGGAGCTCAGAAGAAGAAGCCAGCACAAGGAAAGTAAGGTGAGAAACGAGATTCAGGAAGAACTAACAGCAAAATGGCAGAGTAAATAGACAAAAGACACGGAAAAAGCCAGGTGAACAAAAATCCTAATACCAGATATCAAAAAATAGATAAATAGGAAGCATGGCTTGATGGACCAATCTTGTCAGTGCATACATCTTCCCGTCTATTGTCACTTGGAAGGTCGCATTTTGGTATACCTGTTTGATTAGTTTTGTATACTTTGAGTCAATTTTAGCTTTGTTCATAGCGGAAAAGGGCCCATAAATCAATAGAATTAAACGTTTCTTTGTAGTCAATAAATGCTAAACATAAGAATACATTGTATTCAGTGCATTTTTTGATTAATATACGGATAATTTAAATATGGTCTGTTGTGCTAAATCTTTTGCGGAACCCAGCCCAATAAAAGCAACAACAGGCTGATAGGTTTGAAATACGGACTACGACAGTCAAAATGACACACAGTTGCTTGTGAGTCCCGAACAAGACAAATAACCTTATGCATTTACAAATTAAGAACACGGCTGTAATCTACGTCATTCATGCATTACTAGCTACTACTGACGTGACTAGTATTATTGTACACAGTACAGACTTAATTCACAAGCAAATGCTGGAAATAAAAACCAACTTGGTAAACACAAAGATGCTAAAGAAACAAAAACATGCAAAAAATTATACCATACTAATCACTTTAAACTTAAAAATATAAACTTTTTCTTTGTTTTTAACCCTACCATGTGAAAGTACTATTATAACGTTTTAAAGAAAGATTTCTGAAAAAACATATCAGAATTGGCTACGCAAATAATCGGGCGGTTATAGTAAAAGACTTAACTTAGAAGTACATCTTCAGAAAGATTTACTTTTTTTTACTTTACCCCGCCGTACCAGAACTTAGCAACTAGTTCTGCCGCTAGCTTTGAGGTTTCAACATCAACTCTGTTACCACCAAAACATTATCCCTAATCCAGAACTGCTGAGATGCATCTACTGAACGTGATGAACTCATTTATCTAAACTAGGATAACCTAATTCTTGGATAGTGACAACCTTTGCCAAGACTCAGCTGTATATTAATATTATTGAGCTATTAGCCGCAATAGATCTTAAATAGTTATACCCGAAAAAGACTTTTTTGTTGACCACCACCAAGAATTACCCTGGCAGGTTACTCTGTCCTATCTCCAGAATGTAACTTCTTGGACGGGCAGCTTCATATATAGCATTGTTCTATTACATTAAGCATTTCTAGGGAGAAACAAAGCACAAACAGCAATAACCTCATTAAATTTACTAACAGCTAACTCAGGCATAACACCAGTTAAAAACCGCCGTTATCAAGCGCTTCCAAAAAAAACTAGAGCTATAATTTAACATTAGAACATTGCACCACTAGATAAATAGTTGCTTTCAAAACATGCATCAAAACCTAAAGTTTAAAGTTTTGAATAACAATTTGTGCCACAAGTGTTGTGTACTTTTACCATTTTTTCCAGCAATGCTTTAATAAACCCAATAAAGCACTTGGGTGACGTTTCAACCAGAGCAACAACATCTTAATCAAAACCAAAATTCAGTCTCTAGATAAGCTGCATACAGCTGCAACCACTTTTTGCAAAATATTTAACGGGTTTGACAAGTGTTTCAACAAGCGACAAGTCCAACTACTAAAAGTGAAACAAAATAAGCCAAAATGAAGCCAACAACAAGTTTACATCTGAACCATTGTGTCTTCCACACACTCCTGGTGCTATCAAAAATCTATACTTGGTAAACAATATGACTTTAATTAATGTGGCAGCAGCACCAAACTGTTAGAAAAATTAATACAAGCGGGAATTTCAAATTTCAAATTTTATGCTACATTCACAACTACGAGCAGAACTGTAACAATTGTTATTTTAGAAAAATAACTTATAGCACAATACAATGTCTACTAAGTTTAATGTTCAATGAAGAAAGTATAACTCTTAAAGTTTAATCAAATATTTCAACAAAGAAATATACAAATTAATTTCAAAATTTAATAAACAATTGAAGGTTTTGGATTTTTATATATTTCATTAAATTGCAAAAAACCGATTTTAAAAAGAAGTTAAATTGCTTGAGTTCTGCTCGTAGTTTTATGACACTCATCAAACTGCCCCTTAAACTTAAGCTTTAATCCAATATTGATTGTAACTTTTAAGTCAAAACCATGGAGATAATAATTTATTCTCTTATTTCTACGTGCTAATAATACTTATTTTATAATAAACATTTGGAAATTGTTGTAACAAATTGAATTTGAGTAATTCAATGATATTTTGATAGAAATATCTCTAGCTGTATTAATAAATATATTTCTAATTTGAATATTTATTTTGTATGACAATATTTGTTTTATAAATGCCAATCATTTATTATACCTAGTAATGTCTATGACAATTTCTTTAATCGTTAGTAAAAAATAACCTTTCCGTAATAAACAGCATTAATTGTTGAAATCGTACAACTGAGCAAATAGCACCTGATTGATTGGCATTATCTATTAAAACCGTATTTGTTAACAGGAAGGCCGCTTGTTATTTACACACATCGAACAAACATGGCCAAACAATGCGGTCGCGTTCGTTGCTGCGCGATCATCAGTCATTCAATTTATAGCAAACACCTGTTACCATCACCATATCGCAAACACACATATACTAAAACATATTTCGCAACATCTGTTTCGGGCTAAATAAGCCATTAGAAACGCATTGTTTATAGCAGATATGGGAAACGCAAACTGTTATTACAATTGCAATTAAAACATATAAATGGAATATTTCATCGGCGCTACTGTATGTGGGTGGGTTTGTGTTTAGTCGGGTCCCAACAAACCGCGAGAAACAGGTGTTAAGTTTATTTAAATTGAATGAGTGATGTGTTTCGGGGGCCCGAAACAACCGCATTGTTTCAGAGTGGCTGAGTATATTTGTGTGTACTGGAAATAGCTTGTGGGCCTCTTTGAAATTTTGTTATTTCGGGACCTATTATATTCTCTCAACCATAACACACACATAGCCAACGTAAATATGTGCCCACCTATTTACAGATTGCAATTACCACATACGAAGAGTAAAAATATAAGGAAATTCCCATCAAATTGTTTGATTTTTTTTTTAAATCACATCAAAGCATTCATAGTTTCTATTTTTAACAAACGAATCTACAGTTGAAAGAAATGATGTTTGCAAATCAAAATGTTACTTTGCAATAAAAGTGTTCTGTATAAATTAGCCAGATGTGAACGATTTTTTTTCTGTGAAAAAAATATTTAAATGTGTTATGCGTAAAAGTCTAATTCCAATTGCTCACTGAAAGCATTTACTCTATATGGTTTGAAATAGAAATTGATTCGAATATAAATTTACAAAACTAAATTGAGCGTCCAAATAGAAATTATATAAATTATTTTTATAATAATGTTATATCTCACACATTGACGAAATTTAATTGATATATTCTATAAGGGAATATGTTTAGTAAATGAATATATAAAATTTCTACCAATAAGAAGCAAATTTCAATATAAAATTGAAGCCGTTTCTTGTTGCACTCCAAACTTTTAAAAATAAAGTAGTTTGGTTTTTATTATTTCTCTATCTGAAAAAATATAGCTTTAATTTTTGTAAAAATGTCAGTTTATTTTGCGATAATTGCTGTACCACATTCAAAATATCAAAATAAATTTGTAGAAGATCATATTCAAATATTACGCCTAGATCTTTTTACATTTGGTTTCATTAGTCTCTATGTTGTATCTTTGCCAACTGGCTTAAAAATTGTGTTTGTTGTTCTATAGGTTTAGGCTTGTTATGTGCCATTTAAAAGTTAATCCTTTATCTAACTCTATTTCTAGGTAGTTTATGGTACCCGTCTATGGAATTGGAGCGCCATTTAAATAGACGTTCTTGTTAGGAGTTTACAAAAACTTTCATCTGAAACTTGTACCATTAAACAAACAGAGCGCAGAAAAATAAAGACATTTGAGATGTGGGTGTATCGGCAAATGCTTCGAATATCGTGGACGGAGCACCGTAGCAATGCAACTATATTAAAAGATCGGCTCTCTAAGAAAGTAAACCGGAACATTCTGCGTTATTTCGGCCACGTATCTAGAAGATTGGATACTCTGAAAAATTAATAGTTTAAGGAAAGGTTGACGTAGGTGAATAGACGGTGTTACCAGGCTGGTTGATCATACAACGCATAAGGCCATAGAAATGACCCAGAACAGAAAGGCATAGAAAGTCGCTTTTGATATGATTTTATAATAGTTCCACCAAATCCTCACGAAGAGTACAAGGATCAAGAAGGAGGATTTTTGCCAAATTTTAAGTACTTCACAAGTTGCTAGAAGTCTTGGCCTGATGACTTTTGACTGTCTAGAAATGTACATTGGTGCCGGCGTACTGTGCAAATTTGACGTCAGCCTTGATGCATGGTATGTCTAATACATATAAGAGCACCAAAAATAATACTGGACCCTAAGAAACTCTTTCTTGATTGTGCAAGGGGTAGACACGTGTCCAAAACAGCTTTACGGTCAGTGCTCTTTCTTTCAGATAAGAAGCAATAATTTATTAATCTTTGATTGAATCTAAGACGTTAAAGTTTTAGGAGTAGACTTTGATGCCAGATTTGTGCGGCAATATCTGTCACTCTAGATTTTAGAATAGAAACAGTGTCAGTGTGCTGCAAGCCATGCCTTACATATTTGTGTATTCTTTCCACATGATCTAAGTCACTTGTGTAAAGCATTTAACAAATATCTAAATCGTAAAGAGAAGCTTGCAATATTACCCAAACTTAAACTTTGCTGAAAAAAACTCAATTAAGAATTATCTGTTATAACCTGTAAAAAAGTTACAATTAACATAAAATTTGATTGTAAAAATGTAATGGTTAAGTGGTAGATCAGCAATATGCATTTTATGTCATTTTATTATTGTAATAATAGGAAATAAAGACAAATAAATAAATAAATAAATAAATAAATAACTATATAAATCAAAAACATATTTTAAATAGTTCGTTAAGAGTATCAAAACACGTTTTTGAAAACAATTTTGTCAGCACCTAAAATAGTAATTTTTAAGTTATAGGTCAAGTAATAATTTTGCATTACTGGAAATAAATACTTTTTAAATTTATTAATTTTAATCTTTTAAAGAATATGATTCATCATAGTTTCCTGTTTTAATTGGTGCTGAAACGCACTGAATAAATTAAACCATTAGGTAATTAATGTTGGGAATTTATGAGAGCCATAAATTAGTGTTTTAATTTCAAGTGCTTATCTGCGTTTCAACGCTTGAAATACAATGTAGTATAAAAAATAGTTGATGAAGATGTTAAGAAGTTTTATTGCATTATTGGTTATAAATCTGTTTATTTAAAATATATTAATGAAACTAGATTAATTTATTAGGCAATTAAAAAATTAAATAAAATTATATTGATTTTACTCAAAGTTAGATTTCAATAGTTAAATTCAAATAAATTATAAATTTTCTCACCTCAACTGTAACAACAAGAAAAATAACTGTAAATTAATACAGCAATAAATGTCTGTCGTGTTAAATGCTAATTACATAACAAAGGTCATAACAATACTGGACATGAACACGGGTAAATATTGGATCTAACCCAAATGAAATAAAGCGGTAATTTATGAAGTAGCATTTTTAACACAGTTAAATTACAATGCTTTTAAAATCTTATAAATAAATGAACAAACGACATGAATTAAATGTAAAAAAAGAAACACAGCTGTTGTATTTAAAATAAAGATTAAATAATATTATTTTATTTAGAATGCCAATTAATGTAATTTTTCAAAAAAAAATCATATGCAGGTATATGAAATTCCACACAAGATTATCATTATGCGATTAAAGTAAACATAAAATGGAGACGACCAAATGGTTGAAGTATTAAATATCATGGTAGCAAACAAAATAAAATGCTAACTTATATTTTTTACGTTACAGCATATTTGATACATTCCAAAGATTCTTAAATAGGAAATATGAAACCTTTGCGTCCCCTTTCGACCATAGAATTAATATGATGATGGTATAATATTTTGGGAATGCAATACAACAGAGATTAGCAGTAATCCATCTCGATTGTTTATCAGTTTTATAATTATAACAATTTTGTTATATTTTTGAATGTTATTAAAAATAAATAAAGTTATACACATTGAATATTTACGGAAATACCCAGAAAACATATTGAGCAATAATAAATAATGTTTTTGATTATGAAATTTTGCTAAGTAAATTTTGTTATTAATATTTAAAGAATTATTTGAAACTCTAATCAATTAAAATGTGATCTAAGATAATTCTAATCTAATAGAACCCAAACTCGTTAAGGTTTATTTATTCAGTATTTTTTTAAAATAAATTAATAAAGTTAACCGCAAAAAAAAGATTAATAGAAACATATTTAACAAAAGTTTTTATCTTATTATAAATAATGTTCAATATACACTTAGTTTTAGGGTAGTTTTTTTTTGTTTGGAAGAGAAATCTTCTAAAGACTCAACGTGTCGGATTCACTTTTACGAGAAAAGTGCCTACCAATTGAACCCTCCCTCCAGTGCTGAATACCTAAAAGTTTGAAACCGTAAGGTCATGGATCTTTTGTTTAAAGATATAACATTTAGAAGACAGTTAATTGGCACGCCCTATAGGCTGTTGGGTGAGATGTGGTATTATCTTCTTTAAGGTTTTAGATAATTACTTGATTCACCGGACGTTTATATATACAAACTTCCATGTCTGGCTTGGCGAGTCGGACCAGGATTGGAGTAAAAAGATTATTGAAGTTGGCGTAGCAGAGGAGTTGTAAAGTCAAACTTTGAAAGATCTTGATTAATGTGCCAGTTTGCGGCAGTTTTCCATATAGGGAACGCATATGTGATCACTGGTCTGATGATAGAAGTGTAGAGCCGGGTTTTCTTCCGGAGCGACAAACCACTGTTTTGTCGCAGCATCAAAACAAGAATATTTTTAGCAATTCTGGCTATCGCAAATGCACGTAGAATTTTTACGTGAGTCCTTTGACAAAGGTTAGCCCCCAGATACTTGGCTTACGGTATGGAAACGTCGTTAAAAAGACCTTCTCGTGGAACCATTTTAACCCGAAAAGCATGTTAGCGACAAAAAGGTTAAATAAATAGCAAAAAAAATAAAGCCTTGAAGAACTTCTGCCGTAATTTGCCGAGAGGTAAAAATGTGGTTCAAAATTTTAACTGTCAGAGTTCAGCAATTTATAGACAAGTTTCTTATGACAGACCTAGCCAAAAGCGTCAAAGAATACCATTTGATTTTTTTTTGTATGAAACTTTTGCCTATGAATGTTTTTTACAATTTTTAAGCTTTTCTATTCTGTAGAAAAGTGCCCTGTGCGTAGAATTACATTTGTAATATTGGTGAGTGCCATTATTTCTTTATGCAAGAATGACTTTAGCGCTCTATAGGTATTTTAATGGGGCCGAGAGCAGACCGAATTTTTGTTTTTTAGTTTTTAATAGTTTTCCGCTTTTCGTTTATTGGCAGCGGTTTCCAGAAAATTGTTAACTTCCCGTTGGACCCTTTTGACGTGATCAGTATTTTTGGTACATAAAAAGGAGTATTGGAGTTCAATGCCACGCGTCTGTTTTATAAGAGTTTGGAAACTTTTCAGATTAGATTTTCATTTTCTGTGATAGTTTTCAATGTGTTTTTTTAGTACAAATTTTTGTGCAACCTTTTGGTTTTTCTCACTTTACTGTAAAGCGAGTTTAAAAACTTGTAATCTTTGAGGTTGCGATGTTTCTGCTATTGATGCTTGGCGGTATTTTTTTGCAGATTACTGACTTTGTATTCTGGGCCAAATCAAAAAGATTATCGGCAAAGAAACCTGATGGGTTAAAAGCTTTTTCCGTGGTTTGGTAAATTTGGTTAGGCTCTATTTATGTCCGCAACTGTTCTTACTGGGGCTAGGCTGCTAATGCTTTTTTTCAAAGATTGGGAAAAAAGAATTCAATCTGTCTGTAAGTTACAATTTTTCTTTTGGTAACCCGTAGAGTTGTAATGTGTAAGTTTATTTAGACCTACTACTTAAAACCCCTTTTGCTTTACATAGTCAAGCAACGCTTAATTTTTAGCGTTTGCTTTTAAAGGTGTTCTACGCCGGATGCTTAGAATTGAAGTCTCCAGCAATAATTGTTGAACCGGATCTGCAAAATTTGTATCAAAATTGATACGATTAGTTTGGTTGATATTGCATTTATTTTAAGCAAAATCATGTCGGGAGTATTCACTTTGAAGTGATCCAAAAATTTTTTTGCAAAAGATTAGTGTTTCTCGCTTCATGGGTTCTACCGACGTTCCCAAATAGGTAGAGGTGTTTCTCTCAGCGCTTGAGTGAGTTTGTAGTTTGACTCAAATACCAGCATGATGGTGAGGTTCTGTTTGATTAAAAACTCTTTACTTCACTTTAATGCTGTTGGTATTCTAAAAACAAACCTGTAGTAATATTTTTGGTATTATTCATTCTTGGTTTTCAAGAAGAGTAGTAATAATTTTTGTATAAAAATTGTTGAATTTGTCGAAAAAGTGTTTATTTCATTATTTGCTATTGCCAAATTAGGTGCCGGTGGAGAGACGCCGTTTGCAAGTTGTATACTTTATGATATAAACGGGCCAGAGACTGGCACGGGTTTAGTTGCCGGTCTGGCGTAGTTTTTTGCTTTTTTTGCAAGGCCATCATTTTAAAATACTCCTTACACCTCTTAAAGTTAACACAAAACATAGTACAGACTTGGATAGTGTGTGAATTGCGGTAAAACATATTTTAGCATTTTGTTGACATTTTTGAAATTAAAAAATGTCACCGCTACGTTTTGTCGGTATTACTAAAACTTTTAAGCTTAGAAGCTATGTGAAGTCAATAATCTCAAAGCTTTTGCAGCAAGACAATAAAAAAATATAATGTGTTTTATTAATATATTACTATTTTGAGTTTTTTGGCTGTTAACCAAGTGTGGAAATCCGCCTCGGCAGTTTTTCTGTAATTGAAATTTGACGTAGAAATTATGCAATTAGTCTCATGGGTATTTTGCATTGATAAGATAGCAATTTTTTTAGTAGTATTTTATAAACCCCGGAAAAAAGTGCTTTTCTGTAAATACAATTGTTGAAGGACGGAATTTTGAATTGCTTGTGAAAAGGTCGCAAAAGATGGATTCAAAGTCTTTGTAGTCACCTGCGGGGTTGGGGTTTGAGGCGGCAAACCTAAATCTTACATTGGTGAACGCTCGTTAGGCGTATTTTTTTTATCGGGAGCGTTTTTTTAGGTTAGGTTAGGTTAGGCTACGTTATGTTAGGTTAGGTTAGATTAAGGAACAGCTTAAAATAGTATGCCAAAAATGAAGAACGCTGCTGCAGAAGAAATTAAAAAATTGCTAAAAACTAAAAAACAAAAATATATCTTCATACCTGACCAAGATAATTCAAAGTTATCTGAAAGAAAGATATGTAGAGGTGAAAGAAGGGCCATGCTACTAAACGACGGCAGTGGTGCCTCAAGGATCTGTGATGGAACCACTGTTGTGGTCTTTTATGACAGAAATCTACATCTGAAGCTAAAAGAAACTACACTCATTGGGTACGCGACGACTAGGCACTAGTAGTTACAGCCAAAACCCAAAAAGCGCTAAAACGTCTAACCAACAAAGTCTTAGGCAAAATTGGTAAATAGCTAAACAAGAAAAAACTACAAATGGCGCCAGAAAAAAACGGAAACGGTCTTACTTATAGGAAGGAAAAGATGTGAACTTATAGAGCTAAATGTGCAAGGGAAAACGTTAATATATAAATAAATAAATAAAAATACTTTGAAATTGATTTTGATCAGAAGCTGACATCTGGCAAACATATCAGGCAAATCACAAAAAAGAAGCAATAGGAGCCACAACTGCTCTTAGCAAATTGATGCCAAACATAAATGGTTTAAGTGCAAAAACAGAAGGCTGTTGGGTATAGTAGTACAATCAATACTACTGTACGGAGCATCAGTGCAAAAAGCGCTAACCTTTAATACGTATAAACAAGAACTGGAAAAAGTACAGAAAAGAGCAAATGTAAAAATAATTAATTTGTACAAAATCATATCCAAGGAGGAGGCAGAAGTCATAGCAAAAATATCACCAATTGACCTGTAGCACAAGAAAGGATTAAAAAGCATGACAACCCGGAAATCAACTCAAATTCATTAAAAAAGGAAACAATAGGTATGTGGCACACCAGATGGAAAACAGAGACGGAAAAAGGAACATGGACAAGACAACTAATACCAAATCTAATTACATAAACAGATTACTTTTTATCACAATTCCTAAGCGGGCATAGATGTTTTGGAACGTATGAAAAGAGAATGCATATACAGGCAGATGATGAATGCCAATATTGTAACCAGACAGACACGGTTGAACACACAATTTTTAATTGTAAAATTTGGAAAGATTATCGCCAAAAAGCAAACCGGAAAACCGGACACCAGTTAACGCCAAAAAACAAAAACAAAAAATAAAACCAGACCTAAAGTCAACCTGAAGATTAATGCTTAAGCAGTGCCGGGTTGGAGTAGAAGAAACGAGGAGAGGTTTTAGCGGGTAGAGCTTCTTTAGAACAAAAAGAAAAATCTTGCAGGCCCAAGTTGACTGACAGTGCATTAAGCATTTCTTCCTTCCAAAAAAAGGTTAGGTTAGCTTAGGTTAGGTTGGGTTATGTTAGGTTAGGTTAGGTTAGGATATTAAGAACAAAGAAAACTATAAAACCATACCTAAGAAACATTATAGGCAATTACTTAAAAGACTGGCAACTAATAGTAGGCAATAGCGACACTAGACAAGTAACGTACAATGTTTCACGGGGGTCGGTACTGGGGCCACTGCTATCAAATATTCTGACAACGTTTGGCATGGTATGGCTATAATTATGCTTAATCTAAAAGGACCAACATTTTTATTATAGGACTCTAATCTGATTGGTTAATATCTGAAAAGATTCCACCTAAAAGGCAAAGACAACTGCACTTACTGTGGAAAGAAAAACACTACAAAATATGTCTTTTTTAAATGCAATAGATAGAAAAGAGCAATAAACATTATTGAGAGAGCCGCAGATATAGGAATAAAACCTGAGAACGTTATCAAACATCAACTCGCAAAGACGTGGAATAGGCTGCATAAGTAAGAAAAAAGATAAAGAAGAAAAAAATACTATAAATTAGAATCTGGGCTTATGATATGCAAGTGCGTAGATTGGCCCAAAAGAAAATTAAAGATACGAGGAGGTAGAGTTTTAGTTGGTAGACACTAACACCAACATGGCTGCTATATGCGGATACTTTTTGAAGATCGCTCCTTCTTCAGGTTAAAAAATATTAGGTTAGGTTAGGTTAGGTTATGTTATATTAAGTTAGGTTAGGTTAGGTTAGAAAATATCTGCTGAATTTATCAGTATCTAGTTGTAAAACAGGGTTTTGTTAGTGGGAGAGAGTGGGAAAAAAGAGAAGGTAATTTTAATGGGGGGTGCCACAAGGATCAGTTCTGGACCCCACGTTGTGGAACGTCTTTTACGACGACTTAGTAAGCTTAGAACTGCCTCTAGAGGTGGAAAGGGTGGCCTACGCCAATTATTAAAAAACGCTCTAATGAGAAGACAAAAAATTGCGCTTTTTTCTTATATAGTTAAAAATAAGCAAGTTGGTCCTAGAATTGGCCCCAGAAAAAACAACTTGGGGTGCTCTCTTGCTCATGAAAAGTCAAGTGGAGACTATCGTCAGGTCAAAACGTCGGGTTAATTATTTGGGGGTTACGCTAAAGAAGAGGTGTTGCTAGAAGATCTGCAGCGCATACAAGACAGCGTCGATCTTGTTGTACAAGTGAAGACAACAGTCTGAAAAAGTTGCCTTAGTAAGTGTGAAATAGAGGAAACCGGTATGGTACAGACGGCTTATCACAGACGTGAAGCGTTGAGTGGGTCGGAAAAATGGCGAGGTAAACTACTACCTCACGCAGGTACTAACGGGACATGGTTGTTGCCGGGCGTATCTACATTAAATAAAATTGGTTAAAAGTGATGAATGTTGTACTATCGGCAAAAGGATATGGTTGAGCACACCGTGTTCCATTGCGAGATATGGTTGGAGATGCGTAAAAGAGCAAAAATGAAACTGTTGGGAGAGAGCTTTAACCCGTATAACATGATGGTAATAATGCTGCCTTCAGTGTCCAATTGGGAGATAGTGGTCATCATGATAGGGTCCATGCTTTGTATAAAAGAGAAAGAAGAGAGGATGTTAGCTTTATAGTGCAAATGGAGTGGGCAAGAGGATGGGACCGTAGCTGATCATAAATGTTTTTGTAAATATGTAAAATCTGTTTCTATATATGTTTTTGTGATGACAATGTGTAAAGTTAAAATGTAAATGTTGTGTTGATTTCTAAATAAACTGTGTGCACGCTTAAAGTCTGGCGCGCGGAACTTTTTACCTTGACGTAATACTTCAATGCAAAACCGAAGAGAAAAATCGTTATCCCCGCAAAAAGAGAGGGCAGTGGTTTTAGTCAATAAAAATCTGACACTACCCCTGGGAGTGTTTTATAGAAGATTTCTTTCTCAGAAAAAAAGTTAGGATAGGAAAAATTGACGACAAAATAGCAAGCTTCTTAAAAAAGAAATTCAGCTAATGCAAAATGAACGAAGAGACTAATAAAAAACGTTGCAAATGGGCACAAAAAACACAAAGTTACGGATTATTTTCTAACCCATTCCCTGAGCGGACACGATTCCAAATCATCGAGAATAAGATGTGCAGAGTGTGTTAACATGAAAAAAGTTTTAAAAACACATTGTTCAAATGCAGCAAATAGAACCTCAAAAAAAAAAACTAGAAAAGAAAATATGTGAAAGAAGTTCTGAGAAAGAATCAGACAACAACATCTAGGGTGCTTAAAGCGTCTTTGTATCTTTAAAGGTATGCTTATGCGATTCCAATGATACAAGTTTTTACTCAGGGTAGTAAAACTTCCCTTAATGCACAATAATAAAAAAAGATAAAGTTAGGTTAGTTTGGATTGCCAACTCATGGACGGTGAGATCCTTAGCGGCGGCTGCAAAGTTGTCTTTTCTAAAGACGACCTAGAAGTGAGTGTTGGTTTTGCCCAAATGAGGATTTTGCTTGACTAAACGCATGACAGAGGCCGAAATTCCTATTTCAACCTCATCTTTTTCCGTTTTCCTTAACTTAACTGTTATTCTTGGAGCGGAGGCGTTGGCAGCGGCAATTGCAGCAATGGTGATTGTAAAATCTAATTGATCTTTTGGTCAATCTTAATACCATCTTGGTCATCTGGTTTTTAAGTACCTAGATCTAGAGCTGGATCTGGTTTAATCTGAAATGGGTTTTATCCCTATGTTGAGAGCAGTCCTTCTTCTTCTGTTTCATTCTTTTCTGGTCCAAAGCTCTTCTTTTCTTTGCCCAAGTCTTGTATTTTCTCAAAAGTAACATACAGAGTTGTTCAATAGCTCTGCTATGTTTGGTAAGTCTGCAAATATTTTATTGGCATATAAAGAATAGTTAAGAACTTTACAACGTGGTAATTCATAATAATAATAAAATAAAACAATAATTTAGTTTTTACTACAAATACTTTATTGATATAAATAAATATTACTAAAGAATATATATCTATATAACAAAACGAAATTAAAGACTCAAGTTTTGACTTTAAATTTGAGAATGCTCGTCTATCTACTCTTCTCACTTTTTTGCTGTTTTTACTTTATTGTTTAATTATCTTTTGGCTTTATGAATAGAGACCAAATAGTAAGATAGACAACGGTATAAATAAAGTATATGTAAAATTATAATATTAATTAAAAATAGCTTACTTAGAATTGATGGATTCTATCAGCTAAATGCTGTTTTTGGCACCCTTTGCAGTTTCGATCAAGTCCTTTGTTGTATATAAATTTTTATAAAGTAAGAGTTTATGAGATGTTGAGTACGTATTGAAATAATTAATTAAAGTAACCACAGTGCTGCGGTCTCTTATAGGCCTTGTGCTAGGCTGGCTTTTAGTCTGTTTTGTGTTGCCTGTAAGTTTAGATAGTTTTGGTATATTCCGCGAGTTTTAGTAGTTCTGCAAAAGTGATAATTTTCCGGTATTTATCTTTAATCTAATCCCTTATACGGCATTGAATGTCTAAATCATAAAAGTTTTTTTGTTTTGATAGCATTAGGTGGCAGCTTTTGTTTCTAGAAAAATTACGGATTTTCCTGATTGCTGCTAGTCTTAGAGTTTACAGAATAATTGTTATATACAAGAGTAATTTTTGCAAACAAAACAGTTTTAAGTAAGTTTAAAATAACGCCTGAATTAGTTCAAAGCTCACTTAAAACTGTGGATATTCATCTACTTTTGACTAGAGAAGAATCTTTGCCATAAAATCTATTGCTGGTCTTGCCAGGTTAAAGAAACTCTTATAAACATTAAAAAAAATTATTTTGTGAGATTCGAACTTTCTTTAAATGAAATTTTTTATTCAGCTACAAAAGTACTTGTTGGTGACAAACAACCACAATCAGCGACTGAAATTACTGCAACACAGTCATTACCACACGCTTCCAACAAAAGTATATTAATTTCTATTGTACCGGTGCTCTTGCCAGTCTACGTCGCCCGTCGCTGTCGCCAGCTTACATTGCCCGTCGCTGTTGCTTGTTACAAACAAATATTACAGCATAGATTTTCTTAACAGTTTTTAGCAATAGCAGTTTCTCAACCAATATGTATAGACAAATAAATAATCTTAGTATTTATCCAATTAGTAAAATCCCTGGACTATGTTCGCCAAAGGTCACTATAATAAGGGCGCCAATTTATAACTTCACGGTGCAGTAATTCCAAGCTATAATCTAATTAGACTGTGGCGCCGTAACGTGAATATAAAAATAGATTTAAATATCAAAAATCATTGTAATTAGATATTTTCATGCATTAATAATTCAGTATATTTATTCTAAGAAGTTATATTGAAAGCAACCTTGATTAAAGCAAGGAAAAATAATAAAAAAATTATAATAAGAAATCGCAAGCGTGATTATTCTTGTAACCATTTCACACACACACACACACACACACAATTGATAGAAGCCTTTGAAAAAGTCGCTTTGTACTTGGACGCGTTTTTATTACAACAACACAATCATATTAATAAAAAACACGCGACATTTCTGTCCATGAGTTAATTTTAACAATTTTTCAAACCGAATTTATAATCTAGTTTCCATTCATGAATATGTATTTATTTGCTTATCGTGTTTTCTATATAAATTTGTACAATTGCTATAATTATCTAGGCCCTAAGTGTGAAAAGCAGATATTGAGTGACTTAAGACAGATACAGGTGTGCCTGTGCTGTCTCACTGTGCGAGTAGGATAGAAATAGGTAACACAATAATATCTGTTAACCTGTCTCTACTTCTCGGTGGGAGATGCTGCTGCAATCAGAGATACACACTAAACACTAATGTATATAGAAAACAGGGGCGTAGCGAATGTTGATTTATTTAATTGTGCAATGGCGCTTGCCATGGCAGGATTATTGCAGTAGCAATTTTTTTGCTTGTTTGGACATTTCTCGATCGATTTTACTCGATTGCACAAGGTTTGTTTGAATGGATGTTTTTAATACTTAAAGGTCATCTCGAGTATTTATACAACAGATGTACTAATCTGATGTAATTTGCACGGTTCTTTGGAAACTTATTGGACCATGTTATTTCGAAAATGGCAGGATAAATATATAAAGCAAGATTTGCATAACATAACAATGATTTTATATGTATATTAGAAATATAATAAATGTATGTAAATTGAATTTACTGAGAATATATTTTAACTAGCCTTCAAATGATTTGTTTAGAATAGTCGATGAACAAATAATGTAACTAAAACCATTGGCAGAAGTATGAAAGTTTATGAATTATTATTGTTTTCTCTCAATTTGTTTGAAGTTAGCAAAGTTTAACAGTAAAACTTGATAATTACATGTATCCAATCTGTTAAAATCAATGAAAATGATCCTTAATAATAATAATTTGCTACTTTAAGCTGGCTGTAGCATGTTGTAAGCAATACTTGGTTGTTCTACATATAATTTATTAATTTTTTTGTGTATTTTATTTTAACATCATTGTTTACGTAGAATAGTATATAATATACTGAAACCGCTGGAGATTTTTGAATCGAAACTACAAAATAAGAGCCCGGTTTCATAAAACTTGTTAAATTAAAAGATCTTAAATTTTTCTATGATTATTGTACCAATTTCAGTTAAATTACAAATAATTTTATAACCTACTATGGCGCTTTCTGTAAATTACAAATATTACATATATCTTTCAGAGTGAGAAGAAAATAATTAGTTTAATTAAACGCTTCTATTGCGCAATTACGTTCTGAGTTGGTATTAATGCTTTAGAAGGTAGGTTTTAACGTAAGGTCTAACTGCCACAGGAAGTAAAAAAGTTGCACGTTCCTTTAAGAAATTCCGTTCTAAAAGTGAAGCAGCGGTTACTTTCTAGGGTATCACTAGGTCTTGAAAGAGGTAGTCAAAGATTTTCTCCCTGGGTAAGCCTGTTGAAATGAGTAAATTTAGCCCATCGCAGCGTAAAAATTTGTTGAATGTTGTTGGTTTAAAACTGGCGGTGAAACTGGCTGTGAAGTTCTGGCTCCTTGCGGAATTTGTGCCTGTAACAATCTTCTTTCCCCTCACTTATACCACTTTGTTTTACTATTAAGGGTTTTACGGATTGTGCGCTTTTAACGACAGCTCAGTTTTGCTCCGTTCTTTGCTGATGACGTTTGATGGTATGAAGTTTTTTCTAGAAAAAGTGGTGCTGCCTCATGAGTATTGCTGGGTAAGGTTTCAGGTCTACGTCTAGTATTGATGAAATCATGTTGGCCAGTAGTTATGGTTGGTTTTAGATCACTTTGAATTTAGTTTCCGGGTGCTTTCTTGGGTTGTCCAAATCAATCAAATTAAAAGTGATTAGACCAGTAGGAGAGCGTGGCGCAGTGGTCTAGGCATCCGGCCGCTGTACCGAAGATCGTGGGTTTGATTCCCATATACCGTGATATACTTTTCACGTTCTATACGCTCTCCCACTCCCCAACCCGTCTTGCCAGCGTGGGGTTTTACGGCTAAAATACCTTCTCTGAGGAGTGATAATTCTCTCCAGTGGTTCGGAATCCACTTAAAACTGTAGGTCCTTTGTAATGTAAGTTGCCAGCATACAAGCAGAGAAGAGGCTTATGTCCTGCAGTGGACTCAAACGGCTGAAAAGAAAGACCAGTATCAAAGCAAGAGCTGGTTTTATTCAAAGCCAGTAGTAATTGATAGTATAAAAAGTTTTTGTTTACAGTAACAAAACCTATGTAGTTTGTTTCTTATCAATTAGGAGTTTTACAGAATAAGTTATTTTTTTTTAGGTATTAGAAGTTCCTTTTAGTAACAGAACCGTGAGGTTGAAGCGTCTTTAATTGTTGCGGTCTAGCTTTATTTAAAATGGCTAGCCTGGAATAAAATCACAATACAAAGTTGCAGATTTCAACTGACAATCATCAGTCTGGTGCACCATCAGTTCAAACCTTTGAGTAGAGAAACCAAGTTTCTGTTTTTACACATCTTGACAATCAAGACATTTTTGCATGGCAACTATTTGTTTTAATTAGGACCGCACTCTGAGTGAGTACGTAGAAACAACTTGCATTTTAAGTAAGCCCGCATGACGTAAATCAATTACAAAATGCTGTAAAAAAATTTAAGATGCATAAAAAACCTTAACGCCGTGGAATTTTAACACCAAACCTGCTTAACTGCCCCTCGGGTTGTTTTCTTACAACTTTCAGGGTATAAACCGATAAAACATATAAGGCATGACTAGCACGCGAGTTAATCGTGAGTATCCAGAAAAGGTAAAAATATTTATTTTTTTTTAATTTTTTTAGACAAAATTTTGAAAAATTAAGATTATATTGTCTAAATGTTAACCCTTGCGCTGCTGGCACTCTTCTAACAGAAAACGGAAATTAGCCGTCACGTGTTGACACATCTTTTTAGGCCATTTTGGTACTGATGTTGTGCTTCAATTTCAGCAGAGTTTGTGGTTAGTTTTTATAAACTTTTTCTTTATGGTACTTCCATAGGAAATAATCAAAAAGTGTAAAGTTGTGGCTTTTTGGAAGCCAGTTGATAGTGCCTCGACAAGAGATCACTTTTTCTTAAAAAAAATGATTGACAACCTCAAGTGATTGGTTTGAAGTGTGGCCCAATCTTGTTGTAACCATGTTTCCACATTAAAACCTTTAAACACTTGCAATTCTGGAACCAAAAAGTTTCTTAACATAATAATAATAATACTTTATTCACGGTATAATCTTACCATTTACATCTACATCAAATATACATAAACAATGATGTTTTACAATACAAAAATAAAGAATACAAAAAATAACATTCATAAAAGCGCACATATTAAACATTAGTCAGCATGACTTAGCTGACTTCTGAACGTAGATTTAGAGACACATGTTTTCAATACACTGTTTAACGTAAGTGCTGGTCCTTGCCGGTCTTCAAAAAATATGACCCAATGATGCCTTTACCAGACATGGCAAACAACACAATAACTTTTGGACTATGTAGTGGTTGTTCATGTTTTTGTTCTGAAAGATGTGTCGACACTTGACGGCTAATTTTTTTGTTAGTTAGGTTAGGTTTGGAAGGCAGGGGTGTTTTCAAATACCTGCTGAATATTATAGTAGTTATTTGTGAGACAAGGTTTTGTTAGTGGGAGATGGTGGAGAAAGGAAGAAAGTAATTATAACTGGGAGGGTGCCACAGGGATCAGTTCTGAGCCCCACGTTGTGGAACGTCTTGTAAGACGACGTGGTAAGCTTAGAGCTGCCTCTAGGAGTGGAAAGGGTGGCAGTCATTGTTACAAAGCGTTTTAGGGGGGAACTGGAAGAGACGGAGAACTGCGCTCTTGCCCTTATAGAGCGGAAAATCAATAAACTGGGGTTAGAATTGACTCCAGAAAAGACAGAACTTGTAGTGTTCTTTTGCTCAAAAAGAGTTCCGCAAGTGTAAATGACCGTCTCGGGGATTACCGTATAAAATTCTTGGGGATAACGCTAAGTACCAACTTATAGTGGGGTATGTATGTAAGAGAAGTGTGTGAGAAAGCTGAGAAGGCGGCCCGATTCTTGGCAGGACTAATGCCAAACCTAATAGGAGCCCTATTTTCCACCAGACATTTGATGTGCTTTGTAGTCTCCTCCACAGTGCTCTATGGAGCAGAAATATAAAAAGATGCCGTGTGCAGCAAAAAAAAGTACAAGGAATTAGTCCAGCGGTTTTAAAGGAGGTGCTGCCAGAGGGTCTGCAGCGCATACAGGATCGACGGCGGGCCTTCTGGTTGTGGCAGGCACAAAACCGTTGGATTTTGTAGCGCAAGTGAAAATGGCAGCCTGGGAAAGTTATCTTACTAAGTGTAAAGTGGAATGGTTGTGGGAAGAATGGCAAAAGAGTTGAGAATAGTGCGTGTCGAGTAGGAGTGGCAGCTAACCGGCATGGTCCAGACGGCTTATTACGGACGTTAGGCGTTGGGTGATTCGAAGCCATTGCAGAGTAAACTACTACCAAAACATGGTTGTTTCCGGGCGTATCTGCACTGGATAAAATTGATTGAAAATGATGAATGTTTGTATTGTGAGCAAAAGGATACGGTTGAACACACCGTGTCTCATTGCGAGAGATGGTTGGAGATGCGTAAAAAAGCAAGAATGAAGAGAGCTTAAACCCAGATAACATAGTGGTAATAATGCTGTCTTTGGTGTTTAATTGGCACATTGCGGCCACCATGATAGGGTCTACGCTACAGAAGAAGAAGAGAGAGAGCTAGCTCTATGGTGTGGTGTTAATAAAGTGGGGGGGGGGGGGGGCGTAGCTACTCATTAATGTTTCTATGAATGTAAAATCTGTTGTTTTGTATGTTTTGTAAACTGTTTTCTCAAAATGTGCAAAAAAAAAGAGAAAAAATGTGCGCGCGCTTAAAATAAAGTTGGGTGTGCAAACCGAAACGTATCCAAAAAAAAAGGTTGTGTTAAATGTATGTAAATGTGTAAAATTGTTATCTCAAAAACTGTGAATGCGATTGAAGGCTGGCGCGCGGGACTCTCCACCTCGACGTAATACTTAAATGCAATTCCGAGGTAGAGAGAAATTGTTATTCCCGCAAGAGGAGAAAGTGTTTTTAGTTAGTAAAAATCTGTCACTACTCCTCGGGGTGCCATATAGAAAAATGTTTCCCTCCTCAAAAAAAAAGTGTGTCCATAAAGAAAAAAAAAATTGACTTTACAAATACTCTTTATTTGTAAAGTCAGAAATATTTTTTAGACAAAGTTTTAGAAAATTAAATGAAAGATTATGTTGTCTAAATGTTGACATTTTTTGAAAACATAAAAATCTCCTTTTGTATCAACCTGAACATGATGATTCAACCAAAAGATTCTAGATAAGGATGACCGAGATTAATTTAAACTTTAGAATGAAACATTTTAAACAGTAAGAAAATAATTCTTTACAGCTAAAAACTAAGATTAAGACCCTATCTAACTAAATCAAAGAAGAATTTTTTAAACGTGCAATAAGACGTTGCTTGCACATTTTTTTCGTTGGTAGTTAATGGAACATCATAATCTTTTTGAATTATAGAAAAATTTAAAAATCTTACTGATATAAAATATGAAGAAATTAGTCATCAGTACTTTTCAAACCCCAAAGAAAAATTAAAAAACCAAGCCAACAACAATTAGTTTGAGATAGCAACATTGAACCAAAGCATTGCTACATTATTATCGCAATCACAAGAGGCATAAAAACATAGCTACCATAAGCTAACTACAACAAGGTCATAATCATTATAAGTCCCTTTTTACGCTACTGCAGGCACATTAACCCTTTCTCTGTTCGAATGCTGGCAAGTTACATTACAGGTAGACCTACAGTTTCAAGAAAATCTCAAACCACTGGACAAAAAAGACCTTAATTATGAAACCAGAGTGGGAGAGCGTATAATAGTTTAAAATAGTTTCCGGATGCCTAGACTTACAACCTTACGACAAGGTAATGTACTGCAAAAAACTTAAGAGTGTTCAACAAAGTAACTCTTAAGTATCTTTAAGTTATTTTGTCAACAACGCCAGTTAACAATAAGATCTTTGATATTAGTTGACATTTTTTGGCTGATGCATAGCTACGGTTGGGTTACAAAATTTAGGCAGATTAAGGCTATTTTATAATCAAATAGTGTTTCCAGATAGATTAGTTTATGTTTACAAAATTTGTGTCTAGTTTAATAATAATTAATAAATTCTCTATTATGCATAAACGCCACGCAACGTTTAATTTCTACCACTGCATCTAATAATCACCAACCAATAACAAACTGTCGATTTTACCTAGTTTTTTTGTCCGTAATGCTAGATCTACAGTTTCTATCACTAGAGACTGCAGAAATTATTCATCTACTCCAACGCATCTTAACTTAAAACTCCAATGATTAGAAGAGCAGCATATAAACTTTTGAAACAATTTTCAATTATAAAATTTAAACTCACCATTTGGTGAAACAGTTGGATAGCTGCATTACTGCGTTCCATTGTTATCACTTAATAGTTTTTTTTTTTTAAATCATCAGTTTTAAAGCTATTAAATTTTGCAATTTAATGCAACTAGCATTAATCTGTTAGCAGTTATTATAAATTTATTAGTTTAAGACATATATAATAAGTGTTCATGTAGTATGCATTATAGATTGTTATAATTGTTGATGGAAAGTATTAGTGAATATTTATCTTACAAGTTCCAAGAAAAATAAATGTAATTACACAATGGCTAGGAGAGCTTTTAGGGGTGTAATTCAGCTATTAGAAGTTATTTACACATAAACCGGTTTTAGAGGTGTGTAATATAAAGTACATTGGCAGTAAGATCATTAAGGTACTAATAACTGCAACATGTTTAAGGGCTGAAAAAGATTGTTATTCACACAACTGAGGCTTTGCTTAGGGTTGTGTGCTAGCAATGTATCTGGCAATAAGGCCTTATACGTAACAGCCAAAAGTATGTTGCGCACTGGCAGTTAAGGTTTTGAGGTTGCTCAATAACTGCAAAAGATTGTCAAGTTTACACAAGCTAGTTGTGTATTATGTATTGATGTTATAATGCAGATTCTGGCATGCTAAAAAAAATTTTATGTTTGCTAATATATTAGTAGTTTTAACTTTTGGAGAAGCGCGCGGAAACAATAGCAAGTCGTACCGCTGATGCGAGATAACAATATTGATCGAATTAGTTAGAGCGCAAGGTAATGGGACAAGAGCGGAACGAAGAAAGGAAGATCAGTGTCTTTTTCGCAGTGAAGTGAAGCGATCGGATAATTTAACGGCAAATGGCCGTTTGACAATAAGCCGTTAAAACAATAAATTTGTGTCAAATTAATTAATATACAACGTTAACGTTCGGTGTGGTGGTTGGGAGAATTAGCGTTTGTTGCGTCAGATGTATAAAAAAAGTATTTTATGTAACTAGGCGTAACATATCTGTCAATCAAGCAACTTTTAAACTAAATCAAATAAAAATTTACTTATCAAGTAAATTTACTAATCATTTGTTTGTGATTGGTTTTGTTGGAAAAACAAAAAATCTGCTCTAAGCAAGTACTTGGTACAATAGTTGTTTATGAGCATCTATGAGTTGTTACTTTTACTATGTGGTAATTCATAATTTAGAAGAGATGTTAACCGAATTCTACAAAGAATGCCAGAAAGTGGGACTAAAGATAAACTAGAAAAAAATTAAAAGTAATACCCAGATGACCGTATAATCACTATCGAGAATAACAACATAGAGAAGGTAGAGAAATTTATATACCTCGGAAGAAGTATACGCCTTAGAAAGAAAAACAAAACATATGAGATCAAGTAAAAGATTCTACAATCATGAGCGGCGTTCAACACATATTTAAAAACAAAAAATATTCATTTATCTTAAAACCAAGGTATTTAACTAATGCATTCTACCAGTAATGTGCTATAGAGCAGAAAACTGGGCAATGTCTAACAAACACATCCAAAAACTAAGAGTAACCTAACGTGCAATGGAGAGAGTCATAATGGGAATATCTAAACAACAGACAACTAAAGTAATAGACGTGGCAAGAAAAGCGGTCTCCTTTAAATGGAAATATGTTGGGCATGTAGCTAGAACTGAAAGGGATAGATGGAAGGAACAAGATCATCCTTCAATGGCGCCTTTATGAATACACTAGACCAAAGGGCAGACCACGCATCAGATGGGTAGACAACCTAAAATTAACAACAAGATTCAACTAGATGCAGAAAGCATCAATCAGGAATCAATGAAAAACAATTCTCAAAGAGGCGTACATCAAAAAAATAGATATAAAAACGCTAAAGAAAAAGAAGAATCCATAATAATAATAAAATAAAACATTTTCATTCATTTTCATTTTTTGGCCGCAGTATTTATAGTAAAAAACTTAGAACATGTTTTATTTTAATATTTACAAAATTTATGTTTATTTCATACACTTGGTGTGCTTTCCAAATATAGATGGTACTTAAAAAATCAAATACCAAAAATAGGCCAAAACTAACACGATGTAGGAAAGCAGCTGCACTGTTTGATAAGATAAACCTACAGAAAAAAATCTTCATGAAAAGATGGTAAGTTTCTAATAAACTTACAAGCAAATATTAACATAATTAACAAAAATATCAAGAAACTACTTCATAAAACTCCCACAAATAATCAAAATAAAAAATATGAAAAAACTAAAAGAACAAGAAGTTAAAAAAACAGTCAAAATCAAAAACTAAAAAATGATTTTAAAAAAGCAACAAAGAAAGAAATCTGAATAAAAAGAATAACCAAGATATGCAAGAAACACGTTAACCGCAACCAATTTGGGTTTAGAAACTAGAGATGCATTCTTCAGTCTCTAGGTTCTGGTACAGAAATGCAAGAATATTGACTGTAATGTTTAATGCTTTATTGACTATCAAAAAGCAACTTTAATAAGCATCTAACAAAAACATTAAAAATATATGAAAATAAAAAAAAACCTCCGGCAGAAGTTCAAACTATCATCGATATTGTTAAACTTATATTTAAAACCCCAAAGGTAGTATTTCCTTACAATTTTTTTTTCTTTTACAATTTTATTTTTGTCTTAGTTGGTTATGCGTGTTCCAATGAACCCTCAAGGCGTAACCGGTAGTTTTGGTCAAAATGGAGCCTTTTCTACATTGGAGCCCTAAACTAATAAGCGGCAGAGAACAAAATGCTAGACTAATTATAATCATCTTGCAGCGTATTAGTCGCGTGCGTAGAAATCCTAAAAATGGATGAAGGAAACAACTTAGTCAGCCCAGAGATGCAAAAAGTTTAAAAACAAATATTTTATAGTTTAATTCAATTTTTCTAAAATTTTGCAGGGATTTTTAAAAGAAGATGGCAAGATGATATTCAAAATGTCGCAGGATAAAACTGGATTTAAACTGCAGCAAATAGGAAATTTTTAGAGAAGGCCTACATCTAGGAGTGGATAAATAATGGCTAAGAAGAATAAAATGAAAAGAAAAGTTTGATACATTGTTTCCGCCCACTCGCCCAAGTGTTTGTTGTTAAAACATTTGCTTATTCTCACACTTGTGGCGTTTCTGCAGTTTTTAGTATGACAGTTAGAATGACAGTTGTCACTAATACGTCAGAAGTAGGTACAATAACAAACTGTTTGATAACTAACACTTTGGCGGGCGGGCGGAAACACAGTTTATAAATATTGGGCCGGTGGTTTGATACAGTGATTCCACTTGCCCGCCCAAATGTTAGTAATCAAGAAATTTGCTTATTCTCACACTTGTTGCGTTTTTGCTGTTTTTAGTATGACAGGTAGAATGACATTTGTCACTAATACGTCAGAGGTGGGTACAATAACATTTTTTTTTTTATAACTAACAATTTCCGCAAGCGGACGGGAACACAGTTTATAAATATTGGGCTGGTGGTTTAATACAGTGTTCCTACCTGCCCACCCAAGTGTTTATTATCAAGAAATTTGCTAATTCCCAAACTTGTTGCGTTTCTGCTGTTTTTAATGTGACAGATTGAATGACAGCTGTCATTAATACGTCAAAGATAAGCACAATAACAAATACTTGATAACTAACAGTTGGGCGGGTGGGCGTAAACACAGTTTAGAAATATTAAGCCGGTAGTTTTATACAGTGTTTCCGCTTACTTGCCTAAGTGTTTGCGTTTCTGCTGTTTTTAGTATGACAGATAGAATGACACTTGTCAATAATACGTCAGAGGTGCGTACAATAACAAACTTTTTGATAACAAACACTTTGACGGGCGGGCGTTCGTCCAAGTGTTTATTATCAAGAAATTTGCTTATTCTTAAACTTGTTGCGTTTCTGCTGTTTTTAATGTGACAGATTGAATAACAGTTGTCATTAATACGTCAAAGGTGGGCACAATAACAAATTTTATAATAACTTACACTTGGGCTGGTGGGCGAGATCACAGTTCATAAATATTGAGCTGGTTATCAAGAAATGTGCTTATTCTCAAACTTGTTGCGTCTCAGATATTTTTAATGTAAAAGATTGAATGACAATTGTCAAATTGTTACTAATACGTCAAAGGTGAGCACAATAACAGTTTTTTTATAATTAACACTTAGACGAATGGGCGGAAACAAAGTTTATAAATATTAAGTTGACGGTTTGATACAGTCAGTGCCTCAACTAGGGTGGTGCTGTCGGTGCTCCCGCACCGAGCGCAACTTGGTTTGGGGGGCGCAAAAACCACCTTAATTTCATAACTTTAGAGTTTGGAAACGTTAAAAAAAAAGTATTTGTTATCAAAACATTTGCTTATTCTGAAACTTGTTGCAATTCTGTTGTTTTTAATGTGACAGACCGAATGAAAGTTGTCAATACGTCAAAGGTGAGCACAATAACAATTTTTTTGATAATTAACACAGGCGAAAACACAGTTTATAAATATTGAGCCGATGGTTTAATATAGTGTTCCCGCCCATCCTCCAAAGTGATTGTTATTAAGACATTTGCTTATTCTCACACTTTTTGCGTTTTTGCTATTTTTAATGTGACAGATTGAATGACATTTGTCATTAATACGTCAAAATGGGCACAATAACAATTTTTTTGATAACTAACTTTTGCGCAAAAACACTTCATAAATTTTGGGCCAGTGGTTTGATACAATCTAGAGCCACTCTATTTTAGCACGGATATTTTTTAAACGGGTGGTTGAGAGTATCCCACAGCCAACAGGATTAGAGACTTTTATACTTTTCTACTAGCCCTGGCAATCAATTTTCGACGTCTTCACTGTTGCAAGTTTCATGAAAAAAAACAAAAAAGTTAGAATAATTTTCACAAACATAGACGATGAAAATCACTCTACCGAGTGCCTCTTGGAAAACCTCAAAAAAAATAGCGATGGGCGCTATGGAAATCTCCAAGTTTTTAGATGAAAGTATTCTTTTGGAACAAAGAAAGCAAAAAAAAGGTTTTGCTCATCTAATTCCGAGTCCTCACCTAAACAACAAAGAAAAAGCAAAGGAGTCTGGGCCAAACCTAAGATCTACCCTTTCATTAACACAAAAAATAAAAATTACAAAGACTTCTAAGTAGCTGTTATCAAACTGTTCCATCCTTCAGGCAAAACCACTTAAGCACAGTAGTCAAAAACTGGATAAAACTTTGTTTACTCCCAAGGAAAGATCATCACCTACATATAAAAACGTATTGTGTGTATGTTGCATATTTTTTGTCCTTCTATACAAAGTAGTGCCCTGAACTCTTACAGCTGTTGTCAAAAAAATTGAGATGTAGCCATATTGCAGTATACTCAAAATTTCCTGGACGAACAATACAACGATACAACAACAAATTCTAAATTTTTATGATGATTGCCAACATCCGAAATGAATAGGTAACAAAAAAAGAAGAATGTATTTCAAACTTTTATTTAAATTTTGAATGTCGCTTCATCAATGATGACTATAATATTTGTCTATAGTAACCTAGTACACCTACTTTGTAACAGCTTTTGCTAAATTTTACAAAATACAAAATAAAATTAAAATAATTGAACAGTTAAAAAGTTTGATAAGAATTTAAAAAAATCTATTTTAACTTTGATGGGAATACGTGTAAATTGTTGCGCATAATCTACGGTGTAAAAAATAAATAGTTATTGAGGTAAACGGCATTTGAAAAAATGTAATCAACACACTAAGAGTTAGTTGAATCATGTGTAGAGTTAAGTTTTAAAATGAGATCTAAAGCAGAATGTCGATATATGTATGAAGTAATCGATGTAATTACTACTATAAATGTATTTATTGGGTTTTAGAGATTTTATATGTAATTCAAATAGGTATAATAATTTTAATTAAAAATGTGACACGCAAAGCTAAAATCTAAAATATAGATTTCATATAGTTAAAACCTATACTTAGTTCAAGTTAATATTTCGTTTTATAACTTGTCCTAAATTTGTAGATCATTGAAGTTTAATCAAATTTAATTGTAATTTCAGGAAACAACACAGCACTTGGCATATTTTACCTTATTGCTTTGCAGATTACTTACTAATTCAAATGGTTGCGCAATAATCTAGACTAGAATCTTGTAGGATTAGGTTTTATTGCTTAAAAATGTTTAGATTTTTAGAATTTATATGCATTAGGTACTTTATAATATGTTATGTTGTTAAGATTGTTGATTACTTTGTATCTACCTATATTTGATATTAATTTAGTAGCCAAAATTCCTAAAATGTTAATATTCTGTAATATTTTAGCAACCTTGTCGCTTTGGTTAAGCTAATTCTTTCCCATATTTGCAAATAAAAAAGTTATTATAAATAAATTAAATTTCGTAGTACATTAAAAATAATATATTTCATAATATGCAAATTTGATGTAACTATGCATGTGACCTTAATTTTCTGTGTTTGGTCTTCTCAATGTTTTGATTTTTCTAAATCGTCTGCATGTAAATTTGGTAAATCCTTGACTTCCTGCTAATTACAATATTTATAATGTACGCATGTTTGTCGTGTGTGTGCAAGTCGGAAACCCTCAATGACTAACACAGTTTTGTTATGAATTTGCATTCGTAATGTGCCTCGCTGTTCCGCCTATGGTAAATCAGTGACCGTGTCCAAGCGGCGCCAGAGCCACGCCATAAATAATACCGCACTGCTGAGTAGGAATCGGAATGCCAAGCAATATCACCATTCCGGCCCGACAGGCACCTTACAGCATTACCGCAGCGCAGCGGCAGTTCGAGCCAGTTGGACTGTTCACAATCTCGACCAGATGGTCTCCTAACAGTGGAGACATCCAATGTTATTCCGTACCCCGCAGCACCTCTCACTAGCGACTTCTGGCAGGATATAAACACACACATGTGTCTGCTTGGATATAAATGTGTGTGTTCTGCCGGGTTCAGATTTGTTATCCATTTGTTACAGGCAAACACTCGTCAACTGTCTATATCATCGCTGCAATATGGGTGAAAGAAGGAAATATGCTACAACATAGATAAGCCGCTTCATTAGTTGCACACATTTACAACTTGTCACCTAAATTTTTTCTTAATTTTTTTTACAATTTATTAAAATAAAAAATAGGATATTTTAATGACTGAAATTAATCAGCGTAGCCATTTGTCTGCTTATTAAAAACGATGGGAACATCTTTATCTAGCAGATGGCAGAACAATCAATCAATCAGTATTTATCTAAGAGAAATGTGCCCCTATTATAACTAATAAATTCTTATAAAATATTAATGCTTTAGATTTTCATGTAGAGTCTTATTACATTGTAATTATCTTACATCTGGTTTGATGATGACGCTCGACATATCTTCAGCTTGAGTCATGCTTGTTTCAATACCCGGCAGTGGTTTCATTTAATTCTTTATTACATACAGAAGTTAAATTAACGTGATTTGGTTGATCATTTTGTACATACTTTATATTTATGTATTAAATATATACTCAGTTAAGTTAGGTATAATGCTGACGTTTTTAAATTCTACATTTGGGCAACAACTGCAATAATTAAACAATTTCTGCAAAAAATTCCAACAATTCTTGCATAGAAATTGTTAACGTCTGCATATTTCAATGCTGGCGCCTCCATTTAAGAATAAAAATATTATTATAATAATAAAAGTTGGATTTACAACGTGTACCGCGGAATATGATTTGTTTCTCTCCTTTCGAACGAGTTTTATGTTCGTGTTTACAGGCTCTTTACAAAGAGGAACATTATCTTGAATGAATGAAATTGCAAGCACGTGTTATAAGATCTAGTAGAAATTTAAGACGGCATGTATGTGCATATAAACGTGGATATGTGCGCAGACAAAACAATGTGTATGAAAAATTTCATTTTGCAAATCTGTGCCTCGAGAAACCAATCGCACAACTGTCGCCATGAAGTTAGGATACATGTTTGAAAGTTATTGCATGTGAAATAGAAAAGAAATTTTGCAATGATGACCTTTACCCTAACTATAATTTTCTATGATATGTATAGTCACTTATTATCTAGAAAGTTTTTATATAATATTGGTTCAGGGTACAATAATATATTGTTGCTAATTTTATTATTATTGAAATGAATTATTTGTTTAACTTTCTCAAATACGTTTATTTAGTTATTTTACGCCAATAATGGATTTTTTTGAAATTGAAAATAAAAAATGTAACCTAATTCTAAAGTTTTCATACAAAATATATGTTTGCGGAGTTTCTTCTGAAATAAGATTGCCATACGTACTCATTAAAATCAAGTGAACTTTTTTGAAATTTCAATTCAAGTACCACTTTTCCTCTTGCTCGTTTTTTTAAAATAATAAATAAAAATATACCCCACATCACAATAAAATCATGAAAGAAATTAATACAGTACACCAACAACTGTGTGACCGGTGGTAGGAGGTTCCGCGCAGTTTGAGAAAAAGAAACTTATAGCCAAAATGAAGGATGCATAATGCTAAAAAGGGAAACAATACACTCTGAGACTCACACTTTTATACATAATAAATATATTTATTTCCGGGTAGCGCCGGCTTTCCAAGTACATAAATAGATGTTATTAGGTTTGTTCCAACCGACACCAAACGCGGTTTGGGACCGTCAGGAACTATGCACACAAACAATTACTGTGTATAAAAGATTGCCTAAAGATGACAAATATTTGATTGTGTACACAGTTTGAACGGTTTGCAAACTGTCCAAATCGTAGGTTGGAACAGACCTAATGTCACCGCATTTTATGCTAGACTGACGCGTTTTAAGAATGTTTTTGCATGCGAATGTACCTACCTTACTATTGGTGTCGTTTAGGGCTCTCATCTTATTTATGTCTCAGAAGTGACCGATAACAGTGTTAGTTTACTGTAATTTATTCAAATTCAATCTAACGATCGGCCAAGCCAAGCAGAAACATTTTGGTTTTACAAACTTCATCAGTGTGCAATGTTTTATTTTCAAACCTACAAAATTGACAGATAAAATTAAAACAAATTTACACTTTAAAAAGTAGAGATTACAGTTTTTAAGATCAAATTTACAGTTTAGACATTTTGCGGTTTACTATTTTTATAACCCCATAAGTTATTTGAACTACTTTAAAAGATAGTTGTGTGCGTTTCTAATGGTGAAAGCATCTAGGTCTTGCAAGAAAATTCTTGCCATCAGTGTAGATTTTAATAGAATCATTCACTCCTCTAGTTTATGTGGAAGATAGGAAGGAAGATACAGTGTTTGCCAGCCCTACCTGCAATGTGTCCAACTGCGTTCAGACGCAAAGTTGCCATTGTTGCCATTGTTGCCATCTCCTCAACGTAAATGTCGAGAGGTAGCAGATACAACATTGCACTTGTTATACTTGAGCACGCCACGCATTGAAATTAATTTAGTTCTAACTTTTGGATCTCATATTCGTGCCTCGTAAGTGAGCATAGGTTAAGTAACCTCTTTGCCGAAAAAGGGGTTTGTTTGCTTTTTGCTTTATCTCTACAAATTTCGTGTTTTTATGACACCGGTCTGTGAAGTGTGGTTCAAAGACTGAATAGTTTTGAACGTCGATGAGGTATTTATAGACTTTTGTTTTTAGGGTATTCAAAGATTCACCTGATAAATTGGTTTTGAAATGTTTGTTCTTCATAGTTGAGAGATTCCGTTAAGCAATTGGATAGTTAGAATGCGATGCGCTTTTGCTTTGACTGGCATTTTTTTAGGTAGAATTTTTCTAATGACTCGCAAAGTGTCGGATTCAACTTCACGGGCGCCTACCGGCTAAACTCCCCCTGATTATGACTGCTGGAAGTTTGTCACTATTGTAACATGGTCTTCCTGAATTGTTGTATGCTAAACGGGTATATTTGCATAATGTATAATTGTGTCAACTTTATAAGTATTGCTCAGAATTATTGGAGAACTAGTTCCACTTTTAGTTCTGGATTTTAGCTGATCTTTAGCTGAAAGTAGTGAGGCGCTAAGCGTCGGTCCTGATGCTTGTGCAAAGATTTTTTTCTGCGGTCATTGGGAGGGCTCCGAGGAGAAGTTTGAAATTTTTTACCTGTAGCAAGTCTTATTGTGGGCGTAGCTGTAGCGGCTAGTTTTTAGTTTTTGTTAAATCAGGCTGCCCTTGTAACATCCGGTGTGTAGCCCACCACACGCAACGCATTTGGCTAAATAGACGTTTTTTTTTTGTGAGAGTGCAACTGGCACTGCATGAGCTCTAGCACACTTGACACACCGATATGGTGCGTTGCACCGGTATGTGTCCGTAGCGTTGTCAACGGTGACATTGTGTGATCTTGGGATCTTTGCGTTTGACCTCTACGGTTTCTGCTCATGCGTGTTGTCGATGTTTGTATGTAACTTGCACTACTTCAGCTTTAATGCAGGCAGGCTTGATAACATATTTTAGGGTTTTTTCAGACTTTAATTGGTAAGATGAATATTCTGCCTAGTGCAGTGATCTATTGCCGCTCTAAAATTGTCCTGCAATTGGGGGTGTAGGCTTATGTCATTGACTCGAAGGTCGCTTTCAGCCCTAAATACTCATATTTGTTGTGAATGGTAATTTGAGGAGTGCGGCGTGCGCCAGCTTAATCTGTAGGCGCTGACTGAGTGGCCTAAGGAGCTATTAACCGGACCAGAGTTTAGTTTTGATGGCTGATTGCCTTGGTGGTGCTGACGTGAGGGGTCGGCTAAAAACCTATTGTTGGCAAAAATGTTCTCACCCGATTTTCTCTTCTGCTTCTTTTTATTCTTAGAATAAACCACCTCGGTGATTCTCTTGTTTTCAGGGTGAACTTTCTTAAAGGTGTTGTCGTTGATCTCCTACAAAGTCTTTATCGGCGCTTTGTTGTCGGAGGAGCAGAGGTTGACCGTTTGCTTGGCTGTCCTCTTAAGCACAGGTTGAGCCGGAGTAGCCAAAAGCTTGGTTACAGCAGCTGAGGAGGTTCCGGTGATTTGACAGGCTCGGTGTTGTGTCTGGCAATTAGCATGCAGGACGCTCTTTTTTTGAAAATATCTTGACGCAAGACGTAGAGGGTATTGTTAAGATTGTAACCGCTCTGTTTATTTTGTCGGCCAAGACTTTGACCTTTTCGGTTTCATCCTGGACTATTTTGATGACGTAGAGAAGCTTAATAGATCCGTTGTCTGCTTCTTTATGTCATCCTCCATCTTTTGGATTTTTGTATATTGCAAAGCCGGAATCTGGCTGTCCGACATCGGTTAGGTTAGGGTTGGTTAGGATAATTATTTTAGCCACTTGCTCGATAAGGGCAGAGTGACGATAGGCTGTGCGCGGTGTTGGACATAAACCGGTGTTACAGGTGTCAGGAGCTTGAACACATTGCGGCCAAGTGCTCCAAAGAAAGAGTAGACTCACGCTGCTTTAAATGTGGGCAACCAGTACACTGGCCGGCAAGGCTAAAGCCTACTGTAGCACCTGCAAAAAACAAGACACAGAACCGAGTCTATGGCGTGCCCTGCATACAGGGAAATGGTTAAAAAATTAAAAAATGGGAATAGGGTGGCTCCACACACTACCGCACACCACAGCATGATAAGTGTCATCCAGGTAAACCTCAACAGGTCGGCCGCGGCTACTGACTTTGCGATGCAACTGGGTGCAGAAATTGGGGCAAACATTGCCTTGATCTCCGCGCCCAACCCCAAGGGGGTAGCGCTTGGGCACTGGATGACAGGCAAGACGCCGTGGTAGAGTTAAACAGTAGTTTAGGGATTGGGAAGCGAGGAAAGAGGGAGGGTTTTGTGTGGCTGCAACCGGGCGGGCGGTTCTACGTTTCCTGTTACGCTTCACCAAACACTACACTGCGGGACCTAGAAGCTGTGTTGGAAGGCTTAGAGCAATATCTAAGAAGAAAAATCTTTAACGCTAAATGCTCTTTATGGGGTAGTAACGTTGAAAACGGGAGAGGCCTGCTTGCCAAATGGGCTGTCTGCAAAGATTTTTCTCCAATAAACGATGGGGTAACAACCACGTTTTAGGTCTAGGACACTTTGGCGCCGCCATTTCGGCGCGGCCGTTTCGGCGCGGCCGATTCGGCGCCGGCCGTTTGGGCGCTGGCCGATTCGGCGCCGGCCGTTTCGGCGCCAAAACTTTTCAAATAAAACATAGTATATACAAATATATTATAATCATAAAAATTTATTTGGTATTTTTTACTATTTTATATTTTTAATTCTTTTAGTTATTTATTTTAATAGATTACTATCCTTTATATTTTTTAGATTATTACCTATCATTAAAAAGTGATAATTAATTACCTTTAAATTACTTGCGGGCCAAAGTTATGTTTATTTATTATAATATATATTGTATATTTGACAATTTATATACGTACGTACATATATTATGATTTTTATGTATAATTTTTGTTTGATATGTTATGTAATTTATATGTATTTTATATTTTATTTATCATACATTATTTGTTATGATTCACAAAACAAATCAATTTTTATTATAATGTGTATATATACTTTTATTTTATTTGAAAAGTTCTGGCGCCGAAACGGCCGGCGCCGAAATGGCCAGCGCCGAGGTGTCCTCGCGCCGAATCGGCCACGCCGAATTGGCCGCGCCGAATCGGCGGCGCCGAAGTGTCCCATTCCGCCACGTTTTATAGAAGGGGGGCAAAATTATATATCGACGTGACTTTATGTGGTGCAAGGGTGATAGGACTGGCAACAAGGTGGCAGGTGCTGAAGGAAGAAATCCTCAGTGACCACCAATCTATTTAATTTTAGGTTGGGACTACGGTTTCGGCAGCAACAGCAGTTGATAAAAAAGGGTGGGTAGTCTCAAGGAAAGAGTTGGAATGCATAATTAGGTATTTTGAGGTTATGGCGGGACACAGCCCGGCAGCACTGTGCAAAGACATAGGCCTTTTCTGTGATGTACATCTTACCAGGAAAGGGCGTTTGCAAAGCAAACGCGCAAAGTACTGGTGGAATGACAAAATTGCAGAGACGCGGCGCGGTGCAACCGGGTTTGAAAGGCGGTTACCAGGGGCAACGCCACGGGAAGAAAAAATACGGAAACAGTATTGGAATACAAGAGGTTTCGTAAAAAGTTGGGGAATCTAATCAAATCCGCCAAGAGGAGTAAGTGGAACCTCTTAGTGGTAAAACAATATCCCAAGGTGTGGCTAGCAGCAGCCAACAAATGTATTACAAACGAAGACTTCCCGGGAGTCTGGAAAAGGCGAACCTTGTTCTGCTAGACAAGGGCAAAGGTGGGGTAGTTGCAAAAGCTTTTTGGACCATATGTTTTTTGGACGTAGCCGGAAAGCTTCTTGAGCACCTAATAGTAGGAAGGCTGCTGGAGGCACTTCAGAGTGACCAAACAATCAGCGAGCGCCAGTACGGGTTTAAAAAAGGCCGGTCAATCCTGAGCGCGCTTGTTGAGGTGAAAGTGGCTGTGATAACTGCTAAGAAATACAGCTACACACATCAAAAAGCATGCGCCTTGGTTGCTCTGGACGTAAAAAACGCCTTTAACACAACAAACTGGGGAAAGATTTTGAAGACTTTGGAAGGCAGGGGTGTTCCCAAACACCTGCTGAATATTATTAGCAGTTATTTGTGGGACAGGGTTTGTTAGTGGGAGAAGGTGGAAAAAGGGAAAAGGTAATTTTAACAGGGATGGTGCCACAAGGATCAATTCTAGAACCCACGTTGTGGAAAGTCCTCTACGACGACGTGGTAGGTTTGGAATTGCCTCTGAGTGTTGAAAGAGTAGCTTACGCTGACGACTTGGCGGTGATAATTACAAAACGCTCTAGAGGGAACTGAAGGAAGCGGGAAACCGCGCTCTTGTCCTCATAGAGCGTAAAATCAATGAGATGGGCTTTGAATTGACCCCGAAAAAAACGAAACTTGTGGTGCTTTCCTGTTCAAGAAGAGTACTACAAGTGGAGATTACCGTCAAGTCGCAAAGTCAGTTAATGTACCTGAGTGTGACGTTAGGTACTAACCTAGCGTGGAAAATGCATGTGAGAGAAGTGTGTGAGAAAGCGCATCTTTAGCAAGACTAATGCGGGAGCAAGATCTTCCACCAGGCGCCTGAGATGCTTGGTTGTCTCCTCTTGATTGAAAGTAATGAATATCTGTACTGTGGGCAAAAGGACACGGTTGAGCACATTGCGAAAGATGGTTGGAGGCGCGTGAAAGAGCAAGAGTAAAACTGATAGGAGAGAGCTTAAAAGGAAAGACAGCATTACTACCACCATGTTGGTAGTAATGCTGTCTTTGGTGTCCAATTGAGACATTGTGGCCACCATGATAGAGTCCATGCTACGTATAAAAGTAAAAAAAAAGGGAGTTAGCTCCATGATGTGGTGTGAATGATGAAATACTTAAATGTAATCCCGTGATGAAAAAAGATTGTCATTCTTGCAACAAAAGGGAGAGGTGGTTTTAGTCAGTAAGAATCTGACACTACTCTTTGGATGTCTTATAAAAGATTTTCACCAAAAAAAAAAATGATATTAAATAAGATTGTAACTGTTTTGCTTTATTTTGTCGGCCAAGATTTTAACCTTTTCAGTTTCATCTTGGATCATTTTGATGACATGGAGAAGCTTTGTAGATGTGTTGTCTGGTTCTTTAAGTTATTTTCCTTCTTCTGGATCTTTGTATATAGGTAATTATACATAATTAAGCATTTGTCGTAAGTTTGTATTTGTATTGTTTCGGGCTGCGAGCTTGCATCAATTGGGCATTGGCTTGGGTTGCTTGCTCGGTGTTGTCGGGTTGGCGGCTGGCAGTCGAGTACTATGAATGGCATTTTACTAAAACCAATCTGCAACAATCCCCACCCCTTTTATGGCAATACTTTGGTTTATCAATGTTTTCTGTTACTATCGGTATGCTATTAATGATGTATTGCGCTTAAGTTTTTGCTACTTACTTGGTCTTAGTTTAGATTTGAGCGCAAGTTTTTAAATTAAACTTTTTACTGGAATGCAATGTAGAATGTTTTTGATCCAAAAACAATACTAAAGATAAAACTATTTAGGCCTCATTTACTTGGTTGCAATGTTGCGTTCTTGGCTTAACTTGGTCGTTTGGTTGGTAAATGATGGCTGTGTTGTTCTATTTAGGACAACGTTGTTGCCTGCACATACGTAGTATATGTCGACAATTCTAGGACGGGCAGCCGACATAAACATATTAAATAGGAACAAAAAAGTAAAATTAGAAGACAAGTGCCGACTGTTTTTTAAAGCGAGTTGATAAAGCTGAAAGAAGCGGTAACACATATCAACAAACAAACTGACGGCAAGTATTACATGGTTTTAGATTCTTAAGCGACACTTTATGCCTTTTCTTTTGAACAATGAGAAAATTGACCAAGTTGATGACGGAAATAGACAAACGGATTAGGGAGATAAGTAAAAAGACCGTATTTTACACTTAAGGAACAAAAAAGCAAATAAACTGCTTTTTTGCACACAAAACAATTAATTAGAATGGTCGCAAAAGATAAATAAAACCGGTGTTAAGTTAATTTGATAAAAATAAAAATTATTTTTAATTTTATTAGATTGGAAAGAGCAACAAAGCTCAATTAATAATGAGATACGGTAGTTTTAGGACATTTTAAAATAAAAAAGGTGAGACACTGGGAATCAGTAAATTGCAACTGCTAGAGAGGGTTAGAAAATGTTGAACACCGTTTGTTTTCTTGTGACATAAAAAGATCAAGACATGAGACACTATAGTCTATGCAAAACCGCAGTAGACTCAAAGTAAACAAATACACGCGTTGTTTACGTGCACAGCTACAGGGACAGGGTTGCAAGGCAATAAAAATGGATTTATGAATATAGAAAAAACAACAATTAAAAAGATATTTATGAAGTATCTTCTTTTTCTTCAATCTGTATCTATCCACTTCTGGACGTAGGCCTCTTTTAAACTCTGTTTTCTGTTGCCACAAATAGCCGGCGACTTTTTGAATGTCGTCTCTCTACTTTTTTGGGGGTTTTTCTATTCTATATTCTACACTTTTCTTAGAGATCCGTGGTCTCCACTGCATAACCCGTATTGTCCACTTTGCTAGGTCCTGCCTTGCAACATCGCCTGCCCAGCTCTACTTAAGGTTTGCGACTTGTGTGATAACATCTTCGACACCTGTTTGCTTGCGGATTTTGGTGTTTTAAATGTGATCTCTAAGGCTTACACCTAACATGGTTCTTTGGCAAGTTTGCAGTTTGTCTGCTGGTCTGTTGAAGGGTAGTTGTTTCTCCCTTTTTAGTCTATATGGGATGCTTTGATCTTTCAGTATGTAACTCAGCTTACCGAATGCAGCCCACTCATCCAAATTCTGCGTTTTACTTTGGTGCACTAGTTTTCTTTTTCAAGTCTGATCACATGACCTAGGTACACATACTCTGCTACGTTTTCTACTACATTTTATTATATGAAGACAAGAATTTTAGAATCATTCATAATTTTGGTCTTCTTGAGGTTCATCTTGAGTCCGACTTCTTTGAATTCTAAGTATAGTTGTGTGAGCAAGCTTTTTAACTTCTTGATGTCCGAGCTAATAAAAAAGATGTTGTCAGCAAAACGCAAATGGTTCAGATGTTTTCTATTGATGTTTACACCGTTCTTCTCTCAGTTCACGCGTTTAAAGACATCTTCCATTGCTAGCGTGAAGAGTTTTGTTGAGATGGTATTACCCTGCCTTACTCCTCTTCTAATAGGAACCTTGTTAGTAATGGTGTCATCGTCCAGTTTAATTTGGACTGTTGCATTTTCATAGATGTAGTTCAGTAGGTTCGAGTATCTGGAGTCAATACGTGTGTTGGTCTATGCATTTAATACTGCTTATATCTCAATTGAACGCATTTTCGTAATCTACAAAAGCTAAGTGTAGAGGGATGTTGTATTTGACAGATTTTTTGATTAACAATTGAATGGTTCGGAGGTGGTCTACTGTACTAAATTCTTTTCAAAAACCTGCCTGCTCGGGGGGCTGGTTGAAGTGGAATTTGTTTGTTAGGCGGTTTGTTATAACTTTTGTGAGCAGTTCATGGGTATCGATATCTGGCATTTGTTCGGAGTTTCCGTTAGTGACTTTTTTGGTGTTATTTGCTAACGGTTTGTTTATAGAGGAGGAGTATAGTTTTGTATAGAACTTTTTTATTACCTTCTTGATTGCTTCCTGGTCCTTAATAATGGCACCCTCGTTGTTTTGTATTTTATAAATTTTTGGTTTTCTTAGTATTTTTATATTTTCATTATCTTCTATGACTTCTTTAATTTTTGCAGTATTGAAGAATTGTATGTCTTTGCAAATCCCCGTTTTTATCTTTTTATTCAGCTGTTTGAATTGTGATGAACTGCGGTTTAAGTCTTTTTGTTGTTCTATGAGTTTGATTATATTTAAGCTTATCTTTTTGTATGAAGTATAGGTTTTGGTATATTAATAAATATTAAGAGAGTACAGATATTATATTCATAATTAGTCGTAAAATATTAGACGCATAAAATCTCACTTTAATGGGATCAGGATTGAGCAGCCAAGCTTCCTGGTAACGACCAATCACATGCAGACTTATATGTGTTCACGTGCTGATCACAAGGTTTTGTTTACATACTTTAAGTGTAGCATTGTTTTGAATAGACCATAGTTTTGATTGGGCTGAAATAGCCAGATAACAAAAAATTATCTGCAATGAGTCGCAAAAATAACTAAGAAATTACGTTAGGTTAAGTTAGGAGAAATTAATTATGCTCTTAGAAGGATTCATTTGCGTAAATTGACAGAATAAAAACACACAAAACTGATTAGCCCCAATATCGGTTACACCCCTATTGGCAAATAACGCAATTGGTTGTTTGGTTACTTTTGACCTATGTAACGCTTTTTCAGCTCCGCCAGGTCATTATGATAAGTGGCCGTGGTATAGTGGTAACATTTTTACTTAGCAATGGCGTCTTAAAATAGATGGCTAACAAATTGGGGCCGTTGTCACTTGCTAGTGGCATTGCTGGGGCAAAATCATTTATTCAGAGTGTGTTTTAAGTAAATGAGAGAAAGAAATAATTAAACTAAGACTAATTGGCAAACATGACATAATTAGTCCTCTGGACTTTTAACTCTACCGACGCCAAAGCAAAATTTACGCATTAGTTGTTGCTGTTAGCCAAGTTCAACTACATCGTAGAGCACATTTTTGGAAACTAACTGTCTGGCACATCTTTCAATTTACTGAACAAGGAAAAAGCGGTAAAAGAGGTTGAGGACGTAAATTGGTTGGTTTTTTATCAAAATATTAAAGAAAATCCGACAAAGTAACAAGAAAAGAAAAAACGTCTACTTATCTAAATAAAAACATAAAGAAAAGATCTTTTTTTTGATTTTTTTAATGTTCAACTAGTTAATCAGAATGAAAACCTACAAACGTGCATTGTATGAGAAACGAGCACGTTGGGCTTAGCTTGGTTTTGGTGCAGTTTTCTAAAGGCACCAAATCTTTTGAAATTATGGGGTTGAACAAACTCCTAGGTCTTAAGGTCCCTGTTGAATCTAAAAAAACGTGGTGGTGGCATTTCTCAATGCCACAAATGCCAACGTTTGGGCTACACAGCTAAACGTTGTTTTTCTAAGACGCATCTGTTCCGGGCTCCATCAATCGATGGTCTGCCCCAAAGACACACCTCCAAAGTGTGCTCTTTGCGCGGGTCCCAATTTTAAAGGATGTTCCTTATACTAGAGAATGTTGGCCTTGCACGGCAAGGCAAATAAATTAGCCTATTTGACTCCCGCGGCCGCTTCGGCTCCGGCTCAGCCATCCTCTAAGCCCGCAGGTCCCCGCAAACCTAAAGTTGTCACGGGCTAATCTTTTGCTAACGCGGTCGCTCTACCGGCAATTTCTCCGGTTGCGAGCCAAGATGATAGGATAGTCGCTCAACGATTTAAAAAAAATCATGGCGTTTCTTCTTCTGAATCAGTTATGGCTAACGAGGAGCCATTACTTTGTGTTTGTTTCTGGAATGTAAGAGACATTTCAGAAAAAATGGGTGAGGTGGAACATTTCTTCATCCAAGAGAAGCTCGACATCATGCTGGTGTCCGAGACAAACCACCGTCTCACCCAATTGTTGAGACTACCGAATACTTTTACGTATTTGTGGTTGTCGGGGATTAGACTAAGGCACGGGACTTTGATCTTTGCAAAAAGATTATAGGACCACTCTAAGGTCGACACCCTCAAGCTAGTCTTTCTAGAATCAAATGCAATAGTGGTCAATGTGCCCGGCTTAGGGACATTAAAAATCTCATCTTTCTACATCAGCCCGAGTAACCAAATCAAACGGCAAATTTCGAATCGGTCTTATCTTACCCTCTCCCTACAGTCATTCCTGGGGACTTCAACTGTAAACACCCGGCGTGGATTAGTTTACAGACAAAAGTCAAAGGTCGAACGTTGCTCGACTTTGTAAAGCAAAGAGGGTTACAAGTAGTGGGTCCAGAGGAACCAAGGGGACGTTCTTGATGTGGCTGTATTCAGGAACGTCAACCTTAATTATACCATCCGAGTAGTCAACGATATGAGTTCTGACCACCTCCCGGTCTTACTAGAGCTCTTCGGAAGGAGGTTACCTAGGGAAAGAGGAAAGTCCGTCATTTGTACGGATTGGCCCTTCTTTTCACGATCCCTGAAAGAAAGGATCGGACGCATAACTAAGGTAAGAACGGCCGCGGACATCGATAGCGCCGTCGATTTTTTTACGCGCCAAATTTAGCATTCTTCGGAAAAAGCCTTTAAAACCCATCAGGTTAGCGTGGATAATCCTCTTGGACTATTTCGGGACGTGAAAGATTTAATCCGTAGACGAAATGCCGCCAGGCATCTTTGGCAGCGGCACCCCAATCCCTTAGACTGCCTGACATTAAACTCTCTTCATGGTGAGGTGAGAAAAGCCATAAGGTCACACAAAGAATTGTGTTGGAGAAATACCTTAGAATCCTTCACAGAGGACGATCATCCAATGTGGAGGGTCTCCAAGTCCTTAAAGATCAAACCATTCAGCCATTCATGGTGAAAATGGGGTACAATACTCGCTTGAGGGAAAGGCCGAAGCATTTGCTGACAACCTGGAACTCCAATGCTCTCCAAACAATTGTTTGGACTCGGAGCACGTCTAAAGGGTTGAAAAGGTGGTTAGGAGAGCCCTGAATGCCGCTGACCGTCTCAAATACAAAAATTCCTAATAGAGCGCTAAAATTTTTGCACAAAGCAATAATGGTTCTCACCAATATTGCTAATGCGATCTTTTGCACTGGGCATTTCCTTACGGTTTAAAAAAACTCAATTGTAATTAACATCCCAAAACCTGGGAAAGACCGGCGGTTTCCTCAAAACTAACTTTACTATGCACCTTGAGTAAGGTCATAGAAAAGATTATCTTCAGGATTAGGTTGATTCGAATAATTTACTTTCATCTCATCAGTACGGATTTTGTTAGAAACATTCTTTGGTCCACCAGTTAAATCGGGTGACTGATTTTATTGTGAAAGGTTTTAGGTTAAAAAAGGCCGCAGACATGGTCTTTTTCGACGTGGATACAGTCAAAAAATTTCTCTACGTCTTATAAGGCTGATAGCCTCATATCTAAACCGTAGAACCTTGGCTGTTAGAATTCAGAAACACGTTTCAATTACACAAAATATTTCGGCAGAGGTCCCTCAAGGCTCTATTCTCTCTCCGGTTCTTTTTAATCTCTTCGTTTCGGACATGCCTCCGGGATCTAAGCACGGGGTTAAAATGACACAACACGCGGACAGTACAGCGGTTTTGTAGTCGTCAAGGTCATCTCTGGTGATCACCTCTAAGCTACAAAAAGCCACCGACAATCTGGAATGCTGGTTAGATGACTGGCTTGTAAAGGTCAATTCGAAAAAAAGCAAATCCATTTTCTTCACTTGGCGACGGAACGCACCTCATGAGAACGTCTGTCTCGACAACGTTTCCATACCGTGGTCCAATTCTGCTAAGTATCTGGGGATTACCTTTGATAAGGGGCTCACGGGAACCGCCGCAAATACGCATCTAGATAGGTTAGAATCGTTCTAAGTCTCGATTTTGCGGTGGCTTACTGGAGCTCCATGGTTTGTTCAAAATTGCAATATGCAAAGCGATCTCGGGCTTCCACCACTACGCAGACATATCGAAGCTTTGGACGCAAAGTACTTCGACAATCTCGCGGTTCATTCCAATCCTGATCTGGCCCGACTCACCGAGCCAGATAAGGAAGTTTTGCGACACAAGCGCCCAGTTAATCAATCGATTAACATTTTTTTAAATTCCTTTTTTCTTCCCTCAGCCTATAAGACGCATATGTCCCCTTTTTTTTGACACTGTTTTTGTCTATTTAACTATCAACGGAAGGTTTATGAGCTTAAGGTTTCGAACTTTCAGGCATATCACCGGGGGGGGGGAGTTTATCACCGGGGGGGGAGTTTATCACCGGGGGGGGGGGGGGGGTTAGTCGGTAGGCGCCTGCCTCTTTCAGTCTTTAGAAGATTCTCCTTGCAAGCCACAAAAAAAAAGATATTGAATCGAACGACTTATGAATTTTTACTTTGAACAAAGTTTTACCACATTACAATCTCAAAAACAATTTGTGCATTTTTTTATTTTTTGCTTATAAATTAGGAATTCAAAAAACATAGTTTCGCAATAACACATGTGTTTGTTAACTATAAAGAAATAATTTATTTTATTTTTGCTTTCAATAAACCTAGTAAACGCATATTTTACTTACTTTTAAGATTTCAGTTATTTAAATTATATGAGGATTTATGATCTAAATATATGTATATAAAACTAAATTACTTACCAATTACATTTAGTTGTACTCATCTTAAAAGAATGTTAAATTCCTAGACATTTAAAAACCCTGCTGTCTCATAATTGAATTCCAAAAGTGTGTACCGGAAACACATTTCTTTATACATTTTATTATCAGATAAGACTTTTCGAAACCAGAAGCTCAGGTAGTTCATACAATGATTTTTAAAACGAAGACAACCTTACTTTAGATTTATTATCGCGCATGTCTTCCTGATTTACTTGTAACCCAAGGGCACTTTCGTAGTAAATACAAAACTTTTACATTTGCAAACTTCCTTTTATTTAGATATTAAGCACTTAAACAAATTATTTTTATCAGATTAAATCTGGACAAGTAGACAGCATTGCTACTGAATCTTTTAAAGCTATTGTTAAAACCACAATTATTTTTACTCATTTTTTATAGAGTTAATTTATAAAGCTTTATTTATTTATTTGTTTAAAACGAATTACAAATTCAAGATAAATATCTGATGAATGAAATGCTACCGATCCACCCTTTACACAGAAACCCTAATTAGAGATTTAATTTTTGTGTGGCGACTTCTACGAATTCGTTAAAAGCCTACAGATACGTTCCGTGTGTAGGAAGCACAAGAAGGGATGCCGAAGATGTTGAGAATATCTTTGTGTTTTAATTGGGGTTATTTCGGGCCAACTTAATACATTTAAAACAAACAAAAACTAGAATTAAAATAGAACTATTTGTAGCAGCGGACATTTTATAAGAAACACATTTTCAATTTTGAATATTTATTAAGTTTCAAGAACTGATTTTTCTTAATCCTTTTCTTATTTAATTGTTTTGATTATATTTAAATTGTAATTGCAATTTTTAAAATGTTTATCTTTAAAAGTTAGTGGAAAACAAATCACGCCCATCCATTTTGCATATAAATTATGAAATCTATTAATAATTTTATTACTAAAATTTTACAAACTATAATAAAATTATTAATATTATTAAGGCGATATCTTTATCGCAAAGTATTGTTCCTGTAAGAAAATTGTAAAACAAATCATTAAATGGCTGAGTGGACAATTTCGCGCCGCCATAAACATAAACAAAGAGTCGAAAGAAGGCTCTAATACCGATTATAATACAAAGATAAGAACTAGTTAATTGCATTTCCAGACGTAAATAATATTAATTGTCGCCGACAGTGGTGACTATTTGAGATTAAACTAAGACTCTTGTTTTTGTGGTTTATATGAATAACAAATTCAATAATCACCACATGGCTACATTTCTTTACTCATATTATCTTAATATTAATAATAATATTGAGTTCAGCTTTTGCGGAAACATAAAGCATTCAATACGTTTATGACATATAAATTAACAATGTTTATGTAACATAGTTTGTAAAATATACGGCTTTGTTCCGTGAATAATATTTCTAAAAATCATCATAAACAATACAATCATTTTCATAACATGAATAATTTATATCAGGACAAAAAGCATTGCCCTTGCATTAATTATAGGATTGTGTAAATATATCCCATTAGGTGATTCTACTATTGAGCCAGGTGTGAAGCTATTAACACCTTCCGAGTAGAATTTTACCTAGAAATTCTTCGAGGCAGCCAAACAAATAATTAATAAATATCTCTTTGGCGCCACTTGGCCTTTCAACTATGTTATGAGCAAATCATTTACATTTTCACCGTTTAATTGCGCGGCTCCGACTGGCACATGCCATTCATCACACATTTATTATTCAAATTATTCGCTAAATATAATAGTTTTATTTATAAAACAGGTCATTAAAGGCATTTTATGGTCTTATAAAGACAACATTATCATCTTCGGCCATGAATTTTATCACCGACAAAGTGGTTAAAATATGTCAATAAAATTAATGAAATTTTAAAATTGTATTTATAAAATTGAGGGTAAAATATAATATACGAAAATGCAATAAAGAAGTAATTGCATTTATGTAAATTTCATATTTAATCATTTTTTCGATTACTTTAAAATCTACATCAGGAACATTGTATTAATAACTTTAATTAGTGTGGTGAGTCTATATTATTGGTTAGTTTTTATTTTTTTTTGTATTTTTAAGAGTATTGATAACGCTATACCAATACAATTGTTGATATATCAATAGGACGTTTTATGCTACAGCATCTTTAAAACCGTTCATGCTTAGATAATAGAATCAGTGCAAAAAGCAATTCATGTTAATTTTTTCTAGCTTACGCAGTTTTTCATTGTCTTTAATGAATTGTGTTGTCTGCAGTTGGTTTTACTGATTTAAAAAGTATATTTTTATTACGTGTCTGTTAAGTATTCTATTGAAAACTAGCAAACTAAATTAAAAAGGTTTTTTACGCCAACCAAAAGCAACAGTAGGTAATACTTTTAACTTTGTTCTGTGCAATGACAATAATTTTTCTTAAAGAATTTTACCATTTACGGCGATAACTCTCCAAACTAGGCAGTAGACAACCGAGATTTGGCTTTTGTTTTCTATAAAAACAACAAAGTTTGGTTAGGTTTTGGAAGATGTGCATCAAACTTATGTTGCAGTTTTTACAACTTCGGGTAGATAATTTTAACATCCACTATCTATTTTGGGGTTGGGACTAAAGAAATGCGAGGTCATTGTATACAAGATTTTTTTGATCAAGACAGCATTGTTTTTGTAAGCACGGGCACCGCTTTACACTTTTGAGGCAGAGGTACTAATTAATTGGCAATTGTTTCTATTGCAGCATAGACTAGAGACACCAATCATTTTCCTGTTGCAATTCACATAAATGTTTAACGGGTCAAACCATCTATTTCTTGTAAGTAGTGTTTTGAGTGGCAAAATTTGAAGATGTCAAGATAACCGTTTTCACTTATTGCATCGTCTAAGTTGGAAATAGAAAGTAACTGCGTATTTGTGAAGTATACACAAATTTGAAGATAAATCAAAGTTGTCAATAAACATTAGTCCTGCGGGCAGGTGGTTAGTGCGTTGGTTTTTTAATAAAACTTAAAAAGCTGTAGAGAAGACAAAAATTGATTTTAAAGAGTCTGCAGAAAAATATGATGATCAAGAAAAGCTTTAAATCCATTATGCAAGATTAAAAATAAAAAAAACTGCCCATTTAAAATATTATGTTTAGCAAACGTTGTTTTATAATGGATGCATCATTAAAGATTACACTTATTAGCAAATGCCTGCACGTCAAATGATTGCTCAAAATACATTTATAGCCAGAATACGTCAACTACAAACCATTATACACAAAGTTGACAAGGATGTAAAAGCAATAATTTTTTCTAATTTTTTTTTTTTTAAATGAGAAGGTTTGGGTTTAATAGAATTTTTACTTATTGATGAACTGGTTACACAGAGCACAAAATCTTAAAAATAGACAAATTCTTAGTCAACATTAATGGTGATGCGCGGAGAGAGATACTACTGCGGCTGGACAAAGTCTGGATTTAGTCTAAGGTTAAGGCTGAACGGTTTACTTATGGGTCAGAAAATTCTGATTGAATGCTTTAGACGCAGTTAACTAAAAAACAAATCAAAATTTATGGTTATAGGCCGTAATAATCAGGCAGGAGCGTCCATCACAGTAGAGGGGAAAACGATAGAAAGAACTACGAGCACGAAATATTTAGGCACACTAGTAAACAATAGATGGGACCTACTACAAAAGATCAAGAGTAGGGCAGAACAAGCCAGACAGGCATTCAACAAACTACGTTCCTAGCTATGCAAAAAAAACCTTAATTTAGAAATCCGGTACAGAATGGTAGTACAGTTCTACTGTATGGAGCAGAAATCTGGACGATAAAAGCAGCATCCATTAACAAGATCGAAGCGTTCGAGATGTGGACATTCAAAGAAATGCTCCGTATCCCATGGGTAGACCACATTACCAACGAGGAAGTGCTGAAAAGGGCAGGAGTAGACAGATTACTATTCAACTCCATAAAGCAGAACAAAATAAGATACCTGGGTCACATATTAAGGGGGCCAAAATATTGAATTCCCTAGCTCATAATCAAAGAAAAGATAGAAGGCAAAAGGGGCATCGGACGTAAACTGCTATCATGACTTAGGAACATCAGGAACTAGACCGGAATAAGAAAGTTTGACGACATATGCCAAGCAGCAATAAACAAAACTTCAACAATTATACAATAAATGATAATTTGCCAATGCACATGGGTGTAAGGCAACAGAGGAAGAAAAAGATGCAGATAACAATGCAGGCTTTATATTTGCTATAAAAACGTTCTGGACAACTTTTTATGTACGTTTTGACAATAAAAACAAGGAAAAACTACAACAACGGCAATAAAACAGAATCTGGATGAAAGTGGTTTAATGTTATTTTTCTAATAGTGTTTGTGGTAGGCAAATTGTCTCTTGGATGAATCTGTGGGTTATATTATTATTTCTGTTTGATTTGGATTTTCAGATTAAAGCTTTTTGACATTGACATCTAGACAGTTGTACTCTAACAGTTTAAGAACAAATTAAAGAAAGCCAAATGGCACTATCAACAAGATTTGCAAGGTTGCATAGATTGAAGTAAGTTTTAGTTAGTTGTAAAATAACAATAACAGCAAGTGTGCCCTAATAAAAGTGTTTAAAAAATAATTCTTTTACTTTATCTTATGTAAGAATATAATTTTATTGTTAATAAATTTATATATTATTATTCATTTTACTTTTAAATAATCCTCAACTATAATAAAATAAAGCAGTATAGAGAATGTAACAATAGAGGCAAATATATAAACATAAGCAGTGATTCATAAAGAACAACGTTTATTTTTGGCAGTGGTAGCTCTCTTAAGTTTGTTGTATTTACGTTTGTGTCTGTCAATGTTTGCTATTTTCATATAGAATGACACACGCTTCAACAAATTATTCAAATGTTTTATCAAAATGCACCTTCAGTTGTGACCACTTATCATTAAATACAATTGTTGGTCATTATAATCGCTCAAGTCAAAACATAATTTATCTTGTACAAAAATTAGTGGCAACCATAGCACAATGGTCTAGTGCAAGGACTGTTAAAGTCGTCTTTTTTGCAAAGCAATGACAAACCAGCAAAGTATTTGCTTAGTAAACCTCTCTAATGATGTGGTTCGAATTACACATTAAACTGTAGGTCCCGCATGTTTGTGTAAAACTATTATCGCACACCACAAACATACGAGAAGGGGGCTTACGCTTGTAACAAGCACGACACTATATGAAAGTTAGTGGCAAGTAGCACAATAGTCTAGTGCGAGGACTGTTGTGCAGGCAGCTTGGGCTCGATTTTTGGCAGCGGTAATATCTAATTTGTCAAACATATTTTGATGCGGTCGTCTCCTTTGCAATGCAATGGCAAACCAGCAAAGTATTTGCCTAGAAAACCCTTCTAGTGGTGTGGTTTGGTTTCTACGTTAAACTGTAGGTACCGCATGTTTGTGTGGAACTATTATTGCACACTACGCCACAAACATATAAGAAGGACGTCTACGCATGTAGCAAGCACGGCACTATATAAAAAATGCAAAAATTTTAATCAACACATTTATTTTATAACGTTCTTACGCCAGTGAGACAAAGAAGTGCAAAGAACAAAAAAAATACAGCAACAATACAGCAACAATACATCAGGGTGCTTGTGAAGATTTAAGTTTGTTAATATGTCATCAATCTCAAACTTTGGGTATTTCACTACACACTAGTTTGTGGCAAATTTGAAAAAAAAATTTGTCTTGATCTTATTTTTTTTAAACAATGTTGGTAGCACTGTTACTATGAATGGAGTTTGTTATCGTTTAATATTGATTAATTGCTTAGTCCTACTTGGATGCTCTCGATTTGTAGTTTCAGCAAGACAGTGTTCACACTGCCAACTAAATAATTCAATTACTCAAAAAGTTTGGTAAATTGATAATTTTAATAAATGACGCAGTTAACTATCTCTTTTGCTTGTGCGATTTAATACTCTAATTACGATAACAACTTAGCAACATTACACGATTTGCAGGGTAACAATGAACGTGTCATTGCTAACATTAATCTTAATTTGTTGAGAATGTCATGAAAAATATTTAAATGATATTATGTTTTATCAATAGTATTAATTTATGTATTTTTTATTAAATAATGAATGATATTAAATTTCGTAAACTTGAGTTTTGATTTTCTAACAAACATTCTACATTGCAACAAGAATACCAATTATGGAAGTTCTAAATAAATATACAAAAATACATATGTTCATAGGAGAAATACAGCAAAAATTAGTATTAAATACAGGCCAAAAAAATAGAGAGATGTGACAAATATACAAATTTGGACTTAAAAATTAGCAACGAGAAAAACTAGAAAGAGAAATACACAGAATCAGCAGTCGATATCATTGTTCAACTAATGCACCTAGTTTGTCAGCTTGAACTGCGTTACATAAAGTTTGTAAAGAATTTGTACCACGTCTAAGTCTGAATAAAGACTGTTGGATAATTTGATTGTTTCTAGATTTTACACTAGGAGATGTAAAGAAGATAAATATAGCGGAATAGAAATTAATTTTTAACTGAAGTATTTGCGTGTTGCGTCTGGTTTTCTGTTGCTCGAAAAAACAGCTGAAATTTGCCGTTGAGGGGTGCATTAGAGCAGACTTTTTACGCAGTTCCGCTTGTCTTGAGTTAAGCTAAGTAGCCTTGTAAGCAGCGCATGTTACAACATTCCTTAATTTTTTTGCCTTGGTGCAGGTGGAGCTTGGATGGATTTCAGCGCAATTTACGCATGTGGTAAACCTCAACGCCGTGTAGCTATAGCTCTGACAACGGTAGCATTGTACAATGCTGGTTTTCTCTTGTGACCGTGAGGTTACACATCTTGGAAAGAGACATTATTTTTCAACTTTTACATTCTGTGGCAATTAAGTGTAGCACATGCAAATAGGTTTCCCATCTCTTTCCATGCGTTTGACAGATCAGGAAGTGTATGCCTTGATGCAATTGATTTGAACGTATTTTAAAGTTTTTTTAGATCCTAACTGAAAAATTTAATAAAACGGTGGCTTATGGATTAGATAGTGTTAAAAACAGCGTAATAGGACGGCTGATCTCCTCTAATAGTTAAAATAAGTGAAAGAAACTCACCCGATTCTTTCTTTTGTTTTTTTAGATTTTTTTGTTTACCGAGATGATACCTTCTTCTAGGGTCAATGCTGGCTCTTTGTTCTTGGATGTGACCGAGTCGGCCGGGTTTTTGACGGGCTTCTTGAAAGAGGTCTGGGCTTGGTTGTTCGAATTTTTGATAAGCTAAAAATGCACGTGTTTTTGGGTCCTCTAAGGAGGTTGGTGCTGGAAGTATTGGTGACGCGGGTGGCTAGGTGGTTTGCTTGGCTACAATGGATGTCAGAGCTGCGGTGGAGACAATTTTACTTTTCCTCTTTGTCAATCAGGCTGGTGATAGTGACGTAAGTTTTTGTTTTGCAAGAGGTCTTCTGGAGCTTCATGTTGAATTTGATTCTGAATTAATTAATTAATTACTTAATTAATTAATACGCAATCAAATCATCTATGCTTTGCTGTTTGTTGCAATAAAAATTGCATTGCACCGGTCTTTGCGATTGCTTTGGTTGGATGATAATTTGTCTACCATGCCCATCCAACACGGTTCTTGACGTATAGTTTATATAGAGTATACTCCAATATTTAATTCAATTTGTAAATTGTTAAAACTTTTTACTTAGTTTATGTTTTAACTAACTTTATTTATTTTATAGAACATTGTTTAATTATTTAATTCCAGAAAATATACTGTTTTACAATTTTGTAAGTTGTTGTTTTTGTAAAAAAGTATAACACTCTTTGCAATTTGTATTTAAAAAAAATAAAAATGTTATTATATTTTATTAAAAATTGTGCGTGTCCTCTTAAAATTGACACGGTAGTAAAGTAGATATAGTAAAATTTGCTATGATTTATGTAAAAACACAATTTTTATAATATCGACTTGAAGTTGAACAATGTAAAAAAAAATTAATTTTTAGGGTATAGTACAACACTGTTGGCAATTACAAAAAACTGTTACTTATGTTTTACATGACGTTTTTTTCTTTTGGTGCCATGTTTGTCTTCAAACGTTGGCACAGGTAGATTAATTTATTGTTGTAAGTTGTAAGTCAATTTACCTTTTTTCTTTGACTTTGCGTTGCTTTATTAGACGGAGCTATGCTATCTCTGTCCACGTATAATGTTGCCAAAATAACTAATTTTGTTTTGTTGTTTATTTTTTATTTTTATACATCAAACAAAGCACTTTGCTGGTGTGCAATGTTTACAAAATTTTCAACATTTTGCAATAGCACCACATTTTGAATGTTTTTAGTTTGTCCAATAGTGCTATTGACAAGCTCCAGATTTTGCAACCGTAGAGTAACTCCAACCATACGTAGCATCGGAAAGTTTAAAATCTTATTTTTATACTAAGAATATGGTTACTTGGTAATGGTTTCTATGTTTTAAAGATGTTTCTAGACAATTTTATGCAAGTAATTACTTCTTTAGCTAATCTACTTTAACTGATTCAGCTAACTAGGTCACTTTTCAACAACGTCGTTTGCTAGTATAATGTTAGCTGACATTCATTTTAAACCGAAGCGTTCACATAAGTTATTATTAGCATTGATTAGGTTTGTAAATCTTTAATAATTTCTGCTAACAATCCTGTATCATTTGCGTAACTGATGCAGTTAATGTGTTCTTCTTCTATTTGTATACTTTAATATAAGCGACAGAACGCATACCTTTCTAATACCGTCTTTTATTGGTATTTTGTTGCTTATTTCAACGTTTATTTTAACTTTTGCAAACTGATTATAATATTACGCTGGTAACAGTCTGATGTTTTAATTGTCCAGTTCTATCTGTTGTAGTTCATCAAACTAAAGATCATGATAGACACTGTTTAAGGTCTTATAAAAATCTATAAAACAGATATTTTTTCTAGACTTGCTACATTTCTGAATAAGTTTGTGCAAAAGACAGGGAAAATTGGTCGTAACATATAACGTTTTTACAGATTTTGTATATGCGGGTCCTTGCTCGAGTTTTATGCAATGACTATTTGATGTACCGTATGAACGTATAAATTAATTATGCGTACTACTCTACATCTACACGTATTTTGAGGTATGCTAATGAGGTTAGAATGGATTTTTAAACATTTTTTTTAATATTCTGCACCGAATCTTAGTTACCTAAAAGTTTTTAGTTTGATTTTTATTATTACTAATAATTTTCTATGTTTAAACGTTATATTTTGTAAAACAGAAATTGCAAACAGGAATCGCTGCATATACTGCATTACTGATAATTACTAAAATATACAATTTTTAAATGTTGTACAACAATAAAGAAACGTCGAAAAGCTGATTTTAACAGCATAACTAATAAAATGCTTGAGAGCAAAGCCCGTTCAATTAGAAATTGTGTTTACTGAAGAATTAAAATTTACTTTACTACAAAAAAAAAGTTTTTACTTTTCAGTGTTTTATGTGATCAAAATTGCTATTATGCCGGCTTTTATTGATTACTGTATTGTCTATATGTATAGGTATACTCTGTTCAAATTCAAGATAGATCGCAGATATTGAATTACTCGCAATTTTCACATAGCTACAGTAATCAGAGTAGCATTTAGTTATTGTGAGTCGGTCACCGATTTATTTGTTTCGTATATGCGCCTGGTTCCATTTTCCATTTTCTAATAGTATTTGGTTTTATAACTTTTCAATTAATTACTGTATCTTTAAATCTATATTTTTAATACAATAGGTTTAGGTTGAAGTCTGGAATAAATTAATCAGAAAAAAAAAACAACAAACAACATGATACTTCTGCAAGATAAGAATAAAAAAACACCACCTGCATTATACCAATAACAACAATATTTACTACTTAGTTGTGTTTTGGTAAAGGTTTTTGAACTCGTAAATCAGTTTTATGTTTAAATTTATTTGAAAATGAAACGAACTAGATTGCAATCATTTATTCAATTTCAATTATGTGATATCCACTATTGGTAAAACATATTATAAATTAAATAAATTTTCTTAATAAAAACGTGTTTTAAAATCATGTTTTTCTTTCAAAATAAAACTAATTTTGTATATTCAATATCTATTTATTTAGAAAAAAGGGGATGAAAAAGTTACAAAATAAAAATGATAATTGAATACAATGGCGGGACAATGGATGATATTTTCGACTGTCAATTTGAAGAGACCTTGTGTCTGCACAGCTATGTGACAGGTTTTTGAAAATATATAAAGAAAGTTGATTTGAGGACAATAGTTCTGAAAGGGGCATGGTTCTATACAGAACAGCTCAAAAACAATATTTATTTTCATATTCGAACCTATTCAAAATAGGCACAGGTAAAGTATACCAATTAAAATATTAAATTTCTTTTGTAAATAAAAACAATTTAATAATTACAACAGTTTTATTAATATAATACAAAAAAAATATTAACATTTTTGCAATGATTGTTTGTAAAGGTTTTTATAATTATCAATTAATTCTGTTTTGAGTGAAGAGCTATTTTTGTTGTTTGTATTCTGCAGCAATTTTGTATACGGAAATTTGTTTGTTTTAGTTTTTTATAGACTTTTTGGCTTAAAAATTAATATTTGATACTTGATTTTGATTTTTATAAATTCTCAACACTCAGAAGAAGTTATTTGGCTGTTTAGCGTCTTTTGAGGTTGTTTCCTGACTTTGCATTGTACTACAAAAAATAAAACCTTCTATGCTATATTTAAATTATAATAAAATTATTTTAAAATCAATTTGCAAAACTACTTTATAACGTATATTCTCTGCTAGAGTTTTATGATCAATTTGTTTGTATTCTAATAAATATTTACTAGTTTTAAGCTGTTAAGCTGTTATTTTTAAAAATTTATTTACAACTTTTTAAAAAATTAAGAATTATTATTAATGTTATAATCGGGCAAAGATGCCAAGTTTGCGACTGTTAGACTTAGTTATTTCTACAGTATTGTTATTGCAATATCCAGTAGCTTCTACATACACTGCATTTAGTTAGACTTAAGGTAGTGTTATTAAAATTACATTTGTTTAATATTGCTTAATTGAGCACAGATGTTTAACATTTATAACATTTTTATTATCTACCATCATTTAAAATAACTAAAGGTTAAATCAGTCAGATGGGCAATTAGAGTTTGAAGATTTCTGGTTAATAATCCTCTTATCTCAAGAGGCCATAGGATAATCCTCTTACCACTTGAAAGTACAATAACATTTGCTTGTGCTAATACTCAAGCACACATTCATCAAAATTTTATTACTATAGTACTTCATTTTCTGAAAAGTTTACACAGAATACAAAATAATAAGAAACTACAATAGAATATTCAAAAATTAAATAATTTTTCGAATATAATGATATAAGTTGTTAGGCCAAAGAGTTGATATTTTATGTAAATTTTATTAATAATTTTATGATATCTTAGATAGATTTATTTTCAAGGATATGATGGTTTTAATTTGTTTTCTTCAGAGAGCTAAACACAATAATAGAAATAGCGTTTATTGAATGTTTAGTACAATAACATTAAACTAAACTCACAAATTTGTATCAATTCAATTACATAATAGTGTTGTTCATGAATTTTTCATAAAGCTCACTTGCTACCAAATATTTTTAGTTATAAAAATTTCAAATTATATTATGTAAATTTATTATTATCATTGTAGGTGTTACCTAAATTTTTACAGCCCCTATCACCGTTTGTCCACTTGAAATATTTTATGAATTTTATAATTCCTCTTGAGAAATACAATAATCCAAATGAGGATGACCTGGTCGGGTCATTGTTGGTGCATGTTGCAGATCCGTCGGTATCCGCGGGGGGTTCTCCAAGCATTACACCATGCATTGTGATTTCAAGTGGGCCCCTATTGTTCGACCACTTGTAAATATCTTTTCTTTCAAAGTGCGGATTTAACGAGAGCACTTTACAGATTCAATGGAATAGTAAATGGTGTGAAGTTATATTAACACGTCGATTGCACCTGATGTTATCCATCGAACACCTTGCCGGGTAAAATTACGTAGAAATCTATATGGGTTGTTATAATTTATTAGGAAAATAAACTAAATTAGAAATGAAAATAATAAAAGTAATTTATTATATTTTATGTAATTTATCATTAAAATTATAAATAGTTTTATTCTAATTTGTTAAATCAAATTAATGCACAAGCAAAGGATCAAATTTATTTAATCTAGTTACAATACAATTATAAAGAATTTTTGTTTCTTAAATTTCTAAAAGAAAAATGATAAAATAATTCACTAATCATTTTTTCTCATGGTCTTGGTTGCGAGAAAAATAAAAAATATATATAAAGTTTATTTATTTTCAAGGTAAAGTGAAGCAAAAAATAACGAGGTCTGTTAGCGGTCAATACATTGATGCTAAATCTTTGTTTTGATAGGGAAAAGTTCAATTTATAATACGTAAAATGGGTGCAATTAGTCTTGCTTTTAGCTACTGATTTCAGAGAGTTTAAAGGTCAAACAAATTTTGGAATTGTTAGAATTTTTTTAGGATTACGTTGCTCTCTTTTGTTTTGCAAAATTAAAAATTATGGTTTCTGCAAAGAAATACTAAAAACAGTAAGTTCTTGGGTTTTAAAGGGTAGAAAAAGCACTACTCGACAAGATATATAAATACAATTGTTTTTGAAGCTTGTCACTAACTACTGAAGCAGAAGACCAGGTTAGAGTTTTTTGTTTAGCAGTTAAAACAAGTTTGATTTTTGCAATTGCACTGCGCATGCTTGCAAAACTATATAAACGTATGTATTTAGATATTTAAAACAAATTTGATGAGTACTCTTGCTTCAAAAGTATGATTTTTTAATAAAACTCCAGACTAAAAAACAAATTAACAATAACTTGTTACTTGGGATCCGGACAACAAACGTTTGCAAAGCTATAAATTACATGTGTCAGTATAAAACTCTCACAATACTTTAATTGATGTATCTGTGTATCTGTGAGTCAATACGTACGCCGTTAAATTATCTAAATGAAGTGATGACCAAATTAAACTTGTATACATGTTAGGATCATACGCATAGACAGAGCCGTACCCACAGCCGTCTCTATTTACAAGCCGTGCTCATAGAAACTTGGCAACACTGAAAGTGGGCTATCAGTTTGTATTGAAATACATGGGAAAGTGGTAGGAAGAGTGATATTAAAGTGTTTTGAATTCAAATATAAAGGTAAGTCTAACAAATATTTATAATATGTGTATAGGAAAAATGTCATACTACTTATTTTCTTGCTTTATAAGTCAATATCAATGTTTTTAATTTAAATAAAGCTGGTGTTTTGGTTTAATTTGTTTTTAGGTTATGTGATTAAAACCAGTTTAATGTCAATATTAATTAATAAATACACACTTAAATAATAGTTAAATGCTGTATTTAAATAAAGTGATTTAATTTTATTGTCTGTTGTGCATATAATAACATGTACTTTTTATTTTATTTTAGATGCCAAGAAGATGTATACACTGGAGACAAGTGGATCCCGTAGTTTTTTATTTCTACAACATGAAGAACAAAGTGCACTAGTTCAATATAAACAAACCAATGGACCTTTTAATAATATAGTGCTTGTGCGAAGTATTTAAAAAAAAGTGATATTTTGTTTAAACTTTTTGAAATCGATAAAGACTGTGAAGAGAAAATTTCTCTAACGGACTGTAGTTATTATCATAAGTTATAGAAGTGCTGTAAAAATATAATTATAAATTAGTGCCAGTGATGTTTTTTAATATAGAAAACAGGAAACATATTTATTGTACGTAAGTAAGTTATTTTCGTTGCGATGGTTTTGTATGCCGTTAATTATTAATATAGCAGTTTCCTTTACTGATATAAAAGTAATTAACATGTTGCTAATTTAAAAATAACTCTTACTGTAAATATCAATTTGCAAGCATCTGTTTAGTCGCTAAAGCTTTTATTAAAAAAAAATGTATTGTGCGATAACAATGTTTTTTAATTTTTTGGCTGGTTTATCGAATAACAGCAAATTACAGCTAAAACTTTATTTATTTGTTGGCTCTTTATATGTAATTTATTTGTATGTGGACTAAGCAATTTTTGCTTCTATAAGACTCAACTTTGGTCTGTAATTTATATTATTACTCATTTTGCATTTTATTATTATGTATATATGAAGTATAACAAACTAGTCAATTAGCGAGTAATTTAGTTGACTACTCTCGATTAAATTACTTGCTACTTGACAAAATTTTACCAATTTTGTATTTGTGTTTTATTTATATCACCGGTTATTATTATAAATTATAATTTTTATGTAATGCATATTTTGTTAATAAAGTCTGTGATTATTATTGCCAATTTTGTATTTGTGTGTATTATTAATCATATCTGTGGTTCTTATAATTTAGATTTTTCAGAAATTATCATTTTTATATAATATTTTGTTATAGGTAAGTGTAATTACATTTTACATATATACAGTTCATATTTATTGATTCCAGAGTTTTATTTTCATTTTTATATGTTTTTTAATTACAGTTTGATTTATATTATTAAAATTTACATTTATTTAATTTAATAATTTTCGTTTGTTATTTTGTGTAGCAAGTTCTCCCGTTCGAACCGCACGTAGGCCGGCCCACCTATGGGACCGAATGCGACGTTGCCAAGCGTATCAGCACGGCTTGTAAGTAGAGACGGCTGTGGCCGTACCTAGAAGAAAATTTGGGAGGGGGGGGGGGGGGGGTTACAGATAAATATTTATGATTTTTTTTGCTCAATCTACTGAAATTGCCTTTCATTATATAAATCCTAATCGTGTGATTTGTTTCAGTTAGCTATTTCCAAGTAATAATAAAATAAAATCAAAATTTGAAAAAACAATATTTTTGAAACTTTTTAAGGTTGCATTTTTAGTAAATAGTTTTAAGAATCTTTTTTTCTTTAAGTTGTTTAAAAAATAATATTTTACAGACAAAAATTTGTTTCCTTAAAATTTTCCAAAACTTTAAGAAACAGTTCTTCTTAAAAAGATGACGGGTATTTTTTTTTTTAATATGGATAAAATCGTGCTTTTATATGTGCAAAACTGCATTGGTTTACAGTTTTTTAACATGCGTCTTTATCGCGTCAGTAAATTTTTAGGTTTTGGTTCCAAAAATTACAATTTTTAATCAAATCCGTACAAATATTATCCTACCACTACTATATATTAACAGTTTGCAAATACGGAGCTGTTTTTCTTAAAACAAAAATACAAATATTTTTGACCGGATAAAAAACACAAATGTTTTTTACATTTTGTGAATAGAATTTGCTATTTTTGAAAGTTTGTGTCCGGATTTTGGCTATTTTATATAATATTTTATAGCTGGATTTTTTTCAACAATTGTTTAAAATTAAAAAAAACAGGATTTTTACTTTTTATAAATAAAATTTTGTATTTTTAAATTTATGATTAATTTTTGATGACATTTTTTTTATACTTTATAGTCGAATTTTGCTATTTTTGACATTCTGTAAATAAAATTTTGCAACATTTAACATATTTTGCTATTTCTAACAATATTCTGATATTTAATAGCCGTATTTTACATATTTTAATAGTTTATAGCCAAATTTTTGTGTTTTCTGACATAATTTTGTTGTTTTAAAGCCGTATGTTGCAATTTTTAACTTTTTATAAATAGAATGATACTTTTCAACTGTTTTTGCCAAATTTTGGTTTTCTCTAATATATATTTTGTTATTTATGACATTTTATAAATAGATTTTTACACTTTTTAACTGTTTATGGCTGAATTTTGGTGTTTTTTTAACATTATTTTGATGTTTCACGGCTGGATTTTGCTAATTTTGAAGCTTTATGAATTTTTTTGGACATCATATTGATATTTCATAACCGGATTTTGCTATTTTAGACATTTTCTCAATTTTAGTGTTTTCTAAAAATATTTAAATTTTATGGCTAGTTTTTACTATTTTTAACAGTTTATGGCTAGATTTTAGTTTTTTCAACAATATTTTAATATTTTATAGCCGGGTTTTGCTATTTTTGACGTATCAATAGAATTTGTCTACAGATTTATGGCTGGATTTTAATGTTTCCTAGCAATATTTTATAGCCGAACACTTTTTAACAGTTTATGGCTAGATTTGGGGCCTTCTGACAACATTTTGATGTTTTAAGGCTAAATTTTGTTGATTTTGACTTTTTATAAACAAAGTTTTGCACTTTTTAACCGTATTTAGTCAGATTTTGTTTTTTTCTAAAAATATTTTAATATTTTATTAAGACCGGATTTTGTTATTTTATTAATAGAGTTTTGCATTTTTTAATAGTTTATGACCGGACTTAAAAAAATGTGTGCGTTTTTTCCAAAACCGTAAGGAAGACCCTTCTTAATATTTAGGACGTAGTGAGGTGCTGGTTCTTGAGAATAAATAGCGCATGACAATACCTTTCGGTTTTTTTCTCTGCGTTGGTTCTACTGTTAATTTGTTCTTGTCATTGTCACTAATGTTGTATTAGTTTGAAGTGAGCTATAGTTTTGGCATCGCGGAATTCACACAGTTTGCTGCAGCAACACTTGCTGTCCTTGGCCCATCTCTTTCTATACCCTTTTATTTATTCTACTTCCTACACTGACATCTATTTCTCCTATCTCCCATTCTTGCTTTATTTAGCCTAGATATTTGCATTGTCCTTAGGTGTCTTCTTAGTTTTTCTATATCTTCAATAACTTTTTTCTTGTTGTATCTTTTTTTTTTCATAAATGTTTTGTGTAGCTTCATTACATGTATTCTTTTTGGTAATTTTGGATTTGCCAGTTTTAAAGGTTGGGCCATACTTAAGTTGAAACTTTAATTATATGGAATAAAGAACAAACGGCTTATTCTTCAATTATTTTAATTTAGTTTTAGAGAATGTATATTCCGATTAAGTATGGAATATGATTTCATATAGTTGGCAGCCACGGCGGGTTTAGTAGTAAGCCATTCTCGTAGACCAATTATCAAGTATTTGCGCCACTGTTTCCAACGGTATTTTGGCAATAGCTTTAAAAATGTTCTGTTTCAAGGGATCAGTTGTTTGTGGATTGTCAGCATACACCTTATTTTTATTGCGCCTCACAAAAAAGAATCCAGTGGTGTCAATTGCAGCTGCAAGGTGGCAAGAAGGTAGCTGAAGATTGATCGGGGCAAGTGCGTTATGGGATATTGGTTCAACTTGTTGGAACCAGAGCTACAGTAGTTCAAGTTTCTCCAATTTGTGCCACAAAAATCAGTTATCATGCTTTTGTAATAATCTCTGCTAACAGTAACTATGATTCTACCATAGTTTTCAAAGAAAAATTGCCCAATAACGCCACCACTCCAAAGTTTTTACCAAACAATAACTTGCAGTGAATGTATTGGTTTCTCGACTATAGCATGTGTTTTTTTTTTTGGTCCTCACATACGGAAATTTGCTTATTCATATAGCCTCTAAGATAGAAACAGGCCTCTAAAAAGATGATTTATCGGTTAAAATTTGAGTCAACATTCAATTTGTTTAAAGTCCACTAAGCGAAGCAAAAACGAGTACTAAGGTCGGGCATTTAATACTTTGAACAAGTTGCACTTTGTAAGCAAACATACCAAGATTTTTGTAAAGAATCCGTCTAAGAGTAGTTTGCCGAATATTGAGTTGCTGACTTCTGCGCTGAGTTGATGTTTCTAAGTTCTCGCGTACACTTCGAGCCACAGAAGCAACTATTTTGGCAGAACGCCTTAGATAAATTTGCTTGATACGTTTATTGTCTACCAGCATTCCAGTTTAATGCACTTTTATTACAAACTTTTGTATTTTTTTTGATTGATGGCACTTTGTTTCTTCAAAACAACGTACGCAGTTTTTACGCTGTTGCAGACAAATAAGACCCATTTTCAAAATAAGTATTTCAAAATTTTGCTCTAAAGTAAATCGGTGCATCTTCTATCTGCGGAAGTATCTAACACACTTTTTCCATGTAATTGTAACAGCATTAGTAAAAACATGTGATTTAAAATTCAACCAAAAGATAGCCATACTTTTAGTGAGATTCTATTCTCTTTTTGTTTGGAATTAGTTCTTTGTGTCTCTTGGTTGCCAGATATACTTTGACCATTTCTACTAACGTTTTAGTAAATTTCTTTTGTCTACCTTTTACCGTCTATTCCTTGGTAGGCATATTTGTCTTGGTTTTTTTTGTTTTTTGGTTTTATTTAGCTTTTTGCTTTTTCTTTTTTTTGTTTTCTGTGGCTTTTGATCTGTGAATTTTATTCCATTTTGGTTTATCTTAATTTTAAAGCTTCAAACTTTTTTTTTCAGTACTGTCGTTGCATAGTTTCTTAGTGCTCTCCATTTGTTTTTGTCATTTAGGCATATATTAATGATTGTGGATTTGTTGATTTTGTTTTCCAACATCTTTTCTAACTTTTTCCTATCTTTCTCCCACGCTTTGCACTCTACTAGTTTGTACTCTGGGTCGCTATGCGTGTATACATCTTTCTTCTTTTTCCATCTTATTTATTTCTTGTAAACACTTACCAAAGCTTCCATGTCCGGTGAGTAGTTGTGTTGTACAGTAACACGTTACTGGTTTATTGTTAACCCATTTTTTTTTTTAATTTTTGGTATTAGATCTCTTGTTCATTCTTCTTTTTCTCCTTCTTTTCATTGGTTCTGCCATCTTTCCATCGTATTCTCTTTGCTTCTTGTTTACCAGTTCTTTCATTTACCAATTTTTTTATGTCTAATTTTTTTTCTACCATCAAATCTGCAGGTAGTGTTGTCGCAATTACTTCTAGTGCTTCCTGTGACACTTGTATGCCCTGCAGATCCTTAACAAGCTTGCTCTCGTGACTCATCTTATTTCTTTTCTGTTTTTTTTAATCTATAAAGCGTCTCTCCATGTTTCTGCAGCGTATAATAGTTTATTTCTAATCGACTACTAGCTTTCTTGCCGTACGCTGTTTGGGTTAACCACCCCTCTACTGGTTTTGTTTTTTTTACTCTATCAGAGAGCACTGTTATTTTGCCGCTCACTTCAAATTATGTGGTAAAAGGCATCGTATTGCTAGAAACAGTTCTGTTGCTTTTACCAAAGGTCTTCGACCAATCTTAGAGATATTTTGGAAACACATTTTTTTTTTGGCAACAATTTAGCGGCATTAATTATTGAAACGTTTAAGATACCACTCCTGAAGACAACAATTATGTAAGGTGCACGTTGAAAAGTAAGTCCAAAAATCAATGTTGTTTTAGATCCACTATTGGCATTCAAAAAAAGAAACTTAACTAGAGTAAAGATAGAAGAAGAAAGCTACCTAGTGTAGAGCGAAGGAAGGTTTTGAAGTTTAGAAATAGAAACTGGTCAAATTTTAAAAGTAAATTATTAATTGTAAGTACATAAATATGTTGGTGTTGTTATTTTTATTGTTGGTGTTTTCACAATTTAAAAAGTGGCTCAGTACGGTGAATGAAGCACCTAACTTGAATTTAAATGCATAAATTGTTGCAGGTTTTAAACCCCTGCTCCGGCAATGCATTTTAAGAAATTGTGGCATTTATTAATTTATGATTTTAGTATGTAACCTTAATAACATTTGATATGAAATGTGGGTGGACCAGATACTAGGCTTTGTGAGTACAGCGCTTCTATTTTTTCAGATAGGGGGTAAGGTAGTAACACAAACGTAAGCCCTACCATATCGGCGTTGCACAAAAAAAAAACTAGAAGAATATTCAGTGCAAAATTGTGTAACATTATTGCCATAAGTCATTTTTAGAATAATCTGGAGGTTTTTTAGTGAAAACTATTGAATCGGTTATAAGTAAGTTATGTTTTACATTTTTTCTTGTAGATTGATGGTATCATCGTGGGTTTGACCAGTGTGGGACCAGCAAGTATTTGCGTATATGTTTTATTATTTCTTATTGTATGTTATTTGAGTAAAATTGCTTACCTTCTTTTTTGTATACTGAATAAATATTTTATTTTATATTTTGTGTGTGTTAATTCTATACTAGTTTATAGTGGAGCTCAACTTTTTTGTTGGTAGGATATGTAGACAACGTCTTACTCTACTCTACTCTTTGAGTTTGCAAAAGAACTTATTATATTACAGTACATGTTCTAAACCTGGATTGGTAGTTGGCACAATTATATTTAAAGACGATATAAAAACATAAAAATAATTTACAAAAACTTGTTTTATTTGCAAATTTTAGGTTGTTTTTGGCTATGTGATAGTTTATTATAAAAATAAATAAAACACATTTAGTATGTACTATATCACAAATATATTTAAAACCGTAACATGTTTAAACCTTTACAAGGCCATCATTCTATGGTGATACAAACAAGTATTAATATAAAAAAAACTACAAAGCATATATTCGACAAAAAAACCTAAATGTACAGAGAAGTTGAACATTACATTAAAGTTATTATGATAATAAACTGTCAAACTGCAAAAAAAAGTCTAAACTACACGGAAAACCGTAAAACTCTATATAAAACGATCAAACTGTATGAACAACTGTAAAACTGCATACAAAACTGTCAAACTATAAAAAAACCTAACAAACTAAACTGTTAAATGACATTCAGAACTGTCTACAAAAATTATCATACTGTCAATAAATTGTCAAACTGTATAAAAACTGTCAAAGTGAACAAAGAAGTGTGATAATTACACAAGAAACTGCAAAACTGCATGATAAACTGTCAAACTGTATATAAAACTGTCAAATAACATACAAAACTACAAATAACTATTATACTGACTACAAACTGTTACACTATATACAAAAGTTAAAACTGCAAAACAAACTTTTAAAACTCTAATTTGTGTAAGAAACTGTCAAAATGATAAAAAATGAATTGTAAAACTGTTAAAATCATTAAATCAACTGTTGGAAATAACATTTAAAATGAATTGTCAAACTATAAAAAACTGTTAAATTGCATTTCTTTTTAAACGTATAAATAAGTGTAAAAACTACACAAAAACTGCAAAACTGCATAATAAACTGTTAAACTGAATAAACTATATGCTAAACTGCATACGGCACTGTCAAACTATAAAAAACATATTATCAAATTGAAACAAATACTGTCAAACTGTATGTGAAACTGTCAAATAGCATACAGAACTAAACTATTATACTGACAACAAACTGGCAAACTGCATAGGGAACTGTTAAACTATAAAAAAACTGAAATAAAAAATTCTTTTATATTTTGTATGTAAAGTTTACAGGATGAATAAGTATAAATCTGCGTGTAAAAAGAGTCTAAAGCTCGTTGATGTAAAATTCAATTATTAATATATTTAGCTGTGAGCAACAACTTAAAGGTTATGCTTAAATATTGATGCAAATATCAATAGCTAATCATATATATCAACGATTAAAACGTGTCGAGTTCTGCGGTACGTTTTCCAACTAAATATTCAATTTGTTTCCAAACTTTTTTGTGCATTTGCTATCGGATATTTTTCATAAACCAAGTTTGCAAAGTTTTGCAAATGATGTTTTTAAACATTCAGTTGACGTTTAATTGTTTCTCCAAAGCGTTTTATTTGGTTCTTCTAACTAAGTAACTACAGTTTTGGTCATGCTTTAGTACGATTTTATAAAAAGCGCAATAAAGTTTGCGGTTTTTTTGTGTGTCTCAAACATGTTTTAATTGCATGCTTCAGGAGGTAGAATAAAGTCTGCGGAGGATTTTAGTTTAGGTTTTTGTTACTTTTTCTACTCTTGTGTGGCGTAACTCTTTTTCTAGCCAGATGAAATTTTTTACTTTGGTAAGTGCTATTTTTTGCGCTTGATCGGATACGCGTTTACAGATTAAGATATTAGTTCTACGATTGGCGTTTGGGTAGTCACGGTAATTCTGCCAGAGGTTGTCAACAGCATCCAAGTTAAGGCACTGGCAAAAGTCATAGATTTGTTGATTGTTAAAAGGAAGTTTTTTGAACTTTTATAACGATCGGTGGATAGCTGCAGATCAACTAAAACTAATTGCTTCACAAGCAATAGGCTATTTTGCTATCCGAAACTAAAAAAACTACGTTTTTTGTCAAAAACGTCAGTGTTGGACCTAACGAAAACGCGCATTTGATTATTCTTGTGTCTTTATGCAAGACACTATAAAAAATTAGTATAACATATTTTATGTAAATATTATTGTAAAAATACTGCTGCGTTAATAAATAATAATTAGTAAAGTTTAATATAATTATTCTGCACATAAAAGAATGAAAATATTATGCAAGTTTTTGCTCAAAAGTTTTGAATCTTATCCTAGTATGTACAATAGTTGGTGATAAACACTTTAACTAATTTGGTTGAAAGCTACAACGCATAAATGCAATCGTATCTAATTAAAAAAATTATGTCTTCTGTATTGTATGTCATTTCAATTGTAAACTTTTCGATTAACAATTTTAACTTGTCAAACTTTAAAATTAAATCAAATATTTGTGCGGTAATTTGTTGACAAATACTAAGCGACGTAAATATAATTTATTAATTGTTATTGTACATTATGTAATGTGCACGCGACACCCCTTCCTCGCTCTGGTTCACCGCAGTCACATAACAAGCTTGAATAATATGTAACAAAAAATGACCAATTTGGATATTTCCTAAGGAACAAAATTACGTGTATTCTTGGATGCCTTCTTAAGGAATTTCAGTAAAATTATGACCCATTAGTTGTTTGTAAATAGAGAAAGATTTTATATATGTATGGCTCGAATTAAAGAATCTTGAGAATCTTGCTTAACATGGGAAGTTTCACGAAAGCACATTCCGTACAAAAATACTTTGTTGTGTAGGATTTTCACCACTCATCCGCAACATATAACCATTATATTTAGCGTATAATTATGACGAATAACACATGTAAAATGAGCGAATGATAAAATGCAAATGATTTGTTAGGCGCGTAGTTGAAAGGCCAAGTGGCGCCAGCGCATTAATTAGTTGTTCTGATATCTCTCTACAAGCTCCGGCACGATATTCTGGGTGCATAAGGTGCGCGTTAATAACTTCACACCATAAAGTGCTTAAATCCGCAGTGATTGTAGAATAGAAAAAAGATTTACAATAGGGACCCACTTGAAATAATAATGCATGGTGTAATGCCGGACCTCCCGTCGACGCCGGCGGATCGGATCCACCAACAATGAGCATCTCATCTAGTTAATGTTAGTATGCAGATGAGAGAGTGTCGGCGGGTGGTGTATTGTGCAGCACCTGTGCTGCTGCTCGGTGCTGCTGGCCTGTGGCCGCATTCTTCACACCGTCCGGCGACTAGACAGGCGGACAGGCGCCAGTCCGACTCGGCGCCACACCACACCATTCAACCATCCTTGTCCATTCCACTCGTCTATCCGCTCTCTCTATCCGACCGGCTGGCGGGCCACAGAAACAACAAGAAGAACATCCCAACATAACACTGCCAGACGTCGTTCTGGCGACATCGCCGTAAACATTTTTATTTATTTATTATTATTTTTTCTCGTTTCGTTTTGGTCGTAAGGACTCTGTGCTCCGTCCAATCAACTAGTACTACGAACTTTATAAACACATTGTGACCACAGCATCGGACACACGTGCGAAACGATTCTCTAGTGTCTATACTCTACAATTAATTAAACTATTATTATTAGTGCATACAAACCAATTCACGGATTACTATCAACACTGGCTCAGATTATGACGAATGGAAATACCAGAGCGGTTTTAATTAAAGGTTTGTAACAATTATTAATTATTAAAAATTCTATAATTTCTACATTAAAAATTTAATTAAATTGATTTATTTATTGTAATTAACTTATAATCAATACCTAAAATAATTGCAATCAAAATTTTTTATCGCTAGAGAACTGAATTAATAAAAAAAATTTAAGTTCAATTTTACTTATTAAAATTTAGCCAATAAAAATCTTGCTAATTATGTTATAACTGATGACATTATTGCTTACATTATTTTGAAGAAAATTGCTTTAAAAGATTTATAATATTAGATAATGTTTGTATTGAAAAATATTTTTTTAATAATGTATTACAATTTTCCAAAATTTTATGTCTGTGGCAACATTCAAGGGGACCATTGACGTCAATTGCATAGATTTTAATAAATTTGTCAGTTTTTTGTATTCATTTTTTAAGTTACTTAATTATTTATATAACCTCATCATTTGAATTTTGGTCAAATTTCAATGAAGTGGTTGGAAATTTATTATGTTTTGATTTATAAATTATTGTTTTTCTGCGAAAAGATTGATGATGTATGGTAATAAATTAATCAAAATTCGTTTAGTTTTGAATGGAATTTATTCAGTTCTAAGAAGTTGCAGCATTTAGCATTTAAAGTTGGCTACAATAAAAAAAATCATGGAATATTATTTTGAGAATCTGTTTGTTTAAAATAATTCCATTATGACGAAAATCTAAGAATTGCATTGTAGAACTAATTTAGAAATAATTTGTTATCTATTTTATAAAATGAAAAAAAGGTTTTCTATAAAAATTAAATAAAAAATAAACTCTAAATTTGTAAAAAGATATTTTGCAAATTTATGCATGAAATCTGCATTGCAAACTCTGCGGCTTTATAAAATAAACATTTTTGTTGTTTTGCGTTACAGAATTATTGATTTAAATTTAAAAAAAAAATTAATTTTGATTTTTTTTTTACTTTCTTTTCGCTTAATGTGTTAAAACTGTGTTATTAGTTCTAATGTGCCTCCTTTAAAGCTACTTTTGTAAATAATGAACACAAAAGTAGTTTTAAACAAAAATGAATTAGTATTGATACAACATTGGATGATTGTTTGATCCAAAGTTTGATGTTATTGTTAAACCATTATGAAATTTTGCACTAAAACCGCGCCATTTTGGTTTAAGCTGTCTAAGTATTTAAATTTACCACAAATTTGATTTATAGATTGTTTAGATAATATTTTGTTTGTAAACTATTATATTGTAAGATTATAAAATATAAAATTGACCGGTATTATACATCTGATGCAACAAGATTTATTCCAATGTACGTTTACTGATGATAATGATTATATTTAAAATCAAATTTGATAAATAAATTGAGCTGTAGATTATTTTGTTTTCACTTATTCTATTACTCCGCTATGTTGTTTTAAGTTAACTTAACTTTTGTCTACATTAAATGACAACAAAGTTGATTTGTGAATGTTATGTTAATATTTTAATTAATTTTTGATTTAATTAACAAAAAGTAGCGACGGAGTTATGATGCTGCAAATACTTGTTTATTGATTAAGTTTTTTAAAGTTTTAAATTCACAGATAAAATAATTAATAGACAATGTAAAATTTAAAAAAAAAAATTGTGTTTAAAGTAAAAACCGAAGTTGATGATTGTTGTTCTATCAAAGAAGCGACGGATTATAGTAGAGATTGATTTGCCATCAACTATAATCCGTCGCTTCTTTGTTAGATTAACTGTCATCATATTTGCAGTGGCGTAGTTAGGACTTTTGGGCCACACCGCAAAATATTGAGAAACGAGAGGATTTTGGAAAAATGCGTACAATTTTTAGCTCTATCTTAGAATTGAATATAATATCTATACTCCCCCCTCCCCGAGAGGACCTAAAGGTACCTATAGACGAACGTACATGTTCAAAGATGTGATCGCAGGCATGTATACAAAATGTTAGTTAAATTTATATTGATGAAACCAGCTACAAATATTTTCACGCGCATACTATAATGGCGAGGTTGGGACTACTTCTTGAACAAATTGAGCTTTATGCATTTTGCAGTTATCGTACAGAAGCAAAGTTTTTTGAACATAATTGTGGGGTTCTTTTTACTGCTTTCAAGTTCTTAAATGAGTCACGCTTTTTGCTCTTTTTGGGAGTTGTACCCAGATCAGTGGGGATATTATTTGGAGCAAATGCGAGTGCACGGCTAACTTTTGTCTCTGTTAGGTATTTCCAGACGTTTCGGATTACCACTTTGAGGCAGTGTTTTTTTGGGGTTTGACTTTGGGTTTGTTTTTCTATGATTGACGCTAGTGATACTTTCATGAGTGTTGCGAGCAGAGAGAATTGCGATTTTATTGTCGCTAAATTATTTCGAATAATTTGTCTTTGTTAGTCAAGACGAGTACCGGGAGCGGGATTTTTATGATTCGTTAGTAGGTTGGGTGAAGATGAAGAGTTGTTACCTGTGGGGTTGAGGTCTCTCTGTTTGCTTTTCTTGGTGCTGAGAGGTCCAGGATGTTGGCTGCGTTGATGTTCTCTTCAGACACTTAGAAGTAGTGGATAGATTTCATTTCGTCTTCTGAGGGGAGTCTGTTGCTGTTTTTTTGTTATCTTTTCTTGCGCGAAAGGTCCATATATTTGCCTATGGAGGGTGGTGTGGGCGATGGTTTTGGTCAATGCCTTTATGGTGTTGTTTAGGTCGATGAATCTTTGATTAAAGCTGGGCGCCGTTTGGTTTATCTTTTCTCTCAGTTCCTGGGCCTGGTGTGTGACTGCAGTCATCCTGAAGTGGAATTTGTTTTTGAACTGGGTTCTTCTTGATCTTTGCCTTTCGGAGAAAGCAGAAGGATGGGCTGGGTATCTTTATGTTTTTTTTATTTCTTGGCTGCTGCTCTTGCCATTGCAACAGTTTAGCAGTCGTATCCTGAATTTCTGTCTCTGCTTTGTTCTATTGGCTGGAGAGTTCAGTTGCGGCAGAGTTTTGTTAACTTGGAGGTTACGCTTCTTGCGGACACGTGCCTGCAACACATGAATACTGCTTTAATCATCTTTAGTAAATTTATAAAGCTTATTGACTTTCGGACTTCTGCTTGTGTTGTAAGTGAGTTTTGATAACATTTTGGTTTTTATGTGTTTAAGTAATTATTAGTTTATGATTTTATTTTAATATTTTTAAACGTTTTTAGATTAATGTTGAAATAATTATAATTGTAGACATTTTTCGTTATTTTTAATTTATTTTTTGGCATATACACAATTTTGCGCAAAAATTGCTCATAAGTTTTTATCTTGGGATAAAGCAGTCAAATTCTTTTCAGAAATTTGTCGTCTACACAGTTTTCATTTGGGATTGATCAGCTTAGTAATCCATTGTGCCAACACTTTGCTTTTTCCCATACCTTTATGTATAAAACACTTGTTCTGATATTATATTTCTCTCTTTTATAACTCTAAATCTTCAACTTTATTGATGATTTTGTCAAAGGTTTTCCACATTTTGGGTTATCATGATTGGATTCCTTGTTTTGCTTGAACTGTTTCACCAATATAAGACGGACTATTTTCTCTATACCCTGCTACCATTCTCTCATTTTCAATCAAAATGACATGTTAAGCGATTGGAACTAAACTTGTAAATGATTTTTTTGTATATTTAATGGCAAATGACAAATGCCACTACTTAACAGCCTTATTGCTTCAGTATGGCATTTAGGTCTTGAATTTGTTCTATAATCGTCTTCATACTCAATATTTTGACTCAACTTGTGCTTTAGCAGCGCATTTTGACCGAAGTTGGCTTTTGTGCAGAACAGTTTTTAATTTGATCAAATTATTTTACTTTTTTTTTACAATTTGTTTATTAGTGCTACCATTAGTTCTGGTTTTGCCGACAATGTTTTATGTGGGTCACTTCCAAACATGAGTACGAGCGGATAGTTTAAAATTTATTTTTTCTGCCGCTTTAAAAGTTTCTTAGTTACTAGATGTGATGGTGGTATTAATCCTTGCATGGCAAACACTTGGGTGGGCGGGTGGGTCACTCCAAAACATGAGTACGAGCGGATAGTTTAAACTGGGGTTTAATCCTTGGATGGCAAACACTTGGATGGGTGGGTGGGTCACTCCAAAACATGAGTACAAGCGGAAAGTTCAAACTGTAGTTGCCGAGTTCTTTGATGACTAACACTTGGGTGTGGGTGGTTGGGTCATAGTAGAAAAAGCTACCCGCCCACAATTTGAACTTGGTGCCCTACCACCTACCCTAGCGTTAGTAATTTAGCGAATGGTTTAAAGTGGGGTTTCCGCCCACCCGCCCAACTGTTAGTTATCAAAAAATTTAAAATTACTCTTTTCTGTCTCTTTAAAAGTATTTTAGTTACTAGGTGTCATTGTGGTGTTCAATCCTTGGATAGAAAAATTTGGGTGGGTGGGTGGGCCACTCCAGAACATGAGTACAAGCGGATAGTTTAAACTGGGGTTCCCGCCCACCCGCCCAAGTGTTAGTTACCAAGAAATTTAGAATTACTCTCGTTAAAAGTCTCTTGGTGTCATTGTGGTATCCAATCCTTGGATGGAAAACATTTGGGTTGGTTGGTGGGCCACTCTATAACATGAATACGAGTGGATAGTTTAAACTGGGGTTTTCGCCCACCCGCCCAAGTGTTAGTTATCAAAAAAATTTAAATTACTTTTCTCTGCGTCTCTTAGTTACTAGATGTGATATTGGTATCTAATCCTTGGATGGAAAACACTTGGGTGGGTGGGTGGTTCACTTCAAAACATGAATACTAGCGGATAGTTTAAATTGAGACTTTTTTCTACCTGCACATCTACGCCAGTTTATCAAAATGGCGAACTTCTTATTTTTGCCAAAACGACCTAACCATTTTGATCGTTTTATTATTTTTAATTTTTACTTACCCACCCGCCCAAGTGTTAATTATCAAAAAATTAAAACTTATTATTTTCTGCCGCGTTAAAAGTCTCTTAGTCACTAGAGGTGATGGTGGTATCTAATTATTGGATGGCAAACATTTGGGTGGACGGGTGGGCCACTTCAGAACATGAATATGGGCGGAAAGTTCAAACTGGAGTTCCAGCCAAGCCGCCCAAGTGTTGTTATCAAAAAATTAAAACTTACTTTTGTCTGCCGCGTTAAAAGTCTCTTAGTTACTAGATGTGATGGTGGTATCTAATTCTTGGATGGAAAACACTTGGGTGGGTGGGTGGGTTACTCCAAAACATAAATAGAAGCGAATAGTTTAAACTGGGGTTTCCACCCACCTTCCCAAGTGTTAGTTATCAAAAAAATTAAAATGACGTTAAAAGTCTCTTAGTCGGTAGAGGTGATTGTGGTATCTAATTTTTGGGTGGCAAACACTTGGGTGAGTGGGTGTGCCACTTTAGAACATGAGTATGGGCGGATAGTTTAAACTGGAGTTTCCGCGTACCCGCTCAAGTGTTATCTATCAAAAAAATTAAAATTACTTTTCTTTGCCGCTTTAAAAGTCTCTTAGTTACTAGATGTGATGGTGGTATCTAATCCTTGGATGGAAAACACTTAGGTGGGTGGGTTGGTCACTCCAAGACATGAGTGCAGGCGGATAGTTTAAACTGGAGTTTCCGCCCACCCGCCCAAGTGTAAGTTATCAGAAACTTTAAAATTACTCTTCTCTGCCTCGTGAAAAGTTTTTTAGTTACTAGTGGTGATGGTGGTATCTAATCCTTGGATGGGAAACACTTGGGTGGGTGGGTGGGTGAGTCCAAAACATGAGTAAAAGCGGAAAGTTTAAACTGGGGTTTCCACCTACTCGCTTAAATGTTAGTTATTATAAATTTAAAATTTCTTTTCTCTGCCGCGTTAAAAGTCTCTTAGTCACTACATGTGATGGTGGTATCTAATCCTTGAATGGAAAACACTTGGGTGGGTGGGTGGGTCATTCCAAAACATGAGTACAAGCGGATAGTTTAAACTGGTGTTCCTGCCCACCCCCTAAGTGTTGGTTATCAAGAAATTTAAAATTACTCTTCTCTGCCGCATTAAAAGTCTCTTAGCTTCCTGAGGTGATAGTGGTTTCTAATCCTTGGATGGCAAACAATTGGGTGGGTGGGCGGCCTACTCCATAACATGAATTTGAGTGGGTAATTTAAACTGGGGTTTCCGCCCACCCGCTCAAGTGTTAGTTATCAAAAAATTAAAACTTACTCCTTTCTGCCGCGTTAAAAGTCTTTTAGTTACTAAAGGTGATGATGGTATCTAATCCTTGGATGGCAAACACTTAGGTGGGTGGGTGGGCTACTCCAGAACATGAGTACAGGCGGATAGTTCAAACTGGAGTTTCTGCTCGCCCACTCAAGTGTTAGTTATCAAAAAATTTAAAATGATTTTTCTCTGTCTCGTTAAAAGTCTCTTAGTCAGTAGTGGTGATGGTGCTAAATTAATCTAATTCTTAGGTGGTAAATACTTGGGAGGGTGGGTGTGCCACTTCAGATCATGAGTATGGGCGGATAGTTTAAATCGGAGTTCCCGCCGCCCGCCCAAGTGTTAGTTATCAAGAAATTTAAATTTACTTTTCTTTGCCTCGTTAAAAGTATCTTAGTTACTAGAGGTGATGGCAATATCTAATCCTTGGATGGCAAACACTTGGGTGGGTGGGTGGGTCACTCTAAAACATGGGTACGAGCGGATAACATAAACTTATAAAAACTGTCCGAAATAATATTTATTGCTTAAAATTTGTCAAAAGTTGCTCAGAAAATTTGATTATTACAAAAAAATTCAAATATTGAGCAGGAATCTTATATTTTAACTAAGAAATTATAAACATTTGGTATAAACTTATTTAAATTATAAAGTTTACTATAAATTGCATAGAAATGTCGTTTCTTTCAACAAATAGTTGAAAATAGCACTGACAATGTCTAAAAATTGTGATTTTAAAATAAATTATTTGTTGCATGAACTTGAATTTTCATTAATGCATAAACTTTGAGAAAAATTGATTGCTCATTTCCCTTATAAAACTTAAAAAAATAGGGTAGGACCAATAATAGAACCAATAATAGAACCTTTTGGTACACCAATAATTGGCGAAAATGTTTGTATCAATTTTTTTGTTGCGTAGTATGACGTACACTAATGCAGTATACAGATTCTCCACTTAACTGAGAAAACAATTATTAAGTGTTGGGCAAAACAGGCATTATTTTTTGATTGCATCAATTAATAGATTGTAAATTAGTTCATAGAAGACCGCATACAAATGGACAATCTGTATACTATGCTCATAATCTTTGACAATCTGTACATTATTAGTAAATTATTAAGATGACGGACAATGTGTAATAATTGAATTGAATAACCTACAAAACATATTATTAGATATTTTCATATAATTTTAAATAGTTTACAGAACAAATTATTTAATTAATTTTGAGTAACATTGCGGAGGGCTATACATTCGAAACAAGTATTGTATGTTTAGTAAATATTATTAATATATTTTGATTTTTTGCAATATTCTTATTAATTGATTAGTTTGAAAGTAGTATTATATTAATAAAAACGGTTAACGTGTGCTAATTATTATAGCCAACGTTCAGACAATTATGTTATCTACATCAGGGCTTAAAAATAATTAGCACATGCTAGTAAATTATTTATATAATCTTACTTCTAATCTAATTTGTTTTGATTTTAATAATCATAATATTGATTTAAAAAGAAATATTTTCTAATATTAATACATCCTAACAAATTATTTATATTATATTAAATACCAATAAATTATAAAATATTTTTTAGCCACCCAGTTTTGCTTCCTACATGATCTCTTTGAAGTTCCGCTTAAACAGACAGAAAAACAATAATATCAAAACGCAACATCAAAAAGCGTTTTGCGCCATTTTCTTAATTACCCGTGAAATATATCAAAAACACGTACATAGTAAATTGCAAATATAATATTGCAGTTGTATGTATATAAATAAATACGATCAAGGCTAGATAAATTGTTATCACATTGTAAATAAACTGTGAGAGTATGTTATTGTTAATCTAATTATTTTCTAATGTTTTGATTCGCTTCGGAAAATATCAAATGTTGCGAAACCAATTAATTCCGTATAACCTTATGAACTGAATTGATTATAATATCAAAGTAATTAAAATTGTTCTAAAATTATTTTAATTGAAATTAATTAATTTTTATATCTTACCATTGTTGTATTTTAATCTTGCATGCATAACATAAATTCAATATAATAATAATAATTTTATTTTTGCAGAAAGCGGTATGGAAAGAACATCAACCCCGGAATATATGGAGAATTCTCCACATTCACCGACGGATAGTAGCGAAGATTCCGTTGAAGTGAAAGTTGAAGCAATCGCCAATCGATCGAAAAGAAAATTGGCTGAGCCGCGACGTATTAATGATGCCTCGGGTCCTTTAAAGAAACGAATGTGCATACGTACCGAAGAATCGGCGCCATTTAGGCCATGGAAAACATCATCACCTGAGCAACCAAAAATGTTCCTAACGCCACCTCCTACTGTGGAAATAGCAAGACACTCATATTTCAGACCACCATCTCCTATACGCTCAACATCGCCCCAACCTGTAGATTTGATAATCAAACCTAAAGAAATTGAAATCAAATTGGAACCGGATTTACGCATACCCATACATCCTGATCCAAGCGATTCTCATTTAGATACTGAGGATGCTTTAGCAACATCATTGGATAGCTTTCCGAAATTAAATCAACGCAAAGAACAACGCAATTATAAAAACATGACACGTGAAAGGAGAATCGAAGCTAACGCAAGGGAACGTACAAGAGTACATACTATAAGCGCAGCTTTTGACACACTAAGACGTTCAGTTCCTGCCTATTCTCATTCGCAAAAGTTATCAAAACTCAGTGTTTTACGAATAGCATGTAGTTATATAATGACTTTATCTAACATGCTTGAGGATTCCCCCGATACTGCTAACAGTGTTGAAACTGTTAGCAGGACAATACAACGCGAAGGCAAGTTGAGGAAGAAGAAGGATGAGGATTAAATTGTAATATTATGAATACTCAAGGGTGCTTTAAATTATGTGCCAAAAATATTAAGTGACCTAGCTTGTAAAATGATTGTGACAATAAAAATGGGTGGAATCTGAATATATTTAAAAAATTGATAATAATAAGAAAAATGTTCCATTAGTACAAATTTTATTTATACATAAAAATGTAAATGTGTCGTCTTCAATTATATTAAGCACGATTAGATGTGTGATCTATTTAGGACGACTGAGTACTTAAAAGTTGTTTGTATATTGTATATAGCGTATTTATTACATTAATAAAATTTAAATATTTATTTCTCATTTTATTTTTGTTTAACGATTAGCAGCTGATTAAATAATGAAGCGATGTACACCTGTTGATCCTATCCCTCTTTTCTCAATATTTTATACATATAGACATTAAAAACATCTTCAAATAACATAAGTAAATAGCTGACACGTTCAAAGAAATTGGGAAAGTGATACGAGCCACTAAATTAAATAAAATCGTGATTCATGTAAATTTTTGTAGAATGGCCAACGCAATAGAATACGACTTGTATAGTAGAAGTAAAAATATTTACAGCTTCGACTTGTGTTTGTTTTGTATGTTTCTATAAAAATTAATATGTTAATTGAATACCTTACTGCGGACACAATAACTAATGTTGGTTTACAGTTTTATTTCTTACTTATTGGCTTAAAAAAATTAATTGCCGTATGATGAGCGTTACATAACCTCGTTCAAGATATTACAGCAGCTGCTATCACTAAGCTTTCAAGCCAGGGATGAATAGAATCCTTTTTATTTATCAAAATTTTAAAATACTGAGGAGGTGCTTTTAATATACTTTTAACCATTTATTAAACTTTTATTTTACCTTTTACATTCTACCACTAAATATGTTTTAGTTATATTTGAATTAAGCAAAAGAGAAGCAGATTTTAGATTCAAGAATTGTATACCAGCTTGATTGTATCACCTTATTAGTCAAACAAAAAGAACCATCTAGTTTATTGAAGTAATACATGAAATATATGAATTACAATTACGTATTTTCGTTTCTCATGAAATTTTTTTTTTAGTAAATTTTAAATCATTTGCTAAATTTACTGTCAACAACAATCAGTTAGGCTTAATGTTATTTGTAATGATAGTTGTCTTACTTGCTTTGTTGTTAACTGATTTATACAAAGAAGTAAGTTATGTATGGCTTTTATTTAAGTTTGGGTAAAATTTTGTCTAGGAGCCAACTCGCTCATTGGTATTTATTTGACTTTGTTGAAAGTACAGATATTGAAACTAGTGCTATTTTCTAGAACTATAAGACTAGGGGTGGATGCAAAGAGTTTCAAGCACATAAACTTTAATATTTGTTGTAGAGAAGTTACGCTTTGTGAAACAGCCGTTGTAGCTATGTTTTAAACTGTGCTGTTTGGCTTTGTTCTTTTTAATTACAACACTGAAATTCTAGTTTTATGCTGCTCCACTTTTTTAAGCAGATTAAGATTGTTAGAGTGATTGAAAGTAGCAGTTTTGGGAAAGCTCAATAAGAAACACTAGTAAAAGTAGTAAGAAATTTGGGTTAGTTGGTTTAACGTAATGCAAATCTTACTTTTATTGTGTTTTTGGTTTTTTTTTTGGTCATTTTTTTTCATAATTACTTTACAATTCTATGTGGCCTGTTCTCTTGTATTGCTTTGTAATGTTAGTATTTACTTGCGTTTTTTTTACATTTTTACGGCGGCTAGGCATTGTTATTGTTGTTGTAACACTGTATATTCCGACGGGTATATAAGGTTATACTAACGACTAACTTGATTTACTGTCACATAGTCACCACACGATTCTTGGTGCACTTAAAGGATTAATACCTGATGTTGGAACAAATAAACAATAAACAAACAAATTTAATTTTTATTACCAAAAACCGATATTTGAGAGTAACTTTTCTGTTTTTGGATGTGTGACAACTGAAATCTTATTATCAATGAAACAAGGCATAAAGATACTTTTAACTAAGGCTTAACACACCATCAGGCTGCTTTTTTAACTTTACTATAAAGCCCTATTTACATACGTCATTTTGACGTGACAGTAAAAATTGTAAATTCTACCCTACATAGATCAATGTTTCATAAATTTGAGATAGAAGTTCCCGAAGACGTTCGAGAATAGTATGTTTTTAAATAATTTTGCATTGTTTTAATTTTAACCAATTAATTTACAGTGCGAATGTAGAAATTACTCATAAAGAGTTTCAAAAAGCAATTGGGGCTGGTTTAATTAGATATCAACCGGATATAGGCAGCGTTATTGTAATTTCAACATGTGAAAGCAGCAAGAAAAAAGCGGGAATGTTACAGGATATGCATTTCCGAAATTTGCAACAAAATGTTTTATTACTCAAGCGTACTGAAGAAGCAGCGAGGCAACTTGAAAACACCAAATTATCAACGGCTGGAGGGTACGTATTTTTGTAATTATTATTATTTGCATCATTCATTTCATTTATTAACTATTGCTTTTAACAATTAGCGATTAGCCAGGACCAGAGTATCCCTTTTTATATTGGATGTTTTGACGTTGTGTTATTTCTATTTCAGTAAATTTAAGCCCATGTATCAGCGTGTCTCTAATTACGAGGCATCTCGTTCGTGCTCCAGGTGAGACTATGCAACCACATGATACATTTTCTGTGTACTGGGTCTCGCTTGGCTGGTTACTACTTTAATATTTATTTATTCAAAACATCATTTGCATTTTATCATTGGCATGACTCATATTATTTTGCACGGTATATATAATTTTGTGTATCCGCCCCATAACATGAGCCAGGATTGTATTTTTGTTGTTTGATTTTGTTTGTAGTTTAATGTAATTGATAGTTTTGTGTTTTCTCATTTTAGTCGCATGTCAAATAACATTATTAACTGATTTGTATTGTAGATATTGCGACTTTATTTTATAAACATGTAGAATCTATCAAAAATATTTAAATCCGATTTATATCAACGGCGCATGCGCACGATTCAATTATGAGATCTGCACATGCGCACGACTTTTTAAGTTAAAAAATTATTACATGTAAAAAACGCTTTCTAGCAGGGTAAATTATAATCCTACAACCTCGTTATTTTATGTAGACAAAAATAACATAGTATAGAAAGTATGGTTGGGTGAGATTTATATGTTTGGTTTGTTTTGTACAAATTATTTTATGTTTTTTGATTGCCATGATACTTTTTAGCTTTCACAATTAGTGCGCTTTGTGTTGCAAAAATGAAGTTTTTTTTAGTTTGGTTCTTACCATTAGTGAGCGTGGTTATGTCAACTGGTTGTTGCCGTTTGTGAATGTACATGCAACGGGGTTTTGCTGATGTTGTGGTAGTTTTTAGTGGATTTTTTGCAGAGGTGTTGGTGCAAACAAGAAGTACTTCTTTCTTTTCGATGGTAATTTATTGATTGTTAGAAGATAGCTGGAAGACTGGGTGCGATGTACTTTTGTCAGCCGCTCACGGACCGCATAAGCAAGCAAAGAATTTTTGCATTGAAAGGGCTTGTGTGATAGAGGCGCCGTGTTTAATGTCAAGCGATAAAGTGGTCTAATTTGGCGACACCTTTTGGGAAATCAAGTCTTTTGGATTTTGTGGTAGTTTATGGTCTCCGGACTTCTGGTTCATCGTGACCAAGCTCGAGGTGGTTTTTGTCAGCAAAGGCATTGTGCTCTTTATGGTGATATCTAGGTGATTACAGTGTTTTTTATCTCACAATTGTCTTTTTTGAGTGATGTATGTTTTTTTTTTCATTCCGGTAAAGGTGTGAAACTCCAGTGTGTTTGTTTTTGTGGGGCCTGGTGGAAGAGTTTACCAAGTGGCGCTGACTTTACCTTACCTACGGCTGAGGTGAAGGTCATTGGCATGGAGACTACTTAAGGGATTGCTTTTTGTATGTGTAGGGGTGCTGCTAGTGGCCAGACAAAGGTGCAACGTCTGGCGGCGGAGGAGGGGGCGTGGTTTTAACTCGGCGTAGATGACGTTTTGTCGGTGATGCGGTAGCGGTGTTCTTCTACTATGACTCGTCGCAGATGGCGGAAGTGTATGTGTATTCCGGAGTCATCTGCATTCTCTTCTTAACTTCTTTGCTGCTACTTGCATTGTTTCATTTTGTTGTATGGATTAGGCAGTGTTAGTTCTTTGGCCGTTGGTCTACTTAAGATGCTTGCTTCTGGGTGTAAGTGTTAACACCTTCAGGAAGATGTAGGCTGCTTATTGCATCGGAGTTGACTGACTGCCTGGACAAAAATGTCACGGTTCAATTTAAATGGGGTTAGTGCTTATTCGGGCTTTGTACATCCTTGGAGAATACCTTGGGAAGTGAAACAATGCTTTGGAGACTGCCCGTTCAAGAAATTACGTCACGTCTTACCCTTTAGGGTACCACGAAGAGGTATGATATGGTATGGTTTTCCTGTGGTTCCTAAACTCTAAAGTCCAGCGCGGCTGATGGATGCAGCTTAGTGGTGGTGGTTACTGCAAAGTTTTGGCAAAAACCGTCAAAGAGACTCTCCTGGAATAAGTCAGATGACTTAGTTCATCGCGGCTCGTAGATGCATTTCAGCAGTTTCTATCCTGGTGATGTTAAGTTGGTGGAAGCAGAGTTGCAAGACTTTTTCTCGGTTGGATATTGCTTGCTGCTGGGTGCTGGTCACATGGCATTAACGTGATAGACGCTTGAAAGCATTCAGGAATCGTGAGCGCTTTGTGTACTTAGGTGTTATGGTCTAGGTGTGGATGTTGACGACGATTCTGGTTTCCTTATGGGAAGTTGTTGGAGATACCTTCTTGGTTATGCGCCTTGGGGGGTTATTCTGGCATGTATCGCTTATAGCAATTAATGGAGGGGAAATGTGACATTTAAATATGAGATTGTAACTCCAAGAATGCTGTGTTATATTTGTGAATATGATATATGGAAAAAATAAAGTATGAAATGTGTTTATATCTGCAAAACTATAAATATGACTATTAGTTATTTGAAGAAGTTTATTAATGTAAATCAAAAATAAAGTTTGCAAAAGAGCAGAACCTCCAGGAATACCAGCATTTATGATTTTGGGTTTAGAGTTAAAACTATCAATTTTAATTATGATTTTTTTATTGTAAAAAAAAACTATTGCTATAAAAATGCAGGTGTTTCTCAAGGTTCTATACTTTTACTAATTTCTTTTATTTACATTAATAAACTTTTTTAAATAACCAAAAATTTTATTCATAATTTTGCAGATGATTTCATATTTCATACTTTCCAAAGATCATACCAACAAAAATTCTTTTCTAAAACAACCATGTTGTTGACACAGCTTTGAAAGTGTTTAGAAAACTAGGATTCTTTAGATAGATGTAAACATTTTTTATTTTATTATATTTCTAAGCCCAATTTTTAATAGATTATCATAAAAGTTTTTATGGGTTTTAATCTTCATAAGCAATATTGATCTAGTTACAGCTTTCTTAATTTGGCACTAAAATGCTAGCAGAAAGTTAATCTATTTATTAAAATCATCTAATTTTACCTTACTCAATACTGAGTTTGTTTGTTTTAGCGCAAATAGTCTTCAAAATATTAATAACTTAAAACATGATTGCTATTTTTTTTTACTTTATTGTTCTTACACATTTTTTTTTTGCAGCTTCAAATAATGAAAACGTAGTTTACTGTATAGTATTTTTGGAATGGACCCGATGTCATAATCAATAAATAAATAATTATTTAAAATTAATATTACAGTTGACACAAGTTGTAATAGAAGCAAAAACTAATTAACAAAATCCTAACCTAACCCAATCTAACCTAACTTAAAACTGAACAATTAATAGTAAAAATGCATGTGGTTATTAGGAGCGTAATCTCTTTCTTTTTCAGCAAGCTTGTCCAAATATTTTTTTTGTATTTTAGACAACAAGATTGACGCTTGAAATTTTAGATTTGGTGCTGGACATTTGTCGCTGAAAACGTTTTTATTGCGTTTTTGTTTACTCCGGTCAGAATGCATTTGTTGTGCATCCGACTATTTTGTTTTAGTTGTTTACCTTTTTGTGGAAGTGTGGATGAGGATTGTTTTTCTCACATTGTTTGTAAAGTAGATTTTAAAAGTTTCTTTAATTTTATATTGCGCCCAAGAGTTTGGTTTAATGATTGTTTTAGAAACTGTTTTAGCGGTACTCTGATTGACGTGGTCAGTTAGATAACCGACCCAAATGTGAATTTAGCAACCGAGTCACAGCGGAATAACCGTTAGAACTAGGATTAAGGAAATTTAATCCAAAACACTCGCCAACATGCCTGGAGTTTTAACAGCCAAAACTTTCTATATAAATAAAATTTTAAACTTAAGAACACCCCAGACAAGTAGAGCAGAAAGCTTAGAATCTTGCACTAACCAGTCATGCTTCATAGATTCTGGGAGGCAAAATTTTAAAAACATTAAAAACACAAAAAAAAAAAACCCAGAAGAATTACGAAATACCTTGCAACATATAACATCTGCACCATAATACTTGACAAACATCTAACAAACCTTGAAAACGAGTTGCAGAACATCAAGTAGAATATACTGGGAATCAGCAAAACTAGAAGAAGAGGCAAAATACTAACTACCCTAAAATCAAGACACTTCATGTATCAAAAAAACAACAACGGACCCACCATACGTAAGGTTACATGGTCTGGGTGAGAGAAACCCGATAGGACAAACACTAACTGACCGACTTCATCAACAAAGAGAAGAGACGTACTGCTTAAACATTTTTTTTTAAACACCCAATTAGGAATTAGATTTTAAAAATCCAGACAACACGACAAAAAATAAAATAGACGTATCTGTCTTAAACCGGCTTGACAAAAGAAGTGACCGCAGAATAGCAAGATCCAAAATACAACTCAAAGTTCATCTAAAGAGTAAGCAACAAATGGAGAAGAGAATCCGGCGTACTATGTCAGAACTCAAAAATCAGCAAGAGCCTACATCCAACCGATGAGCTACAGGGGTTAAAATTAAATGTGTTAAGAATAAGAAGTACTGACCAAGAAACGGAAAGCAATAGACAGAGACTCTCCGGAATATGTAACTTTGAACAAAAGAATCAAAAAGGCTATCAGATAAAACTGCTGAGAATTCAACACAAAACAAATCTATGAAGTTATTCAAAACAACACCAACATGAAAGTTTTGCGCGCTAGAAGATCAAAAGAAATGGCAGCAATACATTAGATCAAAACGACAAAAAAAATTGTTATAGAAAAAGACAAAATTGCAGAAACCATCAAAAAATGTTACGTAAACTTATATAGCCAATTAGTTTAATCCAAAGGGTCGAGACAAACAGTTCTAAATGTAGTATTCAAAAGACTTTGATAAAGCGGAACTAAGAGCAGCATTACATCATCTAAAGAACAACAGAACACCAGACAAAGATCAAACAACTAGCAAAATGCTAAAGAGTAGAGGATATGCCCTGGAAAGAGCAATCCTGATACTATTAAAAAAATGCATTAAAGAGAACAAAATTTCTGACTTATGGCAAAACGCAGAATTAATTTTTTTTTTTAATTGCTGATACGCCTGATGGACTTCAAAGACTACTAAGCAGAGTAGCTGATGCTGGAGAGGACTACGGACTTAAACTAAATGCAGCCAAAACAAAATACATGATTGTAAGCAAAGACACAAATCCAATTGATACTGGTCTCCACGCAAACAACACGGCTATTGAAAGAGTGCAACGCATTACTTATCTGGGCTGCAATATGAATGAGAACTGGGATCACTTGGCCGAAATTAAAATCAGAATTGCACTTGCTAGAGAAGCCTTCCGGAAGATGAGATCCTTGCTATGTAGTCACAGTCTCAGTTTAAAACTCAGAATACGCATGGTTAGATGTTACGTTTTTTCGGTGTTACTTTACGGAATGGAGGCGTGGACTCTTACAGAAGCATCATCGAGAAAAATAGAGGCGTTTGAGATGTGGGTTTACCGTAGAATATTACAGATCAGCTGGGTAGATCGAGTAACTAACGAGGAAGTCCTGATAAGAATACACAAAGATAAAGAAGTAATGTCAAACATCAAGAAAAGAAAACTTTCTTATCTAGGACACATTATGCGCAACTCAAAATATCAACTACTGCAGCTGATTATGCAAGGGAAAATCGCCGGAAATTGGGGACCGGGAAGAAGACGTACCTCCTGGGTAAAAAATCTGCGACAGTGGTACGGGAAGACTTCCGTGGAATTGTTCCGCGCCGCAGTCAATAAAACCATTATAGCCAGATGGATCGCCAACATTCGCTAGCGGATACGGCACCAAGAAGAAGAAGAAGAAAAAAGGAGATAATACAAGTTTGGAGGACTATAGACCAATCAATCTACTGTCTACTTTTTTAAGTTACCAACCAAACTAATAACAAATCAAATAACTCAAATTTTTGTATCATCCGGCTGATCAAGCAGGCTGTAGGCGAAACCGACCACATTCAAACATTGCGTATATTGATTGTAAAATACAGAGCACAATATCCACTTTCACATGGCATTTGTGGACTATCTGAAGGCCTTTGACTTCATTGAAACATGGACAGTACTCCAGTCAATAGACAATGCCCGAATTGACTCCAGGTACACAATTTGTTTAAACACATTTACAAACAAAATGGGAGAAAATTTAACGACAAGGATAGTACCCATCAAATAAGTGGCTCGGCACCCAAATTATTAAAATTTAGCGCTAGAAGACGTGTTTAAAAAAACTCTTGTAGAAGAGAAAGGGAGTAAGCACAATAGTAAACGCCTAAATCATTTTCGCTTTGCCAATGATATTGTCTTTATTAGCAATGACCTAAAAGAACTGGAAGAAATGCTACGCAAACTTGACAAAACTTTACAAACTGTGGGCCTGCAAATGAACATGCACAAAACAAAAATCATGAGTCCGAGTAAGAAAATGGTCACCATCAAGAATCACATTCTAGAAAAAGTCGAGGAGTATATATACTTGAGACATAACATCAAATTAAAAAAGGCCAACCAAACAACAGAGATCACCAGGCGAATTGGATTGACATGAGCAGTTTTTGACAAATTAGGATAAATCCTATGAGAACCTAAAATTTCAATAATCTTAAAAATAAAAGTGTATAATACATGCATCTTACCTGTCACTACATACGGGCTAGAAACTATGGTCAACAACGTAAATAGACTTTTAGTCTGCCAACGAGCAATGGAACGCGCAATGTTAGGATTAAGTTTACAAGATAAAATCCCAAACAAGAAAATAAGACAAAAAACTGGAATCACAGATGTCATAGAACGAATGGCACATCTTAAATGGCAATGGGCGGAACAGGTGGCAATAGAAAATGACAAATAATCCAAGACAATATTAAAGTGAAGACCTTGAAGCCCCCTCTAAATAAAATGAAAAGACAACATACAGAGGCACGAGGGCAAGAACTAGATACGGACTTCTTAACAAAGATCGAGATAGTAGCGTATGGAAGAGATCTATGTTTAGAAGTGGACGATATCAAGCTAAAGAAAAAGAAGAAGACCATGATGATGGCTTTTTTTTAGCCAAATAGATCATAAACATTAATTTGCTCCAATAAACTGATTTCTGAAGTAAAATCATCTATTAAAAACAAAAAAAACATGAGAAGTAGTAACTTCTAGAAGACAAATTGAAAAAGATTTAGATATGAGTTTGTAGATTATTTTAATATTTGGTATTGATAATGCCTTAGATTTTGATTTTGATACATTAAGAAGTTGAATTAAAATTGACCAAATTGCGAGTACTTTGTGCAGATAGTATTTCAAGGTCTTTGTTTATAGATGCTACTGATTCTAACCTATTTCTATAAACTTTGTTATATTTGTGGATATAGTCTATAAAAAATATGAAGTATAAAGAGTGCTACCATCTGCAAAACCATGAATAGAACTATTGGTTATTTGAAAAAGTTTATTAATGTAAATTAAAAAACAAACATTTATGATTTTGAGTTCAAAGTTAAAACTATTAATTTTAACTACAGTTTTTCTATTGTCAAGAAGACTATTGATAAAATTTACAGATTTGTGATTACGACTTTTACAATAGAGCTTGGCAATAAGATTAAGATGCAAAATTTATTCCATGTTTGTCAAAAGTAGAATTCCATTTTTAACTAACATAAGTTGTCAAACGTTTTAATCAAAATTCATATTGAGTATCTGAAAAAAATTTATTGTTTTGAGAACTTGGCAACGTGGAAATTATTATATTTTTTAAAAACTTTTGTCAGATTGGACAATAATGCAATTAGTCTATAATTTAAAGAATAGACTTGTCTCTTTATTAGGTATAGGTTAAACATTTGCAATTTTCAACAATATAGAAATGTTTCTTTGTTTAAGATAAAGCAAATTGAAATAAAATAAAATTGAATAAAGTATAGAAAATAAACAAAAGACATTTTATATGTATTATTAGTTTATTTTGAAAGAAAATAATAATATCTAATTTCTTGTTGACTTACATTTGGTGGGTTTAAACTACCGACCCGTAATTACGATTTGCTATACTATACTTACCCGTAAAGGTGTTTGTTACTAAAATATTAGATACTAATACTTTTTGAAAACGTCAAAAATTGTGAAATCCTACCTTTTATGAAACAGTTGACTAAAGCACTTTAGTCCAAGAGGCTTGTAATTATAAACAGTAGTACCAAACTATAGACTTGATCGGGTAGGTGAAGACCCTAGTTTAAACTACTGGTTTGTAATCATGATCTGGAGTACTCAGCCTACTCGGGAAAGTGTTTGTAAGAGAATAAATGTTTTTTTTTAATTGCAAACGACAGTAGTTACTATGTCACGGAAAAAGATAGTGATATCTAATCTTTTTAAAACAGTTTAGTAGGGAATTTTACTTTAAACTATTTGATGGTAATTATGATATGTAGTTCTTTATCTAGCCGCCCAATTGTTTGTCAGAAAGATTAAACATGTGTCTTCTTTGTAAAGGTCAGTAGTCAATATGTCACAAAAGTTAATTGTAATATCCAATCTTTTAATTTAGCAAGTGGGTGAAGTACTTCACAGTTTAAACTATTAGCTTTTAATTATGATTAGAAACACCACATCTACACGCTTAAATGTTTGTCAATAAAAGATTAAGAGCCATAAGATTTTAGTGTTTGTGTTCTTATTTACGACTTTGTCTAAATATTTATATTTTTGTATTTTCTCTACTATTTTTTTTTATTCATATGTTTTTTTGATGTTGTTGTAGTTTTGTAATTGTCACAAATTTGATCTTTTTTCAGAAATTTAATATTCTGAATCCGGAATGCTTTATTATGGTCCATGGAAAAGTATTGTGGCTGATTGACGCCCACATAATTTTGAGTCAGCACATTAAACTAAAACATTGCCTCTCAATGTATGGTCATTAAGGCTTTGTTTGTTGTGTTTTGTTTTCTTCCTAAAAATTCTCTAATGTATAATTTTTAAGAATATCTGATAAGTGTAACTCATTAGATTGATTGTCCAAAGATCATTAAGTTTTTTGCATTTGTTTTCTTTGGCAGTATATGTTTTTTTTTTATTCAATTATTTAACGTCGGTTATTTCTGCTGCTAGACTAATCACCGACACTAGAGGTTAAGACTACTACATCTGGAAATTTTGCCGCAAATTCAAGAACTTCAACTTAAATTATTGAGTTCTTTAATGTGCACGCAACATCAAGGCAGTACACGGGATCTACTAAAGTTTCTCTTCTTATCCGAAAGAGAAAACATACTGTTGATTTGAGCTATACTTTTGATATAACTTCTGTAGTAAACATTGCGTTGTATAGGTTTACCAGTACGTATATGTTTTGAGCGGGCCCAAATCTTTAATGTGCTTGGTAAATTTTACTGTTTGTATAACTTCTTTTTTTGTTACTACTAGTATTTGTTTTTTATTTTTTCATTTTTGAGCATCTATTAAATGTAATTGCAATTCAACCTATACCTAAGAACAGAAACAAGTTTAATCGTATTTTTGTCTTAATTTTTATTAAAATAAAACTTTATTTCAGATACTCACTATAGATTTTGTTTAAATAAAAACGTTCAATAGTAGATCTTCAGATATATGTTCAGAAATTATTCTATTTTAGACAAACATAAAGAAAATCTTGCAGTTGCTCTTGACATATTTAAAACATTTGATAAAATATAAAATCCTAATTTTATTAATAAGCTCTATTGCATAAGTCGTGCTCACAAAGCTTACCCGCAGTTTGTTGACTTGAGAAAAAATTTAGTTTTATGACATTCTTCAAACCGCGCTTTTAAAGTTAAATACAAAAATATTTAATTAAAAAACAGTTTATATATCTTTATTATGTTTTAAGTATGTTGAGAATTAGACAGCAATATAGTTTATCTAGCTACTGACTGTTAGATCTATTGGTTGACAATCTGAGGTTTTAAATATTTGTTTTGTACTGCAAATTTTTTTTTATTGAAACAAACTAGTTTATAGAAAATGTTTAAAATATTTAAATTTGACATTAATAGCCAATAAAAATATAATTCTACACTATAAGCCAATTTACAAAGTGTTAACATGTATTAAATTTAATTTTATAACAGAACAAGTATCTAGCTAGAATAATCTTTAAAGAAACTATACATTTTAACATTTTGTTATTATCCAATACAAACCAACATAGTTAACAAATTATTTACAATTACATTTTATTTAAGATTAGTTTCAGAACACGTTTTTTCTGCTCTGAAACTGATCATCTAACGTCCTCTATGAACAAAAAGAAAAATTACGATAAAACTTTAAATATTAATAGTTAGATCTTATAGCATTAAAAATTTTACACTATTAAATGTGCTAATAACTATATTGAATAAATGATCACTATGTAAAATTTTACAATAAACTATATCCCGGCGCATTCACCATAAGTTGATTATATAATTGTTTTTATAAATGTTAATAATTTCAATACAATTTTTTTTAATTAAATACTATAGTATAAAAACTATTTGAATTAATGGTTACAATGTTTTTTAGTTAAAATAATTTATAAAAATTAATTTTGATTTTATATTAAGTTTTAAAGTAGGCAACCAAACATACATAAGGTTTGTTTTGCAATAAAACATATATTAAATGTTAAAAATTAACCAAAAAAATATTTATTATTTGTTAAGTTTTTTGTGTTAATTTCTTACGTTTTTTAATAGCTTTATTACACCATGGATGTAATTTATTAATAAACAATTTTGTTTGTGTACAATTTAGATACATTAATTTTTTGTCATTTATGAAGCTAAAAATATATACTGTTTTGTAAAATAAGCTTATACACACACAGCAAACAAGACATTGGTATTTTTTTAACATTTTTTAACAATTTGACTCTGTATGTATAAAACATTAAAAGTAAAAATATAGTAGCCAATTTACAGGAAAGATATGTATAAATTGCCCCACTTGCCAATGCAACGTGCAACGTTCATACTCGTAGAAAATGGGTATTATACCGTATATTAATAGAAAATTACATTACATTTAACAAATGGTCTGACAATAATTGACAAGACGCATGCTAGAATAAATATTTTGATTGAAACGCTAGCTGCTAAAAACATTTTAGAGTTCTACTAAATATCTGTAATAGTCACTAATTTGTAGAGTACAGAAAGCAATTTTAAAATAAAATTATTTGTTTGCAATTTAGTATTTTTTAATCACACTTTTTTTCATTATGTAAAATATAATTCTAGCTTTATGCAAACAATTAGTTATTTGTTACTATGTTCTATATGATATAATGCAACATTCCATTCCTAATCTATTAGCAATTTTCATGCTTTTATGAAAAGCTTAAATTTTATTAATTTGGTTTTAATGCTAAACTTACTGCTAATTTGAAAAAAAAAACAACTTTTTATGTTTTTATGGTTTTTGTGGGTGTTGATCGTGAGATTTACGACCGGTGCTTGGCGGACAAATTCTCAACAGTTTGTTGCTTCCAATGTTTACATAATATGGTATTAATAATAATAATAATAATACTTTATTCACGGTATATACAAAACCATTTACATCTACATTATTATGTACATAAATAACGATGAATTACAAGCAATATTACAATTACACAAAAATATATAAAAGAATTTTAAATAATGGAGACTTTCTGGTTCGGCGATTATTGTTGGGGACTTGAAATGAAAGAGTTACTAGTAGCTCTTGGCAATCAATCTCAGACATCATTAGTCCACGTAAAAATGATAAATCGGCTCTTTTGCGTCGAATTTTCAGCGGCAGAAGATTATATTGCAATGCAATGAGGTTAAAATCGTAATTTTTGGATAAAATGCCTAATTTGTACGATAATAAACGAAAAAATTTGTTTTGAATACGTTCTATATTGCATATATGAACGCTGTAGAATGGACACCAAACTGACGGAGCGTACTCTAAATGATATGATGATAATAAATGATAAAGTAGTTTGAGTGTGCTAGGAGATAGGTCAGTAGACATTCTGTAAACAAATCTTAACATTTTCATAGCACGGTTGTACATATAGTTTATATGCTCAACAAAAGTTAGTTTTGAATCAAAAATTACGCCCAAATCTTTTATTTGTGTAACATGTTCTAAAACATTATTATTGATAGTATAGTCATACGATACTTTACTTAAAGTTCTGTTGAAGTTTATTGAAAAACATTTATTTGCGTTAAACAACAAGTTATTAATAAGACACCATAAATGAACATAATCTAAATCATTTTGCAAACTAATCAGTCCTCGATAGATGATATTCTTTTATAAATTTTAAGATCGTCAGCAAATAAAAGATAAGACAAAGAATTAATAGAATAAACAAAATGATTAATAAAGAGTAAAAACAGAATTGGTCCACAATGAGATTATTGAGGAACCATAGAAGGAACAACAATTGGTTATGATAAAAAGTTATTAATTTTCACACACTGTGTACGATTTTCCAAAAACCTCGTCAACCACGCAACAACAAATTCATGAAAATCCAAAGCCCAAAGCTTAGCAATCAAAATACTATGATTAACGCGATCAAAAGCCTTTGAAAAATCTGTGTAAATAGAATCTACTTGAACTCTTGATTGAAAGGCATTCAAAAGATCATTTTTGTAACAAAGAAGATTTGTAAGAGTAGAACGACACTCGCGAAACCCATGTTGCTGTTCTACTAAATTGCTTTTGCACATCCATTGTATTTGACCAGTTACAATTTGATCAAACAACTTAAGAATAGCAGACTGGATGCATATACCTCTATAATTAGTAATATTCTCTTTAGCTTCAGATTTATGTAAAGGCATAATGTAGCTTTGTTTCCAAACTAAAGGAAATTTGGTTTCATTAAGAGAAGCCTCAAAAAGTAAATGCAATGGCTTAGAAATTGAATAAATACATTGTTTTAACAGCATAGATGGAACACCGTCCGGCCCAGTGCTAAAGTTACATTTAAGGTTCTCAATCCCTTTAAATATATCCAACAAACTAATTGAAAATGCTTAATGTAATATGTTTTTTTTTAAGTCAAACAAAGGAGTTGGATAAGTTTGTGTATCGTAAACAGAGGAAAAGAATTCAGCAAAACTATTAACATAGTCATCTCCATTACTGCAAGTTTTTTGTTTATAATACATTGTAGCTGGAAAATCATTAGTTTTTCTAGAGTCGCTAACAAATTTCCAAAAGTGTTTAGGGTTACTTTGAATGTTGATTTCTGTTCGAGTAATATATTGCTTGTATAGATTTTTACACAAAGTACGAATTGATTGAAACTTGTTATAATCAGACAATAGTCTTGATGATTTATAACGTTTATAAACAGTTTTTTTGAGTCTAGTAAGTAAAATGAATTCTTTATTAAACCAAACTGGAAAATTGTTTTCTCGCCATAGTTTTTTGGGAACAAAATAGTCAATAGCAAAATGCAACACAGAGTAAAATAAATTAACGCAATTATCAACATCACAATTATAAAAAAGGGCGGACCAATCAACATTCAACAAAAGCACATAAGCAATATTATGTTGGCTAAATTTTAACAAAACATCCACAGCTTTAATCACAGAAATATCACAGATGTTAGAAAAACATAAATCTAAGAAGACACCACCATCATTAGGTATAGAAATACATTGAGCGCAGTTTAGAAATTCATAACAGTTAGAAACAAAATGAGCAGAGTAACTATCATTACAAATAACTCTTATGCCTAACTCATCATTTACCCATACCGCTGCGGGTAGATTATAATCGCCTAGTAAAATTAGTTTACTGTCTGGATATTTGTCAGCAATAGATTCAACGGAATAACAATGATCTAAATATTTATCACATGCCGAGTTAGGTGGTAAGTAGACTGCACTGATAATATATGATACAAATTTAAACTTAACAATTACAAACAAATGTTCAACACTTAGAAATGTAGGTTGTAATAAAGTACAATTAAAACAAGTTTTAGTAGCAATTAAGGCACCTCCTCCGTCATGCTTAGGGCTTGTTAATGAAGAACGATTACATCTGAACAAACTGTAACCAATTAATTGTAGCTCCGCATTGCTGATGACCTGATTTAGCCAGGTTTCGGTCAGTACAATAATATTGTAGTTGGATACAGCTACAGCCAGCATAAGTTCTTTGAGTTTAGTTTTTATACCCCCGACAATCTGGTAATAAATGGAGATACCGCTGGTGTTTTTGGTGACGGGTTTAGATTGTTGGCTGGATCCAGGTTTTGAAAATCCACCAAAGATGAAGCAGGAACATTATTAACTCGCCCATAATTTAAAAATTTCTTGACCGCTATATTTGCAGCCCAAAAATCTTTGCAAAGAATAGATCAAGCATGATTAGCTGGAACAGAAACTTTAAAGCTGCTGTAGTTTCCAGATTTTACTTTTAACTCAACAACATCAACTGATATCGTGAAAAACTTAGATTTAATATGATTTATAGTAAATCAGGTTTTTTAGTTCTACGTCTAAGTTTAGAAACATGTACGTAAGAAGTAGGCACATAAGCCTGCAGTTTGTCATTGGTTGGGCTACAACCAAAGATAGTTTGAGTTCTTGGCTGAGTTTTTTGATTCGATTTTCCCTTAACAACAGAGCTTGCCAAAAAAGGAAAAACTGCAGGTTGAATCAATTGCACCGTATCATTAGAGAGCAGCGCAGTAGTAGGAGCAGTTAGTGCTTACTGCGAGCTTTGTATTAAAGAATAGTTTTATCTTTTTCGGTGATCTTCTTTTCAAGATAAGTAATTTTATCTAAGAGTAATTTATTGCTCGACTTCAACTCATCACATAAAACTTGGTAAAGAGTAATATTTTTTTATAAAGTTTAGGAAGTTTGGAATTATCCAATTCAAATAAATTACCGCAATTACATTTCTTGTAACGAATAGCGCAACTGTTATGGAAGATAACGCCACAATTGCTACAGGTTACATCGGATTGTGCAACAGTTTTGCATTTACAGTTTAGACCGGACATAATAAATAAATAAAAACAGGATAAGGTTGATACAAGGACACAATTCACATCGGTGCGGTCGATCACTGGCGACTGACTAAAAACAAACACAGGTAGACCACGGTAAGGTTACACAAGAGACAGCAGGATTATAAAAAATTATTAAGAAAATTACATTTAAAAAAAAATGGAAGTTACGCCACTGGTACGAATAGTTAAAAACACCGCCACGGGAAGCGCGACAAAACAGTAATCGGGAAACTATAATTCTAGGTTAAATACATTTACAATAATAAAAATAATTAAACCAGTGAATTTTTTTTTTAAATTGTAAAGATGACTGGTTGCTAATATAATTACCAGCCGGAATGACACGAACTTTAGAATTATAGGTACTAAATTTCACACAAAACTGCATAAGTTAAAATTAATAACATTACACAGTCACAGTGGCGTAGTCTTAAGACAAAGATATTTTGTTGTCTATAAAAAGTCAAACAAAATGTAAAAACTTGTATTAAGTGAAGATATTTGTAAGAAAAACAAAACAAAATCTGAGAGTGATTATATCTTCCTAGTCATAGTATATCATACTCTAGGATAGACAATATACCAAATTACTAACCTAGTAACTAATAAAGAAGAACGGATACTTACAATTAAAAAACAAAAGCTAGAGTATCTTCGACACATTACGTGTGGAGAGAAATATTTGATTTTAAAAAATAAAGATCCGTAGGGCGTCGAAGAATTTTATGGTAGATGAACTTACTTAAGTAGTACGACTGACAGCAAAGATTTGGTGCAAGACTTAAAATATATAATTCATAGAAAGAGACAGATTATTTTGACATACGTGGTTCTGAATCTCCGTAAGATACACTCAAGGTCTTAGTAGGGTTTTCTAAGGCAGCAAAAATGCAGACACAATGACTTGGTATGTTTTTTCTTAGGAAATTTTAATGAAGGTTTAAAACGTTAAAATTGCCTTTCAATTTGACTTCAAAAATTGCAAGAAAAAACATCATGAGTTCAAATTCCAAACGTTACATGGCCCACTTTTTACATGGAAAATCAGTTGCACCACTTGCCAAAAAAAAAAAGATGCAACGTTTGTACTCATAGAAAATAGGTATCATACCGTGTTTGTTGTATAATATATAAAAATTTATCACATCAAACGCTTACTAGAATAAACATTTACGCTAGCTGAGTACAGATGGCGATTTTAAAATAAAATCATTTGTTTACTATTTAGAATTTTTTAATTGGGCAATTTCATTTTAAACGGACCAGACCTGGGGGGGGGGGGGTGCATTGAGAAACTTGCTTATGTGGTTTGATTGATAGTCTTTTGATCGGTATATAAGGGTATGAAAGTTTTTTTGTCGTTTTTAACTTAATCGCATTTTTTGTTCAAAACTGCAATTTTAACTCAAAAAAAATAAATTTACTAATGAAATCAAACAGAAATTATTTTTTTGTAGAATACAAATCGGGCGCCATTTTAAGTCTATACCTTGTCTATGAGCCTCAAAAGCCACAAAACCATGTTTTTGTTCTCAGTAGCACGATCAAAAAGGAGAATTAAAAAAAAAAAATTTAACCGCCAATGTTAACGTATTTTGATGTAAATTAATTGGAAAATATAAATTTGTTTTGTGTTTTTGGGTTTTATGGGTACAACATAAACTCTTACAAATGCAAGTTTAGCCGCGCTCAGAGGATCAATACACCAAATATGATTAAAAAATTTAATTCTGGGGACAATTTTACATAGAAAGTAGTCAGTGTTGTACTAATCGTCTATAGAAAAGTCCATCTAGAAAGAAATGTTTACAAAATTTTCAAGCAACAGCGTTAAAAATTAATTATTTTTTTTATATTTACAAAAAATATTATAAACACACTAGGGTGTGGTTTAAAGCTTTTTTTAACAAATTTTGATAAACCCCAAGCAGATTTATGTTTGAATGCCAAAAACAATAATGTTTTAAAATTTTGGCGTCGATAGATCGAGTCTAAATTTGTGCCGCAAGCGCAAAAACTATCAAACAAAGAGTAAAATGACCCAAAATTGGTGCAAGCGACAAAAGATGTCTTTGTTAAACTTTTGAAATAAGTTTAAAAAAAATTCAATCTAAATAATCTTTAAAAAAAAAAAAAAAAAAAAAAAATTTTTTTTTAGATGGTTTTTTTCTTTGCCAAATCAGCACGACACTGGCTATTTTCTATGTAGAATTGTTTGCAAAACTCAATTTTTTTATAATATTTGGTGTATAGTTTCTCTGAAAACTGCTAAATGTGCATTTGTAAATGTTTATGTTAAAAAATAGGCTTATTTTTGCAGTTTTTTCGAGTTTTAAACCTTTAAAACCAAAATACACAAAACAAATTTATATTTTCCAATTAATTTACATCAAAACACGTCAACTATGACGGTTAAAAAAAATTTAAAAAAATCTCTTTTTTGCCCAGCCCACTAAAAACTAAAACATGATTTTATGGCTCTTGCGGTTTATAGACAGTGTATAGACTTAAAATGGCGCCAGATTTGAATTCTACGGAAAATTTCTGATTGATTTCATTAGTAAATTTATTTTTTTTAGTTAAAATTGCGGTATTTAAAAAATGCGATTAAGTTAAAAAACGACAAATAAACTTTGAAAAATAGTAGAATTTTTTTATAGGTTTTATACTCTCATATACCAATCAAATGACTACTAATAAGTTATAAAAAATAAAAAAAAACACATATGCAAGTTTCTCAATGCACCCCCTAGCTCTGGTCCGTTTGAAATTGCCTAATTACACTTTTTGTCATTATGTAAAATTTAGTTTTATTTTTAAAAAGACGCTGTTCTTTATTTTTATAGGGTTCACGTGGATGTTAATCTTGGGATTTTTCTGGCTTCCAATGTTTACATAATATGGTTTTAAGACAAAAATATTCTTTTGTCTAAAAAAAGTCAAATAAATTTAATAAAATAACACGCCTCTTCCAATGAACTTTTTTGTATAGGCTTGGCATTCTTCCAAAACGTGCTTCACAGTAAGAGGGTTGTGACATGTTTCGCATACGGGTTGATTGTCGGTCAAAAATAGATGTTAAGTTGGTATGTCCTATGCGCAAGCGACATAAAGCAAGCTCTTCTCTCCTGTTAAAATTTACTGGCAATTTTCATGCCATCACAGAGAGTTTACTTTCCTTTAATTAGCTTTTAAAGCTGTTCCATACTCTTTGCCAATTCTTGATGACATTTAAAATAACGTATCCTTTAAGGTCATTGGATTTTACAGGATAGTTGTCCGCAAAATTTTTGTCAGCTGCCTGACGTGCGGTGTTGGCCAGCTTGTTGCCCTCGTTAAACCCAGCCGGGCGGAATATCAAAGTTTGTTGTTTGCGGATTAACCGAGTACATAGACTTAATACTCAGAATGGCACTCAACGAGTCAGAAGGAAGAAAGAACAAGCTGTGACAGTTTAGCCGGGCTTTATGCAATGCATATAGTTCTACGGTGTATATGGAAGCTTTTTTTGGGAGAGACTATGAATAGACAGTAGCGTTAAAATCAAAGGCACTTTTCAGTTTCCGTTTTTTTTTTTAACCGTCCGTATATAACCGCGGAGAGGTTGAGTATTTTGCAACAACATCAAGAAACTTGCTCTTCAATACGTCGGAGCAAATTTCTCGTTTGCAGTGAGAAGTCAGATTAAAACAAGTTTTTATCTCCGGCATCAACCACGATAAAAAAAGAAAACCTTCACGCTTCTTTGTAAATTTTGTCTAAAATGATATGAAGTTGACGTGTTATAGCAGGTTTGGTAATTTTCTCACAAAATCGTCGACGTACAAGCATTTATCTTCAAGTGTAACCACTAAAACTGCAATATCAATTACCATAATCGCAAAAAGGATGACATTAATTGTCAACTCTTAAGGAACACTGTTGTTTAGGCATAACGTCTTTGGTTTTTACTTTTACTTTAAACTTACAATTGCGCATAAAAGATGTAAGAAAAAAACATACGGCCCTTGAATCTTTAAGCTTCTGCAAAATTCCATATAGACAAGTTATGTCATACGTCTTTTTTATGTCAAAAAATACTGCTACAAGTTGTTTTTTTGCTTGAATTAAATTTTCTAAGTAGATTAAATAATCAACCGTATTGTGGCTTTAATCTGAATCTGCACCAAAGGGTCGTTGATCATTTTCTCTAACTATTTACAAAGAGAACAAGTTAGTAAAATAGGTCTGTAGCTTCTTACGTGGTTCGGATCTTTGCTCGGCTTAAGCAACAAGTTAATGGCTTTTCTCCAACATTTTTGGTAGACGTCGTTTTTCTATATTAAATTGTAAATTTCCAGCAGAAGCTCAACCATGAAAGCTGCTGGGCAACTCAATAATAAAAGTCATCTTTTTCCGGTGCGGAAAAGGTACCCATACCGTTGATAGCAATTTCCAAATTTTTTTAAGGTAACAGATAAAACAAATAATAAATAAATTAAGATGTAAATAACACGTAATAGATGGACATCTATACGAATAAATTAACACGTAACAATTAAAACACCAAAGTTGTTAAGAAACTTTGGTGTTTAGACGTAGTAAAAGGTAAATTTTTAAAGCTATTATTACAGATGACATTAAAATTGTAAAAAGCTCCAATTCCAGAACCATAAAATAAATAAAACTTAAAACTCATATCACAGATGGCATTACAGATTAAAAAAACATTAATGTCTAAATCTTAAAATAAAAGAAACAATACAATTATTCAAATTACACCACTGTTGTAGAATAGATACCAAACAACACTTAATAATAAAAATTGATAAAAGGCTTAATGCAGTAGAAGCGTGCTCTGCCCTTTCTCCAGCCAGGTTTCCTTTTTATTCTGTCTCTGTGGTTGCCACTGTCAATAACAAAAAGTTCTAATGTAATAATTGAATCTGTTGTCACCGTTGCTGGAAGTACGGTTATCCCGCTTTGGATCCGGCTGATCGACATCTGTTTAAGGGTACTTGCCAAAACAGGATTTGTAAAGTTTTAAGGCCAACCGAGTGTGTGTAAGAAGTGTAGCCAAAACTCTTCATAGCTCCTTTAACGTTTGTCAAAAACTGTATTTAAAGTTTTATGGGCAAAGAATTTGTCAAAGTTGCCCTTCTTTCTAGTTTTCAAGATGAACTGAAGGACAGGTCCCGCCTTCTCATCACTAGCACTAGTATCTGACAAAACAGATTTGCCAGACTTTTTCCATTTTGCCGAGGAAAAAGTTGGAAGGTTCAATTAGTTGTTGGACGGCGACCATTGGCATAACCCGATTAGTTGCACCAACTTCCAAACAATCCCTGCGCTACTAAAGCATTGTTCTTTAACTCCGGTAGTTGACTGACTGGTGTTGATTTTAAAGTCCTTGTAGATTCAACTATGTCGTTAGGACCCAAGAACAATATATTTAGAGGACTGCTGGATAATGACAATTGTCATGCCTGTGACGCGGAAAGTTCTAGCATCTTATTAGTTAGTCACAATATTTTAACCAGCTGACCCAAAAAGCGAAACTATGATTGGTTGAGATTTTGTGTACTACAAGCTACGTCACAATATACCAAAAGGTAAATCAAAAGAATCCAGCAGTCCTGGATAGTTTAATTTTCTTGGTCAGAACTATTGATTGGCTTGATTGATTAGTGCGTATTACCAACCTCAATAAAAAAGGTCAGAGGTTAAAATGTAAATGACAGAATAATAGGGAAAATTACTTTGCGTACATTTGGTTTTGCTTCTGCTCATTGACCCATTCGGCATAGGTGGCCCGCCAGGAGCAAATTACTCCTTACTACGACAAGGTGGTACAAGAAAGTACTCTCTTATTCTTTCTACATTTAATTTTGTACACGCATTCATTTATCTACAACATTTAACCAACTTTTAAGTGATATATTTACCGCTGCATTTTGATTAAAATATATTGCCATTATAGATTTGCTTTATTACTCTATCCTCACTCATTCTCTCAACATGGCCAAACCAACGTAAAATAAAATACTACGTTTGTACTAGTCTATTGGTGTTATCTGCAAACCACATTCGATCATTACCCATCATAATTCTGCCCATAAAAGTTTTTCTACACACACTTCTTAAGTAATAAAATAATAAAACAATTTATGTTTTTACCACAAAAGGTATCACAACCATCAATTATACTTCTTAAGTATCCCATTCCAACTGCATTTATTTTACTTTTGTGTTTCTCTTGACATACGCATGCTTCAGCAGAGCAGGTGTCAACACACTTTTATAAACTGCCATATTTACCTTCTTGAGCAATACTTTATTCTTTGCAATCGTATGTTCCAACTACTTTTCTGATGCATTTGTTCCTAGATAATCATTTTTTTTTTCAAATTGGCTTAAATGATTTGTTTGTCCTTTCTACAATTATCCACGAATGGAATTGATTAACAATATTTTGATTTTTAACTAAAAATAATTAATGTAAATTTGTATACAAATTATTGTTGCTTAAAAATAAAAAATATTTTTGGATTTCTTTTTTCAAATTTGATTGAAACTGTACCAAAACATCAATAATCAAAATTGTAAGTAAATAAAGCACTCAAAGTAAAATCATAATTTTATATATACATAATACAAATATAAAATGGCAAACTTCTACTTATTATAATAAAAATATTTAAAATTACAAAACACTAACTAATAAAATGAACAAATTTTCTATTTTGCTGGTAACTTCTGAATTATTGCGTACTAAAAATAAGGCATTATGCATAGGACTTACAAACACTGCATATCAAACGATTTAGCAATAAGTACATGAATACTGATCAAATATATAATATTGTATAATTTTGTTAATTGCTAAATCATCGGTCATTCATACAAAAATATAATTAATTAAATATTACAACTAATATAAAATATAAGAAACGGTTTAAAAGATTTACAGTATTTCTTACTTACAATTAATTGAAAGCCAAAACGCAAACAAAATGGTTTTTATAATTTTTTTGGCTTTGGCAAATTTTGTATCTCTTGTTGGTTTATTATTGGATATATACGTAATCTGGTGTTAATATGTAAAAATTAAATACACTATTCACATACTCGTTTCAAATTTACAACATTAGAATACATAACTTGTTTATAAATTTATATTATACACAAATGAAAGCACGAAGGAATTCAGGAACGACCATTTTTGCATTTATAAAAAATAATATGAAATCAAATAATAATATCTGCTGTTGTTTATTAGGTGGGCATAAATAAGGGAATGTGATTGCGAATGGATGATATTTTAGACAAATCAAATTTGGCACCTAATTATTATTATTTTTGTTTTGTTTAAATATCATTGTGGTTCGTTTGGTCAGGTTGGATTACATCGACACACACAGCATGATGGAAATAGGAACCAGTCCATGAAGATACCCTTGCAGTCGTTGTCTGGGTCGTATGCTAAGAGACGATGCCATTTGTACTTTTGCTCGCATCCACAGTCACCGGAACATCTATTGGTTCGAGGTTTACTAAAAATAAAAAAAGTAAAATCAATATAAAAGTAAATTAAAAAATTATAATATTATTTTTGAATAGAATTGTCCGTTAATGTTTTAAGTATTTTAGTAGTAAATATAAGTGTCTCAGTCACCAAAAGAAACGCTCCGATTAGAGGTCTGAAAAACCACCCAACAGAAAAGCGTCTTAAAGCCACAGACTTAAGCCATATACTCAACAAGTCATATTTTCAAACTTAACTACTCAAAAACATTGATTTACAGACGTTAGAGGTTTGGTTTAGTTACTTCATTGTAACTCAATACTGACTTTTTAAACTATTTTTCCTAATTAAACCTTCAAACTTATCTAGTTTTGTTCTTTATTAAAAAAAATCAAATACTTACGCACAAACTTCTTGATGTATAGCTTGCTCAAAATGCTGAGTATTGACAATAGCTCTAATTTTTCCGGCAGAATTCGACGCCCAATATGGAGTAATTATCTCAACTTTACTTTCACACGCATCCACCCTAAAAAAAATCAATTAATTACAAGAATTTATAATAAAAAAATATATATATATATATGGCTCATATCATCATGCTTAATTGTCTAAACGTTATTCTTAAGATTCTTACATTAAATGTATGTAAAGTATGATAACAAGTAATGAGAAGAAGGTAAAACAAATTTTAGTTACATTTTACTTTATTATTTTACTAACCTTCCACTTTCCGAACTCTGATTGTTTCTGAAACTTTGTCTAGAAGTACGAATCTTCCCAAATAGTGATTCCGATCCTGGCGGTGCATGAATATCGGGTACACCTGGTTGGGCCGCTCTTTTAGTTTTCCGAGGAGGCCCAGGACCATATTCAGGCCCCATTATAAACTCACCATACATCCGTTTCATTAGAGCTTTGTTCTCATCTATAAACAACTCTATCCTCTCCCTAAAATCAAGAAACAAAATCATTAAAATTTAAATAATAATCCACAATTGCGTGTAATAGTTGGTTATTATATTACAATGTTCTTGCAGATAAATAAATAGTTATAACCATTATTAACCATCCTTGAGTTATGTTGCATATAGAAATAATAAAAATATATATTTACGACTACTCGTGTTCATATAATGTTATCGTTTTGCGAAAATCTCTCACAAGACAAAAAGATGTCCTTTGAATATCATATTACGCTATTAATTTATTTAATTATTACTTCAGTTGAAGAAATACTTTAATGTTTATTCTATTAATCAATTTTAATATTTCTACTAGACACATCAGCCATAAAAGAAAATTATTATTGGTAGAGACAATTCTGTTATGATATTTTAATTGTTGTATATTACTGGATAGAACCAATGCTTATAATAAAATATTTTCAGCAAAATCCAATTTCTGGGTTTATACCAACAAAAACACTTCTAATAATGTATGAAATATTTTTTTATAAAACATTGTGTTAAGATTACATAACTATACCATACTGCTAAACGGAAATTCCAATGCAGAAATTCATCGATAAACAGAATTCTTTCAAGTTACCTTGTTATGATCGACTTTCATTTACACTGTCCAACGCCCACGAACTCGAAGAGATCATTGATCCAAACCGATTTCCTGTTTAATTCTCAATATCGGGAGCATAACAAATCGGCACGCATTATCTTGAAATATGTAACAAACATAATGTGACAGAAGGACAGAAGTAAATGGTTGCTGCACTGGAATTTCTTCCGCGTTCATGTTTTTTACATTTTCGTGTGAATATCCTATTAGAACTTTTATTCAAGAAAAAAATTAATCATAAAGGCTTATTAATAGTTTAATTCGTTTCATCATCGATAGATTGTTATTGCTGATATGTAATTGTATGAATGATCATATTTTCAAGTTTTAAACATAAAATCCATCATTTCAATATATATTTTTTTAACTTAAACGTTTTAATTTTTTAATATTAGATTGTAATGAATGAATATCTGAGTCAACAAAGGTTCTTTATAGATTTAATTCCACACAAAATTTATTTTAAACATTTTTTGTTACTAAAAAGTTGAATAAAATATTGGAAGATAAGAGCCTACAATGTCAAAAGGTTTTTGCAATGCTCAAACGCATCAACTAAACGACGACAATGTATTATGCTTGCTACAGGCATACGCATTACATGGTCTCGTTGATACAGTTGTGATGTGATTAATGTGTAATGAATAGTTTTGGGATTATCGTGTTTGCTAATTACAAGGTAAGACTTCATTTGTATTGTTAGCAGTCTGATTTTCTACATTTTTAAATTACGATTTTTGTTAAGGTTTATTCATGAAGAATTTAATAATAATTTCGCAGTGTGACATATTTTTGATTGAAGATTTTCTGGTTAATTTCGTGCTTGTTTCTGTTGATTGAATTAATGATTGCGTGGCATTAAAATTAGTTTGCAACACTAATTTAAGTGGTAATTAAGATTTATAGTTTTAAATAGTAAAACGCGTAACTAGTCATTAAAGCGTCGGTGGCCACACAAAAATAATGCGCTTTTCGTAACTACATGCGCGTAACATATACTGGGTTTAAAAAAAGAAACACTTTAAAAGAATTGATGTAAAAAATAATATTTCTTCTTAATGTGCCATAGGCGCTAGCTTATCGTTGGTTAAACAGCGACTAGGTTGTTAGTCGTAACCATTGGCGGAGGTTTAAAGGCCAGGATGTTCTTCGCGCACTTCGGTTACCATTGATAATGCATGATTACGTGCAGGATGTTATCTGGGCGACTCATTACGTGTGCGAAATATCCAAGTTTTTTTGTCTTTACAGTTTGTACTAGTTCCGTTATTTTATTATCTAAGACAGTGGCATTTTAAATGTATTTTGTGTAGCTGATGTGGAGTATCCTTTGGTAACATTACATACATATCAAATGCCTCAAGCTTTTTTGAGGCTCATTTCTGATAAAGTTTGTGCCTTGACTTCATACATAAGAACCAATAACACGTAGCACCTAAGCATTTGCATTCGTAATGCTAGATTCAGATCTTGTTCACAAAGTACTATAGTGCTATATCAGTTGATTGATCCTAGTCATCTCTCAAGATACACCCAAGGTATTTTACTTTCTTAGCATATTCAAGAGAAACACTTGAATGTTATGGTCGCCTGTTAGTTCTTTACTTATAATAATGTATTTGGTCTTCTTTATCTTCAATTTCAAGCTACACCTTCCGCTTGCTTCGTGTATTCTGTAGTGTTTTTCTCTTTTTGCAATAAGTACTGTGTCATCTGCATATCTTATTATTTACTAAAAAAATTAATAATGCGTTAATGTATTTTCAGGTAGCTCTTAGGCTGTATAAAGCTGGTGATGCAATTCATCTAAAGTGTTTGAAGTATGCGGTAAACAACGCAATGTTCTGTCCTTCATATCCCTATATCATAGAGTTCTAGTTAAGTAATTTTGATAGCCAAAACAAACAACTATTGTTGTTTTCTTCTAAGAATCTTGCATTATCTTGCTGAAAAACTGCCCGTAAATAGTCCCGGATTAATAAAAAAAATTTCAAGACTATCAATGTAACGGCACATTTAATGTGCCCGGAATAAATATAAAAAGAATTTTATTTGTAGTATATTGCCCTGCAAACCATTACACTAAGACTTAATGCTGTGTGACGATGTTAATCAAATTTTAAAATTTGTCTTTGACCTCTACGTTGTCTTTAATTTTCAAACTCCACCGAATGCCATAAAATTTGGATTTGTCTCTGAAGACAGTTTCTGCTTATTTATGAAGCAGGTCTTTTTTGTCTTTGCCTATTGGTTTTATGCTTAACTGTTAAAGAAAGACAAAAATAAGAACAATAAGAACGCAATCCAAGAAAACATATTTGCTATAAATGATGCTCATATTCGACTAAACGTCTGCCAGTTTCGCAAAATTCTAAACCATCCTTAAGCATTCCAATAGTTTACCTACTTTCAAATAATGTAATTTGGTAAAAACTTTCACGTTTTTGCGCAAAACTTACGCTGGCCAGTTAGGCTAAAGTTGTGTTAAATAAATGATGCATTGATAATAAAAGTTTCATTAACATCAATATTCAAGTTATACCTTAAATTTGCATGATTGAGAGAAAAAAGAAAAACAGTTTTTTTCCGAAGTAAAATGATAGACCGAAGTTTAGAGACAAGTGACAATGACTAGTCCAAAGTAAGTAATATGACGTACATGCTTGGCGAATGGTCGAGTTACTTATAAAAAAAAATTATCTAAAAAAAGTACACATCTAAGAAAGTTTTTAAGGAAGGATTACTTCGTTGAAAAAATTATCGACAAACGGATGGTGGTCGAGTCGAGTATCTCCTAAAATAGAAAAACTTGGGAATCAGAAGACAATCTTGACTGTCCAGAGTTGATTGAAGCTTTTGAGAAAACACAAAAAAACTGCCAATGAAAATTCTTTAAAGGACAAAAAGTTTTTTTTTAAAGGATAAGAAGAAGAAGAAGCAATCTCCAACACCTTCTAATTCTGATGATGCTAAAACTAAAAAAAAGGAAAGGATCAAGACAAGATGAAGTCTAAAAGGTCACCATCTCCAGTTTCAGATTCTGATAGCGGCAAAACAGATAAATCCAAAGAGTAAGCGAAATGGATCTCCAGTTCCTTGTATTTTACCAGCAACGATTGGCATGGCTTTCGCCCGAAAACGAATAAATATGTATGCGGATACCTCTACCCGTCTCGGTTTATTATCTTCATCACGTCGTAGTTTCTTTCGTTTCATTTTCTACCAATGACCGATCACTCGGTAGCCGTCATTGTATATGGTAGCATCGTCAATTTCTATTTCGCCTGCTTATAGTCAGATTCTATTTGCTGTTCATCGGATATGACGTTCCTGATCATGTTGCTTTGTTTGTAGTCAGCGTAAGTACATAACAATCACACCCAAAGCTTCTCAATTTGTTCAATTTTATTTTGTGATCAAACTAAAGTTCTGCTGGACTCTGACCCTTAATTCAGCTAATTCTTGTTTGATCCAATGTAAAACTGAATAATACACAGCTTCAGCTAATAAATTATTTTCTAGTTTTACGCATGTAATGGCACGTGCCACAACTATTTGTGTTTTCTTTTAAACCCTAGCATTTTGTTAAGGTGTATATGCATTGGACTTAATGTAAAAAACTCCCAGTTTCTCCAGTAGATCTTGAATTCTAATATTTTTGGTTTCAGTGTCGTCGTCTGACATTAAGCAAGTAATCCTTCAAATTGATTCTCTACCAAAAATATGTTCAATTTTGCTAAGGATTTGGCTTTGGTATTTAAAAAATGGACAGTATGTAAGTCAAAATACTTGGCTTCTTCTAGAAAGGTAACATTTATCTTGCACCAATTGACATGAATAAAATTTAAAACTTTTTCAGCAGTTTTTGGATTGTTGGGATGAGAGTTTTTATGTTGCTTGCCATACACACATTCTTTACATACATAGTCTCCCCAGTTATCTGTGTACTGAATGCTATTCTTGTCAAGGATATATCTGACATACTTAACATTTTGATGTGCAAGTCTCTCATGTCAAGTTTTAATCAAAATTGACAGCAGAGATCTTTTTTTTTAAGCTCAAGTTGACAATACATTATTTCAAGCAACTTTCCGTATTGCTTGGCTATGGTAACTACTCTCTTTGTACATATCCTTTATTTAACATTTGTGTCAGAAATCAGGTTAAAAATTAGTTCTGGTACACATAAAACATTTCTTATTATTACTCAATCTTAATCCCGTCTACTGATAGCTTCCAAGTTCACATCGCCTACATCAATTTCATTAAGATCATGACAGTTGAGTACTCCTCAAGTCCAATAAAGTTGAACAGTCCTAATACCAGAAATCCCTACTATTGTGATCCACATCTTAACGGTCGAAGTCCAATGTTGATAGTCCAATGGTGATGAATGATAGATTTGTGGTTTTTCTGATGTTTTTCCAATCCCGTTCTTTAGTGTAATTGCAATTCAAGTTGCCAATTTTACAATCGTAGTTATGTTTGCTTGCAATAAATAACATATTTAGCACATGTATGTATACAAAACTTTTTGACATGACCCTCTATTTCACATTAGAAGCGAAAAGTTAGCTTCGGTGTTTGTAACTTTTCGTTTGTCTCGAAATAAAAGTGTTCTGAGTTAATTCGGTCCTATCGAGTCTTCTTCTAATCGTAGGCGTTTGACGAGTTTAGAGAAATTCTGCTAGGCACTAGCAATATTATGTACAAAAATGATACAGCTTTGGAGGTAGTAATATCTACTTGGTCTTCAGCTTAAATATCCACGGCGAGTTATTGTAGCTGCATGAAATTCTCCACGGCTGATTTTATAGTGTTTTATATGAGCTAAAAATTGTTTTTGCAAACCTTTAACTGTGAGTTGTGACTTTTTTTCATATAACAGATAAACATTTGTTAAAAAACTCGCAGAATTACAGTTTGCAGTTTTGCAACATTCAGTCCTACTATAACTTAGGCAAAATCTAATTTTTGCTAATTGGTAGCATAGAATGTTGCTAAATATTAATACAATATAATATTTTTACTAAACATTATTTTTAGAAAATTGTATGCAAAAACGTAAAAAAATGTGTAATTAGTTTTAAAACAAGAACGTTCCCAACAATATTAATATAATTTGTTTATTATAAACTTGTTAACAATATTATTACATTTTTTTTACATTAAATCAAAATTATGTACTTTTCTAGTGCAAAACAGAAAAATTAATTAAAAAATTGTCTAGAAAACAATGACCATGTAACGTTGAAATGTTGGGGATATTTAGTTTAAGTTTTGTTATGTTTTATTTAGTTCGTAATTTTATTGTTGTTGATCGCGAACGATTGGTCGCGATGGAGAATAAGCCGCAGTGGCCACTTCTTTGCATCCGGGGTTACCGAGTGGTACCGGCTCACTTAATAATAATATAAGTTGGCTCATGTTAATATTTCGGGAGGGCTTTAGCCAACGCAAAAGTTTGTATTAGCCAGGCTACCTAAAAGGTGTCGACCGTCGTAACCACAACGCAAAAAAAAAATTATGAAATAAATTGATAATTTATGCAAACTCAATCTTACAATCACAGTGTCCAGTAGTCAAGCACAAACAATTGTTTCGGTTCTACAAACCTTGTTAGTGTGTGTGTGACTACAACATCTCATAAAAATTGCGCCATAAATCTTTGTATTTATAATGTTCCGCAAGTTGTTGCTACGGGAGCTGTTGGTTAAAATGCGGCTAAACTACAGACATATGGATAAAATAACTTCCAAGCAAATTTAATCAGAGTTTTGAAACTTACACCGTTTATAAAGGATTTGTTAATTTATTACCAGCAACCACAATTGACAAAATACCAAATAGACCACTTGTTTGGCATCCACCGACATTTTAATCTTCCAAAGTCTACCAAAGTCTAAAGGTATTAGCCACAAACAACAGGGGACGCATAATCTAAATACCAAAAGATAAGGGTAGTGAAAGTAAGCTTACGCCGACCAGCTTGCCAAAATGGAATACAGAGAAGTTCACTTGACCCTGCTTTCGGAATCCCATAGTAAACCGGCAAACAAATAGTCCGTAATAAACTAGACATAGAACACAGCAACTTGTGGAAAAATTGTCAGGAAATAAAGCATACAAAGATTCCCGCGCAATACCACCACGTATTACTTAAACTATGGTAATGCAGATGAGCAAAACAGAACATCAAACGTTTACAGCGTTTATAACTGGACACTGTAGCTTAAACAAAGACGAGGAAGACAAAAAAACTGTGCTACATCTGCTGTGCGAGTGTTAAGCTTGCAATACGCAACATTGTGCCTTCTTCGTCAAGCACAACCTAACCAAAGAAAAACTCAAGACAGTTTATTGGCAAAAGTTTCTAAATTTCATTAAAAAACTAGAGCAATACAAAACAGAAGTGCAGAATAAGAAGAAAAAATAAGTTAATACAAACCTAAAACAGACTGCGTCACTTTTTTTTAGAACAAACGCATTTTTTTGTTATGTTTTTGCCATTGAGGAACACATTGTCAATGTTCGGTGCAATATCAATCATATGCGTTACATCTGGTAATAGTTGTCTTAGCACATGCTAATAGATTATGATATAAAAACTTTTTTCATACTCTGTCTGCATACAACTTCTAGAACAAAATTACATTAGAGGACAGTTTATAGATTCAATGATTCAGAGTAATTAAGACTGGTACTCGGTCAGCTTAAAGCCATCTTATACAATTTATAAAATTTATGATAAACAAGAAACAATTGTTAATAATAACATCCACTATCGGTTTTTGTTTTCTTTGTAAATGTAATATAATATACGCTTATTTCAACTTGTTGGTAATAATTAGTAAACTAAAACAAAATGTTTAAAATGACAAAAAACTTGGTGTGTCAATAAAGGATTTCATTTTAAGTCTTTTAATCTTCACACAAATATGTTTACCACATTGATGCTTTAATGAGGTAAACATACTTCTGTGAAAATTTCTCACAAGCTATGTAATTTAAAGTGATTAAAAGAATCTCTTTAAGTTTTCTCAGTCATAATAATACTGTCCGTAAACGCTCAATGATTTTGCACAATATTCGAAAATAAATTTTGTTAAAATATGTATATTGCGCAATGTCAATTAAGGAATATGGCGTCTTTGGAAAGCTGTTTATTGATAGAGTAGTTGTTGGAATTATTGAGTATATCATTTTCAATCATTCATTATATTATTCATGCGCCACTGTTATCGATAACGTACATTAACAAGTTTTAAGTCTTTATAGAATTTTTTAAATTTTTAACAAAAAAACGAACACTTTGCATTGAAAACTGTTTTTTGCGTTTTTTTTGAGTTCGGGACAAGTTAACAAAAATCTGACCGCTGCATTCGATTCCTTGGGAAATTTCCCATCGGTTATGACTATTCTAAAATTTTTCCAGGTTGAAATGCAATTAAGATACATAAAGTTAAAAGTAGAACTTAAAAATTGCCGTAAAATTCAATTGGCTCTACGAAGCGAACTATGTGACCTACAGATCTGAAATTTGGCAAGAAGTCATATTTTGAGTACTCAAATAAGTGTACAAAATTTGAGCTAAATCGGAGAGGGTTGCGTGAAATGGACTGCTCACTTGACGTGGAATTGCCCCTAAACGAGTAATAAATTAATAAAGCTCTAAATTAATTTTTAAAAAGTTTAGTTCTTAAACTTTTTAAAAATTAATTGCTGAGAAACGACTTATCTCATCATTTTGTTAAAAGTTTGAGCGCACAGATTAGACCATATTCAATAATGTGTAAAAAATTTATACAATTATATTGAGACGTTTTCTTGCTGAGTTTGATTCTATGAACCCTTAACCGCAACTGTTTTCCCCCTTATACATTTTTTAATTCTATGGCTGACTTATTGAAGCTAGAAAATACTAAACAATTTAAACATATTCCTTATAAATCATTTTTTGTTTATCTAGTGAAATGCTTAAACTTTGAAATGCAGCTCGAAAAATGCAAATTTTAATAAGCATGTTCAGTTCGAATCTTTAAACATATTGTCCGTGTTAGTTTTGAAACTATGTACTGCCATAATCAACGATTTGTTGAGTCAAGAAAAATTCCCAGACATGCTTAAATTGTCAACAATAATTCTACTTTATAAAAACAGGTGATCTAGAAGGTTCAAATTATAGACCTTTGTACATATATTTTTTCTAAGGTTATTGAGCATATTATAACTAATAGTCTTACCATCTTCTATCATCTATTAAAACAACCTATTTGCATATCGGAAAGTTAGATCAACAAGTTCTGCTATGTACCAAGTTTATAAATTCATTAAATCCATATTCTGGTGGTTTTGGTGTTTTTCTTGATTTAACAACATTTTTGATCTTAAAAACAAATGAAAATTGGATAACAACATTTGAGTTTTTTCAACATTATTTTTACGTGTATAATACATTCCTGGAGTTTGGTCTGTTCCTCCCGACTCACCCTGTATATATTGATAAAAGTTGTAAATAAAAGTGTCACATTGATATTTTGTGCAATAAAGATCTTTGTGCTTTATGGTCAAACAATTTTTTGCAAATGTTGTTTCTTAAGCTTGCACTTGAGTAGTTCTTAACTTTGTAGCCCTTTTTTGTGAGGGCCATGGTCTCCAATCCGTAAGTTTTGAAGGGTAGTATGCAATTGTCATACACTTCTCTTTTATGACTGTGAGATACGTCTTGGTTGTTGAGGATGTGTTTTAATTTTCTGTATGCCTCCCAACTGTGTTGTATCCTTCGTGCTACTTTAGCCGTTTGGTTTTCTTTGCCTAACCTTATTTTGTGGCCTAAGTATACGTATTCTTTTACGTATTCAATTTTTTTTTACTAGAGGATTCATTATTTTTGTTTTTGATAGATTCATTTTTAAACCGACTTTTTCTGATTCTATGTTTAGTTGTTCCAGCATATCTACTAATTCTTTGATACTACTACTAATAAGTACTATATCGTCTGCAAACTGTAAGTGGTTTTTGAATTTTTTATCAACTTTGGTTTCCAGGACAATTTCTTAAAAATATACTTCAACGCCAAAGAAAATCATTTAGACAATATTGTGTCTCTTTGCCTGACTTCTTTCTCTATTGGGATCTTATTAGGAGTAGTATCTTCGTCTATATTGACTTGAAATAGTGTGATAGCTCAGTTGTAAAGCGTTAGCTTAGCAAACAAACGGGATTTGATCCCCAATAAATGACTAAATAATAACTTGCTTTTTATTCACCAGGGTGATTTAAAAGTCACTTAATAAGCCGTTAGTCCCATCAAACCTCTTCAAACAAGTCTTGAGACTTCTGCGGCGACGTAAAATAGCTGTGAAATGCACAATAAAGAAGAAACAATTATATTTTGGGCGTATATGTTCCAAAATTATTATTATAATTTGAAACTTTTTTGTCAGATTCTTGATGTAAGTTAAATTGTTTTAATTGCTGCTATAAACTAAAACCTAGTTGTTAACATTGAATTGATACAATTTATTTATAATCTAGACTACTACAATATTTGCAATTAATAACTAATCCAGAAATTAATAAAAATGTGAGGAACCTGTTGTGTTTAATTTCTAGATAAAAAACGCGAACAATGAAGGTTCATTGTTATGTTTTAGTTTTTGAACTTATTTTATACATACAACCATCATTCGTTTTTTATTTTAACAATTAAATTAAATAGAAGCTCAACTGCCTAGTTTTGATTTTGTTAAAAATTAACCATGAATTAATGCTTGGTTAGTTTTCAAGCCCATCTGTATAAATTAATAATCGTAAATTACTTCACGTTGATTTTTCAAAGCGCAGTTTTTGAGCTTTTAAAGAACCAACACGATTTTGTGTAGTGTCATAGTATTTGCGTGTACAATACTTAAAAAACAGAGAAGTTTTAGCAAACATTATATTTATTATATTATTTTTTTAAAATCACAAGATTTAGATTACTATATAAATCAAACAAAAATTTTTGATTAATTTTTGATTTTCTTTGTCAAAAAATTCCAGCCCAAAAATGAGATATAAATTTTATTTTATGCCAATTTAGTATTCTCCGTACAAAGATTGTTAAATCAGATATAAATCATATGTTTTTATAAAACTAAATAAACAATTATGTAATACTTTATTTAAAAATGAATTACTTACAATGGATAGGCATTCCCCGCTGTCGGACAAAACAGCTGTTGGTATCTCTTTATACATGGCACACCTCTGATATACTCCCCTCGCAATTCCAACCCAAGCGCCACCGATAACGCCGTCCATAGGATCTGCAACATCACAAAAACAACACAATTAAAACACTAAACAAAACCCAACCATACAACGGATATAAATGAATAAAAAACAACTATTTTTAGATCATTATACGGTCTGCCAAACCACAACTAATCCGTAAGCATCTTACTAATCACATATATAATTTTCAATTCAATAGGAAATTCCTTAATGTTTCTAGAAAATGATGCGATTTAATAGGGAATTAACAGCGCAATCCCATGAATCATATTCATTCAGGATTTTTATATACAATGAGTCGTTTAATTATTGTTTTACTTTTTATAATTATGTAAATATTATAGGCAGGTTATTAATATGACAATACAAAAAGGTGTGAATGTTGATCAACAGTTTATACATAAATTTGTGGAAAGTAAACAAGCTAAATCATTATGTCTAGATTGTGGTATGTGGTCTATATACCTTAAGTATAATTATTTAATAATAGTATCCATATCGGTTAGCTAATTAAGTAATCTCCGGGTTAGATATTATGAGAACGTTGGTTGCTACATCAATTTTTCTTTTTTTAGTTAATATCTTCCGTGCAACTGTGTTAAAAAAACAAGAGTAGAGGGTGTAATAAGAAGAAGAATCAGTGAATGTTGCGTTCAATAAAGGGCATTGGCCAAAGCTTTTTCACCTCATTGTATTCATTTAAAAAAAATAAATGTTAAACAATAAATAATTCATCTAGTTCAATTTAGTCAATAGGAAATTGAAAGTAATTTTTTGCTCAAAATTTAAATAAGTAAATATATATAATTCCAGCAAGCTTCTTCGATCTTGTTAATTGCATATTCTTCTTAATTCATGTCGTTATGTAATGTCTGTGTGGTAGTCGTGATTGTGGGAACTGAAATGTGTGCACATATATTGCGAAAGCGGTTTCCGCGAGATGACAAGTCTTTGAATCAGGAGTGACCTTACTCCGGACGAATTTCAATGCAAAGTGTGTAAGATCTGCGAAGGCCGATCTGAAATCTAAATTACAATTTAGCTAAATGAGACGTATTTATTAGTGTGCGCGCCATTAGAGTCGCCACGATCTGACTCACCCATAACTCAATAAATAATTAATAATAATAATATTTTATTTAACAATGAAATTGTTTTTTTATTGAATTGTAATTATAGATTCAGTGGAAACCATAAATATTCAGAATTCACAAAAATTGATTTTACTGGTATCTAGTTATCTAATCGTGCTGAACTTATTAGTCATGGAAGTTTACTTATATGCACTATTCTATTTATCTAAAATTGTCCATAAAAACCATTTAATGATTTAAATTTGCCAAAGAATTGTTTCTAATAGCAATTATTTAGAAGATTTTATGCGATAAATAAATTTACTTCAATATTGCAATGTGATTTCTAGTCAGTATTCTGACTGTCCAATTGAAGAAGAAATTGAAGCCAGGGCGGGTAAACTGCTAAGACTTTCTTAATCAGGTTATGAGATACTGCTAAACTTTCATCATAAAAGCTTCTAAAGTAACGTCTGGAGGAGCAATCTCCGGAGTTTCACTCAAGCCCAGTTGTTCTTAAAAATTTCACGAAAATGGATCACAATAGTCTCAGATCTTTATAGTCCCGTTAGCTTGTTGAGTGAAGAACATCCTGTGCTAGTTATCATAGCCGGGAAAGAAAAGGTCTGACAAATCCTGGACAAATGCAAGACATGATGATTGGTCATCCTCACGGATGGCGTTTCAAGTAAGAGACGAGTTTTGACTTAAGATAGATTCCTCTTGTAAGGCGTTAGACTTTGTGGGATATGTTTCAACATTTTTAGTAGAAAAGTAACGAGCACCCGTTATTTTTGATGTAGAATGTCATTTAAGCATAGAAGGATTCTGTTCACAAAAAATCTCTTTTCCTGGATCGCAACTCCCACAGTACTAGTATCCTGTCCAGTTGGGTTAGCCGGTTCCCACTAGCAGGAAAACATTTTATTAAAATTTTAAACCTTGCACCCTGGCATAGTCCTTAGAGTGGGGGCGGTCACCAGATGACAGCTGTAATAGGGTACCTACAGTAAGCGCAACCACTCTATTATGCAAGCAAAAGTCAGAGCTATCTATCCGAAGTTGAAGGAAAATGTCGTTGGTAAACGCTACTGTTCTTGCCTATTTTGTTCATTGGGAGTGACGCGCAATGTTCTCTGAGGCACATGAATGAATTAACAAGATTTGTGACTAACATAAATCTACTTTAAGTTTTTAGACTAGTGTCCGCCACCACTTACACAACAGCCACTGCAACTGCAACCACCAACGCCACCAAGCTGACTTCAAATTGTTACGATAATGTTTGAATTTCTAACTAAAGAAATAAATACGATATTTGCATTAAAAATGTTATTTTGTGATGGTTTTTTAGTTTTACAAAAAAAATTACGAAAACTTATTTCCTCTACCGCCACCGCTACTGCCACCGCAACCGCCAAGTACGAAGACGGAAGTAAATTCATAAAAGAAAGTAATAAGCTGATAGGTGATACGGTGTCTGCACATATAGTAGTTGGAAGAAAGTCATGTTTACTACTAGACCTTCAAGAGACTACTTAAGTAAATGAAATGAGTGTTAGATTAAAAAATGCTTTAGAAATAAATGACCTATTAATTAAACTGTAAAGAAAGCTAATAAAAATACACTGTAGTCAGCTTTTACAAACGGCTAATACAAATAAGTTGATCCAAAAAGGAAGGATTAAAGTTGTATAGGTGAAGGGCAAAGTTAAAGAGTTTTCTACACCGGTAAGGTGCTATGCCTACCTGAAATATGGCTAAAAAGTAAGATACTGCAATGAAAACAAGAAAGTAAGTAAATTATGCAAAAATATGAGAAAAACAAAAGAGGTAAACAAATGCAGCAATAAAAATATAAATACTTTTCAATTTTTAGGAGATATATTCGTACATTGCAAAATGTGTCAAAACTCAAGTTAGAAATAAAATTTATAGAAACAATAACAAAAAATAATGTGATTAAAACTATGATAAAATCAAAAGCATGTGGAATAGTATCCACTCATTTGCTAAAAAGATAGTCTATACAATCAAAGAAGAGGAAAGGTATAAAAATAAATATCTATCATCAAGACTCCTGATGAAAAGCCTAAGTTTAAGCCAAAAATGAGCATTTTTTGCTAAATAAAAATAGGGTTTCATACAAACATAGTTAAAAACAATAGCCAAAAATTATTTAACAAACAAAAATCCCAAGAAAAAACGTTGGACAGCAACAGAAATTATGGATCTTATGGAAAATAGAAAAAAGAGTAAACACAACGCGAAGGTATATAAGAAACTACATAAAACGCTGTAAAAAAGAATTATAGCAGCTATAGAGATATAGCTAACTGATCAATGTGTGGAGATAGAACTACTGGAAAAGAAATATATTTGTTGCAGTTGCACAAAAAGATAAAAGAAATGGCTGGATGCAAAAAAAAAACAAAGGTATTGGTAATATAATCAAGGACAAAAGTGGAAACATAATAATTGAAGTGGAAGACAAACTAAAGAAGTGAGAGATTTCTTTGACAATAAAAGACCCAACCGAAGTACCAAGAAACTAACAACAAAAAATTAAAAATATTAAGAACAGAAATAGAATATGCCCCAAAATCTATAAAACCTGGTATAACAGCCGGTCCAGACCAAATACCCATAGAGCTTATTAAGATGTTTGACAACGACGTAATTGATATTCTATTAGACTTATTCAACATTGTCTACAAGAAAGAGGAACTCCTTACACAATGGCTACTTTTTACTTTTGTGCTCATTCCCAAGAAACTAACTCATGAGAATGCTCAGAACATCAAACCACTGCATTCATGAGTCATACCTTAAAAATGTTCTTGAAAATCATCCATAAGAAAACTCGAAGAAAATATTAAAAACACGCAATTTGGCTTCCGTGATGGATTTGGTACAAGAGAAGCACTCTATGGGATTAATATTCTTTTCCAATGATGTCTGGATATGAATCAGGACGTGTTTGCGTGTTAGACTTCAAAAAAGCTTTTGATAGGGTAAAACATAATAAATTAAATCAACTGCTCTTGAGCAAAAACATTGACTCGGATGACATGAAGATAATATGCAACTTATACTGGGGTCAAACAGCTAATGCAAAAGTAGAAAATCAACTAACAGAAGAAATGGAGATCCGCCGCGGTGTAACGGAAAGCTGTGTTCTTTCGCAACTTCCATCTAACTTCTATAGCAAAGCTATATTTAATAAAACGTTGGAAGAAAAACAATTAGGAGTGGTTATAAATAGAGAAGATGTAAACAACATTAGATATGCGGATGACACAGTTTTAATAGCAACTAGTCTTAGAGACGTACAACACCTGCTACATAAACAATCGATGTAGTGAATACGGACAAAAAATAATTTTTAATAAAACTAAGTTAATGTTAATTACAAAATCCCTGCCGAATCAAAATCAGATAAACCTGAGAGTAGCGAACACCGCCATACAAAATGTGCAGTCGTATAGATACGTTGAAACCTGGATAGAGCAATCAGGTGACCAAATAAAAGAAATTAAAGCAAGGATTGAAATAGCAAGATCAATATTTGTGAAAATAAAAAAGCTCTTCACTAGTAACGATATAAGCGTAGAACTTAGAACAAGAATGCTGCGTTACTATGTTTTTTCTACATTACTGTATAGAGTTGAAAAGTGCTCTCAAGAAGAATTACTTAGACAAACTGAACGCCTTTGAGCTGTGGTGCTACCGCAGAATGTGGCGTATTCCATGGACAAAAGATAAAGTAATTAAATAAATTGCAACAAAAATTGGAAATAATTCAAACTATAAAGAAGAGAAAGTTACAATATCTGGGCCACATAATGAGAGGACCCAAATACGCGCTGCTACTATTGATAGTACAAGTAAATATCAGAGGAAACATTAAAAGACGCCAAATATCGGGGCTCAAAAACCTAATACTGCGTACACACTTGCAACAATCTGCCGTACTGCAACACCGTAACGTAACATCGTCGCGTACCATTACTCCGCAACACAATTGCGTACCGCAACATCGTCGCGTAACATTTTCTTTGATCCGACGGCAGAAAACAAGCGATGGGACGCTGTTGCGGGGTGATGTTGCGCGAGGATGTTACACGACGGTGTTGCGGTACGGCAGATTGTTGCAAGTGTGTACGCAGTATAAGAGACTGGTTTGGCTGCAGCAACACACAATTATTCCGAGCGGCAGCCAATAAAGTTCTGATATGAGATGCTCTACAAAAAAAAATTTGTTGTTAAGGGTAGAGTAAGTTTTAAATAGTTTTTACATTTTTAGAAATGTTGTATTTGATTTTTATATTTGGCACTTAATTTCAAGTGAGTTATCGTATTTACCGTTGATTGTTATTCCGAGGTATGAGTATAAAGAATAGAAACCTTTCTATTTGTATCTCATTCACTATCAGGTGGCAATGTTTTTTTTTTATATTATCATGTATTTTGTGTTTTTGATGTTAAGTAGGAGTCTGTACCTTTGACTGGCTTCCTTTATTCTGATTATTAATTTATAGAGATTTTCTAGATTTTCTGCAAGTATTCCTGTGTAGTTAGTCAGCGTACCTTATACTGTTTATTCATTTATTTTAATCCCAGCGTCTTTGTCGTCTAGCGCTTCTTGAAAGATTCGCTTTGAGTATATGTTAAATAAAGTCGGTGATAAAATAAGCACCTTTTCTAATTTTAATCTCTTACAAGGTTGTTTGGTTATAGTACAAGTTGCCGATAATTTTTAGGTCTTTTAATATCTCCATGACTTTGTTATGTTGTATATTATTAAATCTTTTTAATACTCAATAAAACAATTGTGAACATCGCAATTAACGTCTTTGCATCTCAGGATAAGGATTTGGATGCAGAATTGCTTCTTTTGGAGCTAGGGTGTTTCTGAAGTTAAATTCTGTATGGTTAATGTGTTATTCACATATTTTAATTATTCTTTACTGAATTATTTTCGGAAATAGTTTAAATCGTGCTGCAGTGTTTTGCATTTGATTTTTAGGTAGTAATATAAATAAACATTTTAACCATGGTTTTATTATTTATCTTTTAAAGCAAATGATGTCTGCCTTAAATAGTTTGAGGTGTTTGCTGTGGGTATTGTTTGTGCCAAGAAATATGCCATTTTTGAATTGACACGAAAACTAAAAAGCAGATCTGGATGCCAAATGAAATAACAAATTTAATGGAAAATCGAAGAACAAAATTGAGTATAAAAGAGTACACAAATAAAGCAAGCAGAAAGGAAATTGATGTAAGAAAAGTGTAAAGCAATAGAGAAACTCCTACAAATAAATAAAACTTAAATGGAAAAGATAATGGTAATCTATTTGAAAATAACTAAGATCAAATTTCAGGAGATTTACCAATAAGAACCGGCCCAAGCATAATAAAAACTAAAGTAGAAATGGCTATAAAACAATCTAAAAATGTAAAAGCGTTAGGCCAGATCCTTAAAGACTAATTGAAACCTACCTTCATACCTATTCTTAAGAAATCTAATGCTAAATCCTGTAGTATGTGTTGATCAATAAATCATACGAGCCACACCCTAAAACTGTTATTGCGCATATTGTGCAAAAACTCATCAACAAGAGGCGAGAAGAAGTAGTAAGCAAAGAGTAATTTAGATTCAGAGGCAGTCTAGGCATTATTCTATATGCAGACTTTCCTACCAATAAGGAATTAGACAAGAATGTGTCTAATCCCCCATTCTCTTCATTATAGCAAAAATATTTTTAGAGTGGCTCTAAGAAAAGATGTTGGAGTAAAAATTAGTGGACAAAGTGTCAGCAACATCTGCGTATCTGAGATAACATTACAAATTAGCAAAATTAATTAAAAAACTGCAACACATGCTCAACAATATAATCAAAAAAGCAAGAAAGATCCAATCTCACAATAAACGATAAGAAAACCAAGTTAATGATAGTAGTACTGACCTTTGATTTCAAAAAAATAAATAAAGTACAACATAAAATATTTAGGATTATATTAGTTAGTTAAATCAATTAATGGACCAGAAAAAAAAAATAGGCAAGATAGAAGTAGTTAAAGCAGAATTTATAAAACTAGAACCATATACCAAAAATTGTCAATCTTGTGCCACTTTTTTTTTTAATTTCATTCGTTGATTGATCGTTGCACTGCCTGGCTGTATGAGCAGCCCAGCTCCACTTCAATCGTACTGTTCGTACAATGACATCTTGTAAAATTAGAATAGCCGAGGCTTATAATACAAGACGCAATGTACAATCTGCTTTGCTTAATTCTCAATTGAAAAACAGAAGGCAAAAGAGGAACTAGCCGCAAAAAGCTATCATGGCTAAGTAACTTCCAACAAAGAAGAGTCTATCGGCAAAAGTGCTGCTTAGAATCAAGATTTAAGACATTGAAAACACAGGTGTTGCTAACGCTTTAAAAAAGTAAGTACTGCATTTGAAGAAGTCTATTGGTATTGCCTTTATTTCAAGGTTATTATGCCTTAGAGGTTGTTCTGTTTTATTGTCTTTGAATAGTTTAGTTATATTATATTTCCAGATATAAATATTTTATGCTTTATCGATGATGGTTTTGCCTTCTACATTGTGTAATTTGTAATTATTGTTTATTTTGTATTTCTATTCCAGAGCTTCTATTTCCCCACGTTGTGTTTTGATTAAGTTATATTTTGCTGTTTTTATTTTTGTCTTATTTGTTTTTGGATGGTCCTGTATCTTGTCAAGTCATTTTTTGCCTTTCATTAGTTTTACTACTTTTGCTGTTATCCAGCTTTTATTTTTCAAGTGTGTATAGCAAACTAACTATGTGAATATATATATATATTTAATTTGGCATCTTTTTAGACTAAATTCAATTTGATATGGACAAAGGACAAATTTCTAACAAAAGAAAGAAACATATTTGTATTGAAAAATTCCGTCAGTTTTTTGGCATAAAATTTATTTTTTTTACCACTAAAAGAAGAGGTCATAACCTCCTAGGACATCTGCTTTAGAGGAACATCTATCGGACTTGATGGTTCACAGTAATACCAACCACACATGTTAAACCTAGAAGTAGATTCGTTGCTATCCTATACGCAGGAAAAAATCTGTATTCCCTAGATTTATCATTTGTTAGATATTCTTGTAGACTATTCGTTAGTCTTCAAAAACAAATTTAATGCTTCAACGCAATTCTAAATCTAATCCCATTTGCGTTTGTTTAATTAATTAAGAAAATGCACAAAAGTAGTTTAAACTCGTCCAAGCCGGTTCTAAGCCAGGTTGAAAAAGAGTGAAGGGAGGAGCAACAACCTTAAATAATAGCCTGTAAAAGCCCCTGCCGGGTTACGGTAAAAAAAACTGCTGCCTTCTAGTTCCGCATTGGTTTACGAAAAGCTTTATAGAAAGCCTAAAAAAAACCACCTGGTTTTCCAAGTTGGAAGTTAGGGCAGCGGAATAGCTCTCGGTTATTATATGATTAAAATCCAAACACTTGCCTTGGATTGAAACGGAAAAACATAAACGACTAAAACAACAAAAAAAGACAATAAAAATTGGCACCTGGAATGTCCAGGAAATCTCACAAAAAACCACAGAAATCATAACTAAAATCAAATGACCACAAATTATAGTTTTACGGAAATTAACAAAAAAAGACAACATTCCAAAAAAACCGGACAATACATCAGTTTCTACAGCGGCGTGCCTAAAGAAAGTATAGCAAAACAATGGGTTGCGTACTAATACATAAAAAAAAATGATAAAAAGCACATAATAAACTAAAAACCAATAGATATAAAAATGATTGTGGTAGATATTAACATCCAGGGTTATCAAAGCTCAATAATAGAAGAACATGTAGTAAATAATGATACACTAGTGAGTGTCAAAGATGAATTCTTCAATAAATCATAAATTAGAACGTCAAAGGAAATCATTCTGCTAGAAAATGTAAGCAGCAGAACTGGTAAAAAGATAAGTACGGTGAAGATGTCCTAAATAACAATGCCACACGGTTGGATGAGGTATGTCAGCAAAATGAACTAACTAGTAATTAACGGGTATTATGGCCATAATATAATCCATAAATACACATAAACTTAAGAAGCACGTAGATTAAAGTCTATAATAGACTACGGTATCATCAACAAAAAAATCAAACTTAAGATGCATAATGTAGGGGTACTTCGTAGAGTAATGTTCGGTTCAGACCACCACCTACTGGGCATAAAAAATGCATTTCTATGGATCAACACCAGTACCATCAGCAACAAAAAACAATAAGAAAAAATGAAAAAATTAAAGAAAGCAAACAAAACAAAAACAACAAAAATTTACTCTAAAGGGTTCAAGTACGAGCTTCCTGTACAAAAAAACGCTTAAATTTTACAAAAGCACTACAAGACGCAGCAGAGACTCTCAAAATAGTAAAGGGAAAACCAAAACAAACAAATTTGCTTTACTGGTGGAACGGAGAAATCAAAATCGAGATAGATAGAAAGCAAAACACCTCAAGTACCTTACGATAAAAGACAAACATGATAAAATTGAATATAAGAAAACCCAAGCTAATGTCCGTCAAAAAATACGCCAAAGAAAAACTTAAACGTGGAACAAATATCTGGAAAAAATTATCAGGTTTAAAGATGGGAGAAGATGTACGGAGAGCTGAAAAGTGCCAAAAGGACTAATGGCGGACTCAAGAAAATTTATCATATCAAGCACAACTCTAAACAAATGGCAAAAATATTATATACTTACCAAAACTAGACCAGCACATAAAAAAAAACACAAAAAAAACACAACATTACCATAACAGAATTTTCCTTTTTAAATTAGCGGATCCCACCAAAGTTACTAAAAAACAAAACAAAAAAGCTTTGAACTATTCAAAAAATGCCTGAATGGAGAAAAGATTATAAAGTGGTATACATAAGTAACATACACAAGAAATGTGACAAAAGTAAATGTAAAAATTATCGCGGAATCTAAGTAACTACTAGCTGCAGAGAACAGAGACACCAAAGAAGAAAAACAAACAAATTTTTGCATTGGCAGGTCAACAATTGACCATCTATTTTGTGTAACACAACTAATAGAAAAGAAAACAGCAATATCTCAAGAAGTACACCCGTTCTTTGTGGATCTTATAGCCTAGAATAGTGCCCCCCTTGCAAAATTTGGGAATTTTTGGAATTAATTTATATTAACATTAACACCATACAGGCCATAAAAAACTTTAATAAAAGAAATATATTAAGAATAAAGATTGGCGGTCGAGTAACAAAAAGGTTTCAAGTGAGTAAAGGCTCTCACGCATAATTCCAACACGATTTAAGTTATATTTACAACAGGTACTTAAAAACTAGAAGAAAAAATGCCAAATACCCTATACTTGGCATTTTTTCTTCCCAGTTAATAAGTATATGTTGCATAACCTAAATGACGTTCAAGTCATTTTTGCACAGGACTAAAATGAAATAGAATATATGACAAGAAAGCTGATACAAGAATATCATTTATAGAGGTTAGAAATGAATATACAGAAAACTCATTCTAGTTAAAGTTAAAAGAGTACATTAACCGTTAGTTTGTTGTCAACTATTATCTGATTATCCCTGACTTTAATTTTGTTATCAAAAAAAATATTTGTCTTGCATCCAGAAAATTCTTTTATATTATATTTTATATTCCACATTGTACAAACACTAGGGTATGGCATTTTAATGTTCTGAACATGCTCTACTGCCACTTCTTAATCACAAATCAAATACTACCTATCTAATTTTTTTGAATAAATTATAGAGTATACAACAAATTCACCAATTATAAGTTAATTTAGAACAATTCCTTCAATATGTTTACGATAGTTTCAATTAGCAATACATATTTTACAATCAACTTCCAAGAAACATATTGGAATTAAATATTTTTAAACTCCACAGGTGTTATGCGAGTAATAATTTATGAAAGATAATAATTCTCATATTATTCATGATAATGTATTGTAATTTATTTATTATTTACTTATAAGCATTTTCCTAAGAAAAAAAAAATAACAGTAATTTTGCACCATATTTGCATGATTTATTACAGCCGCATTAGCATTTCTACAATTATCACGAACAGCAAAACTAATTTCTGCCTTCTAAAAAAAATATAAAACAAGGAATATTGTAATTTGCTGTATAATCATTGAATTTATGCAAATTATGCACGGCACAAAAAATGTAAACGCCTAGATAAGCATTTAAATGCGTTATTAATCAGGTCGATTTGATTGAATAGTAGCAGTAATAATTGTAATACATGAACTGTATATTTATCTATAATTATATTAATTGTCTTGTTTTATTCATATTAAATGATTTAATAAAAAATAATGATGAATTGATTTCATTTATTGCAATCTAACGTTAGTACTTGGTTTCTTTGATATCAATTTTAGAAAAATCGATTGGAAATTATATTGCAAAATACAACAAAGAAAATTTAAAATTACCTTACACATTTTATTTTGGTGCTCAGGATTTTACATTTAATTCAAAATAATCACATAATTTTATAAATTGAATTGAATTATATAATTTGTCATATTATATGAAAATTAAACTACTGATAATAAAATTATTTATTGAATTAATTCAATTCTTATCTATTTTGTGTCGGAATAGCTATAAAATGCAAGATTCATTAACGTATCACTTTACATTGAATAAAGGCAATATGGGCTTGCTATTTCAATTGGAGATGTATCTCACCAGTAGCATTGAGAACGTTTTATGGCATAGTAAATAAAGAAGATACATAAATGATATTTATTCAAACAGTGCATCTGTTTTGATAAAATGATGTCATTTGTGTTAGGGGCATTCATGCAATTAATTTTATAATTAAAATATAGTATAAGTTAACAATTATTATATTTGATGTAAATACAATTAAACAATATATAGGCATTCATACATACACGTCTTCCCTGTGGCTCGGTGTGTCCGACACCTCGACACCTAACGGTATTAAGAGGTTAATGAATATATATATACAATTAAACAAAATATTACTAATTAACTCAATTACTACTGATTGATTTTTTTAATAATTTTATCAAATCATTTTTTACTACTTCTTCTATTTTACAACCTCTTCCAAGAGCTTTCAATTGACTTTGAACATCGAATATGATTTCAAAAATATGACTTACAGCAATATAATTGATGTTTATGAATTAAATAAATAATTTACTATGTTTTTATCACAACTCAGCTTGCTTATTACATCCGAAAAGGTTCTAGTCGAGCCGAAACTAGTAATGTATTCGTAAGAATAAACTTGTTAATCATGAAATAAGATTTACATCAGTGGATAACTTGTACAATGTTAAAGTGCATTTTAGTTTAATTTTTTTTTTATAATATTTTTATTGGTTTAATATATTACAATAAGCGGCAGCGTGGGTTAGTTGCTCAGATGCTTGCTTCTCATGCTGGGGATCCTGCGTTTAAATCATATATTATTTGTGAATTTGTTCACCGCTTTAACCATTTCGGCATTCATGGTTTCAGCGACAAAATAAATTTACAAACATTAATCATCTCGCCTCATTTCATCACTCATACTCGGAAGGACCTACGGCCTGCTACAACCAGGTTGGTGAGGTCGATAGAGTATAAAAACAACTTCATTTTTATATTACAATAATTTATAGATTAATTGCTTTGATTTAACTACACGCTTTCATAATGTTATCGTTAGTGAATGCCAGACAAAGAGTATCTCAAAGAAATTATGTAAATGTAGCCAATTAGCAATAACCGGCATTAAGTGCACTCACTGTGATATCATCTACTATATAAGCTGCTGCAATGAAAAGTTGAGATTTCAGATAAATGTTGTAACAATGGGAAATATAAAGATTGAATTAAAAATGCAAAATTATTCTTTAGAAATTGATTATCTAAACGCACTAATAACATAGAAAGATGAACTATGAAATTAGTACACTGTAGTAATAATTCAGACAAAGAAAAAAAAAATTAAAATAGTAATGATATTAATTTAAAAAAAAATTGTTATATTAAATGTTAAAAACACACAAGATTATTCTTAAACAAAACAATTAAAACTAACAGCGCTGTAGTTAGAATACAAAAAAGCTAGTACACAAAAATACAATTAGAACAAAATCAAGTTCCAATAATGCGGCACGTTTAATGTTTATAAATGTTCTTAATTAATATTTTATAAATATAGACCTACCCAGCAGCAGGTATTTGCTGCACCCCAAGGCTTCTGATATAATTGCTACGACACAACGGAGAAATGTCCGTGTTTTAATATGAACATAGGAAAAAGGTTGCTTACTATTATTGTTTAAAATATTTATATTATGTTCACACTACAACCGAGGCTACAAATAAACTACAGATTTGTTGCCAGGTTTAACAACATAAAGAAAAAATGCAGAGTGTAAATATTTTTTTAAGCTTTTTTTATCAACAAGAATGCGTTTGTTCTCTAAGTACATCTCCTACTTGCAGGAAATAAGCTTTTATTACTCCAATCTATAAGTCTGACGCCTAAAAATGAGATATAGACATTTTATTGGCCATTTCAAAAGTTTTGTATCTATCAATTGACAGCCATTTTGCAATCAAAAATTGCCCTCAATCACCACGTTTTTCGAACTGGCCCATTAACATCTTCTAACCTTTTATTGTATGAATTTTATATAACAAATGCGCTTAGACAGGTTTCAGGTAAGCTCAGTTTACACTGAATTTTCAAAAGTTTTGATTCCGTTGCCCACAAAATACTAATTAATTGATAGCACCCTTTTACATTTAATCCTTTTGATCTGACAGATATTAAATTCTGCGCATCGGTCAGAGCGTTTCTTGTAATATAAGATGTTCCACGAGGCTCACATCTTGGACCTCTGCTGTTCAACATCTTTATCAACTATGTGGTACACTGCTTTTTAAATTAATTGCTGACAATATAATTTTTTGTTCAATTTTTGGATGATGCTGTACTACTTAATAAAAAGTGCAGACTTTTTTTTCTGATAAATTAAATCTTGTCAAGAGTTAACATTATCTGTGATTCCGCATAACATTTGATTTAAGCCTATCATTTACACTACATATCTATATCGTTCTTTACAAATATGTAATCACCATATACAATACAATAACAGATAAAAAAAAGTTTGTTTTTTAGCGTATAAATGTATAGAAACATTGTGGGAATCTACACTGGACTGCTGCCTACATTTAATATAACTGGTCTTAAAAAAACGTTTTAATTTTAACGTGACAACTAGTATGTATATAAAGTGCTTTGTGAGGTTATTGATTGTCCTCACTTGCTCAGCTCAATTGGTATTCATGTCATAGCTCAAGTTTTACGCAATGACTATTTATTTCATATACCGTATAAACGTACAGATTATGCGCAGCACTATGATTTTACACTCTCTGATTACCGTCACAGTCCTTTAATATATTTTTTAACCAGATTATTTATTTAAGTTAAAACATTTTCTTGCAGTACGTTATCGCTCAATGACACTCTGTCGCAAAAATCGAGACCAAACCAATTGCACCAAGATCGTAATCTTTTTCTTCCATTTTACTATTTGGAAATAATTTACTGATTATTTTACATCAGCAACATTAGTAGAGCTTACCCGGAGCTATATCGTTTCGGTTATTATTTTTGAGGTATGATTTTAACACTACATCCGAGGTCCGGCTATTAAATAACAAGACTGCGATCGCAGAAGGCGTTCTAGAGGGTTAGAGGGATAACTGGAAGTGCCTACTATTCTAGTAGAAAAACACGTTTTTGTCGCTGTAGTAGTAGTATTTTTTCTATAGAGGTTAGAAACACGTTTTTTTCTCGAGCCGATAACAATGTGTGACGAAAAACACTCCGACTGAGTGCTATAAGTTGTTAAAAGAAACGCGTGTTTTCTAATGGTTAAACGGTTTTCTAAGGCCGAGAGAGCACCGAAGATTACCAACGTCCAGGTCTCTGTTTTAACTTTTTTTAACGCAAATAGTGACCAAAATCAATAAAATTGAGCGCGGAGATTGTCGTATGAGCATTCCGATGATTGCTGAGACTGTAAATGCCGATAAAGAAACTGTCAGAAAAATTTTACATGACGAATTGAACATGAAGAAAATCTGTGCGAAGTTAGTCCCAAAAAATTTGACCTTTGAACAAAAGCTTGTCTGTCAACAGATCTGCTCAGATTTTTTTGAGAAGTTAGTTGAAGAGCCTGAATTGATGAAAAACATTATCACTTGCAATGAAACCTAAATATTCCAATACGATGTTGAAACTAAACTCCTCCATCGCCAAGAATAAAAAAGCAAGGAAGACGAAATTAAAATGTATAAAATGTAAAGCCATGTTTATTAAATCACCTGCACTGCACTGAGTTATGATATTTTACTCTTTTAATTTCAAGTGTTTTTAATTGTGAAGTTTTACCTAACGTACTGGTAATTATATTTGTGATTGTTTGTGCTATCTGTCTTAATCATTATTCAGTAAAATTTATGGTAAAGTTTGTTTATTGAAACTTAACCTAAATTTATAGCCGCCGCCCGCGCATTCTCATCCGCGCAGCGCAAACCAATATTCTTACCAGTGGCGTAACTTGTTTTCTTTTAATTTGTGATTTTATATTTTAAGCTTGTTTTAAACACTCTTTTGTTTTCTTGTGTTATTTCAACCGTGGTCTGCTTTTGTTTTTTTTGTAATTAGTCACCAGGTGAAGGACCGCACCGGTGTGAATTGTGTATCCTTGTATCATCCCAGTATTATTTTTTATTCTTAAATATTTAATCACTTTTATAGTTAAATTTTTATATTTTAAATTTTAATTTATTATTATGTCCGGTCAAGCGTGCAAATGCAGAAGTGTTGCACAATCTGGCGTAACATTTACTAGTTGTGGAATTATGTTTCATAACAGTTGCGCCATTCGCCATAAAAAATGTCACTGTGGTACGTCATTCGAACTTGACGATTCCAAACTTCCCAGGCTTTATAAAGAGACTATCGTACTATATCACGTTTTGTTAGATGAAGTTTGGTCTAACAATAAATTGCTATTAGATAAAGTATTGTATCTTGAAGAGAAGATTGCAGACAAAGATAAGGTAATACTTGAATACAAAACTCGTATTCAAGAATCTATGCCTTGTGTAGTTACACCAACTATTAATGAGGAAATTCAATTGCTTCCACCTGCAATTAATTCTGTAATTAATAATTCTTCTTCTTTTGCAACCCTTACTGCTCAAACAAAACCTAAACAGAAAGTTCAACCTAAAACCCCAACAATTTTTGGTTGTGGTCCAAGTAACGATAAGTTGGAGGCATATGTGCCATACTCATATATACATGTCTCAAAACTTAAACGCGGAACTAAAAAAATCCGATGTTATTAACTACATTAAATTGAAATACCCCGATATTTCAATCGACGCTGTAGATCTAGCTGTACAATCTGAAAGCTACAGTAGCTTTAAAGTCTCGGTTTCAGCCGACCATGCTCGAGCTATTATTTGCAAAGACTTTCGGCCAGCTAACATTGCTGTCAAAAAGTTTGTGAGCTATGGTCGTTCACAAAATGTTCCAGCTTCATCTCCAATGGATTTTCGAAGCCTGAATCCTGTCAACAGCTTGAACCCATCTTCAGAAATGATAACGGCTTCTCCATCTACTACCAGAACGTCGGGGGTTTGAAAACTAAACTCAGAAAAGTCTTGCTAGCTGTAGCCGTATCAGACTACGATGTGATTGTTTTCACTGAAACCTGGCTTTTTCCAGACATCAGTGACTCTGAATTAAATCTAAAAAGCTATCATTTATTTAGGTGTAATCGCTCGGCCCTTACAAGCCCTAAACAAAGCGGAGGTGGTGTATAATTGCTATCAAAACTCACCTCAAATCTGTATTACTTTACCCCACGTTTATTAGTTTGTAGTTGTTAAGTTTAATCTTGTGTCTTATATAATTTGTGCGGTATATTTACCACCTAATTTAACTAGTGACAAATATCTTGACCATTGTTATTCCGTCGAATCTATTGCCGACGAGTTTCCAAGCAGTAAACTAGTTTTATTGGGCGATTACAATCTACCTGCAGCATCTTGGGTTAACGATGATTTAGGTATAGGAGTAATTTGTAATGATAGTTACCCTGCTTATTTAGTAACTAATTCATTTGGGTTTTTAAACTGCGTACAATGCATTTCTATTCCTGATAGTGTGTTTTTAGATTTATGTTTTACTAACGATCGTGATATTTCTGTGATAGAAGCTGTACATGTTTTGTTAAATTTAAGTTAACACCATACTGAGTACTTGTTAACTATAAATTTTAAATTGTAATTGTGTTTTTAATGATTTTAAACTTGCCGACTACAACGCAATCAATAATTATTTGTTGAATGTTGATTGGACTGCACTATTTTATAACTGTGATATTGATATGTGTCTTGATGTATTTTACTCTGTAATCGATTATGTTATTGATTGTATTGACCTTAAAAAACTGTGGCGTGAAAGCAATTTTCCTATTTGGTTCAACAAAGAATTGATATCATTTACTAAACTCAAGAAAACTGTACTCAAACGTTATAAATCTTCAAAACTATTGTCGGACTATAATGAATTCCAATCTATTCGTACTACGTGCAAAAATCTCAGTGCACATCAATACGAGCAATATATTTTACAAACTGAAAGTAAAATTCAAAATAATCCAAAACATTTTTGGAGATTTGTTAATGAGAACAAAAAAAACTAATGGTTTTCCAGCCGCAATGCATTATAAAGATCAAACTTGTAATAATGGGAACGACTTTGTAACTAATTTTGCAGATTTTTTTTTTCAGTCTATGATAACGAAACTCATCAACTCCATTGTTTAATTTTAATAATAACGTAATACATTCAAAAGTTTCTATTAGTTTGTGTGATGTTTTTAAAGGAATTGAAAACCTTAAATGTAATTTAAGCGTTGGACCCAACGGCATTCCTTCTATATTGTGAAATAAGTGCATTTATTCTATTGCAAAGCCATTGCACTTACTTTTTAATGCTTCATTGAATGAAACTAAATTTCCTCAAATATGGAAACAAAGCTATATTACGCCTTTGTTTAAATCTGGAGCCAAAGAGAATATCACTAACTATAAAGGCATTTGCATTCAATCTGCTATACCTAAATTGTTCGATAAAATTGTAACTGGTCAGTTGCAATGGATGTGCAAAAGCATCTTAATAGAAGAGCAGCATGGTTTTCGTGAAGGGCGTTCCACACTTACTAATTTACTCTGTTATGAATATGATATTTTAAATGCATTTGAATCTAAAGTACAAGTTGACTCAATCTACACCGAACTGTAGGTCCCGCATGTTTGTGTTGAACTATTATCGCACACCACAAACATACGAGAAGAGAGCCTACGCTTGCAGCAAGCAATGGCACTATAAGAAGATGCAGCAAACACTTTTCTTTTCTTTTTATTTGTTATTTTTCTTTGACTGTTTGAATTTTTGATCTTATTTTCAGCACAGTTAGACTGTAGTTTTGTGTCATGTAAATGATGAAAATTTGGTGCAGTTTGTTTTCTGTTATTGATTTGTTTTAAAGGACCACAAGCATAAGATTCAGTACGTTCTTATAATGCGGTCTTTTTAAGGATGAACCGTAATGGTTATGTTGATTTTTAAACTGATGTTTTATACAATTTCTCAATACTGATTGGACAATACAGTTCTTTATTAAATTTGGTAAATAATTTTTTTTTTGCCAAAACAAAGTATCGAAATTCGTGTTTTGGTTCGAAAAAAGTGGTATGGATTTGGCACTGTTTTAGCATAATCATATAAAGATTTTCATATTTTCATTTTACTGGTTCACAGTTTAAAAGTTTACAATCTACTATATTATTTTTAACAATGATGCATTTAATCGACTCTTTTAACAAACTAAAATAGAATTAAATAGCAAAATAAAATATCAATTTGATAATCAAACCTGACATTCTAGACGCTTATTGGTGCTGTAGTTCTTACCTGCAAAAAAAAGAAAAAATACGTTATAAAATTGCCAAATACTAATTACAACATGACCACGTGTGGACCTATAATTCTACGGAAGTATGTAAAACCTTTATTAATTGATTATTTAAAAATATCTTATGATAAGTCATTATTAAGGGTGCGGTTTAAGTCATAAAACTAAGCAGAAATCGTTTTTTTGCAACTTGTAGAGAATGAAATTTCCAGTCAAATGAAATAAAGGAAAATCCAAAACTGTTTATTACATTTTTAATTATTTTTGTTGAAATATTTGCTTAAACATTAAAAGTCATACTTCATCAAACAACAACTTTTGATTGTGCTATTTTTGCATTAAAAAAAATTTAAATTTAATTCAAATCTTGTTCTGTTTTTTGGTGATCTTTTAGAGTAAGCATTTTTTATTGTTTTTGTCGAGTAGCTATAAATTTACTACTCATTGTTACTACAAGGGACACTGCCAAAGTTCGCTGAAAATGTAAAGCAAAACACAAATTACGTTACGTAAATCGCTTTCTTGCTTCTCTTTTGCATCCGATGAAACCAATCTTCAAAACAATATAACCACTCTGAGCGAGGTACCTCTAAAACAAGTGATTTAAATGATTCAACGGCCTCTTAACGCGACGAAAAACGTTTGCCACGCATTTTATTTTTGATATGTTGAAATAGGAAGAAGTCATTGGGCAATAAATCAGGCAAATATGGGCAATGAGTCATTAATTGGATGTTGTTACTGGTCAAAAACTCTACAGTTCGTCGTGCTGTGTGAGCGCTTGCATTGTCATGATGATCAATGATTTGCAGGTTTATGTTGTTCCTTCTGATTTCAGCAATAACTTCCGGCAATCAAATTGAAGTATACCAGTCAGCATTAACTGTCCTTCGATCTTCTAATGCAACAGTTGCAACATGACCCGTTTTTCCAAAGAAACAAGCAATCATTCTTTTCGATACGCTTCGTGAACGCACCACTTTTGTGGGTCTAGGTTCAATTTGAAACACCCATACAGTCGATTGTTGTTTAGTTTCAGGCTCATATGAATATATCCAAAATTCGTCACCTGTTACAATGTTATATACCAAATTTGAACGACTCCCTTCGAATTTCTTTAGCATTTCCTTGCACCACTTGACACGTTTGTTTTTTTTTTAATTGTGTAGGATTCAATGACTGCAAAGCTTCCTGACATGCAAATGATTGTGCAAAATCGTATGTATTTGTTTTGCTGCAATGCATAAGGATGCCTCTATCTCACTATAGGTCACATGCCGATCTGACAAAATCATTTCACGCACAGCATCAATATATTTCGCGACAACAGAGGTGCATGGATTCGCTTGAATTGTGCAAACCATTTGTAAACCATAGTTTTAGAAAGTGCTTCATCCCCAAATAACAAACTAAGTTTTTCCACACATTGCTGCGGTGTTAAACCGTATCGAAAATCATAAAACATCATCACTCGGAAGTCACGATTTGAAATTTTGTTGAAACGAAACAAAGCAGTTTGAAATCGTACTGTCGACTGAATTATAGGTAAAGAACGCTGGCAATACAGGCAGTACTTGATTCCGTAAACTTTAGCAATGCCCCTCGTATAATCAAGTTTTATATTATTTAGATATTATATTACTGTAATTTATTTTAATCTTTATTTTATTTAGCTCCAAGTCTCCTTTTCTATAAGTAATATTCAATTTATAATAGAATTGATATGTATTATTTTAAAATGAGCAACACTTCCTTGGTAAGTTGCAAATTATTTTAAAAACATTAAAATTAAACCATACGTTCACATACCATCCGTACGTTAGAATTTTTATATTAGATAACAGTTAATTTATTCCATAAATTAAAATGTCTAAAGGTGAAACCTGCATCCAATTTGCCAAAACATTGCATACCAAACATTTCAATAATACGCTGCTGCTTTTAACTATAAATATTTAATTTAATTAATACTTATATGGATCCAGTTGAAGCCACAATTACATGATCAATTCAATATAAACTAATTATAAAACTAGCTGATACATACGGGAAGTGACCTTATTTCCTTCGGAAGTAAATAAAAATCCCACAAAAACAAGATTAACTCATTTCCAATCATGCACAAACATCTCATGTAATACGCTATAATTTTTTACAATAAGAGTCAAGGTTGCAATATTTAAAACTCGCTCGCTTTCTGTACATAGTATAACATGCCCTTGCTACTTTTTTTCGAATAATTACAATTACAATTTAATTAATTGAAACATAAACGATAATGGATTATCGAAACCTTCACCTTTATGCGATTACAATCCCGTGACGGGATTTATATCATTTATTCTTATCGGGAGGGTTGTTTTAGTAAATTTGCCGCTCCCTATTTCCGGTAAACAAATCCGGAATTTGAGACAGGGCGCGTCAAGGTTTAGGACTTTCACAACCAACGACAGAGTCCTATGTGTTCCTTATTTTTATTATCTATATCAATCATGTATAAATCATATTTTCGCATGGGCTTGGCGTAATATTCATTTTATAAACATAGGAAGTTATATCAATTGTGGTAAATGTTTATAACACTAATTATAGGTTTTGATAGATAGTTAATAATATGCAATACTACATGTGCTTCATTAATTATATCTAATAATATGGCTGCAATCGTTTAAACATGTCTATTTATAGTTGATTAGAAAAAATTATAAACAAACAGAGAATTTTAGTCCAATTTAGGATTTTATGGAAATATTTTAATTAATTAATTAAATTTTAATTAATTGTTTTTTAAATGTAACGTTTCTCTAGATTGTTTTATAGAATGCAAGGTTTATTGCAAAAAAAATATTGCAAAAGTTGAATCTATGCTTGAAGACCATCGAGCACTGAAAAAGCGATCAATTTATAAATCATTTTAATTTAATTAGCAGCTTCTCACTCACCAAGCATCCAACAACGGATACTGAATATGAAGCAGCAGCTTTGTATGCAAAAATGGTTTTAATTGTGCATGAAATAATTTTAATAACTTTATTGTAAGTAGTTTTGAAAGAGCAGGTTTGGACTGCAAATAACCATATAATGTATGTATATATAAATCAAAATCGATTATTGTTTTCTTCAGTTAATTTTGAGATGATTTAATATTGATTTGTCTGGTGATACCATTAAAAATATAAGTTTGTGTTATTATTAATTTTATACAATGTTCAAATTGCAAACTACAAGTGATAGAAAACATGTTTATAATATATTTACGTATCTGCAAATTGAATATACTGCTAAAATGGTCAAATCTAACATTTCTGATTATTATGGCCAGAAAACTAGCTTTAGTTTTATTTATTTACTATGGGCAGGCAAAATAGCTGTAAACATAACGTTCCTGCGCTTGATACTTAATATACTATATCTCCCAGAATGTTTTTAGCTTGTATGTAATGTGAAAAGTTTTAAAGAAAAATCATCGGCATCAAAATCGACCCTCTATTGTAAATTGTTTCAATAAGTTATAGAATTTGTCGGTGAATTAAAAAAAAATCTAAGATAGTTATAGAATTTGTCGAACAATTCTAAAATTTACCAGTAAGTTCTACAATCTATCAGTAAATTCAAACTGTTAGTATCAAAATGTTTTAAATTATGTCAGAAAATTTCAAATCTTGTCAGTAAAAAAGAATGTTCTAAACTGCAAAAAAAACTTGCCATTAGATTCTGGAAACTAATAGTAAATTTCAGAAGTTGCCAGTAAATTGTAAACAGTGAGCTCTAAAATCTGTCAGTAGATTCAGTAACTTTTTGAGTTTGTAACTACATTTCAGGACTTGTTTGTATTTTCTGGATTTGTCAATAGAATAAATAGTGTGTTCTAAAACATTTTAGTAAATTTTATAATCTATCAGTAAATTTTAGAATTTGTACACTGTAAAACTTCAATTCTAAAAAATTGTCAGTCAGGTATTACAACTTGCTAGTAAATTCTGACTTGTGTCTATAAGTTCTAAAATCTGTTAGTATATTCTACAATCTGTAAAAAAAAATTAAAATATTATCTCTATAATTTAAAAAAAAATCATTATATTCTTGAACTTGTCAGTACATTCTATATATTATCACAAGTTCTAGAATTGATAATAAATTTTACAAACTGTCCTTGCTTTCTTCAATGTGAGTGATTCTAAAAATCTTATTAGTAAGTTCTGTAATCCGTCAAAGCTTCATAAAAGCTGTTAGACTTCAATGCTAAACTAGGGGAAAGGAACACACAAGATTGCGAACACAAAGGAAATTTTGGGTTGAAAACCAGAAACAAATGAAAAGGTACCCTGACCAACTTCCTAGATATAGAAAAACTCTATAAGAAGCAGATACAGAAAAAATAGACCCGGGACATCCAAATGGTTACACGCTAAACAAAATTGATTATATACTATGCAACGATAAAAACGTATGTACAAATTGGTCCGTATTAAATAATTTTAATACCGAAAGCAACCACCGACTAGTGCGTGCAAATTTTAAACTCAACACAAGAAGAAAACTAAATACCAAACATCAGACTTATTACTACTAAAGCAAGAAGCCAATCGGCACTAGATACTAATTTAAAACTAATACCAACCAAAGATCCGCAAAATGTAGATATAGATCAAATGACGGAACAGATAACAACAAGTATAAAAACAGCCGCAAAAAAGACGTGTAGCAAAATACGGAATTAAAGAGAGGCCAAACTAACACAACATACACTAAAACTGATGGCTCGGAGAAGAATAATCGATCGAGATACACTCGAATACAATGATCTAAATAAACTGGCAAAAGAGCAGATACGAAAGAATCTAAGAACATATAGAACCAACCAAGTCTTCCAAACAATCAAGAACAACAAAAACATGAAAATCCTAAAATCAAATCTAGCAGCGGAAATCAGAAAATTATCAAAATACGGAACCAACAAGGAAATATGGTAACTGATAAAACAAAAATTGCGTTAGCTATTACCAAATTTTATGAGGAACTGTACACTTCGACGATGACCAACTACAACATCACATCCAGAACCATCCTGAACATGGGCTCAAAAGATATACCAAATGTCACAATTTCTGAACTCAGATACGCACTTTGTGGAATGAAAAATAGACAAGCACAAGGCTAAGACCAAATAACAGCCAAAATAATAAAACTAGGGGGAAGCACTCTCGAAAAGGCACTTGTGATACTACTAAACAAATGCCTATTGGAGAGGAAAATACCTAAGGCTTAGAACAACGCGGAAGTGATACAGATACACAAGAAAAGAGACATCACTAACATGGAAAACTATCGACCCATAAGTCTCCTATCAGTTTGATATAAAATTATTACCAACAATTAGACCTATACCAGCCAGTTGAACAGGCGGGCTTTAAACAGGTTTCGGAACTCTGGATCACCTACAAACTCTGCAATCAGTTATAAAAAAGACAACAAAAAATAATATAAATTCATAGATTACCACAAAGCCTTCGACTGCATCAAAACCTTCGCTCTTTTTTCTGCAATAGACAATGCCAGAATCGATTCTAGATATTCCAAGATCATCAGAAACATATACCAAGACGCCACTTTTCATATCAAAATAGATGAAGAACTCACCACAAGGAAAATACCCCTAGGCAGAGAAGTCAGGCAAGAGGATACATTGTCGTCAAAACTATATTTAAATCCCTGCAATGGAACAACATAGGGTTCAAGATGGACGGCGAATCTATAAAGCACTTAAAATTTGTTGATGACATAGTACTAATAAGTAACAACATCGAGGAAATAAACACCATGCTGAAGGAGCTTGAGGAAAAATCGCGACAAATAGGTCTAAAAATGAATTTAAATAAGAATAAAATAATGAGCAACGTCCCAATTAACGTCACTATAGAAAATACAAAAATAAAAAATGTTACAAGCTACATCTATCTCGGCCATACAATTAAACTTGGTAAAAAAACCAAAAGTAACACATCGGATACAACTAGCGTGGGCCGCCTTTGGCAAGTTAAGTTAAATTAAATAAAGTTAAGTAAAAACATTCCCATGAGCTTAAAAAGGAAAGTATACGACACTTGTATACAACCTGTATGCACCTATAGATTGGAAACAATAGCCATCACAAAGAAAACCGCTCACAAGTTACAAATAACACAGAGATCTATAGAAAGGACCATGCTGGGAATATCACACAGAAATTGAATTAAGAATTCAGAACTTCAAGAAAGAATAAAAGTAGCGGACATCATGGAGAGTATTGCGGGTCAGAAATGAAAATGGCAAGTTGCTTGACAAGACTCAGAAAGACGGACAAACAAAATAATGCACTAATGACCAAAAAAAAAAAACAGCACGCAGAGGACATCAAGAAAGTAGCCGGAAAATATTGGATAAGAAAAGCACATAACAGGCGAGAATGGAAGGATTTAGAAGAGGCTGAATAGCAGTGGATGTTAAACGGCTAAATAAAAAAAAGTGGTCATACAAAATCTGAAATATAGAAGAGTAGAAAAGAGCAGGAAAGAAAAAAGCGCTAGCAGGTATAAACATAAAAAGAAATGCATTTAAAAAGGACTGTTTATTAAAAGACGTGACTAAAAGAATGATGAATGCAAATATGAAAAGAAAAAGGAGAAGATGCAAAATGACTGATGTTCTAAAGAATAGACAAAAGTATAGTAAAATGACAAAACTAGAAGAGAGGTACGCAGGACCTGCATCAACAATGATGAACTTTTTATTTTTTAACTGTTACTGTGTCAACTTTACTGTATTAAATTATTACATGTGTTTCCTAATTTATGCAAATCTCTTTGGTATTATTATATAATCTATTCTCAGACATTTAATAGTAAGATTTTTTAGAGTGTTCAGGCTAATTAAATTTTTCTTAAACTAGTTATGGTTCATGAGGTTAGTTCTCAAAATTCTCAGAAAGCCGACAAAGCATTCTATGGTACATCTTAAACTACTATTCTGCGTTTTATGTATAACTTTAATCTATGTAGATTCTGTAAAGTTCTTTATAAACAGGTACAATATTTTTTAGAATTAAAAATTCTACAGATTTTTTTATCGTTTTTTAGTACTAGTATTAGAAACTTTCCGCTCACAAGTAAGTTATCTAAGAACTTTTTCGTAATTTCAAAAAGTTTCTAAGCTTTAAGGCAGAATTAATGTTTTAGAGAGACAGACCTATGTATCAAGCTGGATTTTGAGCATAATAACGCCGAATTTGTGCACATTCAGGTTTGATTTGAGCGAATAATCTATGATTTGTGCAAAAATGGCCGGGTTTATAAATCAAAAGCCGGATTTATTGATTAGAAGCCAAATTTATACCAAACAAAACTGATTTTATACTTTATTTTGCACAAAAGACCAAATTTTGCTATTTATAAGCCGGATTTGTGCTAATAGAGGATTTGATTTATGTATTAGAAGCTAAAATGTATGTATAACAATCAAAATTAAGCTTTAAATTTGCAATAGTGTGAATTAAGTTGCCGGATTTATACAAAAAATTAATAATTTCAATAATTAAGGCTTCATTTGCGCTTAGAACGCCGGATTTATGTATTAAAAGATTAGATTTATGCAGGATTTTATGTATGTATTAATTGTTTTTGACAGTTTGATGTATTTTTATAGATTTAAGACAATATTCAATGTTGCATAAGGCAGTTCTGTATAAATTTGTATCTAATATCAATTAATTTATGAATTATGGGCGAGTAGATTAGAATAGTGTCCCCGCCCACCTGCCTAAGTGCTTGTTATCATGGAATTTGATATTACACCTTCCTGCCGTATTCCTGCAGCTATGAAACATGAGAGAATGATTGATATATGTCATTAAGTTTGAAAACAAAGTTGACGAAGTTTATGAATTATAAATGGGGTGGTTTAAAATAGTGTCCCCGTCTACCCGCTGCGTGTTTGTCTTTAAAGAATTGGATGTTACTCCTTTCTGGCGTGTTTATGTAGCTAGAAAACATTAACGAATGATTGACAGGTGTCATCAACTAAAAAAGTTCTTGATAATCAGTACTGGGGCTGGTGGGCGGGCACTGTGCGAGTGGTTTATAATAGTGTCCCTGCCCACTCGCCTCAGTGTTTGTTATCAAGAAATTGGATATTACTTCATCTTGCTCTGTTCATGCAGTTAGGAAACATGAGAGAATTATTGTCAGATGTCATTAAGTTTGAAAACAAAGTTGACGTAACTAATGTTTTTAATTCCAATCAACACTTGGGAGGGTGGGCGGGCACTAAGTTTATAAATTATAAGCGGGGAGATTAGAACAGAGTCCCCGGCCACCTGCCCAAGTGTTTGTTATCATATCATCATATATTTGATATTACATTTTTCTGCCGTGTTCCTGCAACTAGGAAACATAAAAAAGTGATTGACAAATGTCATCGAGTTTAGAAACGAAAGGGAACGGAAGTAATGTTACCTATTCGGGGTTTTGTAGAGGATGATTTTGATTGTCACAAGTCCAGAAGTGTGCTCTCTGGATAGACTTCGACGATTGAGGTTAGAGTTGCTACTATACGCAGCTTAATGTAGTTGGATTTCAGCTTCTGGTGGTATCAGGGATGTACACCAGGTATATTACTTCTGGAGAGCACCAGGTGTCATGTCAGATGACGTGGCAGTCGACGCTGATACTTGTTGTAACTTGTCTATGAAGTGACTTTGGACCGTTGTTACTCTCAGTTCCAAGATGCCTTCTAAGTAGCGGGGTTTGTTGTTATCTATTATAGACTCCACCAAGTACACGTAAGGATATTGGTTACCCTTCTTCTTCTCAAGGTTGCTCCATAGCTTGCAAAATCAAATCTCCGCTGCCAAGTGAATGCACTTGGAGGTCGATGTGGAAATCTCCTGGTGCATGAATAGTTTTCAGAAGTCGGTACGTATATCAGGCGGCAGGTGCAATGCAGTGGCTCACTTGTAGGCTTGGTGAAAAAGTGCAAGTTTCCAAGGCAATCGTTGGTATTGAAGTAATGTGGTAGCTGTAGTTAAGAGGAATAGCGAGTGTCGTCGTAAAGGAATTTCAATGTAGGTTCCCGTGAAGCGGGAGAGGACCTACGGCGGTGGTTCATCCATGGTCAAAGTCTGTGGGCATTGTGGAGTCGTACGGGAAGTATATGTTCTTGGATCACATGGTGGTTTTGGTTTGACGGTTAAGTTGTCCAGAGGCTTACGCTGCTTGTACAGCACTAGCTTCGCAGCACAAAATTTTAACTTTTATACTCTCCGTTACCGGCAGCACATCAATTAATGGTTGCTCAAAACTGCGTAAGTGATACCCAGGTGAGTGCTCTTCCCTCTTTAGGGTAGCTGGAGGTTGTGGTGGGAGGATTAGCACCTACTCCAGTGACACTATATTTGAATTGTGGGCGGGTAGCTTCTATTACTAAGTTGCACTCACTTCTTCTATTATTGAAACTATTTTGTACATCAAAATGGGTGTCAGTTGTCAATAAGACACCGGAGATGGTTGTAGCTATACATTTTTAAACGTCAAACGCTTGGGTTGGTAGACGGGCACCATGTTTGAATTGTGGGCGGGTAGCTTCTAATATAATAATCCCACCCACCCACCCAAGTGTTACTTATTAATGATAATTTAGTTGCACTCACTTTCTATGTTCCTGAAACTATTTTGTTCACTAGAATGAGTGTCAGTAGTCAACAAACCACCAGAGCAGGTTGTAACAATGAATCTCTTGATAACAAACGCTTGGGTGGGTGGTCGGGCACTAAATTTGAATTGTGGACGAGTAGCCTTTAAGTCTTGTAACGCTATATAAGCTAAATTTAGTAGGTCCTAAATTTTTTCATTGTGTACATTTTTTTTTTCATACTTATAAGTGCCAATCTAATTCTATAGTTTTGGAAATATTCTCAATTTCAAAAATGTTCCCTTCTAGTCTTTTATAAGTCTTGAAAGATTATCAAAGCGCCTTTAGATTGTTAGGTTAGGTTAGGTTAGGTAAGGTTCGACATAAACTGAAAACTAATTAATTATAATTTTAATATTTTGTCAACTTTACTTTTAATTACAATTATAAATTTTTTGGCTATGCCTAGAATAAAACGAGTTCAACGTTACTTTTGCTTGAGCTGTGCTTTCTTTGCAAGCTTCAAACGCGATTTTCTCATTTAATTTATAGTTTACTGCTGTTTTATCTTTAAAGTTTTTCTGGAAATAGTATATTAAGTAGTAATAATCTTTCTGTAAAAATGTACCATTCCTAAAAACTGCATAAGTTTTGATAGTGTCCGTTGTAGATGCAAATCTATAGCTCAACCTTATCCGGTATTAGTTTACAAAGATTTGTATAAGTTGATTATTACTTTGTAGCCTTAACACATTTGCTGGGTAGGACATCTGGTGTACCTATAAAAATCCTGATATTCATTTTTTTACTTTAAATTGCAAAAATTAGTCTGAACTTTGCCTTTTTCTATTTATACGATTTTTATGTAATAGAAATAAAGTTTCTTATTTTTGATGACTCGTATTGGAGCCATGCTACCTTAAGATGGAATAATCATTCTAAGTGCGGATTACAAAAAAGTTGAACGGTCTTTGTTTAGCCTCACAAACTCATTTGACAAGTTTTTGTCTAACCAATCTCTTAAATTCGAGCATTGTGAGCAGGTACGCCATCAGTCATGTAAAACATAACACCTTAGGTTTAAGATGAGATAGCTCAGTTATAGGGCGTTGGCGAAGAACGCAGTCCGGGGTTCAATTCTCAAAATATGACTGAAATAATAACTTGCTCTTTATCCAATTCGGAAGTCACCTAATAAACCGTTGGTCTCATCAAACCCCTTCAAACAAGTCGTAAGACTTCTGGGGCCATGTAAAAAGCTGTAAAACGCACAATAAAGACATGTAATGGAACATTATCCAGTCTTTCCTTTAGGACAATCATGTACACAATTGCATTTAGTCAATCTAAAACCTTACATTTTAGTCCCTTCAAATTAGACAAAAAAATCAACGTTTTAGAGAAATTTTACCCACAACTTAGGGACCTAAATATTTAGGTGTATTTGGACTGTCTGAAGACTATTTTTACCTACCGCACGCATGAAAAATAGTGGTTTTGGAGTAAAAGACATAAATATATCAATTTTTGTGTTTTGAATGGTTTTTTTGTTGCATTTTTAGCAAAAACTATGCATTTTGGCCAATAATTATGCATTTTGACCCAAAATTATTTTTAGAACAGAACAGAAAATTTATAATTGATATAGGTCATTTGAATTTTCTTATAATTTTTCGTTTTTAAGCTAGAGGACGCGGAAAATAAAGTCACAATTTTGCGCGCTCTGGAAGTCAATGCACGCATTATTAAAAAAATCGAAAGAACTATATCGATCAAAAATTTTCTGTTCTAAAACTTTGGTCTCTGATAATATATACAGAGAATGCATAGTTATGGTTGAAAATCCAAAAAATCAGCAAACTCCCTGTTACGATAAATAAAAGCAAATGTGCCAGATTAAATCCAATCTTCAGAATGTTTGCGGCTAATTTGGATACCGTGCTTTGTATTCTTCTATTGTCATGTTTGCATTCTCATTGCAAAATCCAAATACCATGCACATATTTGTAAAAAAAAGTGTATACCACACAGGGAAGAGTACACTAATGAGATAAGAATGACGGTACAAACAAAATAAACGTTAAATTAACGTCATACTGACACATTATCAGAACAAAAAAGCTATCAAATGTTTTAGAACGTGAGATTGGTCCGTTCCTCCCGAATCATGAAATTTTACTTTAGAGAAACAGAAAAAAATTTATGAATCGTAAGAATTGATGGTTTTAACTCTAGCCCCAAAACCATAAATGCTGGTGTTCCTCAAGGATCCGCTCTTTCGCCGATTCTATTTTACAATAATAAACTCTTTTAAATAACCAAAAGTTTTATTTATAATTTTGCAGTCGATAACACCTTTCAAACTTCATACTTCATACAAAGACAAATACTGACAAAATGTCATCAAATTTTTGTAATCTATAACATCTACACACAAAGATCCTGAAACAATATCTGACTGAAATACTTCTAATTTGGTCAATTCCGTACTGTTTGAAAATCAAAATATAAGGTAGCAGCCAAAATATTTGTCTTCTTACACATAATCTTCTGTAGAACAACCACGTTGTTGATATAGCTTCAAAAGGAAATATAAAACTAAAACTTAATAGTAAACATTTTTTTTTTAATTTTGTACAATATTTGCATAAGTATTAAACTTATATACGCTCATGTTTTAAATTCTATTCAAAAACGAGCTATCCAGATTATTACCGATCCAAAATTGACCAATAACTTAGATACAATATCGGCGAAAATTTGAAGATCTTAGAAAAATATATTGTCAATACAAGACTTGCTATGCATTGTAACAAATACTCGAAGGTGTAGCACAAAAACTTAAAAAAAAAATTTAAACAAACTATCGACAAATAGATTACTTGGCAGTCAAATTCATTATTCTGATGATCTACTACTATTCAAGGTCAATGTTCACAGACAAAATTTTGTATTCAATATGATAGTTTTAACGAGTATAGTTTTACTCGTTGAAACTCAAAGGTATTTATGTTGTTTTGACATATTAAGTAAGTCCTAATATCACATGATATTAAAAAAAAAGTCTGCAAAAATTTTAATTATTACTATTTTCTGTACTATTAGATCCACTAACGATTTAAGCTCCCAAAAACAAAAACAGAGCTGTAATAATGTTCAAAATTTATGTAAATTATCATCAAAAGGACAAATATTTGCCAAAATAACTGTATTCAATTAAAAATAATAACAACGTATTAACAAAAAAAAAATCATTGACAACGTATGGTGAATACTAAAACAATGGATAAATTAATAAATTAAAATATTTAAAAATTATAATTTAGTATTATCATTAAAACCAATCTAAATAAACCCATTCATATTCCCATACTATTTTCTACACATTAATATTAAAACATCATTAACTCCAATTATATAGTTAACAATAATAGTTCCTTAATTACACCAGTTTTAATATATTTTGTGTCTCTTTCTACATTAACACACGAGTTGTGTTATATCGGTTTTAGTCAACTTCAAAAAATTTCACGGACGGCAATCAGCCTTGACTTTTTTCGCGCTGGGATTTTATGTGGGCGCGAATTTTTGTCTTTAATATAAATATCTTGATCAAATCAATTCCAATTGTTCAGCATTTCCCTACAAATTCCCCACGATGATTAAGCAATTATCATATTGTATCCTGCAGCTTTTTTATTATTATTATTATTATTATGTCTTAATCCGTCATGTCCTGTTTGAATAGAATTATTAGATTAAACAACATTGAGTTTGTTTATTGAATAGTAATTAGTGTTATTTATTAATGCTTTAAATAAATATTTATTTATTTACAAGGTGTTTAAAAATTATACAGTGTACGTAATATTTAGACCAAATATAGTTAAAAAGTTCAATAAAATTTTGCTTTAACTTATTTCATCTATAGAAGGCTCTAGTAGAGCCGAAACTAGTAAGAATAAATTTTTGATAAAAATCTTTTATTATTTCATATAATTTTTAAACAATATATTGGTAATATCATTTCAACTTCAGCTATTCTACACTCTATTCTAAAATAAGTTGCATCAATCAATCAATCAACCAATTGTGGCGTTACCAATAAAACAATACTTTAAAGAAAAGATATATACATCTCATTAAAACTGCATTTAAATAAATCTTCCTGGTGACATTATAAAGTTATTTCCAAAAAAATGCAGTTAAATAATTATCGGTTTAAATTATAAAACACGTATAATAGTTTACATAATTCAAATAACTTCCTTATTTATTTGTTTACAATAAATAAAACCTTGCATCTAATATGAATTTAAAAAAATACAAACCAATGAACTAAAAAATTGAGCATCCATCGGTTTCTTCAATAAATCCAATAACATTTTCGACATTACTTATTCCGTGTAACAAATCAACATATTCCGGTGAAATAAGCAGTAGCAGAACCACACCTTCTTCAACAACACCGATCCGCGTGCCTCAGCGAATTAATAATGAACACGTTCGCGGGATGCGCATACATTACTTATGAAAACCCAACTAAATGAAATTCCTTTCCGTTTAGCAGTATAAAGTGCTCATGCTAATATTTGGCGCGTGCGTTTAATGCTTAAACAGCAGTAAAACACAACTTGGAACGAACAGCAAGAACGTGTGATGGATGGTGCATAACAGAGATGTGCGCTTGGATTACAGTTTTCCACGAAGGTCGATTCGCGCTATTGACTGTGAAAAGTCTGTCATATTTAATTTTAATTGGAAAAATTAATTAATTTAATTAACAAATTATATGTTCTCAATTTGGCATTAGTTTTAGAATATAGTTAATTGTGATTAGTCAAAAGGCAAAAAGCATGACTTTCATATTGGTTCAATACTCAATTTATCAACCGTGAAATAATTGTGGATTTTCACGGTTTCACGGTACAGCATTTATGGATTTATTGCTTCATTACATTCCCATATTTAAAAGAAAAAAGTTAATGGATACTACAATTGTATTTTGAATAATTGAGTGTAATTATTGTGAAGCTGCTTAAAATAATAATTAAAAAAATTAATTTTTAAGTTTGTTTCTAATCACTTAACATTTGTTTTATTGCGTGTGTTACAGCTATTTTACATCGCCCCAGAAGTCTTACGACTTGTTTGAAGGGGGTTGATGGGACCAACGGCTTATTAGGTGACTTCCGAATCACCCCTGTGGATAAAGAGCAAATTAATATTTCAGTCATACTCAGGGATCGAACCCCGGACTGTTAGCGTGCTACGCTAACGTTTTATAACTGAGCTATCTCACCGTTTGTTATTTTTATATCAGTTTAAAGAAGCAAACGTGAGCGATTTGCAACTTGCACACATACATTTTTATTGAAAGAAGGTTGTAGCCTGAAAAATATATATTAAATAATAGTGGAAGTGTATGGAATAAAAGGCCTGTCTTATTTTCAAATCAAATAGTGGTGCAAGCAGTTTAAATGTGGCAAGAAATCCATTCATAATAACCCAAAGTGTGGAAGTCTTCTGGAAGCACAAACTGACATCAACAAAATTAAAGAGTTAGTATTGATTGACCGCGAAGAAAAAGTTTCAATTAGTGTTTTCAAAATTCTACATAAATTTAGGAATAAGTGGATTATTAGCACAATGGACTCCCATGCTGCTCAGTACCGAACAAAAACTGTGTAGACAACAAATTTGCAAAGAGAATTTGACTGTTTTATTCTAAGATGAAAACTTCTTCTATAAAATTGTAATTAAGGATGATACCTAGGTATACCACTAGGATCTTCACACAAAAAAATAGTTTTTGCAGTAAGTTCATACTAGCTTTCTGCCACCCAAGTAAGCAAAAACGCATTTTTAGCGCAAAAAATGATGGCCAAAGTTTTCTAGAACAGAATAGACTCAATTAAAAACTTCACAGCGGTTATACATAAAAAAAGTCCTCAAAAAATGCTCAGAAAACTCAGAGTACATAAAGCACAAGTTGTTGTAGTTGTGTTAAATTTATAATCCACAATGTAATTAAAATAAAAGTTGCAGGCCTAAAAAAAATTAAAGTTACAATCATTTGATTTTAAAAACTTAAATATTTTTCGGGACTAGTGACTTTGAGAGCTAGCTTAGAGTCTTATAAGATTTAAAAAAAACTTCAAAAAATTTAAAAAAAAATTAAGAAATCTGTTATATGGCTATAAAAAACCAAAGGCACATTCAAAGTAAAGAATATTTTTAAAATTATAGAACTGTATTAATGGCGTTTAAGTATGAAAAGTTGTAAAATTTGTAATATCATAAAAAAAACTAAAAACTAAACTTAAACTCACGGGTCTTTAAAGAACTTTAAAAGTGTAAGAAGCTTATGGAGATGATAAAAAATCTCATAGGAAAGCTTCTTAAAAAACATAATAAAATGAAGGCCTACTAAACTTTACTTAGATTGCCTCACAAGTTTGTAGACAACTTTAAAAATACACAAAGACTGTAGAAAACTTTTCTAAAATATGAAAAAAACTGATAAGAAAAATTCTTAGAGAGAATTCAAAGCTGTAAGAATGATGAATTCTTAACTGTTAGTCAATTTCAAAAGTTTTTAGAAACATTTAAACTATTCATAAAAAACTTGAAAGGGTCTAAATAAACATTAAAATTATGCAAAAAACACAAAATAGTATACAGGGTGTCCGGAAAATACGTGTACAACGTTTGACGACAGACTCCTGACGTCAAAATAGGTCGATCACAACATCGCGCCGAAATTTAAGCAATCCTTTAGAAAATATACTTTTTAAATCAATTTGAAAGTGCAGTTACAGATTGCGCGTTTGATGCTTATAACTTAGCAAAAACTACTAAAACTGTAAACAAATGTTTAAACGTTTATACGTAAACCCGTATTGGAAATGCATTTGAGAATTAATTAAATGTAAGAAACACTTCTAGAAAATTCCGAGAAGTTATAAAAGATTTTGCGAAGAGTCTTTCAACAGTTCTGATAAAGAGTTTTTTGTCTTTTTTTAATTTTGAGCCGGTAGAGGGCGTCAAAAATTTGTAAATATTAAAAAGAAATTACCTGTAACAATAATTTTTTAAGTGACCTTGTTGCTATGGCGTTTAATAATTTGACAATTATTGACAAATTGTCACCAGTCTATGAAATTTACTCAAGTATACGATCAACATTCTTGAATTACAAGTTTATTTTACCATTAAAAATGGAAAATTATACAAACTCTCAGAAAGTTGACATGCTCCTGGTATACGGGTTTTGTCAAGGAAATGGGCGTCAGAGTGTTAGGGTTTACATGGAGAGGTTTCCTAACCGTCGAATACCAAACCACCAAACATTTGCCAATATTGAGCGTCATCTTCGGGAAACGGGCAGTTTTGAGAAAAAGTTTGAAGGCAGGGGTCGTATGCAAACAACTCGAACTGTGGAAACAGAAGAGATGATTCTGGAAAAAGTTGAAGAAGAACCAAATACCAGTACCCGTCTCTTAGAACGTGAGTTAAATGTTCCTAAAACGATTGTCAATGAGGTTTTAAGAGAACAATTGTTACATCCTTACCACATACAAAAAGTCCAGGAACTTTTACCGACTGATCCCCCCATGCGGCTTACATTTTGTCAATTTATTAGAAACAAAAGAATCCTTGTTCCAAATTTTTGTAGAAAAATTATGTTTACTGACGAGGCATGCTTTACAAGATCTGGGGTAACCAATCTGCACAACAAACATATTTATTCCGATGAAAATCTACATGCCATTAAAGTTGCACATCATCAGCATCAATTTAAAATTAATATTTGGGCAGGTATTATTGATCACTACCTTATTGGTCCCATTGTTATTCCAGACAGGTTAGATGGAAATATTTATTTAAATTTTTTGCAAGACACATTACCAATTCTTCTGGAGAATTTGCCCCTTTTACTTCGGAGGGAAATGTGGTATATGCATGATGGTGCCCCGCCCCATTTTTCCGTTGCCGTTCGGCAATACTTACATCATCAATATCCCAACCGATGGATTGGAAGAGGCAATGATGCACCAGTAAAATGGCCACCACGTTCTCCTGAGTTAAATATGTGTGACTTCTTTTTGTAGGGCGCTATTAAAACAGAAGTTTACAAGACTCCGGTAAACACACGCGATGATTTATTGCAGCGGATTTTAAATGCAGGCAACCATTTTAATAATCCCGAGACATTAGATAGGGTCCAATATCATTTTTTAAAGAGTGTTAATAAGTGTATTCAGCAAGATGGCGGTCATTTTACAAATTTGCTTAAGTAATGTTTTTGTTTTACTTAGTTTCTTACAATAGATACTTTCAACTTTGTTATACTTTTGTTTTTTTTGACGCCCTCTACCGGCTAAACGAGACAATTTTGGATATAACTAAGTCGGCTTAGATCGACCTATTTTGACGTTAGGAGTCTGTCGTCAAACGTTGTACACGTATTTTCCGGACACCCTGTATAAAGCAAGTCAAAAAGCTGAAGCGGCCTTTGAAAAAATGAGCCAACTAAAGTAAAAAAGTTGAGACCAGCCTTTAATAAACTCCAAAGAATCTCATTATAAGTTCTAGAACACGTTGATAAATAGTTCAAAATCGTATCTTCTTCTTCTTCTTCTTCATTAGCCTTATATCATCCAATGCTGGATATAGGCCTCTTCTAGTTTTTTTTATGTTTCCCTATCTTGGGCTTTCCTCATCCACATTTTTCCAGCTATTTCCGTCACATCATGTAACCATCTTATTTGTGGTCTTCTTCTACTCTTCTTGGTTTCCCGTGGTCTCCATTTGGTTATTTTATTTGTCTATTTATCTTGGGTCTGTCTTGCTGTCCAACCCATCCCATCTGTGTCTGTCCAACGCTCTTTGCGTGACTTTTAATTTTCTGTGCCACCTTTTTTGTAATGGCCATGGTTTCCAGTCCATATGTGAGCACAGGAAGTATGCAGCTGTCATATACCTTTCGTTTCATACTCCTCGGAATGTCTTTATTTCTCAATATAAAGATTAGTTTGCTAAAAGCAGCCTATCCTTGTTGGATTCTGCGTGCCACTTCAGCGGTTTGGTTTTCTTTTCCAGTTTTAATTTTATGGCCAAGGTAGATATAATGTGAAACCTTTTTTATTATTGTGTTATCAATGGCTATGTTTTGGAGGTCAGTAGATAGTATTTTGGTTTTGTTTAGATTCATTTTTAATCCAATCTGTTTTGAGTTTTCGTTTAGCTCCGTTAGCATGGAAGATAGTTCTTGAGCATCTGTACTTTCTAATATTATGTCGTCTGCGAATCTCAAGTAGTTAACGTTAGTTCCATCAATGTTAACGCCTTTCAATAGTGTTTTAAAGACGTTCTCCAATGCCAATGTAAATAATATTGGCAATATAGTATCGTATAGAAAGTATTAAAGATAAGTTTTTGAGTTTTGTTGTAAAATCTACTGATAGATTCTAAAGCTCATTGCAACAAGTAAAATTGTACTGGTAGGTTTTACAATTTACTCACTCAAAATTTATTGATAGATAACTAACAAGTTTTGAAATGTAGTTACATTGTCAAACAATTATTGAAAAGTAGTGAAACCTATTGACAGATTCTAAAGCTCATTAACAGTTAAAATTTACTAGCAATTTCTAAAACTTACCGACAGTTTTTAGAACTTATTGACAAACTTTAAAATTTAGTAATTTTTGACGGTTTCTAGACAAATTTTGAAAGTTACTCATATATTCTAAAACTTGTTGACAGTTTCTATAACACACTAACAGTTTTAACTTAACCGATTTGATCTAATTTTTTTTTCTGCTGCCAATTTGTCCTAGAGTTTATTGATAGCTATTAGAATTTTACTGACAATGTCTAGAACTAACTTGCAATCTTTACTGATAAATTTTAAAACTTACTAAAATAATTCAGTACAACAGAGCTTAAAATCATTAAAATATTGTACTTTTATTTAATTTTGCAGTTTTTTTAAGTAATTAATTTTTATAGAATGTACTTGCACATTTTTACAGTTTCTGAAAAATAAAATTTTAATATGCCATGTCCGGTTTATTGACTGAGTAGATCACGTTACAATCTCTTTTTCTTTTTTCTTCAAGTGCTTATCCGATTATCAAATGTTGGCGATCAATATAGCTATTTTTACTTTGTTCACAGCAGCGCGGAAGAGTTCGGTAGTTGTACTCCCGAACCACTGTCTTAGATTCTTGAGCTAGGATATATGCCTTCTGCCAAGACCTCTTCTCTCGAACACTTTTCCTTGCAGAATCAGTTGTAATACTCTATATCTTTCTTCATTCCTCATAATGTGTCCGAAATACTGCAACTTGCGCGCCTTAATAGTATTAACTATCTCCAGTTCTTTTCCAAAACGTTCAAGGACGCTTGCGTTGGTGATATGGTCCTTTCACAAAATTCTTAGTATTCTCCGGTATATCCACATTTCGAAAGCTGATAGTTTTTTGCAGGTATCTTCGGACATGGTCCATGCTTCCATTCCATATAAGAAAACCGGGTACACGTAACATCTGACAAGTCTCATTTTTGTTTTTATATTTAAGTCCGTAGTCATGAACACATCTTTCATCTTTATGTAAGCTCTTCTGGCTTATTCAATGCGACATTTTATTTCTACAGAATGGTCCCACTGATCGTTAATTGTGGTACCTAAGTAAGTATACTTTGAGACCCGTTGTATTGTCTGACCTACTGCTTTGAGCTGGATGTTTTGAATTGGCACTTTGCTGATGACCATATACTTTGTTCTTTTGGGATTCAGGGTCAATCAGTAGTTTTTACTTGCGTGCACAACATTGTTCATAAGTTCTTGCAGTCCCTCTATGTTATCCGCACGCATCACAGTATCATCAGCGTATCTGATATTATTGATATATTCACCGTTTAACCGAATGCCAGTATTTACCTCATGGAGCGCCTCCTTAAATATTTCCTCAGAGTGTAGATTGAAGAGCATTAGCGATAGTATGCACTCCTGGCGTACACCACGTTGTATGTTAATGTACTCGGTATCCTGTTCGTTGACTTTTACGGACGCCAGTTTTGATAAGTTTTGGGTGTTGAACCTTATCAAACGCTTTCTGATAATCAATAAAGCATGCGAACACATTACAGTTTACGTCTCTACATCTTTGAAATAGGACCTGGACGCTAAACAAGGCTTCTCTGGTACCGAGTGCATTTTTAAAACCAAACTGCGTTGGGCTAATATTATCTTCACATCGTCAAAATATTCTGTAATGGATGGTCTTTAGGAATACCTTCAAAATATGACTCATTAAGCTGATCGTTCTATAATCGCTGCATGCTTTTGCATTCTGTGTCTTTGGAATTGTCACAAACGTGGAGTGGAGCCAATCCTCTGGTATGGTACCACTGTCATACAAGGGGTTCAGAAATAATGTCATGATGTCTATACCTTCCTCGCTTAGTACTTTTAACATCTCTGAGTGAGTATTATCTAGGCCTACTGCTTTCCCGTCTTTGGTTTGCTGGATGGCTTTTCTTACCTCCTCTTTAGTGATAGTGGAACCCGATTCTGCATTATTTGTGTTAGGTATTTTTGGTTTTTCATTGCTGAATAGTTCTGTAATGTACTCTTGCCAGGTTTTTAGTTTATCTTCTATCTCAATCCAAGGTTTTCGTCCTATTCTTGCTTCCTGTTTTAGATGTCTTTCCCTGCGATAGGTTATTGCTTCTTTTATTGTTTGCCATGTCGCTTGAACATCAGTATTATCAGGTCTTGTTATTATCTGCATTTTCTCGTCTAGACATCGTCGTACTCGCTCTTTTACCGACTCGATTTTTAACTTAGTCATGTCAAGCTTCTTTCTGCAGGTTGTTTTCAGGCTTTTTCTCAGGCGAACTTTGACAGTAGCAACAACAGGATTATGATCCGAATTAATATCTGCCCCAGGATAGGTTTTGACCATATTAAAACTGTTTCTGTATCTTTTGTTAACTAGGATATAATCAATTTGATTTCTTACTATCTTTTCTGAGTTGTAGGCTGGAGATTTCCAGGTATAGAGTCTTCGAGCTGAAAGTTTAAAAAAATGTGTTCAGTATTACAAAATCTTCATTAGTACTAAACTCGCATAATCTGTCCCCTCTGTAATTTCTTTCACCCAGTCCAAATGGTCCCACACATTCCGCACTTCTGTTAGACCCAATTTTGGCATTAAAGTCGCCCATTATTATAGTAATTTCATGCTTTTTTGTGCTCTTCAGTACTTCCAAGATCTTGCTGTAAAAAGTCTCAATTTTGTTGTCGTCTTTATCTGAAGTTGGTGCGTATACTTGTATGAGATTTTTATTGACTAGAGTTGCTGTTAGTTGTACAATCATCACTCTGTCAGATACGGGTATGAAGTTGTATACACATTTTGCGATATTCTTTGTGATAATCATTTCTACTCCATATTGATGTTGTTTGCTATCATCACCTGAGTGGAATATTGTGTGCTTCTATTACGCATTTACCGGCTCCCCTCCATCTCATTTCACTAATGCCCATTAAACCTATATTTATACGGTCCATTTCTTGGATTGCGTTGTTGATTTTTCCTGCTTGGAACATACTTCTTACACTTCCAAGTGCCCATCTTGATGGTTGAGCCATTTGTCTTTAGCCTCCTTTGTTCCTTTGCGGATTGCTTTACTGTGTTTTTCCGTTGCACTATCTTTGCTTCTTTCAATATCTTCCTCCCGGAGACCCGATTGGGAAAATTACTCAGAAATTGTTATTTATATTGAACATTTGAAGCCATATTAATTGTACTAGGGATGTCCAGTGGACCTTTAATACAGTGGTTTCCCGTTGCCTTCGTATGCCGTTGACCATCGTCGTGGTTCTTCCGCCTTTGTGGCTAATATCTTAGCCCTAGGACAAAGAGTGCCCTACTCTGCTTATACCGGCAGATACTCGGTCGCCAGAGCCTCGTTTATTATCTAGCAGAGTGTACCACGTGCAGGTGAGGTTGACATTTGAATTCCTGATGATCGACTCCTTACACTTCCGTTACAATCTGCATTGTCACAACTTCAAACAAGTTTTTGAACTAGAATGGTTAACCCTAATCTTAATCAAAATCACAACTACATTATCGACAAAAAAGTGGCTCCACCGTCAACTTTAATCATCCGGATGTCCAAAAAGAAGTAGATACAACAACGTCTACAATAAGGCCAGAAAATAGACCAAAACTGATCCGTTTCATACTATTTTGTATTAGGGCGTAAAGCAAAACTTGCTGGTTTAAAAGACTAATAAAACAAAACACTTTTATTTTTAACGTTTTAATTGTTTTAATTTATTTTTTGTTCTTAATACCGTCGTTGGTACTGCAATACCTCCTATGTGCATGGTATATGTATGCATGTACAAAAAAAAAATTAGAAAAACATTTAATGCTTTCTAAACAACCAAATTGTCTTTAAGCAAACCATGTTTGCAATAAAATCGAGTATAATTAAAAGTTGCCTATATTACCATTATTAGTTCCTTGTTCTCTATTAATCAAATAATCATTTTTTTTGTCTCTCCTAGAAAAAGTTTTCCTACGCACATATGAGGTATTGCAGAGCGACAAAATTCAAAAAGTTATTAAAAAGTGTTAAAACCTACATATTTTAAAGCTCACTAATAGTGTTTAGAATTTACTGGCAACTTTTAGAGCTTACTAACAGTTTTTAGAAACTATTGAACAAGTTTTAAAATTTATTAGGTGTCTTGCACACAGTTTAAACTTTATTTAAGTTCTAAACCGTTTTGAATTCTTTTAGAAATTTATTAAACATTCTAGAATTTACTGAAAGAATTCAATCCGGTAAATTTTTCAAAGAAATTACATAATTTCGCTGATAATACGTTTTCTATAACAACAAACCAATTAACGACCGGTGGGATTCACATGCAAAATCTACAACCAGTAAAAAAATGCGACTAGCTATCTGGGGGATAAAGTTTTCCAATCTAAGATTGGCAGATGATAAACTACTACTTGCATTAAGAAAAGATGAATTAATAGCCCTAACTGAAAGACTAGTATCAACCTAGACTATTAACTAGAAATTAATATTCAAAAAACTAAGGTTATCATTGGTGGCAAAATAAATGTCAAACTGGCAAATACAAAGTAGTCAAACAGATTATATATTCAGGGGCTGCAAACATTAATCAAGGTTGCTTCAAAGCCGTGTACAACTGGGAAGATTCACTATATCTCAGTTAACCACAATATCCATACCTTCACATTTTCCGTGTTTAATTATGGACAAAAACCTAGACAGTACGTGAGCCAGAGAGATGTGGAATGCTTAGAGTGCCATGGACACAAATGCATTAACATATCAATTTTTAATAAAATTAAACCTAAACAACCTGTCTCTTGTATAGCCTAGAAAACTAATCAGATTCTTTAAAAAAGTTGTTTAATGTTATTTCTAATCGTTAACACCTTTAATCTCCCAAAATCTGTATCAGCATCAATAGTGCAAATTGTTTGTTTGGTTTACGAAGCTCGAGAGCTAAATAGTGATCTTAAAAGTTTCAAAGTAAATGAAATTGACCTCTTATGTTAGCAATGTTAGAAACATTGTGAGGACAATAAAATAAAAGCCAGATGTTTTTGTTGATCTTAATATAGGTGTGGTTTTCTTTGACGTGTATGTAAAAAAGGATATATTTTTTTAATAGAATTTAGAAGCAAGCAGAAATTCATTTTCAGTTTTTGAAGTTACTTTAAGTTGATCAATGAAAAAATGTTTCATTTTTAATTCCAGACTGATAATATTTAAAACTTTTTCCATTATTTTTATTTTATTACTTCTACTAAAGATACTAAAAACAATTATCACTTGTCAACTTTATTCCCGACAAATCTGCCAATATATACTGTCAATTCTCAATTCAACAAAACAATTAAAAATAATTTCACAAATCTTTCATATGAACTGATAAATTATCAATTCAATTCAACTAAATAACTATCAAATGTTTTAGAAATTTGTCATATTGAACATCTGACTGTCTCACAAACCGTTTAACATATAAACTGTAAACTGTAAACTTTAATCTTAAACATAAACTGCAATTTGTCAATTCAATAAAACCACTGTCAACTATTTCACAAACTATATACTTATAATATGTCAATTGCTATTTTAACAAACAAATTTTAACTATTTCACAAATTATAGTTTTACAAATTTGTCAGATAAACTATCAGTTTTATTCAACAACAACTTAAAATTTGACAAAACAACGGTCGATTAGTTTGTAAACTGTCAAATATATCATCCATTCGTCATATAAACTTTCAATTTGGCAAAAGAACTCTTAACTGTTTCAATTATTTAAACTGTCTAACATGTGAACTACATATGAACTGTCATATGACATTCGACAAAATTTGTTATGTAAATTGTTGACTTGACAACGTATCTGTTTCACATATTTGTCATATAAACTATTAACTGCCAATTTGAGATCTGTTAACTGTCTCAGAAATTTGTCAAATGAGCTATTTGAAATAATCTAAAACTTTTATCTTGTAAAATTTGTCAAGTTAGAAATGCTATTTCACTTATAAACTATCTAGACTCTTGATATATTTGCATTATGATATGTCAACCTTCAATTTGATAAAAAACTGTCAACTTAACTATCCCACAAATCTGTCATAAAAGTCGTCTGTTAAATGAACTGTGATTTTTCAATTTGACCAAACAACTTCTTTTATCTTTTAGATAAAATGCTAAATTTGATCTTAATAAATCTGTTAAATGGTAACTGTTAATTTAACAATACAATTGTTGAATTTTTCACAAATCTGTAATTTATCAGATAAATTGACAACACAACTGTCAACTATTTCCCAAACCTGTCATGTGAACTATCAACATTATTCCCCATAAATCTATTATTTAACAGAATTGTCAAGTTGACAAAGCATCTGTCAACTGTTCCACAATTCAGTTATAAAGATTCTCAATTTTTTTTGCCAATAAATTTTTTATATAACATAATATGATTTACTGGATTTATTAACTATCAGTTTTCTTCTCAGAAAATACGTAAATAGACAATTCATATAGTCAATTTACTTTTCAACAAATCTGTAATATAAATTGTTAACTGTTAGATTAACAAATCAATTGTCAATTATCGCAAACAAACTTCCTCACATATCAACTTTATTTTAAGGCAAATAGAACTTTTTGACAAATCAACTGTAATTTTTTTTTAATAAATGTATGCCATAGAAAAGGCTAAATTATAAACTTAATAATTACAAAATGCTTTACATATAAATTGCAACTTACGTCTTAAGAAATCTGTTGTAAAACTGTCAATTTGAAAAAGTGTATAACTGTCTGACATTTAAAGTATAGCATATACTCTCAACTTTCTTTTTAACAAATCTGTTGTATAAACAGTCAACTGTTAGTTTTACAAATAAATTTTCAACTGACAACCTACTATTTTCTGACATAAACTGTCATACATATAAATTGTTTAAAGTTAAAGTTTGTTTACAAATATACTGTGTAAACTGTCAGTTTGACAAACCAATTGTCAACTTTCTAAAAAATGCATAGACTATATTATTATAATTCCACCCTTTTTTTTAATAGACAATGTAAACAGCTTGGTCTATTGAGTAAATGCAATCGTTTTGTTTTTAAGTAATTGTAACAAGTAAAAGTTGTTATAGCTGTGTTTGCTATATGCCTTTGTGATGAATCAGAAACAACGTCGTTGAAAATCATTATTGTTGCATCTGTTATGACATCATCTGGCGTTTGATTTTTGCAGAATTCTTTATAGCTATTTTGTAAGAAATAAGCTGATAGGTTTTTCTAATAAATTAGTTTAAAAGAAAACTTTAACGACCTAACGTAAACCAGGTTTAAAAACTGAATCATCATCTACTATGTGAAATGATCAAGAATACTTTTAAAAACATAACTTTGCTTCCCATGTGGTCCTCTGAGGTATTATGGTATTGATTTAATTGTTTTGAGATCTAAGTTGATTTCAATTTGTATTTGTCTATATGCTTGAGCTCTCTGAGAATTATATTGTCATGTTTTTCGAAAAGTTGCGTTTGCTTTTTTTAAATTATTTGTAAAAAATACTACTTACTGAATATATAAAAAAAATATTTTTGTTGATATTGTGCTTAGTAAATTCGTAATTATTTCCGCTATTAAATCTATTATTTGCGCTAACGTTATAATTAGATATGCGCTTGCTCCATTAACCAAGTTGATGCGTATAACTTACTCTGTCAATATCATTGATTTATGTTACTACATCTTATAACAAATTACCCGTAGAGAAATAATTCACTCAAATTAATTCCGATTTAATTTAATTACACCTCGTTAAATTGATCCAATGCTCTCATTAATGTTCAAGTTCAAATAGGCTGATATTTAACTAATTAACTCCAATGCAAACATCAAACTAATTAACTTTTTTGTTAAGTTACTTCCTACCGATATTGACAGCGCTCGTGTATTAAGTAATACATCGCATATTAATTAATAAATGTCTGGCCGACTCGTTACAAACCAGTAGGAGGCCCGCAATATAATTTTTTAAATAATAATAATTTATTACTTCGGGAAATGCTGTCCTGTTGGAGTATTATATTAATAGCATATGTGTAAATTTATTCGCAATTATTAGTGTTAATTATTAGAAGATGTCATTTATTATTTTAAATGTCTTTCATGGCTAACATCTTTTAGTATAGTAATTGTACTAAGATAAGATTGAAACAGTAATCAATTTTTTATGCATTTTTACAGTATAATTAGAAGCGATAAAGTAGTTCTTAATTTGCTTGGATTCCAAAACATAATCTGTGGCCCAGAAATCCAGTTATTTTGTATCATTTTTGCTTATAGATTTTTGTTAGAACTGAATCTTCCTATACCATGCAGGAAAAGAGTAATTAATTCTTTAATTATCAAGTTTCATTATAATACAAAATGTTCTAATTAATTCTAATTACATATCTGCATTCAATAAATTTGATTTTGGCTGCCATACACATATTTAATGAAGATGAATTTGCCCATGGCATAGATAACCCATTTCCTGATATATGTCATAATCTCGATCACGCGTATCATACACATCCACAATATTTCTATCCGATTGACTGAAAGGTTAACTTTTTTTTTCCATGCTGCGCTAATTTTTTTCTCTCCCGTCTGCTAGCTTGGAGGTTAATAATAAAGTGGAAGAAATATTTACAACGTGTAAGTTTTATTAGTATTACGCTCAGCTCTCGGAACAGATTCTGTTTGTGGTCCTTTCACCTTTGGTTGTGTAGCCTTCGCCTGGCATTTATAATAAATATAGCGCTCCCTTTGTCCATTAACTTGCATTGTCACATTCGCACCATAATTTTATCACAGGAAATGCCTATGCAAGGCACCATATTGGATTTATTAATCAATTTATATTATAGACCATTTAGATAAGATTAATGGAGTTACTAATGTTTTCATTTGTATTCATTTATTCTGATTAAGAAAATTTTATTAAATTTTAATAATAATAATCGTATTTTTTCTTAATAGCATTGAAACACCCTTACTAATAATGTCATTTTATCATGGTAAACACCATTTTATAATTATTGTTTTCACTCACTGGAAACTCATTGCTTTGATAATAAAGCATAAGTAAGGCAAATTAATCTTTACTTTATTACGCTATGTAAGAAATAGTTTAATGTTTCTTTTTTTACAATAATGCTATTATATTCTGCCCATATAAATCATCCTCAATTGATCAGCTCAAACAATGGATGATAAGTTTATATCAAAATATCTCAGGTTCTGCGCAGCCATATCAAAACCTAAAGCTGCTGACCAAACTATATAATGTCAAAAAGCGTTATCAAATAACAAGCATAATTAAGATCTAACTTAACAGAACTTTTAATATCTTAATATCATGCTTTCTCCACCATTGTAAGAGGTCCGAAGAGTACGCCAACACTGACGCAATTTCATTCCAGAGTTAGTCTCGCTTGAGACGTCCCAAGTGAAGCCAAGTTTTTTCAAGAATACTTTACTCCTCAATTCTTGGAACCGATCTAGAGAGAAAATCTGGCACATAGTGCTCTTTTTCTTCCCTGTGAATCATCTGGAAACCAAAAGGTTGTAAGCAAACCGCACACCTCGCCAATCTACCGTTAGGGTCCTTTTGCTTATGGAGCCACAATAGTAAATGATGGACGATCACCACTGTAAAATGCACGCCTTCCAAATAATGCTTCTCCACCGCCCAAATAATTGCAAAGCACTCTCTTTCTGTGGTCGAGAAGTTTCTTTCCTGTCTCGTTAACGATCTTGAGAGATAAAAGATAAACCTCTCTCCTGCTTCATATTCTTGGGCCAGAACCGCACCTACTCTATACTCCGATGCATCTGTCTGCACAATAAAAGGTTGTTCAAAGTCTAGGCTATACAAAATTGGTGCTGATATTAGGTATCGTTTTAAAGTGTTAAAGGAAGCCTGGGTCTCTTTGGTCCATTGGAATCTTCTATTTTTCTTCGTAAGGTCATGCAGCAAAGCTGCTTTTGTAGAATAATCTAGAATGAAACGCTTATACCTTGCTGCCATGCCAAGAAAACGACGCACCTTGCCCAAATTCTTGGGAGTCGTGACCAAGACTATTGCTTCCACTTTAGTAGGATCCACCCGTAAACCATTCTTGTCCACCACATAGCCCAAATAAACTAAACTGGACCTACAAAATTGACATTTGTCCGCTAACTGCCAAGCCAGAATCTTTTATCTTCTTAAATACTTCCATATTGTGATCAAAAATCACTATATGAAAGTATCCGGAGAAATAAGAATGACTCTATCAATAAGTCGCTGCCAAGTAACAGGGGCATTAGTAAGCCCGAACGGCACATGCCCTTGGTATTAACCTCTTCCGGGGACGGTAAATGCTGTGTACTCCTGTGACTCCTTCTGCACGCCAATCTGCCAGTATGCAGATTTAATGTCTAGCGACGTCAGGTATTTTGCATTCCTTATTCTATCGAGAATGGCTGCAATGAAGGGAATCGGATAAGCTTTTTGTAACGGCGTTCAAAGCCCTATAATCTACGCAAAAGCGTACCAAACCGTCTTTCTTCAAAACCATTACCACCGGGCTGCTCCAAAGACTACTAGAAGGTTCAATTACGTCCAATTTTAACATTTCCTCTACCTCTCGATCGATGGTTTTCATCATGTGGGGAGAGCCAGGATAATAACGCTGCCATTCATCTGACCTCTGAATCCATTCAATAACTCGCTAAGTCAACTGTTCTGACTGCTATCCAGATCACCTTCCGACTGTAAGAAACATGTGCTAATTGTTGGAACCATAGCCAAAAACTGTCAACTGTCATGTTGAAGATTTGGGACTATGAACATTTCTTGCCAAAAATCAACACCTAATATTAACGGATTAGTGATGTCTAGTATTATCCACACTTCAACAAATCTAATTTTTCCCTCCAATGTAACACATTGCAAGTTCCTACAGCCTTACACGACTCATCGTTGGCTACTTGTACATTACCACTTCTACCAGCCAACATCCGTATTCCTACGCTTTTAAATATATTCCATTCAACACTACTTGCTATAGAATAGGTTGCTCCAGAATCCAGCAATCCTAGGATTTCTACCCCTAATACTGATACTTTAAGAAAGGGTCTTTGATCGGTTTTATTATGGGATAGTACATATTTCAAGACAGCTTGAGTTTTGTGGTTAGATATCATCTTATTATTGGGAGCAGTCAATCGACTACTTACTGCTCCCTGTTGCCGTTTCCCAAAACAGCACATTTTGGTTATTTAGTTATTTTTCTTAAACCCACAATTTCCACAATTGTAGCACCGAAGTTTAGAAGGCATTGTGCAATTTCTCGCAAAATTGCCAGGTTTATTACACCTGTATCACAACCTATTATACTGCTACCTAACTACCTTGCTGACTTCTCTAATTGGATTCGTCTCAATTTAGGCTAGGTCTGGCTAAAGACTCCGACGAGATGATGTTGGAGGTACATACTCATTGCTGACTTTCTTGAAACTGACGACTTAAAAGGAAAACTAATCAAGCTAACTTCCTAAAGTTGTACACTGGTTTTTAATATATTGATAACGTAATAAGTTTTTACTTGGCAAAGTAGTAAATTAATCGGAGATAACATATATTGACAATATTAGTCAGCGACACAATAACCTTTTAGGGATAAGATTTTAGTGCCGTTAGAATACCCTGAGCTTGTTTTGGTGCAAAACAGTCTTTGATGCAAGAGATTCATTAAATGGCGTGCCTGCTACGTTATCTAATAAAAGTGCCGCACAAATTATCTTTTGCACACTATCCACATCATTAAAATGTATGTTCAAAGCTTTTACCAAGAATTAAATCATCATAAATAGCGGGATGGGATATTTTTTTTTTGTAAAGCGCATTCCCTACCTTTTACATACATACGTAAAGATTTATATGTTTTCATTTTACTGGTTCACAGGCTAATGTGTTATTATAATTTTTTTCTACAATTTTAAATTAAATTTGTGCATATTAGACCTTTTATCTCAGAATAATAAGTAAATTAACATCACTATCTTATTGTTGGCGCAGAATACCCTTCTAACAATTTCAAACAGAATTAAATAGCAAAGTAAAATCTTAATTGGATTATCAAACCTGATATCCTCTAAACGATTATTGATGTTGTGGTTCTTACCTGCAACAAATAGAAAACATACGTTATAAAATAGAACTAAAGACCAACAACAATATAGGTTCTAAAAATAATAAATAAAACCTAAAAATATTTTGGTAAAAAATCTCGTTTAAACACAAAAATTAACTAAAAACGCGTTTAAAATTTTGAAAAAGAATTAAGGCCTGGTTACACAATGCAGTAACTCGCACTGCAGTAACTGACTAGGCCAACTGGGATGCTACTTGGCACTATGTAACCTGGCATTTAGAGATAAATATATATAAAAAAAATTTTGAACGGTTATCAAATATTGTACGAGTTATAAAGCAATCAAGCTCCCATATCAAAATATAAATAATAATAAGACAAATGACTGAGACTCCACTTACTACAATTTATTTTAATTTCAAACAGGGCACACTGACGAAGTTTGTAGAACCAAAACATCTGTTGATGATATATGAAAATCGTAGCTGATATTGCTTTATAGTATATCCGCTAAATTGGTATTTTTTATGAGGTTTCTTTTCTAAAGACCACCACCTACCAACTAACACACTTAGTTATTATTAGTGTATCTAAATGATCGATACCATAATAGTCATGTAACTTACATCTTAAAAGTTTATTGGGCTTGAATGAAACTTTAAGACTAGGCTGGCTGTAAAGGAATATAGAGTAATAGACTACGTTTTTATCATATTTATTGAACACTTTTGGCTTAAAGAAACATTGTCCTTGTCTGGTTTGCTAATATAGCTAAATTGAGATTGAGGTGGAATAAGAGTGTTTCTAAATACTAGGTGATTTACAGATAGAGGACGCAAATGTAATTTAAAGACAAATTATAAATGTGTACAGACTGAGTTTGTTTGTTGTTAGTCGTTTTCCAAATGGTTGCATCTTAATTTCCTCTTTTGGCGGCTTGTTTTAACAAGCTTAACTTACTTTAGTAAACATTTTGTTTGTTGTTTTTGTGAAATGGCAATTTCATAAAGGAATAAGACCCGAAGGATGAAACAGACAATTTAAAGTAAACAAGCTAACTCAAAACCAAAAGCAAAATTCCCACAATTGTCTAAAAAACCCGGAAACGTTAGAAAAAATAAGACTTAAAAGATAAAGTTTAAGACTAAGGGTAGTATTTATAGACAAATCTCAGGCTCAAAGCGGTCTTTTTTTATTACCACCTTCAGGCTAATACAAAAAAGTTATGCATTTAATTGCTATATTTTCAAAGCCCTTGCTAAAATATAAATTTTTGTTTTACACCCACATCTATCTTCCCTTTAAGAATGAAGAAAATTAATATACTGCTTATTTTTGTAAGACTCAGGGGGTCTGAGACGGAGATTTGTCTACAAACCACCCTTAAAACCAACCCCAATCAAGCCAATTTAACCTTTTCTGGTCCTTTTTTAACTAAGATGTTTGAAAATATGATTTTACAATTGATTATTAAATTGTAAAGCTGTTGTAAGGTGTTACTCAGCACTTTCTAAACATAACTAAAGTTACTAAAAATATTATGAAAAAGCAATTCTAAGATCAATTTCAGATCTAAGTACATGTCGCGGAAATCAAAACTATTAAATTAAAATAAAACTGAGACTGCATATTCAAATAAAATTTACTTTTTTTTTTTAAATTCAATTTGCAAATAAGTGCAAGTGGTGAAAAAAAAATCAATTTTGTATTTTTTTGTAAAATTTTCAGACAAATTGTTGCTGCAGAATGTTCAAAATTTTATTGAACCGCAAAGTATTAAAGCCAAAGGACAAACTTCAAGAAATGTCTAAAAACCCCAGAGAGGTTAGACCTAGAACTTTATAGAAAAATAAAACCTGGAGGTTAAAGATGATCATCCCAAATCAACCTTGATCAAGCCAATTCAAAGTCGGAAGCAAAATTTTAATAAATATCTGAAGAGTCGATAAACCTGGATAGCTCCTAACTACGAAGAGGAAAGAAATAAAATGTTTATGTAATTTCAGAGAGCCAATCGAGAAGTATTAAAGCAAACAAATCAAAGAAAAAATACGTTCTTCTCATAGCCGAGCAATTTTCATTGTTCCAAAGACCAATGAAAGACCGACTAAACAAAAGAAAAAAGTCCATATGTATCACAGCCACACAAAAAAAATGCAAACCGACTTAACTAACCCAGCAATTGATTACAAATCGCTAGCAAGCTAAGTCGTCGGCCAAGTTAAACACGACGTGTTCCAAAGAAAAAAGTGCTAGCCAACCAAACCGGACCACGGACTGATTACGGATCACTGGCAAGTGACTCATGCCGGATATTAAGATGGGCAACCCTGCATTTTCACCCAATAAATTTCTTTGACAATTTCCGTAAATTTGTCCAGCGGCTACTCAACAAACGGCTTACGGCATAGACGTACCAAAACTTTCGGTAGGTCACTAACAGAAATTGAACGAGTTGATGCATTTAAATACTTAGGACACAAAATTAGAATTGGGAGACAACCAGACTTAGAAATAACACGTAAAGTAGGTCTAGAATGAGCAGCCTTTGGAAAACTTAAACATATTCTTAAAGAAATATTACCAATTTGTCTAAAAAGGCAAGTTTTTGACCAATGTGGTTTGCCAGTATTAAAGTATGGCGCAGAAACATAAGCTAACCAGTGCTTTGTCCTTAAAATTTAAAATGACACAGAGGAATATGGAACGGGCAATGTTAGGAGTCACTCTACGCGACAAGATTCCAAACCTCCTCATCCACCAACAAACTGGTGTTTGGGACATAATCGACAGAGTTGATAGACTAAAATGGAGATGGGCAAGACACCTTGCTAGATTCAAAGACGGTCGCTGGACAAACAGACTCCTAGAATGGCGGCCACAAGCGAATAAACAAAGTAGAGGTAGACCACCAACCCAAACTGGAGGAACGTAGCCTAGACCCAAAACAAATGGAAAAATTCAGAAAAGGCCTATGTCCTGCACTAGACACAAATGACTGGGTGATAGAAAAACTTCTACCACGTTTTAACTGGGGGACGCTACATACAATGCTTTCTGGTGTCTAAGGATTTATGTAACCAAGTCATCTTGAGAACACTATTTTTATTTTAATATGCCGGCATTTTTGCAGCTAGGGAAAAACATCTGGACACTACTTTCTGGAGACAAACTCAAAAATCAGCCTCAATCAAAAATACTTTAAAGCATAATTTCTCGGCTACCCATCAGCTTTGCTTCAAAGCACTGGCATATAAATTTGGCAAATTATTTAAACCAAAAGACTGGTTCGCTGATCTTACTCGCACTCTGGAGCACACAATAAAGCCAATTCACTGTAATCCGATCGCAAACCGTTCATACCGGTTAAATGCCAAAAAGTAAGCAATTGACGCCAAAATTTGAGACTTGTCAAAGCAAGGAATTATTGAAGCCTCAACTAATCCTTACTCATCGTCTGTAGTAAGTAGAAAAAAAGGCAAACCACAGTTTTATTAACGCAATAACTTCGTCAAAACCAACACTAATGCAAGTTATTCAAAAAACATTGCAAGAACTAGGATAGCAAATACTGGCTGATCAGCATAGAGAAAGGATCCAAAAGGTTTACCGCTTTCATCACACTTGACAGAGGCCACTACCACTTTAGGGTAATGACATTAGAGCTTAAAAACTTAACACTCCATTCCAAAACAATTGGCAGGTTAACATGCTGTGGAGTTCCCCACGCACCTACTCACCCAAGTGTTCGTTATCAAAAAATTGAAGGTCTTCTCTGCGGAACTCAAAAGTTATTTTGTCACAAGAAAAAGTCGTTATCTATCCTCTTGATAACTAACACTTGAGTGGGTGGGTGGGTTACTCCATTCTAAACTACTAGCCGGATACCATGCTCTGGAGTGTCCCACTTACCCGCTCAAGTGTATGTTGTCAAGGAATTGAAAGTTTATCTTCTATGTGGACCTCTTGATAACTAACACTAGAGTAGGTGGGTATGACACTATTCCAAAGTATTGGGTCGTTACCATGCTTTGGAGTTTCAATGTTTGTCTTTTCTGCGGACCTCAAGTTATTTTGTCATAAGAGAAGATAGTGATCTAACCTCTTGATAGCTAACACTTGGGTGGGTAGGTGGAACACACTATTCCAAAACTATTGGCCGGTTAACATGCAATAAAGTGTCCCACTCACCCGCCCAAGTGTTTGTCATTAAGGATTTGTCTTCTATGTGGACGTCAGAAGTCATTTTGTCACAAAAAAAGGTCGTGATCTAATCTTTATTCTTAAGTATTGGCGCGTTACCAAGCTCTGAAATGACCCACCTACCCACCCGCCTAATGTTTGCTATCAATAAATTGAATGTTTGTCTTCTATGCGAACGTCAAAGGTCATTTTATTACAAGAGAAAGTCGTGGTTACTATGCTCTGAAGTGACAGTTGTACAGTTCTTTGCTATATGTCATTCTTCTCCGCATTTTAAGCATTTTCCTTTTTTGTCATCTTTTAGCATAGTGTCCAAATCTTTTTGCAAAAGTGTGTTAGAATCAGCTATGAGGATTGAAAAATTATTGGCCCATTACCATGCTCTGGAGTATCCCGCCCAAAGAATTGAATGTTTGTTTACTACCCAAACTTGAAAAATCATTACATCATAAGAGAAAGTTCTGATTGAATTATCTTTTGATAACTAACAATTGGGTGGGTGGGTGGGACACTCTTTTCGAAAGTATTGGTCCGGTACCATGCTCTGGAGTGTCCCATCTACCCGCTCAAGTGTTCGCCATTAAAGATTTGAATAATTGTTTTCTATGCAATCGTTAATTTTACTGCTGAGTGAGTGGGTGGGCCACTCTATTCCAAACTATTCTATCATGCTCAAGAGTCAAAGTTTTTTGCACAATTTTTATGGTTAGGTTTTAAGTGTAATTTTTATAGTAAACATGAGTTTTCTGGAATTTTGCAGTCACTAATTTTAAAGATTTTATAAGTTTTATATGTTTTAAAATTTTGGCCTTTTTGACTTTTTATATAAGAAATGTTGTGGATTTTAAGTTTATGGTAATTTTTAATATTTTTATATTTGCTGGCTTGATTTTGTTATTTTTAACATTCTATGAATATAACTTGGTACTTTTTAACAGTTTATGACCAAATTTTGATTTTTTTTGCCATATTTTTGATATCTCATAGCCTGATTTTGGTAATTTTAAAATTTTATAAAACACTTTTTTAACAGTTTATGGCCCAAATTTCTTATTTTTAACATTTTATAAAAAATTATCCAATTTAGAAATAATGATTTTTATGTTAAAACAATTAATATAAATTAGTTAGTATAAAATGTAATGTAAAGGAATTTAATTTAAAATATTTGTAGAAAATCAAAACTTTGAAAAAAACCTGCATTTTGGCAATTTTGGCTTAATGAGCATAGCTTTTATTATGTTTGTTAAATATTTCACATATTAATACTACGAAATGAGTTGTACATAGTATAAAATATAATTTTATAAAAAAAAATTAATTTAAAATATTTTTAGAAAATTAAAATTACTAAAAAAACTGCATTTTGACAATTTTGGCATAATAAGCTTAGCTTTTACTATGTTTGTTAAAATTTTCACATACTAACACCAAAAAATGTGTTTGTACAGAGTATAAAATGTAATGTTATAAAAAGAATTTAATTTAAAACGTTTTTTAAAAATTAAAATTTTGAAAAATCTACAATTTAACAATTTTGACATAATAAGCATAGCTTTTACTATGTTAGTTAAAAATTTTACATATTAAAACCAAGAAATGTGTTGTACAGAGTATAAAATGTAATCATAAAAAGAATTTAATTTAAAACATTTTTAGAAAATTAAAATTATGAAAAAACTGCAATTTGACAATTTTGGCTTAATAAGCACATGTTTATTTTCTCGGATATGTTACCAACATACGTCATTGAAATGTATTTTGTGGGATCCATGACTTTTATGTTAGGACATATTAACTGTATAGTGAGGCTATACTCTTTCTTAGTATTAGTATTTTTAATTGTGTTTTTTGGAAATCTAATGTTATGACCTTATTAATATAACTTTATTAAGTTTCTAAAGTTGACACTAGTTACAGTATTTAAAATATATTTGTGATATAGTACTTAGAAAATGTGTTTTATTTATTTATTTAATTTATGTTTCTATTCAAGTCACAGTTATAGAAATAACTGATATTTTTTAAATCAAGATTTTTAAAAATTTGGCCTCCAACAAACATTTGTAACAAATTCAAAAGCACTCATTGCCAAAAACAAGAAGACAACTTGGAGATCTGCAATTGGGTACATCAGAGTATTCAACAATTTGCAAGCTTGGCATACTGAATAATTTGACTGCCATCACGAGAGCATTCAAATGAACTACAACAGCTACAAAAGCCATGGATAAAGTCCGGCAAGCCGTATCTTAGTCTCTGCAACTCTATAGGCATGTACACTGCGCAAACAGACACTTCTTAACCAAAAATTACCGCAGTGATATACCAGGAAACACCAAAATGATCAGTTTTGACTCTGCCAAATCAAAAGACAAAAAGACGTTACTCCGTTAACGAGCAAGAATACCTCGCGCTGATATGAGCATTGAAGCAATACCAACCACTTTTCAAAGGGCGCCATTATGCTGCCAAAACGGTTTCACAGACACTGACGTGGCTGAGCAATTTCAAAATAATATAATACTGACAAAATACTAACAAGATGGAAACAATATATGGAAAAGCTTTTTGGAGACAGATGTGGACAACAATATGACCACAACATTGGGTGACAAAGAGCCAATTATTACTCAACAAGAAGTAGAAGCAGGAATCAACCGATTGAAAAACAACAAGGCTCCAGGACCAGATCAGATACACAGGGAAATGCTCAAACTAGGGCGTTATTTGCCATACAAGTCCTTATCCAAAAAGCATGCAACATCTACGCAGATGTATTTGCTTGCTTTATTAATTTCGACAAAGCATTCGATAAAGTTCAACATAGCAAACTCATTGCAATTCTACGTGAAAGCGAAATCGACAACAGAGGCATAGACATAATATCAATCTGTACTTACAGCAAAAGGTCATAGTCCGGGTAGAAGACCAAATATCCAAGGAGTTTAGAGTGAAGAGACGGGTCCGCCAGCAAAGCAATAAACAACCTCAGATATGCGGACGACACTGTTCTGATCGCTGATAGTGCCGAGACTGATAGACTGCATAACAAACGTTAGCGAACGTTACAAAATGAAGTTGAACTGCAAGAAAACGCAAATCCTAATCATCAGCAAAAACCCCATAGATAACCTTCGCTTCACTGCCAATAACACAACGTTACCAATGGCTGAAACAATTACATACTTAGGATGTACTCTTAATAAAGAATGGGATCACTCTCAGGAAATAAGATGCCAAATTGAGAAGGCAAGAGGCGCATTCAACAAGATGAGGGATATACTATGTAACATGTCGCTTAGCATACATACCCAAATTAGGGTTCTTAGATGCTATGAACTATCAGTCCTACTGTACGAGACGGAAGCATGGACCCTCACCGAAGCCTACTGCAAACGCATCAACGCCTTCGAGATGTGGTGTTATCGTCGCATGCTCAGGATTTTATAGGTTTATCACGTGACAAACGAAACGGTACTACGGCGCATTGCAAAAGAACTTGATTTCCTAACAAATGTCAAACATAGGAAAATAGAGGTTCTTTGGACATATCATGAGGAATAAAAAATACCATCTACTGCAACTAATCCTGCAAAGAAAAATAGAAAGAAGAAGATCAGCAGGTCGCCGCAGAATATCATGGCTAAAGAATATAAGAGCATGAACCGGAATTACATTAACGGCTTTATTTAGAACAGCAGTAAATAGATTAAAGTAGACCAATGTGATTGCCAACATCCATAGAGGATATGCACTTAAAGAAGAATAAGAAAATCGGCCCTATTTTTACAATTATTCGACTTTACAGTTAAGCATTGACCGGAAAAACTAAACCAACTGCCAAATTTAATAAGCAAAGATCTAAAAAAACAATCAACAAACCATACGTTAGACCTAGAAGCCCTGCCACCACAAATGCGCGTTCTCAGTAAACCCAAGCACTCCCCCTTTAAAGATCACGCCACCCATATGGAAGTAATTGGCGGAAAACTATACCGCAAAGCCATAGATGGGCAAGTCGGATGCTTATACGTATCAAAAGAGTTCCGTCCAAAAGTATTGCATGACTTGCACGACCCAAGCCACAACAAAACCAAACGTGCAAACGTGTAATCTAAAGCCGCTACTACTGGCTTACCATACCGCAAGTTGCATCATATACACACCAAAAAAGCGCGGGCAGCGACAGCCACATGCACCCCTCTAGGCTCAAACCATCAAAATTCCATCCATCGTTTCCGCTGATTTAATCGGACCGCTTTTAAAAACAAACACAATGAAATATCTTGGTCTTGGTCAACCTGTATACAAAATAGATAGAAGCAAAAAAAGAGTTTAAGAGTGAGCATGCAAAGACAGCCCCCAAACATTTGCGTCCGCAAAATACGCCTTATACTAACGTATTTTCATTCTAGCGTCACTTTGAGCCAAAACTGTTCGCACAGCAAAATAGAACTAAGATGCATCAAGAGGAAGAAGTTTTAGGACAATATTGCATTAGCAATAGCCGCTAGATGCCCGCACTGCTGCTGACTGCTGAACCATACTCCCGACAAAAAAAGCCAGCTCAAGAAATAGCATGAGTTGCTCCTTCTGCACTTCTGCACCAGTAACACTTAAACCACTTATTTGGCGGGAACAAGCCATAAAATAAATTTAATAATTTAAATAGCAAATGAAGACAAGCTGTTATTGGAACTTTATTTGATTGAGTTTTTACGTAAATACTACTAACTTGTTCCAAAAAATTACGCAGTAGTAGTAGTAATCGACATTAAAGTCGGTTAATGTAATAAGGAACACGTAAAATCTGCGTTGTTACTGCATTCAGGTAATCAATGCAGCAGAAGCTCTAATAAATTAATAATAGCTTTTAGTATGCGGTTTTGCACAAAAATTGTTATAAGACGGAATGGACGGAAGTGGCATAAATTTTGTTTTTGCTCTACATTTTAAAATTCGATTTGTACTTATCCTTTACGTAATTACTTAATAAAGCTTTAGATATTCCAATTTAAATCAATCTTCTTAATTTCTTTTTGTGACCACGATATTTTAATATTCAATATTGTTTTTATTGATACATTCTTTTGGTATTTTCAAATATCTTAGTTTTACTAAATAAAGCTTAATTAGTTATAACAGTAATTTAATGTCTAGTACTTTTTTTTTGTTGTTGAATGGTAGCTTCGTTGTATACTAAGTAATGCCAAGTAATTTCTTCTATATTTGGTGTTAACATTGCTGTGCACTTGTCGGTGGATATGTTCAATAAATTACATATACCACATGGAACCGGTATCTGGTCAGGATCGTTGCTTTCGGATCAAATTGATTGCTTTTATAAAAAGTTCCTTGTTCTTAACAAATAACATTCTATTTTAATGATAAGATCGATTATTGTTAAAATATTTGTAATTAATTTTCAGACTACAACTCATGAAATACTATTACCGCTAATGCTTTATAGAGAAAGTATATTTAAAACCACAATAATATTACATTGATGCAACTTCGTTATACTTTATATTAATAATTTATTTAAAAATATTAAAAAATAATGTCGTCACATCAAAATTGACCTTTCAGTGCCACTTATATACAGGAAAAATAAAGAATGAAAGTAATAGAAAGCTTGGCATTTGCATACGAGATCGGAATATATCACCGATGATCAAACTGACATATTATTTGCAGAATATAAATATTATACAATAAATAATAATTTTAATGACTTTTATGCCACCCTCGAGTTTTATAATTTATTATTGTAATACAGATTTGTAATATTCGAGCATTAATAGTTATGAAATATCATGGGTTTTTCCGGTTATAAAATTGTCTGCTCGTATCTAGGGTAAAGGGGATTTGCAATGACCTCTAAAGAAGAATTTATTTATTATAAAAAAATATTAAAATATTTTCACTTTACTTTCTGTGCAATTGATAATTAATTAGTGCTTCTAATAATTATAATATTGTTAATTTATATGAATATTTCAATCGTACAAACTTTCATTAGAATTAATACATTTCAAAAGGTTCTTTAAACTTAAAAAAAATTAGTGGATTGCAAGTATTTGACCTGAACTGTTTTTAAAGAATTTTGTCTTCCACTTAAAAATTAAAAGAATCTTAAAAAGTTACACAGGAATTAATGTCGTGTCACAATCTTTAGTTGAATCATTAAAGTTACGAAATATATTTACTAAAATAAATTTGAAATACGCAAGGAACTATAAGTTGATGAAGACATTTTAATTATTTCATTAATAGTTTGTATGTTTACAACATTTTTAAATACATGACAAAATTAAGTTATTCTATTCCAGGAACCCGTTGCACAATCAATATGTTAGTAATGCTATTAGACTTGTAATTTGTAAAATTATGTTGCTTAAAAGCGCAAAAACATTAACAATTGCAACTAATATGACGTTATCGATAACCTCTACGATTATCTACACCTTTGATCTACAAGTATAGTAATTAAATCACTTGTAATTTAATTATGCAACAAACTCTAGGCTGAAAACTAGTGTACATATACAACCGATATTTTGTCACAAAAAAACATAACAAGTAAGTAATTTTCTATTATCTCATATCAAACATAATAGGTGTGTCCTGTAATTGTCTCTAACCGTATAATAAATAAATTATTGTTTGATAATTAATTAAATTGCTTTATTTCTAAGGAGATAAAAGTCGATTAGCCATGACGTTTTCGCAATTCCAATTAACTCATGTGGAAAAAGGCAATCGTCGAATTCTTTGGCATTGTTAACCTTTCGCAAATTGAGTAAACCTAGGTTTTATGGTCAGATTTGATTCATGTGAAAGCCATATCAGTCTAGTTTGCATTATTTCAATGCAGTCGTTTATTTTATTTTTTTTCTATTTTAACGATAGGTAATGAACCAATATTCAAACGGTTCTCACGCATAATGCATAAATCAACATTTATTGCCAATTAACGACAATAAACGGGAACATAAAAATTCTACAAACGAATCCGTTGAAGGTATTTTAAAGCACAATCTTAATAAAAACATTATTTTATAACATATATTTAGCATTTTTTTTACATTCTTATTAATAATGATTGATGGTACTATATTTATCATAAATTTACAAAAAATCATGTGTTTTTAGTAATAAATCAAATTCAAGATTAATTAAATATTCTGTGAAAGCTTGGCATTAATTTGTTAGTTTATGTTTTTTAGTTTCAAGTTACATTGTTGTTGAAAAACTTTGAATGTAGTAGCTATCACAATGTACAGTAAACACACAAATTAGTAGCTACAGGGATCTAGGCATTGTGGTAGACATACTTGTCAATTAGAAATAGCATTGATGCGCACGGTCCACATGGAAGACCTCCATTTGTGTAACCCGGATAAGGCACAAGCGGTGAACATTAACACCATATAACTTTTCATTTTATCATGAAATAAAGCGCCGATCTTATAATTTTCTAGAATTAAGTGCTGACAATATTTTCAGTTTTACGTTTATTATAATATATTGCCAGTAAATTCTAGAATCTGTCAGTAAATTCTACCACTTCTCAATAACATCTTAAGTTTGTAACTACATTTTAAAACTTAATAGTATATTATAGAATTTGTAAATAAGAATCTACATACGAGAGGAACTGCTAAAGTTTGCAGAATCAAGTACTGCCTGTATTGTCAGCGTTCTGCAATTGTAATATTCGTAAAACTTGACGTTTTTCACCTATAATTCAGATGACAGTTCGATTTCAAACTGCTCGGTTTCATTTCAACAAAATTTAACAAGAGTAATAATTGTTTGAAAAATTGAAATTTCGAATCGTGACTTCCGAATGATGATTTTTTATGATTTTCCATACGGTTTAACACCGTAGCAATGTGTGGAAAAACTTAGTTTGTTATTTGGGGATGAAGCACCAACCAAAACTATGGTTTACAAATGGTTCGCAAAATTCAAGCGTGAAACACCAACGTTTGATGGCGATCTTTGCAAAGGTTGTCCATGCACCTTTGTTGTCGCAAAAAATATTGATGCTGTGCGTGAAATGATTTTGTCAGACCGGCATGTGACCTATAGTGAGATAGAAGCATCCTTAGGCATTGCAGCGAAACAAATACATACGATTTTGCACGATCATTTTCATGTTAGGAAGCTTTGCAGTCGTTGGATCCTACACAATTAAAAACAAAAACAAACGTGTCAAGTGGTGCAAGAAAATGCTAAAGAAATTCGAAGAGAGTCGTTCAAATTTGGTATATAACATTGTAACAGGTGACGAATTTTGGATATATTCATATGAGCCTGAAACTAAACAGCAATTGACTGTATGGGTGTTTCAAAATGAACCTAAACCCACAAAAGTGGTGCGTTCACGAAGCGTTCAAAAAAAAAATGATTGCTTATTTCTTCGGAAAAACGGGTCATGTTGTAACTGTTAATGCAACAGTTGCATCATGACTCGTTTTCGATCGAAGGACAGTTAATGCTGACTGGTATACTTCAATTTGTTTGCCGAAAGTTATCGCTGAAATCAAAAGACACAACATAAACCGGCGAACAATTGTTCATCATGACAATGCAAGCGCTCACACAGCACGACGAACTGCAGAGTTTTTGACCAGTAACAACATCCAATTAATGACTCATTGCCCACATTTGCCTGATTTATCGCCCAATGACTTCTTCCTATTTTGACATATCAAAAATAAAATGTGTGGCGATCGTTTTTCATCGCCTGAAGAAGCCGTTGAAGCATTTAAATCACTTGTTTTGGAGGTACCTCGCTCAGAGTGGCAAAATTGTATTAAATATTGGTTTCATCGGATGCAAAAGTGTATAGATTTTAAAGAAGAGTATTTTGAGAAGCAATAAAGAGATTTACATAACGTAATTTGTGTTTTGCTTTACATTTTCCGCAAACTTTGGCAGTGTCCCTAGTATATCTCAATAAATTCTAGAATCTACAAATAATATTTAAATTAAAAAAAACTCTAGAATTCGGAAATAGGTTCTAAAAAGTGTCAGTAAGTCCTTGCTAGTAATATTTAATTTCTTTTAATAAGCTCTAAAATTTGTTAGTAGATTCTACAACCGGTCATAAAATGCAAACCCTTTTAAAAACTTTTGATAAACTAGTCAATAAATTTTATAAGCTATCAGCAAACCCTAAAATCTAGAAGTAGTTTTTTTTTTTAATTGTATCTGCGTTCTACGACTTAACGGTGAGTTTAAGAGTCTATTAGTAAATCTTGTCAGTAAGTTTCTTGTTAAGCAATTAAATCAAAGATCATTTTTTTGGTGTAACTTGTGTTTCACGATTCGTGTAGAAATAAAATACTTAGCATTAACCAAATTTAAAACTTTTTAAAATCTTTTATACTTCAAAGATCTCTTCTGCTAATCTTCAAAGAGCCTTAAGAGCTTTTAAAGCGGTTTTGGTTTTTTATAGCTATAAAAAAATTAAAATCTCTTCTCTTCTAAGACTTTAAACTGTTACAATATAGCCGGTTAAAATTTTATTGGCTATACCTGAGTATTCTTTTGTAACTTCTAACTTGTAAGAATTTTATTTTTTAACTGGCATGTAGATTACAATACAAAAACATATTTGTATTTCCTACGCAAGCTCCAAAGAATGTTTCTTCTATTCTTTTTTTGGTTTTAAAAGCTAACTATTTAGGTCTTGGGTTTGTGTTGTAACAGGTTTATTCAATTAACATATTTAAAAACATTAAGTCTGGAATATAACGTTGTTAAATTGTCCAAAGATGGATAGGTGAAACCTATAAATCTAGGTGAATTTGATAGATGGCAATATAAATTGTTTGCAATTTATTTGCAAAAAGGCGTCAAATTGCACAATATTGGCTGGCCACCAAGATTGTGATCATGTTGCCTCAGCGAGAGATAACCATGCCCTCAATTCGCGCGTACATAATGTCTATTGTGGCATGCGCTGTGTGACACGTAGCGCAGTCCTGTCAGAACCACATGTTTTCGGTATTCATACCGTTGACGGTTATGGTGATTCCAGTGACTTTCTCGGAATGCATTGGTCATGGTGTATCTTGCGTGAATTGGAATAGCTCCAAATCCGACAATTGTGCTTGTTCACATACCCATTCATGCAAAAATGAACCTCGTTGCAAAATTTGTGTTGTTCATCCCAAGTTCTTTAGTCAGTTGGATTTTATATAAGTCCTGAACGCAAAATTAAATTATTTGACTTTTTTATAACTTTATTATTTTGACTTATTAAAATACTCCGACATATCTCAGTTTGGAGTTTATAAATATATTGGTAAAAAAATTAATTGATTATCAAATTCGGAATGGTCTTAAGACAGATTTTTGTTCTCTACTAATTTTTCTATCAGCTGTCTGTCAAAGCTAAACAAGGTAAATAAATTAAATCAATTAACTACTGAATTAGAGATACAGAAAAGCAAAAATTGAATAAGATGCAATAAATAAAACAAACAAAAAATCTGAGAAAAATCTGGCAATGTATGCACATTTGATCTTCAACAAATTTGATAGGCCCAAAATAATAGCTTTGGACTATTTTAAACAGTTAAAATTTAAAGTGTCAATAAATTGCAAGACTTGTTAGTAAGTTTAAAGCCCATCAAAAATTTCTCAAAATGCTTAGTAAAATTTAAAACTTGTCAATAGATTCTTTAAACTGTTTGTACTGAAAGTTAGCGGTAAATTCTTACTTCTATTAGTGAGCTCTAGAATCTACCACAGTACAATAATTTCTTGAGTTTGTAACTATACTCTATGACTTATTAGTGTATTCTAGAATTTGTCAGTAAAATTCTATACACTGTTTTAGAAAATCTCAGTAAATTTAAAAATTTACCAATAAATTTTAAAATTTATAAAAAAATATTAAGAATTTAAATAAATTATAGAAACTCTCAGTCGTGAAATATGAAAGTAAATTTCTTATATATGTGAATGAGCTTTAGAATCTGTCAGTACATTGTTATAAAATTGAAGACGCAAGTGGATAAAGGGTTCATGTCGCATAGATTTCATTCGAAGATATTGCCGTTTAAAGTTTTTTTTATCCGCAGTGTTTTGGGGTTAGATTTAGTAAAACAAGTTTAGTGGAGCTAAATAAACATTTATTGTAGAATTATAATATATCTAGGTACATAAAATAGGAAACAAACTTATGCATTTAAAAAATTAATTATTTTATCTTATGCATTAAAAGAAATAGTTGTCTATACACCCTTTAGCAACTACTAACTTCTATATTTCTTACAATAGACAAATGAGACATAGCCCAAAAAAATTCCAGTGACTTAAAACCTTTATCTATTGAACAATATCATTTTTTTTTTAATGTTACATGAACCCTTCATCCACTTGCGTCTTCAATTGAAAAATTACTTACTTAAGTCAAGTTTATGTTCTTATATAGTTTTATAATGATAATATTCTAAAATCTTTAATGCGCTATGCATAATCAATTTGCTTATGTCAAATGGTTAATTTGCAACTTGAAAACAAAATCATAGCTCGTCTTATGTTCAAACCAAATATTAGTGTAAGCAGTTCAAATGAGACAGAAAATCCATGCTCAGTCTTAACAAAACTGTAGACAATAAATTTGCAAGAATAATTTGACTGCTATAAGCAAAGAGGAAAACTTTTTTTTAAAGAATAGTAACTAGAAATCAGACCTGGGTACACTACTAAGATCCTCTTGAAAAACAAAAGTCGATACAATAAGTTCATAAGGGCTTTACACCACCCAAAAAAGAAAAAACGCAATTTTCTGCGCAAAAAGTGATGGTCACAATTTTCTAGGACGCAGAAGAGATTTTCTTAGTTGAGTATATGCCAAAATAAACTATAATAACGGGAAATATCTACAAAGACATAACTAAAAACTTGAAAGCGCAATTAAGCTCAAAAAACATGCACGGCATCTACCTTAAATTCCCAACCTCTAGGACTTATCATTTTCTAAAACGCCTTAGAATCGTATTCTGTAACTTTGTTTTTATAGTTAGGTAGATAGCATAAAAAAATCTCTTTTGTATTTTTCTTTTCCAATGTTTTTAATACACTGGCGAGCAAAAAATAGAAGTCACTTTAAAATTATAACGTATTTTTGGATTTTTTTGTTTTAACTTTATGTTTGCAAATTGTAAACCAAAGTAAGCGTTTAATAATTCATTTGTTAACAAATGTTATCTATCTGTCAGTAATTATCACCGTGTGACAGACTTTATAAAACAGCATCCATTTCGCTCTAATTAAAAATCTACATTTCGTTGTGGTTTTTTTACTTAGTGTTGATTTTTCTCTGCGAAACTTGTCATTCACACGGTGTACTGTACTTAACAAGTCATAATGCCTTTAAAACGTGTTGTTGTGACAAAAAATTATACGGTCGATTGAAGATGGGCGAGAAAAACATAAAACTGCAAGGATTGTTGGTAAAAGCCTTTGTGCTGTACAAAAGGTGTATCAGCGTTACTTGGATACTGGCCTGATAACCAGAAGATCAGGATCTGGGCAAAAAAAGTTACCACGAACAGAGATGACCGTTTTTTCTTTGGTGTCCACAAATTTGCGAAATAGAACAGCTTCTGCAGTTTGTCTACAAAATTAACTCCATGAAGTTAGAGATGTAAATGTTAGTGAATGGACCGTTAGGAGAAAGCTTCGGCTACAGGTCCACCTTTACAACGCCGACATCGTGTTGTAAGATTGTCATTTGCCCGAAATCACCTGGCATGGAATAATAATTTAATTTGGCGGTGAGTCGGTTATGGTTTGAGCACGGATTTCTACCGAAGCACGCACAGAGTTGGTTTTTATAGAGAATGGCTTCCTGACAGCTCACAGAAATATTATAAAGGTTCTCAAAGATCATGTTATGCCGTTTATGACAACTATGGGCGAGCGCGGCATTGTTATGCTAGATAATACAAGACTTCACGTAGCCAGAGTTGTCAGAGATTATCTGGATGAAGTGGGAATTTTGCGGTTTGATTGGCCAGCTTTCAGCCCGGACATGTCTGGGATGAGTTGGGACGACGTATTCCAAAGCATATACTTGCTCCAAGAACTGCTGAGGAGCTAAGACAGCTGATATTGCATAAATGGAATAATTTTGACCAAAATATGTCCTTTAATTCAATTCAAAATCGGGGTAATACTCGTTATTAGTGATATTAGTTTTTTCATATTTTTTGTTCTATAACTTCTATTTTTTGCTCGATAGTATATTTAGTGTTTTTTAACTTAAATTTTTGCCAAAATTGCGGTCGGTCTTGCAATTTTAATGCTCCTAACTTTACATTCAAACTCCTTCACCGACACTGAATAAAAGAGGAGCTTTTTTTAAATCTTTTAGTGTTAATAGCATACCGACCGCTACCTTGATTTCCAGTATATTGTAGTGAAAACAGCACCAGTATATTCAAAAAGGATTAAATTATATTTTACCAGAATAAGTTAGTCATATAATAACCAAAGTAGCTCTTTTTACTACAATACTTCAATTCAAGGTAGCGGTCAGTACGCTATTAAGCTTGAATTAAATTTTTTTTTTATTTAAGATAAATTTTTCATATTTGTTGAATTTTTATCTTTTTCAATTAGTTTTTTCTTAAATACGTTAGCGACATTCTTCTTTTTCTTCTTCTTCTAGTGCATCTCCATTACTGGAGGTTCGCGACCACTTCTTTAAACGAATCTCTGTCCGCAGCTTTCCGAAACAGTTGGCCCATATTTAGTCCCGTTCAATTTCTGATATTCCTCAGCCATGACAGCGATCTTCTGCCGATTCTATGCTTTCCTTCAATGCGGCCTTCTATGATGAGTCTCAGCAAATTATATTTGCTGTCGCGGATAATATATCCAAGATAGGCAGTTTTCCGTTGTTTTATCAGTCGTAGTAATTCTCTATCTCGGTTCATGATCTCTTAGACTTTTGTGTTCCGCACCTTCTTAACCCATGAAATTCTAAACATTCTCCGATAGACCCACATCTCAAACGCTTCAATCCTTTGTAGTTCCGTTACTTTGAAGGTCCATGTTTCCATAATAGCATTTTACTGCTCGGTATCGTGTTGTTAGGTTTAGGTTTTAACATTAACAAACAATATTCAACTACAGACAAAAATATGTAATTTGGCATTAAAGTAAGGTTTCAAACTCTTTCTTTTATGAAAAGAAAAAATGATGCAAAATATAGAAATGCAAAAAAAACAAGAGTAAATTGAATAGTTGAGGAACAACAAAAAATATGAACGGAATAATAATCGATAAAAACGTCATTAAAAAAAATGTAAATAAGGACTGTGTAAAGACTAGATTCTAAATTAAATTTTAAGTTTAGTATGTGTTGAATTATGTTAATTTAATATTGTTCTATAGTAAAAATAAGACGTAAATTTAAGTTGTATTATTAATGGTTAATTTAAGATTTAGGTATATTATGAATTAAATGTTTTTTTTTTAAGTAGAGTTATGTATTATGTTAAATATGTAAATATTTCACAAATCTGAAAAGAATTATTATCATTATTATTATTAAAGTAAATGTCTTGTGTCAATAGATCCAAGTGAAGTTTAGTTCGATCTCAAAGTTTAAACTATGCACGCAAACAAATTGCTGTGCATAATTCTTTTTCCAAATATAACAAATATTTGTTTGTGTGCACAGTTTAAACTGTTTGCAAACCTTCCAAATTAAACAGACCTGTTACCACTTAGTAGAAATTGGCCAAAAAACTACTTGCAAAGATGGATAATTTAGTTTTATTATTTTATGTTTTTGTCTCCATTTCAAAGCAGGGTTTGGGCTCAAAAAAATGATTAGTCCGTAATAATTAAGAAAAAAAAAGCGTAGTGAAAAACTTCATTCAGGAAATAATCAAATGCAACAGTAAAAAAATAAAATTTCGAGTAATAAAAAGACAAACTGCGAGGAGGGAAAACTTTAAACAATCCTAAAAAAGATTTTCAAGTTTCTTACTAAACTGTTTGGTAAGCCTCAAACGCAAACGCCGTATAAGTACAGATGACAGTAGATGAAATTAAACAGTCCTACCCAAAGTAAAAACTCACTTACTCCAGTAAAAATAACTATCTGGAATAATTAATTCAACATGCATCATGCAATACTTGAGATTGCAAAAGCAATGGTTTACCAGAGGCCATAGTAAACTATTCAAGTTATATTTACAATACGATAAAAACTTGTCTCAAAGTCCAAAAACGTTTACCAGTACACCACTGGAAGTCCGCTGTGCTAAAAAATGTATAGCAACGGTATTCGTTGTTGCCATTATATATATATATACATAGTGGTAGATAAAAGTTTAACAAAATGAATAAAGACATTTAGTTTAAAATTAAAACATCGTTATTCAGTTCTGCTACGTTAGCTACTTTGTGCACAAACAGAAGTAAGGTTTCCAAAACAATTACATGTTGTTGCAGCAGAAATAAGCCATTCTAGATTTCATTCATTGTAAACAAAAACCAAATATTATTTCTGGTACAAAATAGAAATCTAAAAAAAGTGAATATTAAAATCAAAAAAAAGTTATTGTTTAAACACTCTCTTATCTAAATTTTGGTACGGTATTTTTACTGTTTTGTATGTAATACCTTAAGCACTAACAGTAAAAATAATCAGAAATTGGGTTGTCACAATTTTCTTCTTAAATCAATTGAGATAATGTAAGAAGCGATTGTCCATAATATTCAGTGATCTTATGGCCTGCTTTACTAATTAGTATTGGGGCAATGCTAAAGCACATACTTTTGCTGCAAGCACACTTTTGGTAGATAACAGCACAACCTGCTTACTGAGACTCAAATATGTTGGGTTCAACAAAACACAATTTAAAGTTCCGTTGATAAAAAATTAAGCTGTCATCAATTTATTAAAAAAAAAATAAAATAATGTGAAAAACGCCTGTCAAGGATACCTGATAGATTTATAGTCTCCTCTTTTAATCAGTACTGAAGCAAAAGCTACTATAAAAAGTTCTTGCTAAAACACATAACGTTGCTGCAAACACCCGTTGGGCAAGTAACAATACAACCTAATTACCAGGGTACCAACATATTGGGCTCAACCAGATATAAATTAACGTTATACCAATAAAAATCCGCATTTTCCGTAGCCCTCTAGAGCTCATTTAGTGCTAAGCCGTAGAATGTTCGTATGGAACGTCATTACAAGCAAAATGGAGTAGAACCCAACATTACGGCAACAAAAAGTAACAGAATCTCAGTAACAGATATTAACGTTGTGAGGAAAAAAATCATTTTGAATCAGACCCACTGCACTAAAGTAAAAAACATTAATCAGTGTCCAATATAAAAATATAGGTAAAATAGCTCAGTTAGTATAGAACATTAGCGTAGGATGCTAATAGTCCGAAATGTTCAAAAGTCACCTAATAAGCCGTTGAACCTCTTTAAACAAATCTTAAATGTTCTGGAGCAATGTAATCTAGCAATAAAGAAGAACACATACTAAAGATAAAGCGGTTTAACTTTAAATAACTGACAACCAGTTAAAAGGTAATTTGATTTCATTTAGAACCCAAAATTGTGATGACGTTTGGGATATAAAGTTGCGGCCACTAGGCGTTACCACCACCGACTTAAAAACGCATAAAATTAACAATTTTTTCAACTATCTATCGTTAATCGCACTTTAACCGGAAGAATATTAAAAATCGGCAAAATAACTGGAAAAAGTCAATCTAGTCTAAAAGTGTACATGTTATGCCAGCAACTTAACAGGTAGATTTACTTAAAAAAACGCATAAAACTAGCCAATTTTTTAAATGATCATTTAGTTCAGCGGTAAACGACTTACTACAACTAGAAACTCTGTCTATTGCCAACCGCAATTTGGTCGACTTTTGGTCACATAGACTAACATCATTTGCAAACCTGCCGCAATTTACTCAAATTCGGTTTACTTGTCTAAACACACATTAAAGATTGCCTTAAACTATACATAATATTTTGCAATTACCGCCTAGGTTATCATCAGTTATTTTCCTAATCTACCACAATCTACCCACGTCTAAACTTAATTTTGTTTATTTGTTATATGTGTAAGTAGATACAAAGTTGCACAATATGAGATGTTACTTATGTTCTAAATTTATTAAATTAGATTGCAACCATAGCCTACACTTTTTTTTGATTTAACCCATTATCTGCATTGTTGCTGAACAACGACAAATATTTAAATTATATAAAACAATTTTTAATAAGTTTTGTTTGTATGCATAGTCAATCTAATTACTAAGTTTTTAAAGGTGTTATTTTTTAGTTTATTGTTTTCTTTATTCTATTAACTTCAGTACCGGATTGGATTTAGGTACTAAGCTTTGCTGTTGTAACTGCTTATTTTTTAAAGGTTTGAGTAAAACTTTTTAAATGAATTCTTTTTCTAGTTCATCAAATATTATATATTTCATTACTATATTTGTTTTAGTTGTTTCACCAACAAAAAAACTTTTCTCTTCTTTTTCTTCTCAGTTATCATTTATCCACTTCTGGATGTAGGCCTCTTCCATTTGCTGCAGTTTGAATCCAGTTTTTTCCTGCAATATTTTGGATATCGTCTTGCTATTTTCTGTGGTCTGCTAGCACTTCGTTTGGTCTCTCTCGGACGCCAAGTTGTAATCTTCATTGTACACCTGTTCGGGTCCTGCCTTGCTATGTGGCCAGCCCATCGCCACTTAGGCTTCGATACCCTAATAAGTACCTTTGTTACACCGGTTTTTCTTTGGATTTCCTCATTCCAAACTCTGCCCCTCAAAGTAATTCAAAGCATAGACCTCTCCATTAATCTATGTGTGGTTTGCAGTGTGCTAGATGTTTTTCGGGTCATGGACATTGTCTCAAGACCTTAAGTGAGCACTGGCATCACGCAGGATTCAAATACCTTCCTTTTGAGGTTTATAGGAAACTCCATGGATTTGAGGATATGGCTTAATTTACCGAAAGCCGTCCAAGAAAGACCTATTCTTCTCGAAATTTCGGAAATTTGATTTTTTTTATCGAGTTGAATTTTATGACCAAGATAAATGTATTTAAATACTTGTTCAATAGATTGAATATGTATTTATTGTTACCTGGATATTTCCTGGGCTCATGACTTTGGTTTTTGACAGGTTCATTTCAAGTCCGATTTTTACTGACTCTTGATGGAGTTCCTGAAGCATGATCTTAAGTTCTTCTTCAGTGCTGTTGATATTTATTCCATTTTTATGCTAGTTTAAAATTTTGAAGAAATCCTCCAAGGCTAATGTGAAAAGTTTTGGAGAAATTGTATCTCCTTGCCGCACTCCTCTTTTAATTGGGATATTATCTGTCGCGTTTTCATAGATCTGTTTGATAAAGTTTGAGTATCTTAAGTCGATTCTCGCATTGTCTAGGTATTGCCCACGTTTTGACGTAGTCGAAAGCCTTCTTGTGATCCACAAAAGCTATGTGCATTGTTATATTATACTCAATGCTTTTTTCGATAAGAAGTGTCAGCAAGTGGTCTATAGTCCCAAATCCTTTGCGGAATCCCGCTTGTTTGCATAGTTGGTATAAGTCCATTTTGTGAGTTAATTGGTTTGTTACAATCTTTGTTAGTAGCTTGTATAAATAAGACATCAAGCTGATAAGACGGTAATTCTCAATGTTGTTTCTCTCACTTTTTTTGTATAGCAGAATAACTTCGGCATTTTGTCATTTGTTAGGGATTCTTCCTTCCATCATACATTTGTTTAGTAGAATTTGTACACTTTCCAGAACGGCTTCGCCTCCCATTTTGATCATTTCGCTGGTAATTTGATCCTCGCCTGGACTTTTTTTATCATCAAACTCCATTTGATAGCTTGGATCTGGAACCTTCATACTTTTGTTATCTTTGATTGTATTTCTTATCAGTTTTGTTTTATGTTCCACTAGGTCTTTTCGGATATTCTTGCTAATGTCTTTATTGATTTCAAAGAAAGACACAAGTAAATATTTATTTAGATGGCAAGATGTCTTGTACCTTTTGAATAACGTGCATAAAATGATCTATTGAAATTGAAAGATCTGCAATATTACGTCAATGTCGAACAAAATATCTAATTAGTTAATTTAAAAAAAAAATTGTTTTAATCTATCAAGAATATTTTCAATTGTAAGCAAACGAAATTGTTGCATCAGTGGCTTAGAGAGTCCCAAGCAGTTGTTGTAATGTTTTAAGCTTGCGGCATAATAGACTCATACTTCTTTGAAAGTTAGTTTGAAAATGCAATAATTGTGAAAAAGAATCGTTATTGTAATATAATTAACGTAATGAGTTTTTATTGCACCAACTGGATGAAATAGTTCTTAAGTAAACGTGGTTTCAACAAGACCATGGTACTTAAGAACAATTAATTTACTTTATAAACAATTTCCATGTTAAATAGATAATCTCACAAAGTTTGAACGTTAAACAAAATCTTATAAAGTGCTAAGTTTATGTTAATAATCCACAACAGTTGCTGACTTTAAGAACAAAATTCGACGGGTATTGATAAGGATTGTCCTTCAAAAAAAAAAATTCAAAAGATCCAAAAATTTTAAAAAATAACAAATTTTATTTTAAAAATTTAGAATGCAAATGGTACGATTCTATATTTTATTGATTGTATTAATTTTATTCTAATCATGTAATACAAATTGACATTGGCACGTAATCTATATAATCATAGCTTTTATTCAAGAAAACTTAAAATGTAGTTTTACTCTAGAATACTGCATTCATTCAAGTGGAATACTAAATCTAACGTATTTTGTTTGTAAGTTAGTAATTAAATCTGTTCAGAAAAAAACTGCAAATCTAAAATATTTCCAATAATTTACAAATTAAAATATTAAAAGCTTTCCCAGCTTCCGGCCCTATACTATTACAATTAATAAATACGCAAATCATTAACAGATTCTAATCAATCAGATTAGCAAATACGTTAACAAAAACTGATGTTAATTAGATGTTAATGTATTTTTAACTTGACTAAAATAAATACATCTACCGGTATCGACTTTCTCGCGAATATATAATTATACTCCGAGTAGTAACATTTAATTATTTTTCTGTTTCTACTAAAAACTTTCGCCGGAATTTTCGAACCTCTCCTCAGAATTAATTGACATTAAAGTAATCCATCTGACACACTATTATACAAAATAAAAAATACAGCACGCTTATCATAAGCCATGATGCAATTGTAAATGTTAAAATTTACAAATAGCTAAATAATTATCTTCCTTAAATGCCTCATAATAATGTAATAAAAAAAAACATCTTTATCTTGTTGACAGGTGGCTTAATCGATCAAAGTCTGCATGAAATGCATGGAATTTTTAATTTCATAACAGTATTATAATCAACAATTTTATTTTTATTATTAAGAAAGTGAAATCTACTTAAATAATATAATTTCGACGCAAATATATCGTGTTCATTAATTTTGTAATAAAATGTATCTATAACAAATTTTATGAAGAATTTAATTGCTCCCAATAAAGTGCAATTAATTACCCAACTGTTATTACTTTCTTGGTTTAATAACCTTCGATTTAATATGCTAAATACTTTTTTTACTGTAGAATAATAAAATTAAAATAAAAACAATTGCGAAATGCCGTTTTAGCAAGCAGGTTGCACACACATCACAAAATTAGGATTGCGCAATCGAAATTCTTTCCGTATTCCATTTTCATCAATAAGCAATTTACAATTAATTGTTTAGAAAGTAAATAATACCTAATAGAGCAATTAACATTATAATTAGTTTTATAATTCAGAATAATATAATTATTTTGTTATGTATTTTATATATAAGTTTATTGCTAGCTATATATTATAGTATTTTTATTTAATAAAAAGATTTATATATTTGTATCGACATTATATAAATGAAGTATGATATAATGAGATTTCTGATGAATCGTGAATCGGTTGTTTGTTTTTGATGAGTGAAGATTTGTTGGTATAGTGGGATCCTTCACCCACATATAGTGTCATCTTAATGCTTCTCCTATATTTATCATATTTATATTTTTATTTTCTTTAGTGGGTTGGGTTGCTAATTATATTGGTTATATTATGGCTGTAGGTTTTGGTGTATTTGAAATAAAATAATAGTTTAATTAAAAAAAAAAAACATACAAGCTGCCATAAATTGAAGAGATAACTGGATCGACTCAATGTTTAATTTTGATGTAATGGGTTTTACATTTTTATAGTCGGTAAGCTTAACAGAGATTTTTCGCAACAAGATGGCAGAACGGTCGGGTGATTTTGTATTTGTTTCAGATGATTTTAAGAAAAACTGGTCTTACTTTATTAACAACAATAAATTTAAAATATGGACTGTCATAGTTAAAACTGTACACAAAAAAATAAATAATCTGTTTGTTAAACTGTTATTAATTAAAACATTGGCCATTCTAGTGACACAATAAAATCGTATGAAAGAATATCACAGATTTTTTTTTTGTTTTTATTACATACCAAATTTAAATTTATTCGTTGATTCTTCAACATACTCTTGGCTGCAATGTAATTTTGCATACCTGATTGCTTGTTTGTATCTTCTTCTTATTTAAATTAGTAAGTTTTTATTTGTATCTGTTTGCTATTGAGTAAACGAGTGTTCGTTTACTAGGTTAGGTTAGGTCTGGTTGAGTGTATATCTTATACCTTTAAAGTCAGTATAAACCAATTTAACAAACTGTTATTTGGTATGTTTTGTATTGCTGAGACTTCAGAGAAAGCTCTTTTGTGCAGTTCATGTCAGTAAAAACTACACAGCTAACATGATTCAATAGCGCAATTTGTATGTTTTTCGCATTAGTGGCAGTATCTTCTACAATAAAAAATATGTTATTGAAACAATTATATTGTTTTAAAAATACATGCCTTTTTAATCCAAAGCTTGTAAGTAATACGCGCAACGTTCTAGCTTTGAAGTCATTAGTATTAAACTTATCATTAAAATCACCACCTAAAAAAGTCACTAGTCTTAAAAGAAGTAGCTAGATCAGTTATATTAAAACAATTCTTGATGTGTCTACTACTAAAACTCTTCTAAAATTTTCTTAGACAATTTGCACACTTTGTTGAATCTTACTCTTCACTAATAGTTTATATCACAATAGCTACTAAACTATAAACTACTCTCCAACATTTTCTTAGAATTTAAACAAATTTTCCGTGTTCACTATTCACAACCGTTTCCAAAAGTAATTTGTTTTAAGCTTTATAATTTCTTTAATATCTACTATCTACAATAATTTAAAGTATATACAATTCTTTTAGTTATCTATAAAAGCTTAAAGTATCAATAAAAATTTCTACTGCCTTCTCAGTAGTGTTTTGCAAAAAAAAAAACATCAAAATCATCAAAATAAAACAAAATGGTTTTAACTAAATAATTTTTAAAGCCTTACGTATAAACTTCGCATTTTTTTTTTGTTCTTAGACTACATTATCAGAATGATTGTAGTACTAACGTCTCTAAGATTCTCGTAGTAATAAATAGTTTTATAAATTGTTTAATAATTATTTTTAAAAATAAGATTCAAGGTCTACAAAAACCGCTAAAAAATGTGTTGTCTATGAACCAATTAAGGTTTTTAGTCACTTTTGGTAGAGTTTTGTAAAAAAAGAGGCCAACAAAATTGACTTGGTTTTCAAAAACATAAAGAAGAGAAAAAGGCTATATCTCACTGAAACCCTCCTCGACCTGAAATTAAAAAAGCAACAACGATTTTGCTAACTGCATTCCGCCTTGCTAGCCCCGCCACCGGAAGTTCCAGCCAAGACCTCTTTCAAAGAGATCTGATGCGAAGCCCGGACAAAATGCAATTATAATTGCATCAACTAACAAAGCCACTACGGATATCTTAATTGTGTTTAATTTTAATTTAATTAAATCATCTACATATAATTCAACTTTTTATTCCAGGATGTATCCACCACCAGCGAAAGTTCCCGCCACCCAGAAACTAATAGATAATGAGACTGTCCTACCTTTACATTTACTTTCAAAAGATAAAAGCGGCCGTAAAACAAGCAAAAACCTGGAAAAGACCTCGCCACTCTGCGTAATGACATCTCCAAAAAGAAAGCGCCCAGCATCGCCGACGCCAACGCGGCCACTATATTGTTGGTCGCCAAGCAGACCACCAAGTTTGACCTACCGGAACCCCCGGTACAGACCTCTCTAATTAAGTTTTTGCATCCAAGCCGCTACCACGTCTCCGGCCACTGCGGCTCAAACCTCCCTCAAGAGGCCAGCCGAGAAACCAGTCGACTCCAGCTCCTTCGACGACAAAACAACGATAGAGACTTTGCAGGAGAGCATATTACCACCAGCAGAGGAGAAATTCACTCTGGTGGACTACTGGAAAAAGAAGAATTGGGTGAACCCAAATCTGTTAGTACTAGGCCATCAGCCGGCCCGCCAGCGCCGTCAGGGTCTTCAACCGCCAAGACCATATTCCTCCAATATTGCATGCGTGTTGCCATGAACTATGTCGATGACAATGACGTGCACCACTTCACGTACCAGTTAGCGTCCGAAAAGACGTAGTTAGGAACATCCATGACTGCATCACGGCTGGTGTGGCTCAGGTGGAGTTATCAGCTCTGGGGTATAAACCACTTTTTATAAAACGCATGGGAAAAGATGGGAAAATCTTTCCCATCTTTTACGTTCAGCTATGCGATCAAACGTAAATCAGTGGACATCGAACAATGCCACCGTTGCCAGCGTTATAGCCTTTTTTTATAGGCTATGCAATGCAACTCCCCTTACGTATGCGTTAAGTGCGCCGAAGGGCATCCCACCACAACGTGCAAACATACTTATAAGTCAGGGCATGTACCAACATGCGCATTGAGCAAGGGGCCGCTGACAACAAGTTACAAAGGCAGCCCGAACTACATTATGTTGAGGCAAGTCTATCCTCGAAGCCCCATTCCAAGGCACTTGCCTCTTAAAGCCGGACTCCTGCTCCTTCCGGGGGCACACCCAATGCCGGCACAGAGCAACCCTACGCTCAGTTTCTCCTCTGATTGGCTCAAGCAAATGACGCTGATTTTAAGAAGTTTTTATCAGCTTCTGTACATCTACTAAACTAATTCTAGATTCAGATTATTTGCCCGTTAGTCTAAAATCAGATATAGATGGGGTACAAATTCTCCGTTAACAATATGTAACGCCTATATGGCTGGCACAATGTGCATCTCTTAAATGTTTCCATTAAAACAATTTTCACTAAGGTAGGAAGGTCCTTGCACAAAAATGTGCAAATTTCCAGGAATCATTGTAGGGGAATTTAGTTGGTAGGCGCTCGTGAAGATAAATTCAACACTTTATAAGGTCTTTTAGGAAGATTATCCTCCCAATCCGCAAAAAAAGAAACGTCACCACTTACAAAAAAGCCCAGCCCCTAGAGGAGGGATTCATAATTGTGGCCAACTTTAAGAAGTTCAAAAAAACTAAAGAAGGCGTAAGGTGAGTGAGTTTTTTTTCAGTATCTGATTCGAACAGGCCATCAACCAGCCCAGCAAATCAGGCGTCTTCAGCGCCCTCAAAGTCATCAACCAGCGAGGCCAAAGGGTTTTCAACTCGGCCGGCCTCTAATGCAAAGTCGTCCACCTCTGGACAGCTTAATAGCTCCTTGTGCCCTTCGTAAAGTCTAAACACTTCAGCAGTATCCTCTTTCAGTCAAGCGATTGGAAAAAATATGAAACCCTTCCTTATGTGTTACGTTCAGCTACCACTAAACCTACAAAGCCGAGAAATCACGTGTCTCTTAAAACTGTGCAACCTTACAGTCTTGGTTAAGAACAGACGTAAGTCTGGTCACATTATACAATGCCACCACTGCCAGCGCTGAGGACACACGGCATCGAGGTGCAATTCACCATGTATTTGCGTGAAATGCGCTAGATATCATGCCAACTCCACTTGCACTAAGACAAAAAAATCAGGGCATGTTGGTGCAATAGACCGCACATAGCAAGCTACAAAGATTACCCAGCTTATCTCAAAGCCAAACTTTATCTAAAGCCCAAATGCATCTGACTATTAACGGCAGATTCTTGCTTTTCCCCGAAGCACTCCCAACGTACAAAAAGAAAAATTTTATGCAAATGCAACAAGAAACCTGCCGCAACACGACAGCATCATCTCAGTCAAAAATCAGTTTTTCCTCCGATTGGCCTATGCAAGCAAAGATGATTCATTAAATCTTCCTTACATCTTCCAGAGTAAAATCTAAAAACGGCCAAATTCTCCAAAACAGTATGCAACGCTTATAAAGCTGGCACACTACTAATATTACTTCAATAGGACCAATATCAGTTAGGCAGGAAGGTCCTTAGCTCAGATGGTACCAAATTACATTGTCAAACAGGTTTTTGTTGTAATGAAAGTCTTTATCGTAACTACTTAAGTTAGTTAGTTCACATTTTTGGCGTATCAACAGAAAATATTATTAATGCTATTTTTTTCTTCTATGCCTATTTTACAAAGTCTTTCTTCGTGGATAAAGAAATAAACATTTTCCTTCCTCTGTTTCTTATGTACGCTATAATATTTTTCTATCTCATCCCTGCATCGTAAAGTTTGTAGAAATATGAGTAATCAGAATTTTTTAAATCTCTTAAACGTGTTGCTGAATTTTGTGCAATAAATATATATTGCATAATATTTATGAAAAATTGGTGCAAAAAACCAACAAAAAACCCGTTTATATATTTTGAAACCCAACAAACATTGCTCAGAAAACTGATTTATAAAGGGTGGGCAAACTTTTAGTTGAATTTTGAATTAGTTGTATCTACCGACGCTGTCAATTTTTGCGTCACAATTACATGATAAAAGTGTAGCTAGATACTTCCGCAGACAGAAAATGCATTGTTTTACTTTGGAACAACGTTTTGAAACACTGAAAACTTATTTTGAAAGTGGATCTGCAACAGAGCAAAAATTGCTTACGTTATTTGAAAAAACTAAAACGCCATAGATCAAAGAAACACAAAAGTTTGTGATAAAAGTGCGTGAAATTGGAATGTTGCATCAAGCATACTCATCCGAGAAGTTCTGTCAAAATTGTCGCTTCTGTTTCTCGAAGTGTACACGAAAACCCAGAAACATCAACTCGGCGCTGAACTCAGCAACACAATATTCGGTAAACCACTCTGAGGGGTATTTTTCACAAAGATCTTGGTAAATTCAATAACAGCGTTATCAGCCGTTTTGGAGATATAAATAGGCCAACCTCGCAGCTGCGACTGGACATTGCTGAATTTTTTTTTGTAGGGCTTATTGAAGGACAAGGTGTATGCTGACAATCTACAGACAATTGACTACTTCAAGCAAAACATTTGCGAAACTATCGCCGAAATACCGCTGGAAACAGTGGCGCTTCGTCCTCGAGAATGGCCTACGGGGGCCATCTAAATAAAATCATATTCCATACTTAACCGGAATATCCACTTTCTGAAATAAAATTCAAATAATCGAAAAATGAGCCGTTCATTCTTTATCCCATATGATTAAAATTTTTTTAACAGTACCATCAAATTATAGAATAAACTTCCAAACTCAGTATTTCCCAAGACTTATAAGCCACAAATATTCAAGGTAAAGGTTCACAGACTGCTTAAATCTAGTCATCAGTGTGATAGTTTTAGCAAGTGTGGTTTCACTTGTTGAAATTCAATGTTATTTTTACATTGTTGTGACAAATTAAGTAATTCCTACATATCACATTTTAAAATTTAAAAAATAATTGTTCCGGGCATAATCTTACAACTTGTTTGAATAACAATTGTTATACTAATTACCCTAAAATACTTGATAAAGACTTTGCCATAATATACAAAATTTGCGTATTAATAAAAATTACAAACATTAAATACGTATTATTGATACCACATAAATATAATTTGTATAAATATAACAACAATGGTTAGAAAAACCAATATTAGATTCGTCTTAACTTATGTCGTGATATATTAAAATGCAATGACATCCTGTTTAATTTCCAAAATGATGCACATTTCCTGAATTTGCAACAATATGTGACATCCTGAAATTATCTCGGAAAGGCCACATTGACCACGAACTGCAATAAATCTATTAATAGTTTCGCATATTTTTTTCTAAACATATCGTTCAATTTTGTAATAAAATATGACTAAACGCGGTTGTTTACTTGTCGCCACTTAGGATTACAATGAGATTTCTCGCGAGAATATCGATAAAAATGTCATCACCTGCATTCCACAAATTATTATAAATCATCTAGATAGCAGGAAGCGAATGTATGGAATTTTATTTCTAAAAATAGAAGCGGTTGATATAATATATGTTAAATCGTTTGTTGTTGACATTTTTTCTAATATTGAATGTCTTAATTCTTTATTAGTTTCCCTATGTTGGTAACAGATTTAACACATAAATCAATTCAAATTAATTATTCAAATAAGTAATTATGTTCATAATACTTCAGACAACAATACATCTAATTAATTTATATGATGTATTCATTAATTCATGCTGGGTGGTGTGGGTCGCATCTGCATTCAATAGTTTTTAATGATATATTAATACATGGTTCTAGTTGTTGATGCAATTGCTCTTCCTCTGTTTCATTATTTGTATGGCCGGCCCACAACACCCACAAAAAGCCCTCACCCACACATTTATAATTAAATGAATCGATTCACATATAAATTGCAAATAACGTGTGGAAATTATGTGTTGCGGTGGTCTTAATTGCCGATAAAATGCAATTGAAAATGACAAAGTTAATTAATAATCCGCAAGTTTGCATTACATTAATTCTATATGATTCACTTTTGAATTGCAAGAATTGTTTATTAGAAACGGGGATTAAAATGGTTAATAAATTAAGATAAAAGATTTTAATCTTTTAATTTATGTTATTTGAATTTATTTAACGTTTTTATTTTAATATTTATTGTGTTTTTTTAATGGGAATTGTTATCGGTTTTTTTTAATAAATTTTACTTTATAAACTGATATTATCAGATATATTTGATAAGTTTTATGGAGTGAATGGTATTTTTTTATTTATTACTTACATATTACGACACAACAAATTAAAAATATCTTTGAATTTCAACGAGTAAAACCACAATTGCTATTACATTGAACTCTAGAGCAGTCTGTAAGTATTGAATATTTACGGCTTATAAGTCTTTGGAAATACTGAGTTTGAAAGTTTATTCCATGTGACGATAGTACGGTTAAAAAACTTCTCTTAAAAGTTTCGGTCCTACATCTCTAAACTGTGAATATTTGATAAATTCTTGTACCACTAGTAACAACTTGGTTTTGAATAGAATTTAGAAGAGATAGCATAGTTTCAAATGCTCCTTCCCATACTTGAGAATGTTTAATACAAGGACAAATATTAGTATTAAATATTAATTTGATTGGCTTTGTTTCTATCAGTTCTTATTATCTTTTTCAGAGTGTATTAGATTTTAAGCCACAAATTAAGTCAATGTTTGATTGATTCAATTGGTTAGTGGAACAGGCGAAGCCACCACTGCTTCGGCCAACTGAGGCTATTGCACATAGTATTTGACTAATAGAGTAGACCAGGGTACTAACCCCCATACAGTTTTTGGTGCTAACGGTGAGGGTTCAAATACCATCCAATGTTGGGCAATTTAGCCAATATACCACAAATACACCCTATCGTGTCGATCAAGCTTGCGCTATTCCAAACAAACCAATATCCCTAATGATATTAACGACTTTTGCCTTGTAAGCCAGTATATCGTTATCGTTGCCCGTGACACTACCACTATGAGGTAAAGTGATTCACCGGAACACCAGGACACAATTTGTTCCTTAAACTCAACTATAATTATTTTGTCAATGAAGAAAAGAATAGATTTGCTTCTGCCTTTAACTTGACAAAAAGTTTTGAGACCGGCACCGCATGTTCTATAAGTACGCTGAATAACACTCCGAAACACTGCCATTTAAATTGTTGGTTTTGCATCTTCAAAGCAAATGTTTTGCGCTAGGATTCAACGAATCCTTATACACTGTCGCCGGAATATTAAACAATAGTCTCGTAAAAAAAATATCAGTTTAGGTTCACAGACTAACAAATGTGTTACATAAAAGAAAACACTAAATGACTCAGATTTTATGAAAAGTTATTGCGTACAGAAATTTAAAAAAATTGCCAAACGCAATCAAAAAAATCACCTGCTGTGATGGAACTAAAGATTACAAAGACATCTGAGCCAAAATATAGGTAGAACCCGAGAACGTCGATTATGTTATATCTTGGCTAACATGGTTTAGATTTCAAGCAGAAATAACTACCATTAAATGATGCGCCAAGCACATGACCAAATTGAGATAAATCTTCAACAGACCGATAACCATTATGTTGAACATTCAAGTAACGCTACAGACAATATGCTCGCCAGTAATAAAATTCAAACTTGGATATTTTCCTGATCAATCTTTGATTATTTTTACAACTAAGTTGCGATTTGTTAAGTAAGATCTAAGCCAATCAGAAATATTTTCTCTGATCCCCATTGCACAAAGTTTAGCTATTACAAAATCCGGATTTACTGTATCAAATGCTTTTGACAGGTCAAAAAAGAGACCAAGAACATATTTTTTTCATCCATTTCTTCGTAAACGTATTGTTAAACCTTAATAGATGCTGTTTCAACTGAAAAGTCTGTACGGAATCCATGTTGATTTTCAGTAAATAAGTTATTGTTATTTAGGTATGAAATATTGTATATTATTTGTTCAAGTATTTTTGAAAAGACACAATTGCACTGAAATTGGTCAATAATTTTTAATATCCGTAGAATCTTTCTTTTTAGATACAAGTGTAACACTTGCCGCTTTTAGTGATAATGTAAGTTTGACTAGAGGCAATTCTATAGTATAATTATTTTTTTTTAATAATCTTAACGGTAATTCCATCTATACCCGATTTTTTTTTATTTTTGAGTTTATTTACAACTTCTAAAATTTCTGCCTTTTCAATTGGAAATATGTACATTGAATTACATTGATATTCCATATATGTACAGTTTGCTGATAAACTGCCGCTAAAGTGAACGTTTAATGAATTATCAGCTATGTTAGCAAATTAGTTGGCAAATATATCTAATAGCTCTTCAGAGCTGTTTATGGTTTGATCGTCGATCTTTAATTTAATTATTAGTTTTGTTTTTGAACGTCCTAAATTTTTATTTATTAGCGCTTCCAAGTTTCTTTAGCCTAATTTTCCGCATTTGTGATATTTGACGAAAAATACTCTCGTTTTGCTTTATCAATGTTTAATTTATATTTTGTTTTTGTTACTTTATACTGCATGGTGAGTCTTTCGTCATTACTATTTAAACACATCCAATATAGTTTTTTTTAATTCTATGCTAGCTACTATAATGTCATTTGTAATCCACTGTTTTTTATTTGAAATAGATTTAAAAGATTTCAAAGAACATGACTTTTCTACTACAGTTGTAATAATGTTTATCATTGTGTCAAAGGCGTCTTCAATGTTTAGATATGTAATATTATCCCAGTTAACATTTTCTAGAAGTGATGTTAAATGATTATATTATCGTCAGACATATATCTATAACTATAAATATTCTCTGATAAATCAATGACATTTTTTGTGCATAATAAATATTCAAAAATTTGCGATTGATGATCAGCTATGGATGCATTTACTATAGAAAACTTATATTGGTGCATAGGTAAATCAGAAACCATATAATCGATTGCAGAATTATATAGTTAAATAAATCGACCAATACATCTTTGTTTTGAGATTTCTCAAGATAATTTACATTACAATCCTCACATACAATATTAAAATTTACCTACAAAAAGAGCTTAAAGCTTGTAACAAATTTGAAACAAAAATATCAAACACATGGCACATGTGTAGATCTACACAAATATTCAATTTTATTCCATCAACTTTAATAACTATGCCGCAGATTTCAATATTAAGTTCTTCTGTATATATATGTAGTATATTTATTGTTTTGTATTCTAATCCGCAATTTATAAATATGGCACATCCTCCATGGATGTGGACAGTTCTACTATAACTAGCCCCCAGCTTGTACCTAAGAATATTAATTAGTTTTATATCTTCCTTGACGCACCAATAATCGGTGACAATAAAATATCAATATGTTCAGAAAAACAAAAACTCAAGATTTGTTATTTTATTCACTACAATTTGTACATTTAAATGTGCAATTTTTAGTTTATTTGCGTCTTTATTTACACAAAAAAAAATGTTGACTTTCTTTCTTTTCCTCTTGGATGTTAAAAGATTCAGGTATTGGTGAATTTTTTTCAATTAAGCCATTTACACTGACATCATTTATTTCGTTGTTTGTTATACTAATCAGTTCATCGTTAGGTTTGCTGTTTATTTTGCAATATACTTTGTTCTTTATTAAGATATTAATATATATATATATATATTAGATTATTATTTATTATGTAATTTTCTTGTTTGTGTTTATATATTAGTATTTCTAAAATATAAACGTGACTCCTTTTTCTACGTCATCCAGTTTTCAGAATTTTACTATATTTTGATTTAACTCTTGTAACGTGATGTGGCATGATAGTTTTTTGTTTTGTAGTAGAATGGTTTCACCAAAAATCCAACCAAATCTTGGTTTTTGTATTATTGTTGAACCACTTTTGATTTGTCCTGTGCACATTAACTCAAAACACACTTCCGCTGCAATTAACAAATCATTCTCTCCCATTTGATGAAATTGCTAGTTTTATATTCTTGGGCAGTTTAAGCATTTGTCTGCCAACTTGTTGCCTAGGCAACTGTCCTGTAGTATAATCCAATATTAAAAAAATAGCCTTCTATTGTCGATCGAATTCTTGTGGATGTAGTGCCCATTGCATGTGCGTTTCCATTTATTCTAGTAAGCATTGTTGCTTCTGTACATTTAAGCAGTCCCAACTAACAACTCAGCTTGGCGGTCATAATGTTGACCCTCCATGCTTATTCTTAATCAATATAGTTGCCGTTGATAGAAATACATGATTTATGTTTTTATGTCCCTTACCGGTGCTAACGTAATTACTAGCATTGTGAATGGCAGATTCTGTGTGGGTTGTCTTCCTGTTTGCCAGATGTAGTAAAGTATTGGGTTTCTTACCACATCCACTTAATTTGCAGGTTGTTACCTGATGATTGGATCGTAAGCAGAATATGCACAATCTTTGGCTTGATGCCTTCGTAATTCTATTGCTCGCTTTAAGCTGAAACAAGTTTTTGCATTTGTAAATGCAATGATTTTCTAGTTTACACATGGCGCATTTATCCTTTGTTTCCAAGCTTAGCTCCAATCACAGCCGGATAATTCTGGAGCTGTACGGAAGGGGATCACTTTGGGAGGTAGGAAAATTTGTAATACGTACGGATTAGAATTTCTTCTCAAAATCTTTAGAAAAGAGCTTGCACCAGTACAAACGATTGATGACATCGAAAGAGCTGTCAAACTTTTCACGCGCCAAATACACCAAGCCACGGAAACGGCTTCTAAGGACCATCAGGTTCATGTCGATACTCCATTCGGACTATCACGCAATATCAAGGCTTTCATTCGCAAAAAAAATGCCGCCAAGCGTCTATGGCAGAGACATCGCGACCTCAGAGATCGCAAAATCCTAAACTCGCTCCGCAGCAAAGTGAAGAAAGCCATAAGGTTGCACAAAAATTTGTGTTGGCAAAACAGGAATCGATCATAGACAATGATAATCTAATGTGGAAAATCTCCAAGGCCTTACGGAACAGATGGGTTTCTATTCTTGTCATTATGGCAAAAATGGGCTACAATACTCTATCGTAGGAAAGGCCAAAGCATTTGCCGACATCCTGGAACACCAATGCTCCCTCTCAGATACCGGAGATACAAAAGTTGTTAAAGACTTCTTGGAGGATACTGACGACAGGCTCCAATATCATATCTAACAAGGTTTTTAAAGCATTCTCGCATAAAGCAAAAAAGACGCTCACTCACATTGCTAATGCAATTCTTAGAACTGGGCATTTTCCTACATATTGAAAAAGCTCTCTGGTAATAAACATACCAAAACAAGGAAAAAACCAAAAGTTTCCCCAAATCTATCGACCTATCAGTCTTCTTAGCAAGGTATTAGAGTTAAAAAAATCACCTTTTCGACGTCAAAAAAGCCTTCGACAAGGTTTGGCACGAGAAAATTCTCTTCAAATTGTATAAAGCCAACTTTTGTTTGCGTCTTGTGAGGCTGATAGACACATATCTAAACAACAAACCGTTAGCAGTAAAGCTTAAAAACACATATCTACCTCTCGGCAGATAACGGTAAAAGTTCTCAAGGTTCCATTCTTTCTCCGCTGCTATTCAACCTATACGTCTCTGACATGCCTTAGGGATATACAAGCACGTGGTCAAAATGGCTTACTACACAGCACTTCTATACTCTTCAAAATCGCCTGAGTTGGTCACTTTAAGACTCCAAAAAGCCTAAAAAATGGTTAGACAAGTGGTCATCCAGATAAAAGCAAAACAGTTTTTTTTTCACACGGCAATAAATCACACCTGATGCATACGTCCTTCTGAACGACATTCCCATACCGTGGTCTAACAATACTAAATATCTGGGAATTACTTTTGACAAGAGACTCACGTACAAACTCCACGTGCAGTCCATTCTCAAAATGGCAAAAATCTACTTGTTCCGATGTTGAGTCGGAATAGTGGCTTATCGATCCGGAACAAAACCCGGCTCTACACATCTATTATCAGACCCATGCTCTCTTACGCGTCCCCAATTTGGGAAACTGTGTCATCTTAACAGGCTAGAGGTTTTTCAAAGCAACACTCTAAGGATGTTCCACAGAGCACCATGGTATGTACAAAACAGAGAAAGTTACCCCCGTTGCGTCAACACATTGAAACGTATTTCTATAATATTGCGGATCATCCCAACCCTGACCTAGCTCGACTCGCCGAGCCAGACAGGAAAAACTTCTTCTACAAACGACCTGTGAACCAAGTAGCCGCACCTTAATCTAAAATGGGTAACACCACACCAGCCTATAGTACATGACTCGTAAAATCTCTCACTATGGGGCGATTTGTTAATCGGTGGGCACTTCAATCTAAGAGGAAGTAAATCCGACATTTGAAGGTCTTTTAAAAGATTTTCTCGCCCAGCCCAAAAAATAATAATAATAATAATATTGATCGTGCAACTTATGACTACAAAAAGCAATAGTTTATTTTTGCCCATCTATGATTTGAAAACACAAATTTCCTACAGTCACATCACTTTTGTACAAATAATGCAGAAAACGCATGATACTGAAGCAAGGTATCTCTGAATTTTGTTTTTAACTTTTCAAAAGATTTAAACTATTCAACACTCAATTTTTTTTTCCTATAGATTCTATCAATTTTTTAGCACCTTTTTTGCCATCCTTGATTACTTTTTTCAAAATTTTTGTGTTGGTTTTTGATTCTCTTTCGTGTTATGTTTTCTTCTTTTCTTATCAATCTTTTAATTTTCCTTCCTGCTTGTATTGCGTTTTTCCTACATTCTCTTATTCCTGCATAGTATGGTCTTTCTTGTACCCATTCCTTGTACTTAGATATTGCTTCATCCACTTTTTTTGTCAGCTTTTTTAACATCTCTTGTCTCTGTTTTCGTGTTTTGTCACTTCTTTTGTTTTCTTGGTTCTTTTTATCTCGTGTCTTCTTGTTTTTTTTTTGTTTTGTATTGTATTGTATGTGTTTGTGTAATTTCAATAACTTTTCTTTTGTCACAGTTTAGTCATTCTTTATTCTATATTCTTTCCCTTTTTTACGTTGCTATGGTAATGTTTCTCTTACAAACGTCGGTTTGTCTCTTTGCAAGTTGTGAGGTTTAACTGCTTTATCATCTCCTGTAAGATATATCATCTTAAATTGCGTTTATATCCTTCCAATCTCTGATTTTGAAATCTTCTCTTATTATTATTATTTTGCTTTTCTGTTTTATTAATCTGCTTTTTAATTTTTCTATCCACTTTCGATAGTTTTCCATATTATCCCTACAGTTTCTCCTAATTAAAATAGATGCATCTGTTTCTTTATCTTTTATCTACTTACCACATAGTTTGTTGTTATTTGGTTCACCAATTATCACTAACTATCATTAGTTCTATTTCCTCTCTTTTTGCTGTTGTTATCAGTATATCGAAAACCTCTCTTCCTCTCCCAATATTTGTTTGTATAAACGTATACATTTTGGTTTATTATTTGCTCCTCGTGTAGTCTCCAGTTAGTAGGGTTGTTGTCTTCTAAAGGGTGGGACATGTTTTAGTTGAATTTGATTTAACATGTTTCTAAAACTGTAAATTTTTGCGTCAAAATTCCATAAGAAAAGTCTGGTTAGATACCTCCGTAGACAGAAGATGCATCGATGAAAATGGGTCTTATTTGTCTGTAACAGCGCAAAAATTGCGTACGTTATTTGGAAGAAATGAAGCGCCATCAATCGAAAGAATACGAAAGTTTGTAAAAAAAAGTGAGTAAAACTGGAATGCTGGTAGACAATGCGCGCATTAAGTATGCTCATCCAAAGCGTTCTGCCAAAATGGTCGTTTCTGTGTCTTGAAGTGTACGCGAGCACCCAAGAACATAAACTCGGCACAGAAGTCAGCATCTCGATATACGGCAAACCACTTTAAGGCGGATTCTTCACAAAGACCTCGGTATTTTTGCGTACAAAGTGAAACTTGTTCAAGAAATTAAAATAGCCGACCTTGGTGCCCTTTTTTGCTTTGATCAGAACTTTAAACAAATTGAATGTTGACTCTAATTTTAGCCAAAAATTAATCTTTTTGGACGAGGTCCATTTCTATCTTAGAGGTTATGTAAACAAACAAATCTGCTGTATTTGGGGAACAGAAAATCCACATGCTTAGTTTAAACCCAAAGCGTTCATTGCGAGTTACCGTTTCGTGCGGAATTTAGAGTGGTTGCGTTATTGGGCCATTTTTCTTGGAAAACGATGATAGAGCCAACGTTACTGTTACCGGAGATTGTTACAGAGTTATGATCACTGATTTTTGTGGCCCGAATTGGAGGAACTTGATCTTCAGCAGCTCCGGTTTCAACAAGATAGGTAACATCCCATACTGCACATGCCACGATCAATCTTCTGCACACCAAATTCAACAACCGCGTTATTAGCCGTTTTGATGATGTGAACTGGCAACCTCGCAGCTGCGATTTGACACCACTAGATTTTTTTGTGGGGAGAAATCAATAATGAAGTTATCACAATGTACAAATAAAAAAAAACAGTAAACAAAGATCTACAACTCATAGAAAATTATCCTAAAGTATAGAACTCTGACTACTTCTACACTTGCAAAACATATCAAAATAATCAGCCACATTTAGCTAACAAAATGCCATAATAGCAACTTCATAATCTTTCCAAAGCAAAACAAAACATCTGCAGCTACAAATATTTTGTGGATAAGTAATAAATTTGAATCATGTTAGTTTGGCACTATAAAAGTTGAAACACATTTTTGTGCTCCTAGTTTTGGGAAAAACTGCCGTACAGAACAAACTCCAGAAACTTGTAGCAGGGTCCAATTCAGACATCTACAAAGCTGAAAAAATAATTGCAAATAGTCACTTACAGGGTTATATAAAATATAAATTTCCACCTCATCTACAGTAGAACAAATATAAAGAAGATTCATAAAAGAAATTAAAAAAAAATTACAACAGAAAAATTTGTTGAATCAGCTATTACAGTACTTCTGGTTAAAAACGTCCTTATACGCAGTGTTACCAAATAAGACTAAGAAGAATTCAATAAACGTGTATTGGTGGACTGCCAAAAAAACTATATAAAGTCACAAAATTACATTACATCTAAAAAGTTGAAAACCAGACACTAAAGCGGGAAGCCTCAACTGCAACTATACCGTATAATGTACCAGAGATAAGCAAGGTTTTGCCATAGTAAAAGAAGCTACCGATCTATAACTTAAACTTAATTCACTCCCACCTACCCAAGAAATGTCGTCAAAAATTTTATTGTAAACTAATCGTTTGTTGTATTGCTACTAAACTATTATCTTGTTAAACACAGCAGTAGAACACAAGAAGTGGATGAAATAATAAATCCTTTAATCACCAACACTTGTGGGTGGGTGGGTGGGCCGTAGTAGAAAAAGCTACTCGCCTATAACTTAAACTACTACCTAAAATAAAATTTACAATCATCCTAAGAAGCAAACTGAGGCTTTTGAGAAGATGTACAATACATAGAACATGACTATGAAGAAGAACGTTACCGCCAAAGTTTGTTATAAAACCATCGGCTAAACAAATACTTTTTAGACCAACAAAATCTGACCTACAGACTCCAACAACCTGATTTTCCCAATTTTAATTTAGACTTTATATTTGCTCATGGATCGACAAAATTGATTCAACAATAATTGCTTGAAGTCATTGCAATAACTTGCTATAATTGGAATCCTCTAAAGCTAGCGCTATCTCGGGAAGGTATCCTCAAGAATTATTTTGGTGTGTAGATAAGGGATAGTCGCCCGATTGTGCATGTGTAGAGTACATTTAAAGAAGCGTCATGCTAAAGTTTGCAAAACATGTTAGAGTTGTGCTTCTTCCTAATATGGTGACTTCTGTGTTAACTTTTTAGAAGGCCACACAATTTTAATTGCTGGGTTCTCACTTACGTAGCCAATAAACAATCCGCTTTGCTACAGTAGCAATATTTGTAAAATGTTAATAAACCATAAACTCATAACTCATTATATAACTACTTACAAACTCATGCATAGAGCAAAATTTAAATAACAAAAACAAACATTTGTGCTCTTAATCATATAGACATAAATTGTATAAAATGGAACGGTAAGTAAATGTTTCGAGGCTGCGTATATTTATTTTCATCTGCATTGTTTCATTAGCAATGAACCTGCCTTATATTTTGAAAGTTTGATTGCGACATTATTAAGATATATAATATAAGTCATGCTCTGATAAACCACCACCCCTTAACATTTAATTAAGCATTTTAATATTTTCATTGTATGTTGTTAGCAAGATATAAATATGAGTCAACTTAGTTGTGTAATTGATTTGTTGAGAGGTATGCAAAGAAGTATGACCTGATTAGATATTCAATGTTTGATATGATTCATTTCAATAGAAAATTGACATAATGCACATTCCATTTTATTTCATAAATTTAATAAATACTGATACTAATGCATCAGTATTTGATGGGTTTATTTTCCCGAAAAGGTGTTAAATGTCATGAATTTTGAACCACAACAATGAGTGGTTTTGAGAAATATTAACATATTTCATAATTGGCTATCTCATTTGTATAATTATGTGACAAATAACACCAATGTCAAGTCAATTATTTAAATTATATGGACATTAGATGATATGTATTTTTTATTTGTTTACTTAGTACATCCAAATTCTAATGGCACTTAATTTATAACGTTTATAATAATATTAGAAGTTTCTTAATTCTTTCAAGAAACTAATTATAATCAATTTATATTTGAAAAGTAACATATTATGCCGCCACGGTCAATTACTTTGTTTATGAAATCAAACTATATTAAAAAATCTAAAATACTTTCCACTAATATAATTTAAAATAAACATTCCAAAATTTGCAATTAATGTATCACATTGATCATAATTAAATTAATTATAAATATTATAATTAACTTACCGGTATTTGTACGAAGGTCCCATTATTCAGTTGTGGATATGAATATAATGGCACGACAGGCACAGATCCATTTTTTAAATAAATCGGTCCTTGTATCGGAGTCACAGGCGGCTGAGTCACCACCGAACCGTCATCATAATATTCGTCATAGTCTATAACTGCGTGCACTTGGGCTTTCGAACCGCCACCCCTGACTTGCGTATAATGAGGTGTAGCTGAGGGTGGTCTCTCCTCAGCTGTGAACGGCGTATGCGGCCGCGGATAATGATACGGCGGAGGCGCGTATGAAGCCACTGGGGGCTGATATGGCGTGCTGTAATTCAGCAGCGCCATCACCTACAGACCATCACAGTTTTATCACTCACAGCCCTGCAACAAAAACAATTTTACATAACTACATTAAATTAATTTACAAACATAATAAATTTTGTAACAAACATTTTATTTCTTTACACAATTTAACGAGCAAAAACTGATAAAATAATCTTAACAACTCAACAATGTTTTTCGATAAAGATCTGATGTTAATCTTGTATCGAACTGGTTTTTCACAAACTGCACAAAACGCAAACAAGCTGTATTTCTTTACGAACACAATAAAAGAAGTTGTGTAAATAGAGTAAGGTGTGTGCACAGCTCGAGCTCAATCACTTTTGAATAGCGTAAAAATTGCGATAATTACAATAATGATAATAAATTTTGTTAGAAATGTAAAATCCTTGGATTCAAATGGAAGTAATGAAATGCGTTGAAATTTAATAAGTCAATCGTAATGATCGTAAAGTTACGTTTCTAAGTGGACACAGTTAGTGATTTTATTGGTAGTTAAATTCATTTTTTGATATGTCTTGTGATTTTAACATCTTGTTTATAATTTATATTTATTAGCGTTGCTTTCAGCGCAATTATTCAAGTAGATTTATAATAGTAGTAATATCATTATACATGTACTCAATTTAGACAAAACAAGCAATTAATATGATCGTGGTAATTAGGATTGCAAAAACGGTTGTAAACTTTACAACAATCTAATACAAACTAAGAATTACAATTTATAGAATCAAACTCAATCAAATTTCTGAAATTTTAAGTAATAACATAAGCTACTATCAAATTATGCAGTTATAAGGTCTGCATTGTAAAATTCTTATAAAAAATGATTACAATTGCCATTTCCTGCCATGTTTTATATAAAAAGTAAAAAAGAACTATAGTCTCTGTAGCAAATTAGCTTGAAACAAGTAAAAATTGCTGATTTTGTAGCAAAAAAACAAACAAAAATTGACCAATTACAAGTTTTTTAAACAAAACCTCTAAATTGCGTTTACAGATACGCTGTTGAGAAAAACTATATCGAAGAAGACATAGCAGGTTGAAGAAAATTTGGAAAATCTCATGCCATTTTTACCTCAGACGTTAGTTAATAGGCGGTAATCAAAATTGCAACTTTGACAAAATAAACTGTATTTCACTTCAAACAAACATTTTAGTGACTTCAGTGAGCAATGTTCACACGGTTTGGATATGAAAAAAGAATAGATAGATCACCGCGTTAGCAGTGAGTGACTTCAAACTTTCTACAAATCAAATTTCCAGCTTGTGAAATTTGGGGAAGTCGGCTCGGCTATAGGCTTATTGGATATAGGTATTCTTGCCGGCTTGGTTTGGAAATACGTCCAATATATTACTTCTCAAATGTCGCACCTAAAGAAGACAAAGCGGCAAACGTATTTAAGAGTGGTTTAATTTTGATTTAGCCACGGATGACTTAAAATCACTTCGTCACTAAGTGCTGGCGCTTATAGAAAGGTAACGGTTTGTTGTTGAGTGCCGACGTGGATAGTAATGCTTGCTTCCCCGGTAATAGAAAGTTTGTTGAGGTTGGTCTAGTAAATTATTTGAGTGCAACTTAGTTAAGGCTAATCAGGCTAGTAGGGTTAGTCCCGCTATCTATGGCAAGTTTGCTACTTTAATGTGTGATATAGATTTTTGACAGAAAATAATAGTTGCCGACTACTCCTACTTGAACAGGGATTGATGGTTACGTTGTGTTTATGCTTGATAGACCCGTTGTTTGTTTTCCGACTGGAAAAGGGTTGCAAAGATATTTTTTGTAGGGTTGCGTTCTACATTTGTGTGTGCATCCGGTTTTAAACCGGGCTAACTTAGTTTTGATTTTAGTGGCCGTTATACTGAGATGGTTGACTATGTTGATTAGCCGATTGGCCATTATTGCTTTTAGAAAAGCTTCTAGTGCAATGCGTCGGTTTAGCGCAACTGGATCTTTAGCTTATTGTTTCTCCGTTTGTTGCTGAATCTACAATCAAATTTGGGTTCGTATATTTTTGCAGAACAGTTTTTTTTTTTTGTAGATATGCTTCAAGTTTCAATTGTTTGTTTGTTTTTTTAACGCGTTTACCAGACAACCTTGATGGATCAGCTCACTTGAAAGGCCTAAAAATGAAACGTTGGGAGTTTGTTTTTATGCCAGATTTTAGTAAAAAAATTTGCATTTAGTTCTTTTTGGGTATTTGTATACGGCTTTAACAGTTTGGCAGTATTGTTGGCCTTAGTCACGCAGCAACTGGTAGGTTTCTTTCCAACCGAGCCAGGTGGTGGCTTACAAACTTTATAAGTTTTTTTTGCAACGAAATTACTCTTTTCCAGGTGCTAGCTTATGTGGTACGTAACGACTTAGTGGTAAAATCGTTAGTTCGATTTTCAATCTTCTCTTGATTTTCATTTCGAATCCGTCTCTGAGTGAACTCTTTTCAATATTTTGCCGTAAGACCCAAACATTCTAGCTTTACAATTGTCTTCACATGTCATCAGAAATAAAAGATTTTATTTCCCAAAGAAACAACTTATTTTTTTGTTTGCCTGATCCTACTGAGAATTGAAGTCCAATCAGACTAGTAGGTTGGTAGTTTGTAGTCCAATGCTCTCTACATCTAAAATTTCCTACAATTCCTAATGGTTGCAAGAATACGACTGCATATACATATTTTTTATTTTGTTTAAATTTACACATCGTGGAAGTCTTATTGCTGCTAGAAATAGTAGTTCAACTTAACGGTGAGATAGCTCAGTTATAGAGCGTTAGCCTAGCACGCTAACAGTCCGGCGTTCTATCACCAAATGTGACTAAAATAATAACTTGTTCTTTATCCACCAAGGTAATTCGGAAGTCATCTAATAAGCTGTAGGTCCCATCAACTTCTTTCAAATAAATCGTAAGACTTTTGGGGCGATGTAAAATAGCTGTAAAACACGCAATAGAGAAGAACTTTTTATTTTTTAAATTTAATTTGTTTTTCTTATCTGACTTTCTCATCTTATTCTAAAATATGACTACATTCTTGCAACAGAAACTTCAGACAAGTTGTTGCGGAACTGGTAAACCCAATGTGATCAAATATTTTTTGCACATACAGTATGAACCTCTTAGTCGTTAGCATAAACTTTTGAAAAGTGCAAAATCCGACAATAATATTTTGAACAATTGCCAGAAAGCACCAACATCTAGCCATAAACTGTAAAACATTTTTAAAAATTTCAGAAAACTTTAAAACCTAGTTCTGAAATATTAAAAATATTGCAAAATGAACTAAAATTTAGCATAAACTGTTAAAAAGTGCAAAATCCAGCCATAAAATTTTAAATAATTCACCTCCATTTTATTTGTAGAAAATAAAAAATACATAAATAATTTTCAAATACTCCAAAGAACTATACAAAACAACAAAAAAAAAGTAAGAACTCAATTCGCGGAAAAAAACATTCAAATTTGACATCATAATAGCCTAAAAACGTGTTCCCATTACACTTTTGTGTAATAAAAAGACAAGAAAAAATGTTAAAACACACCGTACATGCACAGTTTTTCTTTTGATAGAGACTGCGTTCAATCATCTACAGTAATCCTCTGGTGATTTCTGTTCTTTGGCGCATAACACAATTTTTTCGTAAAACTTGTGTTTTCTTAGACCTTTAACAAATAGTTTATAGATCAAAATTTGATAATGGGTGTAAATCTAATCGCAAACTCTGCCGGGTTAACCGGTAACGTCCTTTCAATTTTTTTTGTAACTTTGCTGGTAGGTTTGTAATTAAAGAACAGAAGTATCATCATGTTGCAAGACAACTTCATGTAAGGTTTGGATTTGCTACTCAGGAAGTTATAATAAGAATGGGCACAAATAAGTAACGCAAAATTGTAAAAAAAATGGTTCAAGAGATAGACAGGTTTAGAGAAGGATTTAACATAGTATGGGTTGTCATCTTTTTTGGTAACAAATTTTGTTTCCATTCTTGCACAAATAAATGCTGTTTTATACATAAAATACATTCTCACAAAATATGTGGTACCTGATAGAGTTTTTTATAAGCCCAGATTGATTTTTGTTCTATCATAAAAATGCATAATAAAGAAGATAATGCAAGACCACATGAAGCAAATTGTACAAAACATTACTGAAAGATCATCAAATCTCAATTATGGACTAAGTGTTGGCCAGGTCTCAATTCTATTAACCACATAATAACAACTGGATAAAAAATCAAAAACCACCCTAACCTCGGCAAGTCTTTAACAGCTTTTGTTAGCTTATCAGAAAAAATGGGTCAACATATTTCAAGAAGTTATCCGGACATTAATTGAAAGTATGTTGCAAAGGTGCTAAAATTTATTTAATCTTATGTTAGTAGTCTTAATTGCTGTAGTCATTAATTGAGGCATGTAAATAAAAAAAATGAAATTTAATTTAAAAAAAAAAAAGAAAATTTTTAATAGAAAAGAAAGAAAAAGCCGGTGCTAATAATGTAAAAATTAAGTGCCTTCAGTTAATGGTTTATCTTATAGAAGCGGTTTTAGTTAGTGCATACGTTAAAATCGTAGCGTGCTGAACCTGGGTAAAAAGTGCCGTGTTGTGTACAAAAACTTTGAAAATAGTTTTTTTTAGGACTTAGTTTTTTTTTAGAACGTAGTGAGGTGTTGCACTCAACAAGTGGCCCTTGAGAATAACTAACGCAGGGCAATACCTTTTGGTTTTCTTCTCTACGTTAGTTCTGTTGTCATTTTGTCCTTATCATGTCTGTCTCTAGTCTATTATTAGTTTGAGATGAACTGGTTTCGGCCTTGTGGGATTTACACAGACTGCTGCGGCAACACATGCTGTCCCGGCTCATCTCTCCCTATACCCTATTTGTTGTCTGTCCTATACTGACGTTCATCTCTCCTTTCTGGCATTCTATTGTTGTTCAGCCTAGTTGTTTGATTTGTCCTTAGATGTCTTCTTAGTTTCTCTAAGTCTTCATTTACTTCTTTGTCGGCGTATCCTCTCTCTTTCATGAATATTTTGTGGAGCCCCATTTGCTGTACCCCCTTTTATAATCCTAGATTTGCCAATTTAACTTCTAAGGATATTCTTGAGTCTCCATTTGAAATTATTTCTTCGTATCCCCTGGTTGCCAAGTATATTCTGACCATTTCAAAGGTTACATTGTCAGTCAACCTCAAAATGGCGTATCTACCATTTGGAAATTCTCTGGTCAGTTCCGTCAGTTTGCTTTCTTTGAGCAGCTCTTTTCTATTTTTTCTTATTTCTGCAATTTCGGTTGGTACTAATGTTTCATTGTATATTCTTTTCTTGTCTACTTTCTCCTCTTCCATTCCTTGGTAGGCGTAGTTGTCTTGGCCTTCTTTGTATTTTTTCTCTTCATTGCTTTTTTCTATGTTCTTTTGCTTCCACTTAGCTTCTCTTTCCTCCTTCCTTTGTCTTCTGTGGTTTTTGCTGTGTGTGTGTTTACTTCCATTTTTGTTTATCTATATCTTGAATTTTCAAACTCCTCTATCTTTTTTCTCATTACTGCCGTTGTATAGTTTCTTAATGCTCTCCATTTGTTTTTGTCATTCAGGCAAATATTAATTATTGAAGATTTATCAATTTTGTTTTCCAATACATTCTTTAACTCTTTCCTATCATTCTCCCACGCTTCGCACTTTATTAGCGTATGTTCTGCGTCGTCATACGTGTCTTCTTGGCAGAATATACATTTCTCTTCTTTCTCCATTTTATTCATATTTTGTAAATACTTTCCAAAGGCTCCATATCCGGTGAGTAGTTGTGTTGTATAGTAACACGTCTTCGGTTTATTCTCTACCCATTCTCCCGTCTTACCACTGTGTCTGCTATTTTTTCATTGTATTATCTCATGCTTGTCTCTTTGCTTCTTGTTTACTATTTCCTTCATTTACCAGATTCTTTATGTTTAATCTTTCTTCTACCATCAAGTCTGCGGGTAGTGTCGTCGCGATTACCTCTAGCGCTTCTTGCGACACCGTTCTGTAAGCCCTACATATCCTCAACGAGCTTGCTCTAGTGGCTCCTCTTATTTCTTTTCTGTTTTTTTGTCTTTAAAGCATCTCCCCATGTTTCTGCGGCGTACAATAGTTTACTTTTGGCCGCCGTTGTTATTAGCCTTCTTGCCTCTTCTCCTGGTCCTCTCTTTTTTGGCATGAGCCTACTAAGGATTCTTTCCATTTTCTTTGTTCCTCTTACCGCTTCCTTAATCTGTTCGTTCCATCCTTTTGCTTCCAGTGTAACTCCAAGGTATTTAATCTTCTTCCCTATGGTTATTATTTGTTCACCTACCTGTATTTTTCCGGTTCCTCTATTTGTCCATTTTGTCGATAACCATGCCGCTTTCGTTTTCTGAGGTGCTAATTCTAGCCCTTTACTTTTCATCCATCTCTTTATCATACTAATTGCCAACTCTAGCCTTTCCTTTAGTACTTCTATGTCTGCATCCCTACCTACTAAAGCTAAGTCGTCAGCAAATGCCGTTATCGTCACCCCGTCTAGCAGCCGCATTCCGAGAAGCTCATTATATACTAAGTTCCATAATTTGGGTCCTAGTGCTGAGCTTTGTGGTACCCCTCTGGTCAGTCTAAATTTACCCTTCTTGGTCACTAAGATTCTTCCTTGTAGATAACTCCATATTATCTTGATCGTTTTCTTTGTCAATTCTTTCTTTTTTGCTTTTTCTATAATTGCTTCCCATAGTACGTGATTAAACGCGTTTTGTATATCCAACGCTATTATGATGCAATGCTGTCTTTTCCTATGTGGGTCGCTGTTTGCTTCTTTAGCTACCGCTTTTACCTTCTCGATAGCTCCTAGCGTCGATCTCCCTTTGGTAAATTAGTATTGTTCACTTTCCCATCCACCCCTTTCTTCTATTTCTTTGTCTATTTTTCTCACAATAACTTTTTCCATTATCTTTGCTAATGAATTGATTAAAGAAATCAGTCTATATGTCTTTGATTTACCTTTCTTTCTTTCTTCTTCTCAATCAACACTAAGTTTGCCTCTTTCCAACATTTCGGGAATGTTCCTTCATTTAGACATCTGTTTATTATTTGTGTTAGTTCTATTTTGTTTCCTTCTAACGCTGCTTTCACTATCTCCGCTGTTATCTCGTCCGGACCTGGTGCCTTATTGTTAGGTAGTTCTCTTATGATCTGTTTCATCTCCTCCACTGTTGTCATACCTGCTTCCTCTTCTTCACTTGTCTCTATTGGTTCTTTTACCGCTCTTCCTTTGGGGAACAATTTCTCAATTATTTTTTCTTCCCCTTCCTCCTCCTTTAAGCACACTCCCTTTGATCTTTTTCCCAGTTTAATCATTGCAATTTTTTACGGCTTCCCCCAGGGGTCCTTATCTATGGTATCTATCATTTCTTTCCAGCATCTCTTCTTGCTGTCTTTTATGGCTTTTCTCAGTGCTTTTCTGTCCATTTTTAATTCTTCTTCTGTCTCTGCAGTGTCTTTCCCTTTTCGTTTTTGTCTTTTGATCTTCCTTCCGGTTTGTATTGCTTTTTTCCTGCATTCCTTTATCTCATTGCACCACCAGTACGGCCCCTTTCTTCCTTCTTCCCTATACTTGGGGATTGCTTCTTCCGCTGCCTTTCTCAGTTTTTCCGAGTATCGTTTGCGTCTTTCTTCTATGTTTTCGCTTTCTGTTACTTCTTCTACCTCCATGGCTCTTTTTATCTTCTCTCTGTCCATCCTTTGCACGTTCCATCCTCCTTTTCTTGTGTCTTCTTTTTCCCCTTTTCCGATCGTGTTGTATTTTATTCTTCTCTTCGTAAGTAAGTTAATTTTGGACACGCAAAATTTACGCAGTCTGCTGCGGCAACACATGCTGTCCCCGCCCCATCTCTCTCCTATACCCCATTTTTCTGCCTTATTTTCTACACTGGTATTCTCCTCTCCTTTTTCCCATTATTGTGTTATTCCGCCTAGATATATGCATTGTTTTTAGGTATTTTATTAGTTTTTCTATATCTTCATTAAGAAATTCCTCGTCGTATTCTTTTTCTTTCATAAATATTTTATGCAGCTCCTACATTTAAAAGTTGCATTTTCTATCAACCTCTAGATGGCATACTTTCCGTTTGAAAATTGTTTAGTCAATTCCGTCAACTTATTTTCCTTGAGCAGTTCTCTCCTTTTCCTCCTTATTTCTGCAATTTCTGTTGGCACTAATGTTTTAGTATATGTTCTTCTTTTGTCTCTCTGTTCACCTTCCATTGCTTGGCAGGCATAGTTGTTTTGACCTTCTATGTTTCTTTCCTCTTTATTACTTTTTTCCATATTCTTTTGTTTCCATTTAGCTTCTCGCTCCTCCTTCCTTTGTCTATTGTGGCTTTTAATTTGTGTGATTTCTTCCATTTTGGTTTACCTAAATCTCGAAGCTTCAAACTCCTCATCAGTCGTTGCATAGTATCCTAGTGCTTAGGCATATTTTAATGATTTTGTTTCTAATACCTTTTCTAGCGTTTTCCTATCTTCCCTCCACGTTTCGCACTCTACTAGCGTATGTTCTGCGTCGTCATGCGTGTCTTCTTGACAAAATATACATTTTTCCTCTTTCACCATCTTATTTTTTTTTATATTGTGGAAGTAAAGTTTAAAGTTGTTCTTTTACCAAACGGCTTTAATAAAAATGTACAACTATGCTCAAAGTTTTTTAAACGGATATTTGCTATATCAGTAAAAAAAAATAAAACTCTACAAAAAATTAAGTTTGTTAATTTATAAAGACGGAGAAGTCTCAATCCAGAACCAAATAACCATCAATTTAAATTTACAGAGTACAATAAAAACCTTATTCGGGCTCTCAATAACTTTTTCCCGCGCTATAAAACTCATTTCTCCCGCCATAAGTCAAAGCTCAAGTATCTCTCTCCAGATTTAAAAAAACTTTTTTCAAATGTTTCTAAGAAAACAAACAGTTCTCTACGTGCTTCTTAAAGATCAAAATGAGCCTTTAATAAAGCAAATGTAGTCCTCCGTGAGATAGAAAATACAAAAAAAAAAAAAATTTAATTTCTCTCAACAAAGAAAATTCAGTTACTGCTGATGAAAAAAATGTAGTTTCTCATGGAGTAGTAAATGCAGTTAAAAAAATTGTAGTTCTTAAATTACCTGTATTGAGTTTTTTTTCTTAATTTACTAAAGTTGCCATTAGCGACCAGCTGTAATACTTGACCCATAAGTTATGCGCAAACATAAGCGCTAAACAGAAATACAGTGTTTGCCAAAATAAACAATAACAAAATTTAGAGTGCTGTGGAATTGCTCCTGCAATATGTATTTGTTGTATTTGGCTTATTTCTTATACTAACATTGTGCTGGTGTTAAAATCGTTTTGAAGCAAAAAGCAGAAGAAAAGGAAACAAACAAATTTAAATAAAAAAATTAGAAGACGACACACTTCTTAAAACTGAAAAACAACTAAAACAAGATGTAGATAAAATAACAAAAGAAAAAGTGTCAGGAGTAGATGGAATACAAAATGAAGCATGGATGTTTAGTTCAGAAAATCTAATTGAAAGACTGAGTAAGAAAATAAATAAAATAAAAAAAAAAAGTTTTCTATGGAGAGTAGGTCTTGTATGTCCGATACACTAAAAAGAAAATAAAGAACTTGCAAAAAATTACAGAGATATAACGTTACTAAGTACAACATACAAGATCTACACAGCACCAAGTAAAAAGAATAGAAATAGTATACGAAAAAACAATCAGAAGATATGTAGGAATGCCTTCTCAGCCCTATTTTGTTTGCAGCATACATTGCAGATGTAGAAGAGATGCTGTGTAAGGGGCAGGGGGTAGTGGTAGCCAGAGAAAAAGTGTAGCCTCTGGCTTATGCAGACAACATAGTATTTGTAGCAAAACAAACAAATAATGAAATAAACAAAATGAGTCTGGAAAGATATTTTACAAAAAATAAGTTAGAAGTAAATGTAAACCAAACAAAATTATGACGTTCAAAATGGGGCAAAAAAGACGTAGACTAGAAAAATAAAAATGAAATAAAAAAGAAATTGAAACAATAAAAATGAACACATAAAAAATATGACAATAAAGGCAAATAAAACGATAGGACAAATATGGGAAATTGGTTTTTACCAAAATTAAAATGTATGAGAATAAAATGAATGTTGTTTGATAGTTTAGTAAGAAGTGTGTAGGAATAGAAAAAAAAAAAAAAAAAAGCCATTCAAACAAAATACAGGAGATGGGTATTAGAGGAAAACAAAAAGACTCCAGCAAACATTGTAATGAAAGAAGTTAAAATGGATAAATTAATAAAGAATAAAGAGTAGAAGCAAGAAAGAGTGCAATGAGGTATAAAAAAAGTGAAAAAACAAATAAATGTGAAATATTACAGGAGTGCTTAATGAGAAAATAAAGGAAAATAGACAAAAAATAAAAACATGCAGAAAAAAATATTGGATATACTAGTGAGGAAGTAGAAACATTGAAAATAGACAAAAGTATATCAAAAGCAATTATGATAATAGAGATATACAGGGTGGGGCAGATTTTTGTTTTTTAATTTAGTTAAAAAACATAAAAAAGCATTAATGATTTTATTTTTGGAAAAGAGCTCCGGAAAGATGACGATTCTTCTATTCGTGATCTAAAATCATTCATTACGTTCCGCAGCATTGCTTGATTAATTTGGTCTACTTCTTGAACTGTTCGTGGTGGGTCTTAAAACAATTTAGTCTTCAAGTAACCCCACAAAAACGTTGTGAGGTCCTGTGAACAAGGAGTAATGCCCCCATTTCGAGAAACCACTTCACAATAACTTTTATGAAGTGAAGGGATTCCTGATGAATTTGTCTAAGATTCAAGGCACTCCAATAACAAAAGTTCTGTTTGTTTACATAACCGGACAAATATAAATGGGCTTTGTCACTCATCCATAAATAGTTTACAGTGTTCTCATTTTGATTAATTAAATCTAAAAACTCTTCACAGAATCGTTGTCGAGTCACATAATCAGTTTCTTACAGAGACTGTACTAATTGAATTTTGTATAGATGGAGATGTAGGTTCTTGCTAAATCCGTCTGACAGTTTTGTTTAAAATTATAAGTGCAGTGCTATGTCAATATACACGCTCGATATTCTCGGCAGTGCGTACTGATTTTGGTCTTCCAGGCTTCAATCTTTTTGTTGAAGAAGTCTCCTCAAAGTTCCTAACCCACTTTTTAATACCCACTAACTAATTTAATGGTTGCAAAAAGTACGACGCGCTCGTACGTAACAATTAGCATTTTGATAAAACGCTTTCACAGCGTACGCACGCTGCTGATGAATGCTAATACGCAAAAAACATGGCCGATAGCTCCCCTACGACCTGCCAACGATACGGCCCACTTGGCGGAATTTTTAAAATCGGTTCTTGTTTTGCCCCACCTTGTAATAGTGCAAAAGCAAAAAACTCAAGTAACTGAATCTAAGTACAATTCAAATTATGTACATACCATAGCGGATGCACCACCAATATATCTATACTGGCGAGCAAAAAATAGAGGTCTCTTTAAAATCATGGCTTAGTTTTGAATTTTTTTGTTTTAACCTTATGTTAGCAAATTAATTAAACAATTGTACTGTATTTTGCACACTAAATTAAAAATTTAAGGTTGAATCGTAAAGCATATTAATTGTTTTTATTGCGTATTTTGGAAATATTACAAATCAATTTTTGTTCCTAGGACTAATATAGAACAAAAAATATAAATAAAATATATCACTAATAACGAGTATTACCTCCTCTTGCATTAATGACTAGTTCTTAGAGCAGGTGTAGGTTTTAGGATATATCGTCCCAATTCATCCTAGACATGTTCTATGGGATTCATGTCCGGGCTAGAGCTGGCCAATCAAACCGCGAAATTCCCACTTCATCCAGATTATCTCTGACAACTCTGGCTACGTGAGGTCTAGCATTATCTTGCACAAAAATGCCGCGCTCGCCCATAGTTGTCATGAAAGGCATAACATAATCTTTGAGAACCTCCATAATGTATATGTGAGCTGTCAGGAAACTATTCTCTTTATAAAAACCAACTCTGTGCGTGCTTCGGTAGAAATTCCTGCTCAAACCATACCAAATGAAAGTCGCTTATCAATACAAATTGAAGCGTATTTTTCTCTGCCTTTTTTCCACACTTTCCGATCTCCGTCTGATTGATTGAGGCAAAAGCGCGACTCATCTGAAAACAGTACCCTGTTCCAGTCCTCATTATTCCATGCCCGGTGATTTCGGGCAAAAGCCAATCTTGCAATACAATGTCGGCGTTGTAAAGGTGGACCTGTAGCCATATTTTTACAAGACTATCCAGCAACCCAAAGCCTTCTGCTAACGGTCCATTTACTAATATTTACATCTCTAACTTCATGGAGTTGATTTGTAGACACCAAAAAATAGTCATCTCTGTTTGAGGTGACTTTTTTTGCCCGGATTCCGATCTTTTAGTTATCAAGCCAGTATCCAAGTAACGCTAATACACCTTTTGTACAGCACAAAGGCTTTTACCAACAATCTTTGCAGTTTCACGTTTTCCTCGCCCATCTTCAATCGACGCTATAAATCTTGTCACAACAATAGGGTCTAGCGGCATTAAGCCTTGTTAAGTACAATGACAAGTTTTGCAGAGAAAAATCAACATTAACTAAAACATACCACAACGAAATATAGGTTTTCACTTTGAGCAAAATGGATGCTGTTTTATAAAAGTTTTTGCATTTTGGGCATAATAATTAGTACATCAGAATTAATTGTAGGCTTATTAAGACCTTCAACTGCATATATTTGGATTTTTTTTTAAATTAATTATACCTTTCTTTGCTTTTAAGGTTACCTTATAATCAATAACAAAACACACAGAAAAGAGACTGCCGCAGCGGTTGAAATCAGATTGCAATGAGCTGCATATAGTTTGTGTTTTAGACAGATTTACAAAAGATTTATTTTGTAGTTTATCAAAAAAAAAAAAAAAATTAAAAAGTGTAGGATTGCGTATTTTTGCAAGTTAAACTTGTAACTAAAATATTTTAATAATTTGTAATCGACTTAATTAATACTCCAATTATTTGATACTAGACCGCTGTTGGAAATCATCGATAACCTTTGCCGGACTGTTTTTTTTGTTGCAGCCCGCTTTTTATGTGGCCAGATATTAACATTAAGTCCAATACCAAAATACTTTTAACGTGTTATAGGGTATACCTTAGTACAATTGATTTTTTTAGAGCATTAAAAATAATTTGCATCAGTGTTAGAGAACTAGAAATCAATGCAATTTCCGGTTTGTTCTCTCCATATTTTTGTATGTTTAGCCTATTTGATCCGTTCCAGATATTTAAAAAACAAACCCCATCTAATGATCAGCAAAAAAGCAAAAACCAAGCTTTACACGCGGCTGGCAGAATAGCGCAAGCATAACTTTCCATTTTCAAAACGTTTAGATAAACGCTGAGCCAAAACTTTTCCGGTTATCGTAAAGTCAGTTCAGTGATAACTGATACTCGTATTAATTCTTATTTACAGGCTGTGATACTAGTTTAAGTTGTCTTTAGATTGGGTGACTGTGATGTTCAATTGGTGATGCTTTCCGGAATTTGTTCAATTGCTCTAGTTAGCTTGCAAATAGCTTCGAGTAATAGTTCTTGAATTACCTGTATTGGTTTCTTTCTATTTTAACAGGGTTGCCATTAGCTGCCAGATGTAATACTTGAGTTATAAGCTATGCTCAAATGCTGTATGTTACAAGCAGCGGAAAGTGGAAGTCAGAGCAGAAAACTGCCAGCAGCCAACCCGTCAACACCAACAGCGAATTACTTTATCACCCAACCGAATGGAAATTGTAGATCGAATAAATGAATTTTTTTATTGCAACAACAAGCTACACGAATAATTTGATTGCTTAACACCAATCACATCATCTCTCAACTAATAATTCAACTAAATTATTTAATTAAGCATTTAATTAATTCAGTTTCTATTTCAGCATAAGCCTAAAACCCAATCTGAGTAATGGCCAGATTTTGAAGTAGTTATATGTCCAGCTTCAGAAGTTAGAAGACCTTCTCAAAAAGCAAGACAAAAAGATAAATAGACTGAAGAAGTCCAATGTAACCATAAACATTGACAATAAATCGGAGCAGATCGACAAACTCAAGCAAAACAGACTAACTTCCAAAAGATCCTCTTTGATCTGCATAATAACATTTTGCAAAAAAATAAAAAAATCTAAACCGCCTTCATTGCAATCACAATGTTTCTCATAGCTAGGCAGACCACTCAGCCAACTACGCACCAAAAATTCCAACACTGGCCTTTTTCAAGAAAATGCCTAAAAACTCTAGTCTTCTTCAGCTGCTGCAACAAGCTCTTGCTCACCAAGACTCCAGACGCCCCGGCCCAATTTTTCCTCAAGAACTTTTTCTAATACTATATTATAAAAGTTGCCTAGCTTATCTCAAGTTAAAGACAAGCCAATCTTCTCCTAAAACAAACTTAAAGCACTTGCTTTTTAAAGGTAGACTTCTGCTTCTATTCGGAGCATTCCCAACGTCCGTAAGATAAAATCCTATGCAAAGGCAACGGGAAATCAAGCGCAAAACGTAACTACAACATCAGTCAAAAATGAACTTTTCTTCTGCTTGGCTAAAGTGAACAAAGTTGATTTCAAGAAGATTTATTTTTCTTCTATGCAACATCAAGCTCAAAAAAATGAAAACAAATTATTTGTCCGTTAGTCTACATTTTAAACATAGTGCACTATTTTATTTTAGTAAAACAAGAAGATCTATCAATCAGAATTGCAAAGTTCTAGAAAAATCAAACGGGAAGAATTTAGTGCTAGGTGCTCGTAAAAGTAAATCCGACACTTGCTAAATTCTCTTCATCTTTGCCAAAATAAACAGTTAATTCAATATGAATTTGTCGTGTTTGTAAAACTGAGTTTATAAAAGAGCATTATTTCCGTTCATACAGAAATAGACGGCTAATAATGGAACAAGTTGGAACAAGCCTCAAAAAAATACCGACAAAAGTTTAACATTATAATACTTTTTGTGAGAGAAAAACGTACATAAACTGCAACCTTACTTTATAAACATTTTAAACACAGAATAATTTCTCTTGGATCAGACTTCAAATATGCTTATTTGCCCGATCTAATGCATACATTTGCAGGGCATGTTTAAGGACTCAATATTTTCGTCAAAAAAATCAATATTTAAAAATTACGATAAAAAATAATAATAATTTTTTAACAAAAATTTTTAGTAATTATGTTCCATGATGCACAGTTTAAATTTAAATTATATAAATTAAAAAATAAATGCATTTTTAATTTTTGGTACTATTTTTTGTGGAAAATATTGCAAATAAGGGCTTTCAGACTTGCTTGCGTTATGACACTTTGTATCGCATCGCTGTATGCTTTTTATTTAAAAAAAGGTCGGGTTCTCTGAAACTATTCAATGTACCAACCTAATTGCATTAACAGTTTTTTAAAGTATGTGTGCTAAAACTTAAACTAAATAAGCTCTGGAGATTATCTGATGAAATAAAGTTCTTATTATTTCAATCTTTTGAAAGCCATTGTGGGATCACAATCTAAAATGTTTGTATACAGGGTGTTGGGTAAACATGTGGAGTTATTCTTTGGCCTATTCTAAGAATATTTTGGCTTATGATAATTTCTGAAAAAAACTCTTTGTTTCGAAGATACAGAGTAAACAAAATTTGCGACATTTTATTATTAAAAAGTACATGTAAAGTTGCTAAATCTACAATAAATGTTCGAAATGATTTCTTCCAGCCTGGATACAAGCATTCAATCTTCTCGTCATTGAGAGACGTACTCTTCCAAACACACCAGAATTGTTTCTAATTGAGTTACACCCAGCAATTATCCAATTTCCGTTCAAATTCTTTACTGGAGTAGCGTAAACTAATGACTTCAGATAGCCCCATAAGAAAATATGTAGGGGGTTGAAGTCTGATGGTCGAGCAGGCCATGCGTGTAGCCCACCTCGACAAATCCAGCAATCTCCATATGTTGCTGTTAAATAATCTCGAGCAACCAAACTAAAATTTGTTGCCGCATCATCGTGCATAAACCACATTGCAATTCTTGTTGCCAATAGTACATCATGCAGAAACTAAGGTAGCATGTGATCTAAAAAGTTGCGATATACCTCGCCAGTAAGTCTTCCTGGTAGAAATACTAGTCCAATTAGACAGTCGCCCACAATTTCAACTCAAAGATTCAAAGAGAACTGATGTTGAAAACAATCTTCACATACCTGATACGAATTTTCATTTGCCCACACATTGTTGTTATAAAAAAGGTCAGGAATTGAGGGATTAGAACTGTTTGCAAAAGCCATTGACATAACGCAATATGTGAAGGAAATATGATATAGATACAACAAATTGCCCTTAAAAAATTTCTAAACTGTCCAATAATTTTTATTCAAAGTATTCGCAACATTTTGCGTAAAACTATTTGGATCTTCCTCTATCATGTCCAGCATATTCTTAAGTTTAGCCTCTATCGTGTTATTAATTACAATTATACCAGAAACACATAGAAATTTTGACTAGAGTAAATTCGACAGAAGCAGAATGTTACGTGAAGATTGTTTTTAAAACTACAGATTGTCTAGATTAGTTTTAATCTACCATAGTAAGATGTTATCAAACAAGAACTAAAAAAATTAAAACTTTGCAAAAGAAAAACGGCAAACTAAAGACAAATATGGCTGTAAGAAATCGTAGCAGATCAATAAATTAGTAAAGATTTTTCCCTTGTGTGTCTTAAATAATTTACCGGTGGATTAAATCTGTTAGCTTAAAATCATACAGACCACATCTAGTGTTAATACTAACAGCTCAACATTGACAGCAGTGTTTGAAATGGTGTTTAGCAATAAATCAAGGTCTTTTTGTAAACGCAAAATGATGCGTTATTAACTGCAAAAGTCTCGTCTAGTCTTTATTCTAGAAAATTTAACTACCCTGCAATATGTTAATAAAGTGCTAAAAACTCAAGTCAGTTCTATTTAAGACTGCTAAAAATGCTCTCTTTTCAGCAAATTAATGCCCGTCTGCATATTGCTAAAACTACCCAAGTATTTTAAAAAAAAGCTTACATTAACCTGTTGCCATAGACGGATAGATCTCTAGATTTTGCTTCCACTGAAAAGGTGTAAGACATAATAAGGAGACAACTAACAAACTTCGCAAATCTTTGTAAACATTGGCTCTTCAACATGAATTCCAAGTTGTTTGGGACGAAATAGCATAGAATCAACTTGAACCACTTATTGTTATAAAAAAATCTTCCTTTATTTTCTTTTAAATTTTAACCAAACATTATTTTTTAATAAACAAAAGTTTCTCCTAAAATTGGTATATGTATCTACCCTAATTAAAATAACCAGAAAAGTATGATAGATAAATCGATTTAATTTTAATTTTAAACACAATATTTGTATTTTGTAAAAAAACAACTTTGATTGTGGTTGTTGATTATTACCTTACAACATTTATGTTTCTACAAATATTTTTAGTTACTTATTTTGAGATATATTGCAATACTTGATTCAGATTCCGAACAAGGCTCTTTACTCGTATTAATAAAGTTATTAACCAACAGTTTATGAACATTTTCAGAAAATATATTTAAAGTCTTTTGTAAATAAATGCGCTTAGGGCGCTTAATTGTACTCTCCCTTAATTTGCAAAATTTTGATTAAAAATTAATTTTTGCATTCAAAAGTTAATGTTTGATTTGGTTCAATATTTTGCTAAAAATATGAGTCTCAACTTTCAGTACAACCTTTTTAAAATGCCACAGAACAATCAGCTAATTGCTTGCTTGCAATTTACTAACAGATTTTTTTTTTTTCATAATACTTAAAAAACGAGAAAGGAAAACATGTAAAGTAAATCCAATCAAATACTTTGTATACTCGGTATACCAACAATATTTATATAACTGTTATAGAATAATGAGGATTTGCGTCCGTGCGGTTAAATAGATAAAAACCCGACTTTTTGTTGTGAAAATGTACCAGTGATTTTTTTCTTCCAAAAACACGCTATTCTTTGAATAGTTCGTTTTGTTTAATAAGTTACCAAGTGTAGCAAAATTGTATTTTATTATTGATCTAACTTTTTCTAAACATTTGCTGTTTTTATTTTAATTTATTACATTATTACTGTTAATAATTTTATTTACATTGTAGTAAATTTTATTTACAAATATATCATTTAATGCATTTATGGTTGTGACTAAGAAATGCACAAGGAAGCTATATTGCCATTTAAATATTTGCATTGTATGTTATTTATATGAATAATAAATAAATAAAACGAAACTTTCCAACCAGTAAGTTTAGCTAAAACATGCTAATGCAAAACAAATAAGTCGGTATTGATTTAACACAATCGAAGCCTCTTCGGAATAAACTAGAGTTTCAAATAGTCTGCCTGCAAACATACATTTCGCATTCGAAACAACACGTGCTCTCTTATATAATAGATTGACATTTAAATTACTCAATCTTAACTTAAAAATAATAAGATTACCTGAAATCACCACGATGCGGAAAGAAGAGAGCACTACCGAACAGTAACAATGTACACCACTTACTAAACCCATATCACTGATAGTAAGTACCAGGTGACAGTCTACTTTTAATATAATTTGACCTTCGCGTATAGATCAACACCCACTAAGAGAGAGAACGGGTTGTTAATGTGTATCGAGAATAATGTAGCAGTGCTTTATTATTATTAAATGCCGCGTATCGGACATATTTTATAACTTAATAATCGTTGATATTTAAAAACAGTGGTGTTGCTTTTTTAACCAATATTAATGACATATCGGAAATTGTATAGGCCTTGCAATTGGATTTATTAGAATGTTATACCATTTTTGAATTGAAAAGTACAATTTCTGATTAATGCATTCGATTTATTTGCTTAATTAGATTGTATTTGGTAATTTTTGCTCCATTTAATTGACTACTTTATGATATTGCAAATAAGAGCAATAGTTCATTTTATATGACTAATTAGTATGAAATTGTAATTTTGTAACTACTGTTCACACAAAGATAATAAAAATGTTTGGAATAAGCAGCTTGGGTGGTCGAGTATTAGAAGGCTTGGCTTTCACAGTAGAAGTCGGAAGTTTGATACTCAACTCATCGACCTTAAGATATTTGGGAATATAGTCACTGTGGTTTCCAGACCAACTACCGGGTCAAATTGTACCGCACCTACTGACGGCACACTAAAAAAATATTGATAGCGCAGCGATTAGTACTTGAATCTGTTTTATAAAAGTTTGTATTTTGTGACATAATTAAAATAATATAATTTTTTTTTTGTTCTTAAAAGTGATTTATGAACATTTTGAGATAAACAATAAAATATTGAAGCACATAATCAAAGAATAAATAATTTAGCTGAAAGTGCAGGTAGATTGTCCAAAAGAAATTTCAGAACTGAAACAACTTGAAATAATTATTCCAGACAATGATCAACTACCAAAAAATGTAATGTGTTTTAAACAGGAAATTCAGTATAATAAATATATGAAGAGCAGTATTAAAGTATTATAAAGAAAATCAAGAACACAAAAAAATGATCGGATTCCGAAATAGAGGAGGATGTTGAAGATGAGCAGTTCAGAACTTGATTTTGTTGTAACAGCAGTAAACTCATTTTCTAAAAAAAAGCAAGAAGTCATCGTAGTAAAAAAAAATATCGTAGTAGAAGTTGATACTCTAAATCTAAAAAAAAGGGAAAGCAGCAATTTGAAGAGGAAGCTACCTCAATCACACAGTACCAAATGTAAAAATAAAAGAGTTAGAAAAAAAAGTAAAAAGTATTTAGGTTTAAAAAAAAATGATGATTGTCATTTCAAGTTGATGGTTAAAAAGATTAACGTACTATAAAACCAGGATGTATCTCCCAAAATTGTCTAACTTAAAATTTTTGTTCTAAAATTTGTGCAGGAAGAAAAAAAATCAGTCTTTTTGGTAATTAACGTAGCCTATAAAAAAAACCTTTTTAAATACAATGGTCAATGTTGCTTCTTTCTAAAAGAAATAGCAATCCGGTATTGTCTGAAAATGATACGGTTAACAAACAAGTTTGTAAGAAAATGTATTTGTCACTATTAAGTATAGAAGAGTTAATAGTCAGAAAATACGTAAACATGTATGATGATATACATTTTCTTAAAGAAAACATACTAAGAGTTGGTAGAAGCAAACAAAGTACAACCAACAGGTCAAGAATAATTTTCTGTCAAAAATTTGATGCAAAGATGATAAAATTATTTCAACAAATGCAACCAGTGGAGCCTAAAACGTTGGACTGCTTCTAAAAAAAACACAAAATATTGTAAAAAATTAAAATTAAAATAAAAAATATTTTTTGAAAAATATTTTGTAATCTACATAGTTTCAACTAAATTTGATGCAAATTTAAGAACATTATTCCAACAAATGCGACCAGTAGAACTTAAAAAGTTAGACTACTTCTTATCAAAATATTCTCTGCAAGTGTTAGTCCTTTTGCAAGAAGAGAAAGGGGTGATATTAAATCTTTTAATCACCAACACTTGAGCGGGTGGGTGGGTTACTATAGATCACAATTACCCTCGAGTAGTTTGAATTAGAATGCCCACGCACCTGTACGAATGTTTATTAACAAAAAATTAAAAGTTCCTTTTTTCGGCACGTGTTAGAATTCTTTTTGTCAGAGGAGAAGAAGGTGATATTAAATCATTTGATTAACAACACTTGGGCGGGTGGGTGGATCACTACAGATTTCAATTACCGTCAAGTAGGTTGAATTAAGTGCCCGCCTACCCACCCGATTGTTATAAATAAATTAAAAATTCACAATTACCCTTGAGAAGTTTGAATTGGAGTGCCCACTCACTCGTCCGAGTGTTTATTATCAAAGAATTAAAAATTCTTCTTCTCTGCACGTGTTAGAAGTTCATTTGTCAGAGGAGAAGAAGGTGATATTAAATCGTTTGATCACCAACACTTGGGCGGGTGGATGGGTCACTACAGATTACAATTACCCTCAAGTAGGTTGAATTGGAAAACGCGCTATTGTCGTGCTAGTACCAAAAAAATAAAACAACATTTTACAAAAATTACAAAAACTATTGCTCAATCAGAAAAATTAAATCATCTATCCAAAACAATGTTCATACAAAAAATGACCAAAACCAATGTTAAAATATTTAAGCCTAAAAAGGACCAATGCTGTTTATGTATTTTCCACACATTAGGAAACATTTCAAATAAAGATCATGCAAAGCCGCAGGTAAAAAATAACGGGTTGTTTACAAAAACAGAAAATATAGAAAAAGCTAGTAGTAATTCTAAAGAGATGGTTGTTTTTTGTATGTACAAGCAGTAAAATTGGTTCCAGTTCTTTAAGTCAATGCAATTTACTATAAAACTAAGCGTTATTTCCATAATTATACCATTTATAACATGGTCACCAAAGATGTAATCTATTATCTTTGAGACAAATTCCAAGGTGACCTTGACGTCAATATTTTTTCTATTATCTTTAGAAAGTTTCTTTCCGACTATCTCTCAGAAAATAATACTTCAAATCAATTCATAATTTACATTACAGCGACGGATGTAGATACCAAAACAATCTGTTATACTTTCAAACACTCTCCTTTATTTTGCTATAAAACGTTTATTCGTTACCTAAAAAAATCTTCAGAAAGGTCATACCCAGATAGAGGTATATTCTGTTCATTCCACCATTGAAAGGCGCTTTAAAAATCTTTGCATATACTCTATATATTTTACGATCACATTGCTACTTGCAAGGATGCAAGAGCAACCTTTATCACGTAAAATACATAAGTTATACAAAGTTTAAAGACTTCAAAGGTATTCAATATACTACTCAAACCTGGGGACCATTTAATCAGTAAAGTTTGTTGAAATATAAATAATTATAAAACTCTACCAAAAAAAATATACGACTACTTTGTTTGTATTTTTTAATTGTTTCTTAAAAAACGTTAAGGTTTTTTAAAGAATATTTACAAAATTACTCTGTATTCTACAATAACAAGCACATACCTTTAGATGACAAATCAATCCCATAAAATACCTAAGTGTGCACTTGAACCAACAAATTTCACTTGAATAACACGCTTGGAAAAGCAAGGCAGTAAATAGTCTCATGCCTCTTGTAAAAAATGAAAATAAAATGAGTCTTAAAAACCAGTAGTACAAAATATCTATTGGTGCTATACGCCTGTTATTTGAGGATTCCTAATCAACACTGTGCCGTACATCCGTAATATTCAGATCAGACAAAATCTGTATATTCTTTTTAATAGATTATATTAAGTGCTCTTTTGAGTTTTATAAGCAGCTTTAAATTTAACTGTAGACATTAGTGGTTTAGCGGAGTTTGAAACGCACCTACTTTTAAAATAAAAAGAAGATCACAATATTGCAAACGGCAGCAGATAAGATACAATTTAAGAACCCCTAAAATTGTTTGAAAAAACAATGCTAGCAATTGAACTTTATTTAAAAAAAAACCATTATAATATTGCCCGGTAATCGGAAATATAACTGCAAAAATGCAAAGAGCATTATCTTTGCTTAACACCCTATTAGCATAGCTGTTAATACATGTCAAAATGTTAATTTCTTATCGCACAGAAGTTGGTCAGTGGCAATAAAAAACATTAGCTTTAAAATATGCACTTCAGAACACAATGAGAGATTTTGAGTGAGTTTAATGTTAAATTAATAGTCTAGTATTTAAAAGTGCCAAAGTACCAAGTATAGTATTAGAAAAGTCTTAAAGTTGAGACAGTTTAGTATGATATTAGATGTTATAAGTTAGCTGGTGTGCTTAGCAGAATTAAGAAGATACACTTTTTACAAAAAAAAAATTCTTTAAAATATTCTGGATTTTGACGGTACGATTAAATTTTAAAATCTTACTTTAAACGCACTACAAAATTATGCAAATCTAACAAATATAATATAAAACTTCAAATTAAACATCCTAAGCGAGTAATCGTTCCTAGCAAAGGACTTGAGTTTAAAGGTTTATCTTCAAATTGCATATTGCTATGCACAAATTTGACTCTAATTTCATTTAATATATGTATATATTTTTTACGAATAAAATAGTACTTAATATCAATATGTTTTAGTTTAATTTTTTACTAACTTGACTGCACTTTGATTGTTAACAAAGAGTGGTTGGTTTCCCTACATACTCACTGACTTCGGCTAGCAAAGCCTGTAACTAAATCATTTTTTTACACTCATTAAAAGCTGTTTTGGTTGTTGATAGAGTGCTTTGACGTTGACTACTGATACTGCCAATTTGTTTACCATAAATACATAGTCTATATTAGCCTTTTTGGTGTCACAGTCACCTTTCAGCAAACGGTCTCCAACTTCTGATTTCTAAATAATTCCATGCTGTACTTTTAAAAATTTGATTAAATTTTTGATTGCATACTTGTGTGCAGTGGTTGAATTATTTGCATACTTGTAGCAATAGACACAGCATACATAATGTAAGGTTTATTTAAAATTGCAACAAATATTAGTGAGTATATTGTTTTTCTGCCAGGCACTTATTTTTTCTAATTTCTTTTAATATATGAGTATTGAAATTAGGTTGTTAATGAGATTTGCCTCTACTAAATTGAATTTTCTTACAATTTGGTTTATACAATTCTGCCAATAATCTTGATAACTTTATTTTTTTAAGATGCAGTTCAATTTAACATTATAGTTTAAAACTATAAATTCATCTATATAGATTATTAAAAAAATTACCATATTTTGAGTATATTTTTGGTACAAGCACTTGTCTATAGGTTGTACAAAACCAAAACTTGTAATAGAATTATCTAACAGTTTATTTCATACTTTAAGAACTAATTTCAAACCATATAATAATTATTTTAAACTTGTGCTCCGGTACATTTGACTAGAAAGAATGAAACCTTTTTTTTTATGTAAAAAAAAGTAGTTTTTATTATCAAACTGCTTCATGAGATATTTGTTCTTGACAGTAATTGCTTAAAGTATTCTGATAGTGTCATACCTTGCTGTTAGCAAGAACTTTTATCTCTGTTTGATGAGTTTTTTACCCAAAACTCCTATTTTGTTTCTAATGTTTTTTTTCTTTAAAAGAGTTGTGGTTTTCACGTTTTTACTTTAAGAGGTCCAGTCTTTTTTAACTGCAGCTTTCTATTTATATATTTTTTTAAAGTGTATGACTTTTTTATAAGAGTTTAGAACTTTTTCAGTTAGGTTAGGTCATTTTTGTTTTTAATTCAAGTCATACTGTTGCAGAAATAATTTTTTTGTAATATTTTGTCTACTGATATCATGTGTTGTGTCATTTACCTTTTCCTTAGTATTCCTTTTTTCATTTTCATTTTTAACTTAAAACTGACACTTCTTTCAGCAAATAACGTCTCCTGATTAAAAATTACATTTCTGAAAACTTTTACTCGCTAAAAATTTGGATTATAAAACGTATAGTTTGTTGAATTGCCATTAAGAAGAAACATCTAAATACTTAAACTGTGGGCTTGTGGCATAAATTAAAGTGCTCCGTCCAACTGTTGTCATCCAGAAGTTTGATATTTAAATTAGATTTTTTTATTAAATTTTAAAATGTAATATTTAGGAATTACTTAAATCGCAACAGCTTAAAAATACCTTTAAATTTCCACGAGTGAAACCACACTTGCTAAAATTATCACATTAAAAATTAGATTTAAGTAGAACATTGGCCTTAAATATTTGTTGTTTATAAGTTTCAGGAAATACTAAATTTGGAAATAAAGGGTAGGCCATGTTTTAGTTGAATTTTGAAACACATGTTTCTACCGGCGCTGTCAATTTTTGCGTCACAATTATATAAGAAAAGTGTAGTTAGATACCTCCGTAGACAGAAGATGCATCGTTTTACTTTGGAACAACGTTTTAAGATACTAAAAAAATATTAAAATGGGTCTCATTTGTCTGCAACAGCGCAAAAATTGTTTGGAAGAAATGAAGCGCCATTGATCAAAGGAATAAAAAAATTGTAAGAAAGTGCGTGAAACTTGAATGCTGGTAGACAATGCGCGCATCAAGCATGCTCATCCGAAGAGTTCAGCCAAAATTGTCGCTTCTGTGGCTTGAAGTGTACGCGAGCACCCGAGAACATCAACTCGGCAAAACTTTTAGACGGATTCTTTACTAAGACCTCGGTATGTTTGCAAGTGCAACTCGTTCAAGAAATTAAAATAGCAGACCTTATTGTCCGTTTTTGCTTCGTTCAGTGGGCTTTAAACAAATTGAATGTTGACTCTAATTTTAATCAAAAAATTATCTTTTTGGACAAGGCTCATTTCTATCTTGGAGGTTATGTAAACAAACAAAACTGCAGAATTTGGAGAACAGAAAATCCACATGCCATAGTTGAGAAACTAATGAATCCATTGCAAGTTACCGTCTGATATGGATTTTGGAGTGGTGGCGTTATAGAGCCATTTTTTTTCGAAAACAATGATAGAGCCAAAGTTACTGTTACCGGATATCGTTACAGAGGCATGATTACTGATTTTTTGTGGCCCCAAAATAGAGGAACAGTATTTTGCATAAAAACTTAAGTCTTAAGGCTTTTAAAGTTCAGTTAACACAAGAACTCAAGCCGGTCGATCACCATACACGTCGTATCTTTGCTGATTGAGTTCTTCATATGCATCAAAATGATCCGGAATTTCATCAAAAAATCATCTTCAGTGATGAGGCCCATTTTCACCTTGGAGGCTACGTTAATAAGCAGAATTGTCGCATTTAGGGCTCAGAAAATCCATGAATGATTGTAGAAAAGTCTTTGCATCCTCAACGTGTCACTGTTTGGTGCGGTTTTTGGGCTGGCGGAGTGATTAGACCCTACTTTTTATTGAAAATGAAGCCGGTGCAATTGTTACGGTAAATAAATGGCGCTACCGAGCTATGATGACGTCGTTTATTTTCAGCAAGACGGCGTTACGTGCCACACAACGATATAATTGCAATTTTGCAAGAAACGTTTCCTGACCGTGTTATTTTTTGAAAAGTTGATTACAATTGGCCATCAAGATCTTGTGATTTAACACTTTTAGACTTTTTTTTTTGGAGCCACGTAAATGATATGGTCTATGCCAATGCTCCACAATCGAGTCAAGATCCTTAAGATGGAATTTGTGAAGTTATCAAGGACATACAGCCGCAAATGTGCAAATTGATCATAAAAAATTTCATGAAAATAATGTGTTACTGCAACCGTAACCGTGGAGGCCGTTTGACTGATATCGTTTTCAAATGTTAATGGCATTACTTCCTCTTTACAATGAAATAAACATTTATAATATCAAAATGAAATCTCTTATTGGAAAACCCTATAGTAGATTTTAACTACAAAACTCTCTAATCTTATCGTTTTAAACAATTTAAACTTAAAGCGCATTAGTCTACAATGTTTCTTGGGTTTTGACAACTTAAGTTGTTACGTAGTACCGCGCACTAGTTGCTACTGCAAAGCGTTTGGCTAAAATTAATTAATATGGGAGATTTTGTCATTGACGACTACCAGCAGCTGACGCGTCAACATCGAGAGAGTTCAAATCATGACCCAACTGAAGCAATCCCAATGTAAGCAAAAGTACAAATGATTTGATTGCGTATTAATTTACCAATTAACTTTATCTACAACATTTATTTTAATTGAATTAGATAATTCAATTTTTTTTTTAGAATGAAGCCCAGAATGAGCACCGACCAGATTATAGAACCACTTCTAAAAGCTTAAAGATCTCCTACTAAAACACGACAAGAACACTAGTCCAGTCAAATATGCTCAAGTATTGATTTCACCTCTAAAAAATTCTAAAAGTTTTGAAACTTTGTACACTAATTTATAGGTACTTAATGAAAAATATACTGAAAGTCCTGACAAATATGACACGAGCTTTAGCGGTAATGATCAAAAACAGGGCATATTTTGTTAATATTTCAAGAACTGTAAGTAGGAGGTAAAAGTTGACTATATACATAATGAAAGCTGATAAAATTTGCAACAAAAATGATAGTATACATTTTTTTGTATTTACAGCGATTACCGAGTTATAAGGCGCTAAAGAATAAAAAAAAAGTTTTTTGTATTGGTACAAGCCAAGAAGCCGGTCTCTTTTGTTTGGTCCTTCGTTTATTTTGACAGTCCTCCTTCTCTCCCCTTCTCCCTTCCACATTGTGTTCACGATACGCGTGACATACTCGTCAAATTGTAGTGTTAGTGCGGTATATTTTTTACCTTCTTTGTTCATGGAGAAAAGTGGTAATAAACCCTTTAACGATGTTTCTAAAGATAGCTATCAACAAGCAAAGTAATAAGAACTCAAACAACTACTTATAACATAAGCTTGCTCCTTACCCTTTATCTTTATTTGAGAAAACTGGAATGGAATGCTGAAAACAAACAAATCCGCTTGTACTACAAGAAAAAGCCAATCTTTTCGATTTTGACATCGTTTTGGATAAAGGATTACTATTACACAAAGTGGTGTAGCCCAAAAATCCTCAATCTCGACAATTTGCTAATGTTATGTTGCCTATGTTCTCAAGCATTATGCCGGCAAGAGCTGTACTGTTGCCTTTGATGGCTATTCAGCGGCACCATCCAGTACGTAGACAGCTGAATAGAACTAAAGTACAAGCTAAAAAAGTCAATTGACATAAACTTTGAACACAAAACACAAATCACAGTCAAACAGGATGGTTTTCTTTCTAATAAATACAATAAACACAGACTTATTTCATTCCTCTTAACTGCTCTTCACGACCATGAAATTAAAACAAAACAAAAATCTAGTAACGCTGGTAAATTGATCATCCGCACAGGAGTCATAAAATTCTAAACTAGTGACAAAAGAGCAATAGTTGGTAAAGATGTTGATCTTATTGTCTTCCTCATGGCTTTAACCCCATTTGAAAGACAGATATTATTTGTTAAACCAAGCCACGGCAGAGTAGAAAAGAAGGTATATTCGAGTCAGCAATTGCAAACTATGAAAATAAAAAACTGCATACTTTTTGTGCATGCATTCAGCGGATGTGATACGACTTCTGCTGCATATCAAAAATAAAAATTTGTCTGTTTCAATTTGTTTAAAAAGCAAGCTACACTGCAAAGTATTACTAATGTAATAAAGCTGAAAACAAAATATTCCTGGCATGGTACAATGCACCTCACAAGCAAACTTCCCTTAACATGCATTGTTACGAAGCTTTTACCAAATCAGTTTTGAATGCTAAACCAGACCTCTCTGCGTTGTCACCCACAGAAGAAGCACCAATGCAGCATGCTTTTCGTGTATACCATCAAATCCAAGTTGGGCTAAAAAATAAACTTTCTCCAGAACAGTAGGATTGAAAATTTGAACCAGCTGGTTGATCCCAGTAACTACAGAAGACGCAGCAGAACCTGAGCCAGTCCTCAATCTCATTTTTCGCAAATATATAATCTCCTCCTACAATGATTTAACGTATCTAAAAGTGTAGGCAAAACATTGTGAAATATTGATTTACAAGTATCTAACAAATGATGGTAAAAAGTACACTTATTTTTTCTTGATTTGGCTCTTCAATAAATTACATATTGTGCCGTGCTAACTTCTTTTTGTAAAAGACGCAATCATTAGTGCTGCAAATTAATGATCAGCTTTCATTGTGTATATAGTTAACTTTTACCTCCGACCTACAGTTTTTAAGATATTAACAAAAAACCGAAAAAAGTGACGTGTTTTTTTATGATTGCCGCTAGAGCTTGTGTCATATTTGTCAGGACTTTTAGTATATCCTTCACGAGGTACCTATACATCAATGTACAAAGTTTTAAAACTTTTGGAATATTTTAGAGGTAAAAAGCTACTTTGATTAGATTAAACTAGTCTAATTCACAAAGAGTTTTAGCGGATCAATATCCACAAAGACAAACTCAAACAAATCAAGCTAGATCACCAAGAGCTTGTTTTTGAGATGAGAAAAGACATTTTACAAAAAAATGGTAAGAGAAAGGCCGCATCCGCCGCATTCCTGTTGTTTATTATAGCCAGGCAGATCATCCACGTCACTGATACTTCCGGCTCCAACCTACATAGAGGTCCCAAACATCCCAGCGTCTTTTCCAGCAACACCGCCAAGACAAAGATGAACGTCTAGCAGGACAACCACGTTAATGTAATGTAATCGATTGCGTTGTAAACGTGACTGATGGTATCCGCTTGCATCTAAATTTGCACACAGACTTCCAAGTTACTATTGCTTACTGCAAAAGCAATAATTAACCTTTCTGTTAAAGTCTAATAAAAACCTAAAATATGTTATAAAGAACAAACCCGACTGTATTGAGGTTGATGCGGCGCAAGCAAAGCTATGCTCTAACTAAGATATCCTCACTTATCAGTCAAGTGCATGAGAAGGAATAGGAAACACTTCCAAATGATGTACTTTCATTTGCATCAAAACGCAAAAAGTGGAAAGTTTATGTTTCTCACTAAGTTGTGTGAAGTCACAGTTAATTTTGAGTTCAAACGCAAATCCAGGACATCCAATGCAACTAGCGATATGGCTACATGCCAACTAAATGCAATTCCCTTTACGTATGCACCAAATACGCCAACCCATCTTAGCTCGACGTGAAAGTTTACGAAAAAGCCGTTGCATATAGCAACAAGCACCACGTGCAAAAACTAAAGGCAAGCCAAACCTCAAACCAAGGCAACTGCTTCTCAAAAGCAGACTTCCGCTCCCGGAGAATTTCTAACGCCCTCAATAAGCAATCCTATGCTCAAACAACAGGAAATTAAGTTGTTAGTTAAAAATCAGCTACTCCTCCGCTAGGCTCAAGCAGGCAAAGCTGATTTCAAAAAAAAATATTTATTTTCTATGAACCTACTAGTCTAAAAAACTAGATTATGATTATCTGACAATAATTAGTTAGGCAAGAAGATCAATACATCCCGTGATGCAAATTTCTAGAAAATTTTAACAATGGAAGTCTTTAGGTAGATTCTCCTTCTAATTCCAAAATAAATTAAAATGGTGTTTTTAACATTGCATTTGATTAAGACAACGTTTAACTGCAAAAACAAAGTAAATCTTACATTGGTAAAAATGTTTATGCCTAGAAATTAAATGTTCTGAACAATCTCCGCTAATTTAAATTTTTGCCAGTCTACGCAGAGTGATGCTAACTAATTTGCTATAATCTTTATTATCCACGTTTTCACAAATCTAAAAATTATACCAACAATACATTACTAATATGCTCGTTAGTCACAAAAAATACTTATTGTACATGTTACATCTCTGTTTGAGTAATATCAAACATTAGAAGCAAGTAGCATAAGTGCAATAAAGTCTATAGTCATAAAATAGATTTACAGATTCACAATAACTAAAAAATAAACAGTCTAAAAAACCAAGTAGAATTGGTTATTGAAAATGACTTAGTAAGTGCAAGTGGTACTATTGCGTTAATAAGCGTACCATAACCACTCTGCCAAGTTATTACATAAGTGATAGTGATCTCTTTTATATTGTATTGTGCCGCAATTGAGTCAAACTGGTTTAAAATTTGTAAAGTAACGAAACTACAGGAAATTAACCCGACAAATGTCTTGTGTTGATGATACCTAGTTATAGAAAATATATTTTATAGCTATTTATTTTGCTTAATTTTCTTTAACTTTTTCCTAATTTTGCTTATGTTCTAGTTTATATTTATGATTGATGAGATTTGCAATTCATTTCCAATGCTAACGTGGCAATTCTAGAACCTTCACATTCTACTTAAGCAAGGTTAAGTTCATTCTTATTATTCATAACAAATCTAAGAAGTATAAATTAAAATAAAATAGTGATTAAGAGTATTGGCAGCAATCAGTACTTGGTCTAAATAAAATTAAGCCAATTTTCATATGATGCTTTTTTAAAATAAGCGACATTATAATAAAATATCAGTAGTAAAACTTATGTAAGAGGATTGAAGAGAATATATTGTAGCAGAAAATTATTTTAATTTTCATGATGAATAAAATACATCTTCAAATCTGTTTTCTGAAGATGGTATTTATGAATCATCCACACTACAACTAATATATCTAATATTGCATTGCATAAACTGCGCTTAATGTTTTGAAACATTTCCATCTAAAACAGTTCTTCGCCTTTCTCTCAGAGCAGACACTCCGGCCCTGGTTTCATTGATAAATTATGTTCAAACGTGAAACCGCATGACAGATACTTCTAATCCAACAATACAAAAGCATGTTACAAAATGTATTGTTGTGTTGCTAAATGAGAAATATTATTTAATATCTTTATTAATGCAACCTTCAATGCGAAATGTTACAACTATTACTCTTATAGTTTTATAATAAAATATATAAAACCAACACAATTTTACTTGCAATAAGTACCCTTATAATTGTTCTCTCAACCCGAGGACGCATTGAAATGTCAAGTACAAATAATATTATATTAATTAATGTTTTAACTTTCATAATTTTATGTGTTAAATAATAACTTAACTGTATGTTAATGAACCAAAAAAATCTTAATAAAATGATGAGATAACTGTATATAATATGCTAATAATGCCCACTTTCTAAAAAAACATAAATAAGTGCAATAATAATTGTTATAAATTATGCAATGATTGTTAATAAGATGCCTGTTTCAAATTTAATATTATCCTAGTGGTTTGAAGAATACGTACATACACACACATATAATTCCGTTTCATTTGCACTGTTGCGAAATGACGCAATCGGAAGGAGAATGTTTTTTTTGTTTGATTCTAAAATAAAGTTTGAGATCGTCACGAGTCAATGAAAGTGAGAGTGGTCTTTTTAGTGGTCGTGCACAGGTAAGTATCGCGTTATGACTGAGCACGTTTACCGTAGTCTGTGGTATGGTCCAGTCGCGGTCACCCACCATTTCATTTCCTCTCTCTTTCTCATATAAATAGTTTTGTTATGTTTTATTTATGCGGCGTTTTCATTTATGCGTAACTCGGATTGGATTCAAAACACATAAACTTTAATACATTGTGTTGAATATACATGAGTGCAGCTTGTCTGGCTTTGATGGGTTGGTTATGCAATTGACAAATTGCCGGATTTTTTGGTTTGTTCTTAAGTAATTTTGTAATTAATTGCTTTTGGTTGTGGTGTAGAATAATTCATCTTTTATTATGAACGTGTGGGCCAGTTGTTTAGAGCAATGCTCTCTTCCATAATTCTTTCATATTATACAAAGTCTTTATATTTATCACAATCGGTTACAACCACGCTTGTCATCCTAAGATTGATCCCACGTGTCTGAAATATTGAACTACAAAGTACTAAGTGGTGTGACCTAATATGTCAGTTACTTTCGCTGTTTTTTTTTTCTTTTTATAATTACCTTCTTCTTTCTCTATTTATTTTAACATGGTTACGATTGTGGCTATTATCTGATGGCAGAGATAAGAGCTGCCTTACCTTACATGGCAAATTATTTTATTAAACTATATTTATTAGTTACAATTAGATAATTAGAACAAAATATGATCTACATACTAACTCTAGAAAGCCAAGCAAGTTAGGATGGTTTCTTTTAATAAACATTTTTGAAATGCTTTAATTTTTACATTAAGTTATACTTGAATCAAATGTATGTGTGGTTTGAGCTTATACTATTAGACCACGCATACATTTGATTTAACATTAAACCAAAAGAAACTCTCATACAGGAATATAGAAACCTAGAAAAACTGACTAAAATATATATAACAAAATACTAGTTGGTTAAATTGGGAGCTGTTCTAACACTTTTGTGGACGATAAGGAGCTTGACGAAGCAGGAGCTAGCATTAAAAAATTGTTCAAAAATGCTTAATGATACAGAACTAGCCTGCAAACATTAGACCCCTTTATACAAAAGAAGTAGAGGTTCTATGGAGATAGTCAAAGAAATTCTGCTGAAGCTACTGCAGACACATTTTTAAGGTTTTACAATGGCAGAAGCTTTCAACCAAAATAACTTAAATGTGCTAACCAAAAAGGCAACTAAAAGGACTGGGCAGAAACTAATGTCATAGTGAATAAACACATTTTAAAATAAAAAATTTGTACATTTAAATTATTCAAATCACTATGAGCTGACAGAATCTTTCCTATCATGCTACAGAAGGGGCTGGCTGATCTAGTACTAATCAGAAAAATACTACAAACTGGGCATACATCAAAAATAATCCTGCAACGCAAAACAGAAAAATATTGCGTTTTGTTTTGTTATTATACTCTATTTTCAAGAATCAAACTGTAACAATCACATTATAAGACTGTAAAAGCTAAAGTAGCTAGCGGGTGCCCACGATGCAATGTGTTATCCCTTGTACTGTAGCGTTTTGTCATAGCCTACACTAAGTCAATAACATGAGCGTCTTATGGTATGTTTGATTGCCAGAAAAAAATGATTAAAAAAGCACTAGAAAAACCAATTAGATTTGATATTGAAATAACAAAAAACTTCCAAAAAAAGCAGCAGGAGAGAAAATTAAATTTGCATATAAGAAGAAAAGGCCTTCATATATGCAATTTTTCATATACAAAACAGAATTACAATTAGAATTACTAGAAATAAACTCGGAAGATAAACGCGTTAACTATATCAGATCTGTAAAGGAAACACAAGATATTAAGATTGCAAACATACAAGAAATAATGCAACTTATTACAAATCATAAAAATTGTAAAACATATTTTAAACTAATTGGGAAATTGAGTACGGAAATCTGTACGTGTAGAAATAAAATATATAGCGCAACAGGAATAGGATAAAAGATAAGGTTTATGTAAAATTATCAACGGAAAAATTCAATTACGTTGAACTTATTATATTATAATTAACATAAAACAAAAAAAATAATTTTTTAAAAGTATTATTTGATCCATAAACCTTTAATTTGAAATTAAATTAAGTAGGGGCATACTTTTGTGAGAGTAAATGCATGCGCGTAATTAGTGTCTAGTATTTTAGTTGCTGAACAACTAAACTATGCTGCAAATACAGCTGACAATAGACAAGTTTTTGCACACAGACGGTTATCTGTATAACTGTATTGGTTTGTAGTGACAAACAAGAGCAAGATTGAAGTTTTGAAGTTACCAGTGATAAGGCTACGCTTACCAACCTGCTAGACAGAAGACTTAAATAATACAAATAATAATAATTTAAAGGCGTTAAATTATACAATATTGTTGGCCAGTTAACAGGTTTGTTCCTCAAGTTTGTTTGATTACCAAATTGTTTTTCTAATAATTCTATTATTGCGTTAATGTACAAAGTAACCGCCATTAATTCCTGACTTACTACATTTCTAAAAACTTTAGACCAAATGTCAATAATTGTCAGTAAAGTGTAATGCTTTATTAACATAAATGTGCAATTTTATCTCTTTATTTTAATTAGTTTTGTAGTAATACTCAGACAGACATTATGAGATTTTAACTATGCAAGGTTTGCCAAAAATTGAGTCATAAAATTTGTTACATTAGGAGGTCTCACCCTTCATCAAATTAAACAAAGATTGGATAGTGTATACGGTAAAGATTTACTTTTTTATTCTACAGTAAAAAACTTAGAGGAAAGGTTTAAGATGAGCTATGAGTTTTTAGAAGATAATTCACGTTTTGGTCAACTAGTTAAAGTGATCACAGAAGAGTAGATTACCTTTATTAAAAATTTGGTTTAAAGTGATTGCTGACTAAAAGTGAGAAAATGTCAAGGCTGTTAGCTACATTGATTTGTCAAATACTCCATGATCGTTTGGGTATGAATATAGTGAGTGCAAGATAGGTCTCAGAACTTTTAGTTGTTGTTTAAAAATAGCAAGTTGATTGTACTCAATCTTTTTTAAAGTTTTGTAATAGGAACAAGAAGAAGTTTTGCAATCAATTGTTACGGAAAACAAAACTATAGTCTTCTACTATGATCCTTTGAGAAAAGCCAAGGTATTCTTGTCAAGTAATAAGATCATGGCCACAATCTTTTGGAATTGTGAGGGCATTTTAATGATTGATTTTAAACAAAGAAATACCACGCTAAATTGTGCTTATTATGCTACTTTATTACATAGGTTGAAGGAAAATATTCCGGCAAAGCGTGGAAAAAAACTAACAAAAGGAGTCAGGTTGTTGCACGACAATGCATTTGTGCACACCGCTAAGGTTGCTCAAAGAGAATGCGTCTTTCAAAAAATTGATCATCTTTTTTACAGTCCAGACTTGGCTTGAAGCAACTACATCTTGAAATAAAGAATTAAAAAAAAAAACCTTTTGGAGTAGACAATTTTTTGACGATAAAGAAGTAAAAACTGCTGTTTTGGAGCATTTTGACGACAAATCTTAAGCATATTTTATAAAGGATAGAATTACTAGTTAAGCGATGTAATAAGTGTGTTAAGGTTAAGAGGGAATATATTAAAAAATATTAAAATATTTTTTTGTATGTGTATGAGTTTTTGGTTAGGCTAAGAATTTACGGCAGTTACCTCGTATGTTTGATTTGTCGTTTCCAGATCAATACTATTCAACAAATGCTTGATTTGCATCATTTATTTAAGTTTGTTTTACCCACGCAACACAAGACTGGCGATAGATAAAACCAGGTCTAATAATGGTTTTATAAAGGTAAATTTTGGTTTTGGCCAATTAAGTTCTATTTTTGTTAATAAAAAAATGCTTCTTCTTTTAGTGCATCTCTATTACTGAAGGTTTGCGACCATTTCCTTAAACGAATCTGTGTCCACAGCTTTCCGAAACAGGTGGCCCACATTTAGTCCCGTCCAATTTCTGTTATTCCTCAGCCATGACTGCGATCTTCTGCCTATTTTACGCTTTCTTTCAATGCGGCTTTTTATGATGAGTCTCAGCAAGTTATATTTGCTGTTGCGGATATGTCCAAGATAGGCAGTTTTTTGTTGTTTTAGCAGTCGCAGTAATTTTCTATCTCGGTTCATAATCTCTAAGACTTTTGTGTTCAGCACTTTCTTAACCCATGAAATTCTAAGCATTCTTTAATAGACCCACATCTCAAACGCTTCAATCCTTTGTAGTTTCGTTATTTTGAGGGTCCATGTTTCCCGTATAATAGTACAGAGTGAATATAGCATTTTACTGCTCGGTATCGTGTTGTTAGGTTTAGGTTTTGGTTGCATGGCAATTTCTTCCACTTTGAAAATGTGTTCTTAGCATATTTGATCCTACATCTGATTTCTTGAGCTAGATCCCATTTTTCGTTCAGCATGGTGCCTACATACTTAAATGTTTTGACTTGCTCAATAACCTCAGTTCCAGTAGTAATTCTTACTATCTTTTTGAGCTTGCTGACTGCCATAGTTTTGGTTATTTTTGCATTGATCTTAAGCCCTATGGTCTCACTTTTGTCTCGCACCTTGTTGAATAATTGCTGAAGGTCTTTTTCATTTTCTGCTAGTATTACAGATTTGTCTGCGAATCTTATATGATTCACATATTTGCCATTAATCTTTATACCTATATCTTTCCCGTCGAGTGCTTGCTTGAATATTGTTTCCAAGTATAGATTAAACAGCATGGGGGACAAAATGCATCCTTGTCGTATTCCTCGCTTAAGTGGTATTTTTTTGGTTTTGTTGTTGGCAATTTGAGTGTGTCACTTTGATTCCAGTATAGATTTTGTATTATGCAAAGGTCTTTTTCATCTAATCCAGACTTTTCTAGCATATCTATCATTTCATCATGGCGCACTGTATCAAAGGCCTTCTCATAGTCGATGAAGCATAGATGTACTGTTTTTTAAAGGTCTAAACATTTTTGAACAAGAATCTGCAGCGTAAATAGTGCTTCTTGTGTTCCTAGTTCATTACGGAAACCAAATTGGGTCATAAGACTGATTAGTCTGTATTCTTCGCATTTTCTAGCATTCGGCATTTTTTGTATTGCAATAAATTCTCATTTGTCCTTTATTATGGCTAGACCGCTCAACTCTCGTACGTCTTTTTTTTCTGTTCTTTTGTTATCAAAAATTTTGTTTATAAATTATTCCTATGTTTTTGTTATTCCTTGCTTTTCAAATATCACTTTATTGTTTCTATTAGTTAGAACAGGTATTGGCATTTTTTTGTATATGCCTGCAGTTTCCTTTAGCTTTCGATGTAGGTGTAATGTGTTATGCTTCTTCTAAAAAGATAAATTTGTTTAAATACCTAATTTATTTATAGTGTGAGTAAAAAAACTTACTCTTTAGTATACTACTTATAGTCAGTAATTAATTATTCAGGAGTTTATTAATGTAGTTTTATCAAAATAGCTTGGTAAAAATTGTCATAATAGAAAGTGTTGTTTATTTTGCATTTGTGATATAAATATTATTTTTTGGTTATAGTTTTACTATACATTTAAATACGCTTAAGAAAAGCGGTAGTTGCATGTTTGGCATTGAGATAAGGTTTGAACATTTAACTTTTTTGTTATATTTTAAAGTCGATCAATTGACAATTTGTTGTCTATTAATTTTGAGTTACAGAAATGTATTTTTTTATTTTTTTTTTTGTTGTTTTCGCACATTTATGGCAACTTTTTCCAGCTACTTGTATGAATGTTTTTTCTTACTCAATTCTCATAACTTAATATTTTAAAGGGATTTAAAAATTTAAAAAAAAAAATTTACTTGTAATCACTAGCTAAGTTGAATCAATTGTTTTTCAAAAAAATGTTTATTTTGTCCCATTATGCGTCGGTGCAAAACTTGGTCAATTTTTTTGTTTGTTTTTTTTTTTAGAATTATTTGTTTTGGCCTTAAATCGAGGCCCAAAACAACAATTTAACGAGCCACTGACCAAAGAAATATTAAATGTAATTTATGACAAAATGCTTTCGAAAGTTTTTGTTTTAACAGCTCTCACTTGTTTTGCTTCTTTGTGTTGTAAAACCCGATTTCTTGCTTGGCTTTACAGAAATCTATTGTCATAAAAACTAAAAAGTTTTTTTTGGCGTTTGATTTACACACAATTTTACATGTCATACCGTAAAATTTTACAAAATTATAATAAACTTTAAAATTTACTGAACACTGTTTCAAAAATATTGTTTTTCTCTTTTATGATGTTAAAAACGACGGGTTAGAAAATTCCATTGAAATATTGAACATTATCAGACGGGTAATGTGGTTGTGTGCTCAGGTTTACGACTATTACTTCAGCTGTTTTTAGTTTTAGAAAGTAACTTAACATAATGATCTTATTTATTATGTAGTTGCACTACTGTATTTTGTGTAAGGTATTTTAGTATAATATTTTATCTATTGTCTTGTCATGCTGTTTTAAGTTTTTTAATTGTTTTTCAAACTTTTTTCGGATTTGTTAAAAAAAAAAATCTGAAAAAGTTAATACTTCCGACAGACATTGTTCCACTCTAGCAGCAATTTGCTCTTGCCTAAAACGTGTATTTTGTTCAATGTTGTTCCCAGTATTTTAGCTTTATCAATTTATTACCGTTTTTATTTGTTAACGTTGATATTGTCACCGATTTTACCCTACCTGGCTTGCACAACTAACTACATTGTACACTAAACTAATTTCTAAATCTACGTCATTAGTAAAGCAACCACAACCGGTGGCATCCTTGGTTTATCAAAAACCACATTACTCTAAGTTATTGCAATAAGCTGAGTTAAAATGATTTTTAACCGCTAAAAGTTTTACGACAAACTGACCTTGCAAACAATTTACAGTGTAAATCATCGAATCGAGCTAACAAATGCTACCCCGATACGCATTAGATTACCGTATTTGTACAAAGTCAAAAAAACATTGATTAACAAACATGTAATTAAGATGTTCACTAATAGTACCAACAAACCATCAAAATAAAAAAAAGGTAAATTTTCCATTTTGAAAAATCTGATGAATAAAGCAACCATGCTTGTCAAAGATTCAAGAAACTTAGTTAATCTAAAATACAATCATAGTTGGATGTTAATTAAATAACTCGTTGAGATAAATTAAGCTTATGTCGTCAAGACACTATATCTATGGGCATACTATATATACACATTTATAGTCCGGCCCGCAAAATTTTGCGGAATGATCAGTGTGGTCCTTGTAAGAAAAAGTTTGGAGACTCCTGATCTATACGATCACACAAAAAAACCATTTTGTACATTTGTTTTTTAAAGTTTTTTTTTTCAAATGTTGGCTGTAACTACAGCTAACATGGTTCATTCAAAAGTTCCAATTTTTGATGTTTCGTTCAAGCATTTTGAGTGGTATTTGGCAATTGACAGAATAATGTTAGTCTCCAATTCTTAGATTGTAGTCGGCTTATCTATGTAGACTTTGAAATATACGTAGTCCCAAAAGAAAAAAATTTAGAGGTGTGATATTACATGATCGGACCGGTGAATTGGCCGCTTATTCACCGGTCCGAGGCGTAAAATTAACTTCACCAAATTGTTCTTGCAATGAAGTCATGGTTTCACGGGCTATGTGGCAAATAGCGCCGTTTTGTTAGAAATAAATGTTGTCGAGATTATCGGTCTTAAATTAAGCAGCAAATAGTTTGTTATTATTGTGCGATAACGGACGGCATTTACAGTTACGTTTTGGCAGGGCTTATTTTTAAAGAATTTTTGTACTAGCCTTGAAACTACTCCTAACCGTTGTTTTGTTTAAATGTAATAGCAGCTTTTGAATCTTTTCTTGTTGCTCTTCAGCTCAAATACGGCAATTTTGCCTATTGACGTTGCTATTAAGTCAGAAATAGTGCACATTGCTGAACAAAATTTTGGTCAAAAACAGTAGATTTTCTTAAAACTATTCAATAGCTCAGAGCCTGAAATGGTGACAACTCAAAAGGTCGGCTGGTTTCAATTCTTGCATGAGTTAAATTTTGTATGCTTTTAAAACAAGATTCTTACGTAAAAAACGCTAAGTTGTTCCATACGACAAGCCAAACTGTTGAGAATGACGCTAAATCGATTCATTGCGGTCATCGCGTACACTCTCACTATGTGCTAGATGTGGTCTTGGTCGCGTATTATTTAATAATAAGTATTGAGCTTTAAATTGTTTAATGGTACAGCAAATTAGGCCGATTATGTAAACCATAAGTTGCTCTAAGCGTAGAAAACACTTTCCTAGAGCGCCGATTTTTGTAATACAGCTGAATAATTTGTAGACACGCCGGGCAAATTTTTTTATGATGAAATGTCAAACGTTACTGAACAAAAATACTATATAACAGTTTGACTTAGCGCACGTTTTATCTAACATAAAACCCTTACTGAAAAAAGTACTTAATATTTTATTTTTTTTTTTAAAATGAATATTTATGTTTTGGAGCATATAGTCTTATAATTATGATGTTGACTGACTATAGCTAGATCATGTGAAAGTTTATGCTTGTGGCAAACAAGTATTAGTATATAAATTGGTATCATAGTTAAAATATTGTATTTCACAAACGTTAGTTTCAATGACTCTCTGCAGTTAAGCTTAAACTTCAATTTTATCTAAAAACTCTATCAGCATTTGTAGAGCGTCCTCAAATAATAATATTGTATGATAAATGAGTATAAACAGTGGCATAATAAATAGACACAAATGATGATATGTTTAAATTATGCTTAAGTGTATTTATTAGATAATATGACTTATTCAGTTTATTGTTCACCATGTCAATGTGAGAATTTTAAAGTAAGTGTTGATCAATTGAGAAGCCTAAAAAGTTAGTGGTAATAATATCACTATCTACACCAAAATTTAGTTTTTTACGATTTCCATATAAACTTATGGACAGAATTAAGAATATATTTTGTAATATTTTAAAATAATGATGATTTTTAGTTTTCTAGCTATATTACAAGCAGTTTGTTGACCTTCTTGGACAGTTTAAAGGCTGCTAACAAATGTTTTGTTTTAAAAGTACATTTGCAAAAGCATTTTTGACAAAAATTTATTTTAAATCTGATCAAAAATTATTGCTTGTTAAAACTAATTGTCTTTAAACACCAAGTTTTTTTGTTGTTAATAGTGTCAGTGCAAGTGTAATACATTTTATTTATAAATTGCAGAACAAATTTGTTTGTTTGTGGAGGAAGCAGTAAGATTATTAACTTTGCTAGATGAGGGATATTCGATGCGTCATGTTGCTAATGTGCTAGGAAATAACTATTTCAGCATACGTCGCATAGTTAGACGATTTAACAAGACAAGTTCTTATTTACGAAAGCCGGGACAAATGAACAAAGCGTTTTCTTATACAATTAGCTCTATAAAACAAAAGAACGACTAGTAACATCCTAAAAATGAGTTTGTAACTGCTCAAACTTCAAACCGGCCAAAAAACTTTTGCTCACCAGAGAGCACAAAATTCAAAGATTGCGTTTTGCAAGAAATCATCAAGATTGGACTCTGATTGGAAGATGGTTTTATTCTTAGATAAAACTAGGATTACCCTTAAATCTTTTGATGGACGTGAGCATGTCTAACAAAGGTCTGGAAAAAGATTTGCTAGTTGCAATATCTCTTTAAGAGTCCCGTTTATTAGTAGTTTTGTAATGTTTTGGAAAGGCATCTGTTTTGATGGCCGCACAGAGTTGGTTACGTGTTAGGTTAATAAATACGGATTATTATTTTGAACACATTGTTTTTGCCCATGTAATGTTATCTGCTAGTTTTGTGGAGCAAATTTTTTTGTTTATGCAGGATAATGCTTGTCCTCGTGTGTCTAAGCAAGTTAATCGCTACTTAAATGCTGTTGCTATTCTGATCATGGAATGGGCAGCCAACAATTTTGATATAAACCCATGAGAGCATCTATGGAACGATATTGAAAAAAAGGTTTGATGTTGTACACTTTCACCTGCCAACCACAATCAATTGAACGCAGCAATTTCAGTATAGGAAAATATGTACTCTTCAATAACTCATTCAAAATTTGATCTCTGGTATGCCAAAACGCATCAAATTAGCAATTAAGAGTTGAAAAAGACATACACAATATTAGAATAGCTCTAAGTCTTTAAACTTTATTGTTTTTGTTTGTTTTTGTTTGCAAGTTTGCGTTGTTTTTAAGAAAAAATAATTTTTAGTAAAAAAATATTATAAAAAACGCCATGTTTTGCTGATTTTATTTACAAACTACTAGACTTAACAATAAGCTTTTATGTATATTTTATTGCAATATATTTTAGTATTGTAATTATACAAGTTTAATTGAGTGGTGCATTAATTTTGTACATGAGTTTATATTTGAAAATTCTATAATAATTGTTTTCTTATATCTTATAATAAGTTTATTTTTTTCACAGCAACTTTTAAATTGGTTTATAGCCAAGTTAACTTTTTCTATAGCTTCTTTATGTGTAGTTGAAGATACTAAAATTGTAGAGTCATCTGCGTACATAAAAACTTCTCCTGTAGTTATATTAAAAAAGTTAAGTGCTGCTAGTATACTGCTTTGCGGAGTACCATTATCTACAGTATTCTACAGTATGCTCATTTAAAAATTTATTTTCATGTTTGACGAAATAGCTGCGATGTGACAGAAATGATATAATATAGGAATATGATGTAGTTCTGAACCTAAAGTTATGCCAACTACATAATTTGATTGATCTTGAAAATTATAGATTGATTGTGTAAGGGCATATGCAGCAGATTCTGTTGAGTAGTTTTGTCTAAATCCAAGTTGTACGTTTGAAATTAAATTGTTGTTATTTAAAAAATTATATAATCTTGAGTATATAGCTTTTAAAAAAAAAATTGATATGCTAATCAATAACAAAATGGAAGATCGCAAAAACATGTGCAACTTCCTGCATCAAAATAGTGGTGTATACGTATTGATTCTATCAATTTTGTGTGATCACTTTAAAAAGAGATTAAACACAAAGAAAACTAGACCTAGTGGATCAAATTTTGTTAAGATTTAACAAAGTTAGAATGGTTTAAAGAAAGCAAAACTTTGTGATTTTGCTAAATTTACGGTTTTTTTTTAAGAATGTTTAAACTTAATATATCAAAATGACTGCCACAATATTAAACATAAAAATATGGGTTTTAAAGTACTAGTAATAAGAAATAATTTGAGCCATCGTAAACCTTTTTATCTTTTTCCAGAAGCCCAAAAATTGAGATACAAACTAAGCTAAAAATGACGTATTATTGTAAAATTTCTGACTTTTAAACGTGTTTTTGAACAGGCGATATTATAAGATCCAAAACTTTGAATATCTTATTTTTTTTTATTTATATTTTGATTCCTAAAAATTTTATCAAAATCAAAGAGGTTGACTTTTTCAAATTAGTCAAAAAGTAATGGAATTTCCTATAAATATATATTTTTAAGTTTGGTAAGAAATATATCATAGTTAAGAGTTGAAGCTTCAACAGATAATCGGCGCATAGATTTCAAGTTTTAGGGAATTTTTTTCCTTAAGTTGGTATATAATTTTTTTATGTTTTTTAATCAAAATTGTGTATGTTCATCGAATATTTTGAGATAGAATTATTCTACAGATTGCGAGAATTTTAAAATAATCTTATATATATATTTTGTGAGAGAATAAAAATTATTTTTTATACATTACATTTTTTTTTTGTTGAAGTAAAGAAACCAAAAATTGTCTTTTTGCAAGGGCATTAAAAACTTATAGATTTTGGATGCAAAACTTTTTTGTAACAGATCTTCTAACTGTTACAAAAAAGTTTATAAGTAATACAAAACTAAGTACGCTTATTTTTGTAAAACAACCTTGGCCATCTAAAGTGATTTTTGTGAAACCTTAAACGGACACATTGTTATGCCAATCGCATAGCAATAAAATTACAATGACTACAATATGACGTTACGTAATTTTGCTAGTATATGGTTAAAATAGCAACAGAACGTTAAGCTAAATTGCTAAAAAACTGTTGTCTTTTTGCTTATCAGTTTTAAAATATCTACCGGTGCTAAAAATTGGTGCGGTGTGCAAAAAATAAAAACGATTTAACTCACAGACTTTTGTTTTGAAGAAACGTCTGCTGTAGTGAATAACTAATTGCCAAAACATCTTGGTTTATCTGCTTTACTAAAAAAAAAATTTTCTGCCCACAACCAAAAATGTGTTTTTAAAAAAATTTAAGAAAAAAAGAAACATTTGTATCGGACCCAAAACAATTAAATTCAGTCTATTTTTTTTTATTTTGCAGAATTTGCTTTATTATTGTATTGTGTTGTGTACTTCTAACATTTTGACTTTTTGTTCATCAAATAACAGCACATCTTGACTATTTAATCTTTAAATATTTGTGCTCATTCTAGAAATTTAAAAAAAATCTGCTTAATTTTAAGTGTATTTGTATTTGTGCTGGTTTACAAATTTTTTGGAATGTTAATTTTGATTTGATTTCATAGAGTAATTCAATATTATAATATTATATAATTTTATTTCAAAACATATTATTTAACAGTGCAGGAAGACTTCGTACCATGTCAAAATTCAGTGCATTGTATTACATCAATTTTGTTTATACATAATAATGTTATATTTAAAGTATTTTAATCATCACACACACATTCTTTATTAGTTTAATTTTATTCTATAATATGATCAACAATGCGTGATAATTTTAATTAAAAATTATGAAACTCTATTTAAATTACATTTGTTGTAAAAAACCGAAGAGTTATATGGAAAAAACATATGAGTTTAATGTTTACAAGCAAATTTGATATTAATAGAGGTGAAAGTATAATTACCTGAGCATATGCTAAGAAAATATTAATATCCAGTGATTGCACTAAAAGAAGTAACATGATGTAACGCAGAAAAATATGACCTTTTTTAAATTTTACAAAATTTCTTAGTATACATAAATTGAACGAACATATACCACAAAGCTAACATGACTAAAACTCATTATTGCTAAATCATTATATTAATATGACGCAACTCAATCCATCACCCTCCAATAATTACCAGATTGCACGCCATATCACACAATAATTTCCATCTAATTAAAATATCCCACTTTCAAACCGTGTTAATTAACCCGGAAACTGACCGCAATATTTTTCAAATATTTCACACACACATAACAAAGAACTAGGTATGTTTTTCCGAAACTTTTAGTTGAAAGAAAGGCGAGCGATCAATATCCATTGAACCGTACGGGGCTGATGAAGAAATAGACTATTTTTAAGGTAGAAAGCGGAATTAGAGAGCAAACAATTTACGCGGAAAGAGGTAACGCAGAAGAAACAAAAGTAAAAAACACACTATGTGTAACGAAATATTTGCAAGTTGTGTTGCGGTATACCGTTTCAATTATGGTATAAAAGAAAATCACTTGCACAATGCAAGTCAGTAGCGAATCAGTGTTCAAGATGTTCAAATGTAAAGTGCTTTGTTTAGAGGTAAATATTATTAATAATATTTAATAATAATTAATAATTATAATTATTTATAGTTAGTCTCTTTGGTGGTGATTATAACTACCACCAATGGACAATCAATTAAGGACCCAAGATTGCCAATTGCCATACCAGATTCACAACAAGCAGCCAGTGATTCTGATTTAGCAGAAACTGGATTTGCAGGTGCAGTTGCTGCAGGAAGCAAATATTTCCAGTAAGTTATTTTTTAATTTTATAATTTAGTTTGAGACAGTGTTTAAATTTATTAGAGATATGTATATGGCTCAAGTATCTCCAGATGTAATGGAGTTTGGACATGTATGTGAAACAGGAGATGATTGGGAGCAAAGATTTGAGAGAATTAATTTAAGCAATCTTAAACAACAAGGAAAGGTGCCCAAATAGTTGCAATTTAAATTAACAAATCTAAACGTTCTTCAATTTTAATGGGTTTTATTAATTGTAGTGTTAATAATTAGCAACAATTTTTGCAATATTTTAAGAAAAAAAAAATTAAATTGATTTAAAAAAAATTGTTTGTTTGAAAATTAGTTTATTAAATTATTAAAATAGTTTTATACTATAAATTAAATCTTCATAAACTAAACTTTTATAAAAACATTATTCTTGTTAAATCATAAAAAATGGTTCAAGGATACTATCATTATTTAATTAAATAAATATTTATTTATTTACATAGGTCCTTGTGTAAGTTGACAAACAAAAATATTATTATATTTTTTTAAAGACTTAGTTAATACTTACTTATTTATTCAGGAGCTATAATTTTACCCAGAAACGTATATCATAACAATAAATTGTAACTATTGAGTTTAATTATTTAAAAATCTATTGAGAAAAAGTTAATTTAAAATTTATTGCAAAAATTATTATTCAAAATACTTCTAATCTAAATTAAACCACTAAACAATTTACTAATTTTCCAATTCTTTCTACTAATCCAGATACGCCCACGTTCCTGCCAAAGACCATTATGAGTTTGGGCATAAACGTGGAAACGACCACCACTTCATTGAAAGGCATGAAAAAGCGCAACCACACGAAGGGGAATTTAAAACAAAAGTAAAACCATCAACATTATCAAACCTAAAATAATCATTTAATCAAATTTTAGGTAAGATGGGGAGATAAACATGGAGGATACGGTGAACACTACTGGGATTACAATCATGCAGGACATGATGGCCATGATGGTGAAGAAAGCCAACAACAAGAACAATATGTTGCATATGAAGAACCAGCAACGCAACAACCAACAAATAAAAGATACTCCAGAGGTTCTAAAGACGATGTTGAATTCATAGATGAAGACAGTAAATCACGTATTTTAAGCGGCGCCACCAGTCGACATGGAGGAAACTACAAGAGGTTACCTGGTTTGGAAAGAAACAGACGCCAATATACATTCCACTAATCTTAAAAAAACCTCTTGTTAACTAGTTTTATTAATTTTTTGTTACTACAATTCTACTAATAAAAAAAATAATTTTGTAAATTATTATTTCATAATATCAAACATTTTATCAAGTTTTGATTGGCGCATCTCTTTACAGATTAAATCATTTTCAAATGGTTTCTTATCGTTGTTCATCTGCATTAGTAAAGCTATGCGTATGGATTCTTTCATTATATTAAGTGCTTCTTCTTCGTGATCTGTGTAGATCTATAATGGTTGTGTTAATAATAGATTTATTTGTTAGTTTAAGTTTACCATAGTATAGAAAAATCCAGGATCATTTTCATACATATCTAGGTAAGTCTGGCGTTTGCTAAATTGAGTAAGGATGAAATAGTCTAAAGCTTCTTGTTCTGCAAAACCAGCTAAAACACACAAAAAATTGTTATTTGGATAGTTTACAATATTGATTAAAAAATCTATAAATGTTGTATAACATATTAATTGGCAAACTTGACCGATTTATTTACAGACAATCTGAGCAACATAAATAAACGCCTTAAATTGACAGTTACTGCTGAAAAAAGTGTATAATTTATTGAGTATTTGGACATGCATTAAAAAAAGTTCTAATTTGTCCTAATTGTCAACCAAAATCTATTTTACAAATCTAAGTTTGAAAATTGCTCTTTAAACTTAGTATAATTTATAAACAAGGCCGTCTTTAAAAGGGGTAAAGTATGGTAAAACTGTTTCTAGTTCAATTTAGTTTTTTGTCAAATAAACCAATTTTTTTTACATAAAACGTGTTTATAATGCTGCGTACACACTTGCAACAAACTGCCGCAACTCAAACCGTTGCATAAAATACTCCCGCAACAAAGTCCTATTGTTTGTCGGTTTTATGCCGTCGGATTAAAATAATTTGATTTCGTGTTGCGGAGTAATATTGCGAAACGTTGTTGCAAGTGTGTACGCAGTTTAAGACAAATCCATCTATTTAAGTTGTCTAAATAATCGCCACATGAATGTCAATTTTTTAGATTTTAAAAAATGGAGTACAGATGTTTCAAATGTAGTTTACTAAAAATTTCTTTTAATAAATTTTATTTTTTTTATATAAAACGTTTCTAGAAGACATTTTTACATATAAATCCTCCCTAGTATTGTCTAAATAATCAATTTAACTTCCAAATTGCATATATCTTAAATTTAACAAAAAAAATGACTAAAATTGTTTCATATCCAATTTTTTCATAATTTCTTCAAATAAATCAATTTTTTTATATATAAAACAATTTTAAAATTAATTTTACATATTAGCTCATTCTAAACTATAAATTTTTTTTTTGCAAACGTCACTATGTCACTTAGTTAGATGGGTAATGACTTTAGTTTAAATTATTAGCTTTTAATCATGCTCTGGCATTTCTACCAACACGTTCTAGTGTTTGTTATAATTTTTTTCTTTTTGCAAACGTTAGAAATTTTTATCCATTAAGGAAGATTTGATATTTAGTATTTTGATGACCAACTCTTGGGCGGGTAAGAGAATTTTTCCAGATTATAATAACCAACAAGTAGTTTTTATTAGAGTTTCCACCCACTTGTCCGAGTGTTTGTTATTAAAAAGTTTTTTTTTGCAAGTATTAATTAAAAGAAGAAGAGGTGGTATCCAATCTCTTAATGACTAACACATGGGTGAGTGGTTGAATCACTCCAGATTACAATTACTATTAAGTAGTTTAAACTGGATTACCCACCCATTTGATAAAAAGTTTGTTAACAAGAATCTGGAAGTAGTCTTTTTATTGAAGAAGAAAATGATGACATCTAATTTTTTAATAGTCAACATTTGGGCAAGTGGGTGAGTTCTTCTAAAACATGATTGTTAGCAAGTTGTTTAAATTGAAGTGTCCAACCACCCGCCCCAGTGTTTCTTACTAAAGAATTAGAAGTTTTTTTTTTCTGCAAGCAATAGAATTTTTTTAGTCAGAAAAGGAAAAGGTGATACCCAATTTCTTAATGATCAATACATGTTACTTCAGATTATGATTATTATCAAATAGTTTAAACTGCAGTGTTCACATACTCGCTCAAGAATTTGTTAACAATAAATTGAAAGTTAAAATTTTAAATTTGCAAACGTTAGAAGTCATTTGTTCAAGATGAAGGAAGTGTTATTCAATCTTTTAATGATTAGCACTTAAATGGGTTACTCCTGATCAGGTTTTTGTTTCAATTTTCCTAAACACTTCTTATGTTTTGTGGTTTTTGCACCGTCCGAGTGTTTGTTATAAAAAAATTAAAAATGTTTTCTTTTTGCAAGCATTAAAAGTCTTTGCGTCCAAAATGCAAATAGTTTGAATTAGAGTAACTATCGCTTCGAGTGTTTGTTAATAAAGAAATTAAAAGTGTCTCTTCTTTGCAAGCATTTAAAATCTCTGTGATGATGAAGAAAGTGATAAATAATGTTTTAATGACACTTGGGAGGGTGAGTAGGTCAATCCAGATCAAGATTACCAGCAAGTAATTTAAACTAGAGTAACCACCGCTCCGAGTGTTTGTTATTAAAGAAATCAAAGTTTTTTTTTTCTTTGCAAGTGTTAAAAATCCCTTAGTCAAAAGAACAACACTTGGGCAAGTGAGTGAGTCACTTATATTATACAAATAATTATCATCGAGTAGTTTAAACTGGACTGTCCAAGTGTTATTAAACAAGAAATTAGAAATTTTTCCTCTTTACAAGCGATTGAAGTCACTATGATTAACATTTGGATAAAACTGACCTCTTTGCAAGCGCAAGAAGCTTGTATATTAGAAGAGGAAATGATGAATTTATGTTTTTAATGACTAACATTGCTGAGTAATATATAAAAAACTCAATATTTGATTGACCAAAAAGTTATTTTAACAGCAGCTAGTTTAGCTTCAGAATAGACTAATTAAGTGGGTAGGTGGGTCATTTTTAGATCATAATTATTATCAAGTAATTTGAACTCAAGTGTTTACCTACCTTCCCAAAAGTTTGTAATCAATTAAAGCATTAAAAGTCTCTTGGTTGAAGAAAAGTAATATTTAATTGTTTTGAATAACACACACTTGGGTAAAAAAGTGAGTTACTCTACATTATTACTACCACAAAGTAATTTAAACTGATTGCTTGCTCAAAAGTTTGTTTAAAAAAAAAATATTTTTTGCAATTATTAGAAGAAGCCTCATTGTCCGAAAAAGAGAAAGTGATATGCAATCTTTTGATGATTAATACTTGGGCGGCTGGGTGTGTTACTCCAGATTATAAAAACCAGCAAATAATTTAAATAGAGTAGTTATCCACTTGCCCAAGAGTTTGTTAACAACAAATTTTAAGGTTTTCTTTTTTGCAAGTTTCTATGTTAGAAGAACGGATGGTGAATCTAATCTCTTGGTAATCAAAAACTAGGTAAGTGGATAGATCAATTAAAATTATAATTATCATCTTATCGAGTAGTTTCAACTGCCCCATAGTAATGTTATTATAAACAAGAACACCCTTTATCGGAGCAGCTGAGACAGCGTTCCAAGAACCGACCACGCGAGTGCTGATTCGGCACTCTGTTGGAATAAAACCAAATGCATGCAGCATCCTAACGCATTCATTTTTATATTGTAGTAATAATTAAATCTAAGGCCTTCAGCACATAAATATATATTAATAAAGCTCATGTATAATTATTAAATAAATGTTTTTTTAAAAACTAAATCAAGTAGTTATAAAACTTAATTGGCGCAGTCAAAGGTAGGATTGCACAATTCGTGAAGAAGATCCATTCAAATAGGACCAAAGCGAATTTAGACCCCAGTCTTTAAGTGCAATTGAGAAAAGAACGTACGAAGCAAAAAACGATCACAACATAATCGTAGCAACCGTAAGTGTGAGAAATCCTAATTATTAATTCCATTCCCTGTGTACATGAGCTTTGACTCAGATTTTAATTTAAACGATTTATTCGATATAATAAATCAAATTCAATCAGAAATGCCTGATCAACCTACTATTGGTTCGGCGGAAAAGAAGAACAACTGATAACAGTTTAAGTGAATATGTTTTCTCGGCAATCTTATCTAAGCTTCGCGACGCGGCATCAGCGTTTATTTTATGCAGACCTGACTTAACTACATGGCCGCAAGTAAAAGAAGTGTTACGTATTAAATTCGGAGATAGAATTGATCGCCAAACACTACTCCAAGAATTTCTTTATTTAACAAAATATCGCATCGAAAACATAATCGATTTTATTCAGCGTATGCAACAAATGAAAATAAGATTAGATTTAAAAATTAATTCAGACAGCGATTTAGACGCTAATTTAAAAACATTATTAATTCAACAAAACAACACTACCGCAATCGACGTATTATTAGGAAACGTCAGTAGCAAACTAAAAACAATATTAATGCTAAATAAACCTGCTAACCTAGATAAAGCTGTTGAAATAGTAATTAATTTTGATCATACAGAACAGAGAACTGCAAGGTTCATGAATCCACAAAATATTAAACAAAAACCAAATATTATTAATAAACCAAATAATAATAACCAATATCCACAAAATTTTAATCACAAAATTGTTGATAATAAGCAATGGAATAATTCTCAATTCCAAAACCAACACCAAAAACAATATGTACCAAATTATAATTACCAAAAACAATTTGTACCAAATTATAACCAACAACAAAAACAATTTGTACCAAATTATAACCAACAACAATCGCAATTTGTACCTAATTATAATCAACAACAAAACCAAAATTTTCCAAGCCAACCTATACATATACAACCGCGCTCAGTTCAACAAAGAAAATATTTTACTAACGAACAAATTTTTGGAAAACCGAAAAACGCATTTGCTCCACAAAATACACCACGAGTAATGCATAAACCAGAACCAATGTCTACTACTTCTAGACTAACGTTCAAACCCAATTTAAATAGAAACTACAACCATTTCCGGAATAACAACCCGCGCAACTTTACATCAGAGGAACTATATAATGTAGAGGAACAAGTTGAACCAAACTACTACGAAGAAGAAGATATTTTTGAGAAGGAGAATGAAACACCGGGCGAATTTGATTCGAATGAACATGAATATTACCAAGAGGAAAATTTTCAGGAATTAGCCTCAAACCAAACGGGAAGTTAGAATTAAATACCCAACAATTAAATTCATTACCTTATATCAAAATTTCAAACCCACCATGCAAACTTTTAATCGATACAGGATGTCACGGATCCCTGATTAGACCTTCAATTGCGGAACGTTATTTCCCAGAGTTCACATACAGGAAAGATTCACCAATTACGACCTGCAATGGCGAAAGTAAAGCTGAACTTAAAGCCCATATCCCTGCATACGATGAATTCAAATCGGATGAAACTTTTAATTTTATTATATTTAATTTTCACGAATATTTCGATGGAATTATCGGCAAAAGAGATTTAATGAAATTGCAAGCAAACATAAATTTTCATTAAAATCTTTTAGAAAGCCCTAAATTTTCTATTTCAATATTTTATCGGGACGATTTTTCAACTATCACATTAGAAGTACCACCTTTATCGTACATAACAAAAAACATACCTGTACCAATAGAAAATGGAGAAATATTGATAAATCAACAACCAATAAATAATCTGATTATACCAGAGATGGTAACAACAGCAAAAAACTACTATGCAAAGATCGAGATAAGAAACCCAACTACGAAAACACAAGTGGAAATAATACCAACTGATTTATTAAAAGAAAGTCAAACACTTGATCAGTTTGAACTACACAATTTTCAAATATTTGAAAATTTAGAATTACAAAACACCTTTGATATAAAAACTTTGATCAGAACTAATCATCTTAATAAAGAAGAGTCCCAAGAGATAATAAAATTATGTCAAGAATATTCAGACATTTTTCATGATCCAGAATCTAAATTAACGTTCACAAACCAAGTGAAACACGAAATTAAAACAAGTGATGAAGATCCAATCTATACAAAAAGATATCCCTTATAGATATCCTTACGTTCATCTTGAAGAAGTTTGGAAACAAATTACAAAAATGTTGGAAGACGGAATAATAAGACCTTCACAATCACCTTGGAGCTCACCCATCTGGATAGTACCCAAGAAATTGGATGCCAGCGGCAAAAAAAAAAATGGAGGATCGTAGTCGACTACCGAAAGGTGAACGAAAAAACCATCGATGATCGATATCCTATTCCCAACATAACTGATATTTTGGACAAATTGGGAAGATGCCAATATTTTTCAACTCTCGATTTGGCATCGGGATTTCACCAAATAGAGATGAGCGAAAAGTCTATTCCAAAAACTGCGTTCAACACAATGAATGGACATTATGAATACACCAGAATGCCGTTTGGCCTAAAAAATGCGCCGGCGACGTTCCAGCGTGTCATGGATAATGTGCTAGCAAGACTTCAAAATAAGATATGCATGGTCTACATGGATAATGTAATTATTTTTTCGACGGCACTCCAAGAACACATTACCTCATTAAAAACAATCTTTCAACGGTTAAGAGAAACTAAACTAAAAATACAATTAGACAAGTCCAAATTCCTAAGAAAAGAAGTTGAATATCTTGGACACGTCATAACGCCGAATGGAATCAATGCAAATCCAACAAAAATTACAGCTATACAAAATTTTCCGATTCCAAGAACAACAAGACAAATAAAAAGTTTTCTCGGGTTACTAGGATACTATCGAAGATTTATACCTAATTTTGCAAAGATCACAAAACCATTCACAAATTGCTTAAAAAAGGGAGAAAAAATAGAACACTCCTCAGAATTTTGCAAAACGTTTGAACTTTGTCAGAAATTACTTATCAATGAACCTATACTAAAATATCCTGAATTTAATGAACCCTTCAATTTAACAACAGATGCTAGCAACGTAACGTTAGGGGCCATCTTAAGTCAAGGACCCATCGGAAAAGATCTTCCGATAGCGTACGCTTCTCGTACACTAAACCCAGCTGAGCAGAACTACAGCACAATTGAAAAGGAGCTCTTGGCTATTGTATGGGCCACGAAGTACTTTCGTCCGTACCTATATGGAACCAAGTTTAAGATCATAACTGACCACAAGCCACTACAATGGTTGTTTTCGCTAAAAGACCCCAATTCAAAGCTTGTAAGATGGAGACTGAAACTGGAAGAGTTTGAGTACGAGGTCATATACAAAAAGGGAAAACAAAACGTCAACGCAGACGCTTTGTGCCGAATCGAAATTAATCCAATTGGAACAGATAATCAATCAATAATTGCTAATTATGGAGATTTAGACAAATTGCCTGAAATAAGTTCAGAAGAAATGACAGACTTTATAAGGACAGAGTTTCCTGACGAATATCGAGAAAAACCAAGAATAAATATTCTCGAAGATATGTTGATAAAACCAAACGTCAAAGAATCCGAAGATGAAACCGTACATTCATCAGAAGAAAACCCTATACTAGAGATTCCCACAACCGAAAAGGCAATAAACGCCTTCCAACACCAAATAGTGTTATCTAGTACAGATTCACAAAATATAAAAATTAACAAACAAAAAATATTTGACAAAACCAGATTATCAATTAAAGTACCACCAGATAAATTTAAAGATAATATTATTCAAATAGTAAAAGAATATTTTAGACCAAAAAACACCTATTGTATGTATTTTGAAAATCAAAAATTAAAGATTCTATTCATAACTACGCTGCAAGAGAAATTTAAAAATAAAAGCTTCAATTTGATAATTGCAGAAAAATTTGTAACAGATATAATTGATAAAGAGGAACAAGATTTAAAAGTGACGCAGCATCACGAAAGAAAAACTTGCCATAGAGGTATTCAAGAAACACTAGCGAGTCTAAAACAAACTTACTACTGGCCACATATGGAAGTAACTGTTAAAAATATCATAAACAGTTGTGACATTTGTCAAAGGACAAAATATGAACGACATCCAACAAAACTAAAATTTAAACCAACGCCCATAGGTAGTGAAATGTTTGATCATCTCTACATAGATACTTTTAAGATAGGAAACACTACGTTTATTACAATCGTAGACAGTTTTTCTAAATTTGGACAAGCATACCCAATAAAGTCAAAAACAAGTATTGAAATATCAGATAAAATACTTCAGTTCATTAGTCATTACGGAATTCCGCACAAAATCACATGTGACAATGGCACGGAATTTAAAAATGAAGTTGTTCAATCTTTTTGTAAATACCATCATATAGAAATACACTACGTTACTAATTATAATCCAACTAGTAATAGTCCCATAGAAAAGTTCCACTCAACTTTAATCGAAAGCATTCGTGTTCTAAATCTAGAAAAACCCAAAGAAAATATAGAAACTAAAATGGCGTATAGCATTCTAGGATACAATAACTCTATACATTCTTCCACCGGATATACACCATTCCAGATAATTAAAGGAAATTTAGACCATAAAGATCCCTTTGAGTATGATGAACATACAAAAATGACTAACTATCTACAAGATCATAACGACAACTTAAAAATTATTAATGAACTTATTCTCAATAAGCAAAAATCAAAACAAGAAAAACGTTTAGAAACTGCTAATCTAAAACGCAAGGAAACACTGATCATAAACACCGATCAACCCGTTTATCGAAAACCACATTTAAGAAAAGTCACTAAGCAAAAATTAAACAACCCTTTTGAACCCATTGATAACCCTGTAAATGTCGATGACATAAAATTTAAAATGAACAACAAGACTTATCATAAGAATTTATTAAAACCTCAACGTCTCGTTTCAGGACAAGATGCACCAACAAATGTCAATAATCCTATTGATGATTCCACTACTTCACTCGTTAGAAATTAAACCTATTATGACTCCAATCTTAACCCTACAATTAGGACAAGCAAAAATAGTTACGTCAAAACATTCATTCGCGTATCATATCAATCTAACGCAGATTCAAAACAACATTGAAATAATTTCAAATAACATAAATCATTTTAACCAAAGCCTTTATCAAAATCAACCATGGTCTCACTTTCAAATACATTTAATAACACAAATGCAACACATATTAACAACACACCAAAAAACTAAACAGAAATTTGAAACTATAAACCAGCACAATATACAAAAGCGAGGTTTACTAAATGTAATCGGTAAAGTAAATAAATAGTTATTCGGAACACTAGACAGCGACGACGAAGAAAAATATAATAACTACATCGAAATGTTAAACTCGAATGACAAAAAGTTGCATCATGACCTAACACAACAGTCAAGTGTTTTGAAAGAAATCACCCATTTGTACAGTGAAGCTTTCATCAGATTGGATGAAAACCAAAAACGGCTAAACATTCAAATAACAAATCTTTTTCGCGAAGTAAAACGAATAAACGATCTTGAACATGCATTTTCAATTCAAGCTAGTCTTAACGCTCAACTTGTAGCAACACAAAATTTAGACGGAGTTTTGACAGATATTCTACTGGCTATATCCTTTGCACACCTCAATATATTACATAACTCGATAATAAATCTTCATCAAATAAACCAGATGATGATAGAATTACATCAAACTTATAAAGTGGAACAGATTCCAAAAGTATCAAATTTGATAAACTTTTATTTACTATTATCTGCTCAAGTAACTATAAAGCACGGATTGATCATTTTTCATGTACATATCCCAATTGTAACCAACTCTTATAGATATTTCCAATTTTATCCAATACCTATTGACAATTTAATGATAATTCCTGAGCACCCTTACCTCTTGCTCACACCTAACGATTATTGGAACAGCGATATAAAATGCCCAGATGTTGAAGACATCCACTACTGTCAGCAAGGACTACTCTACAAAAACCAGCCATGTCTGAGCCAAATGATAACCCTTGGAACCAACACTTGTAACAGAACCAACATCAAGTATGAAACGGAACACGTAGAACAAATCAGTTCTAATCTACTGCTTGTAATCCCAAACAAGAACATCAGTGTTCTAAGCCGATGTAACACTGATGGAATATATATTGTACACCAACCAAGCCTGATTATCTTGGAAGAAAAGTGCCATGTAATCGTCAATAACAAAAGATACCAAGAAGAAACAACACTTCATGAAGAGTACGAATTTGAGTTACCTGCCATCCAATTCAAAACGTCGAAAGAATCTGGCACACCAACCCAAATACTACACAAAGTTCCATTGGAAGATATACGAAAAGTTACAAATCTAGCCAATAACCTTCGAGGACAACAACTCAATGATAAAGTCATGATACATCATTAGACCAACTTCACAGTAACAATAGTGCTACTGATTGTCGCAATATCCATATTCATATATTGGAAATACCGACAAGTGTGCAAAAAGAAGAATTGCCAAACCCAGGAAGCAATCGAAACCAACGAACAACCTTCACCAACATCGTTGTTTTCTCACTTAAGAAGGGAGGAGTAATGTTATTATAAACAAGAACACCCTTTATCGGAGCAGCTGAGACAGCGTTCCAAGAACCGACCACGCGAGTGCTGATTCGGCACTCTGTTGGAATAAAACCAGATGCATGCAGCATCCTAACTCATTCATTTTTATATTGTAGTAATAATTAAATCTAAGGCCTTCAGCACATAAATATATATTAATAAAGCTCATGTATAATTATTAAATAAATGTTTTTTAAAAACTAAATCAAGTAGTTATAAAACTTAATTCCCATCCATTCAACCGCTTAAGAGTTTATTATCAAGTTATTGTAATTTTTGCAAGCGTTAAAAATTTTTTTTACAAGAAGGACAAGGAAATATTTAATTTCTTAATAACCAACATTTTGTACACATGTACAAGCCACGCTCTTGTTACTTGACAAAACTATTTGAGCTCAAATAAAAAGTATAAATTAAATTCAGATTTGTTCCACCGGCAGAAGACCAACGGCGTAAAGATATACGTTGTTAAGCTGACCTAGGACAATGCTGAAAGGATTGACATTGTAGCAGACGACATTAGGCAGAACAAGCTGTATTTCTAAAAAACACTCCTCGGCTTGCGTAAAGATATTACGCAGAAAATAAGAAAAAATGAAGCAGCTTTTATTGCGGACACAATTTCTTTTATTGCTAAGCACACTACTCCGCCAATCACGTCACTTAAAGTTTAGGCGCTGACCTTTTTCAAAAATATTTTAACGGCTCATTCGCTGCAGCTGCAGAAGAAATCATATACGAAAACTACGGGAAAAGCGCAAAATAAAATTTTATCAATTAAAATCAAATGTTACCACGCTTGGCTCAAGCAAACAACAATGATTTTATGAAAATATTTTTATCAAAGTTTTTAGTCAACTATCACAAACGCCCGCAGCAAAATGCTCTTTCGATATTTTGACTGCGGGGTTGTGGCAATACACTTTCAACCTAGTGGACTATCATCTATCAGGTGATTGCACGGGAATTGCACACTTTTGAACCCGCATTGTTCTTTTAATTGTTGCATGTGGCTTATTGCAGCGCGTGGGCAAACTCACAATCCACCAAGTAGCAAGCAGCAAGCGCAACCGCGCGCCTATAAATATCAAACTTTTTTTCCTACCCAAGCAGATCCAAAAAGTAAACCATCAACATATCAGAAGAAAACTTTGTTTAACCACCATCAGTCGGCTATTTCCACTAAGTGCCCCTAGATAACCTGATTCTACAACACAGTAGCTTCCAATTTTGACAACTATGGTATCACCGACCAACAGGTAGAAACCTTTGGCATTTTTTGAGACCCTGCTAACCTGCAGTTTACTGCACGACAAAATCTAACCCGGTGCTTGCATCCTAAATTCAGGACGGCTACTGAACCTTGCTATGTGCAGGTTCATGTTGCTCCACAAACAAACTACCAGCTCTGTGTGAGTACCGGTGGTTGCGTCTGTGTGACGTGTCCGTCGGAACTTTTGGGTTTGTGCTTTTGTAGCAGTACCAGCTTTAAACCAGACCAGTAGCACTACTCGCATACGGCACAATATTACCAGTTAGGTTAGGTTAGGTTACTCTGAAAGCAATAAACCAATACTTGGTAAATGGTTTACTCCCAAAAATTTGGAAACGTGCCAGAATAGTAATACTGGAAAAGCCACAGAAAAAAGGAACAAACGAGCAAACATAAAGGCCATTACGCTTTCTAGACGCTGGAAGGAAATTACTGGAGCAACTGCTAAAAATAAGATTGGAAAAGGAAATAGACCACTAGTTAAACGCAATGCACGCAATCAAAACAAAGATCCGGATGATCAAAAGTAAAGCGTACAAACACAGGGAATTTTGTGTTTTGGTCACCCTAGATATAAAGAATGCATTTAACTCCGCCAGATGAATTGAGTTATTAAAAAAATTAAATAAAATGGGGGTCAGCGACTATCTGATAAAGATCAAATAGAAGATTATCTGAAAGACAAAGTCATCATAGTCGGGAATAACACGATACTCTAAGAGACGTGCGGGGTACCGCAAAGATTGGTAATAGGACCAACTTTCTAAAACTATACGACGCGGTAATGAGAATACAATCGCGTACAGGCGTCAAAATATTAGGATTTGCAGACGACACAGGTATAATAATAACAGGTAGGACCCAAAAAGAAATTAAAAAAAAAAATCAACAAAGTAGTCAAAAAAAGCTCCTGAGAAAACGAATGCAGTCATTTTATATGATGGTCGACAATTAAAAAAAGTAACTTTCAAACTAGAAGGTCAAAAGAGACTGTAATGTATGTAGGGGTATACTTTAGCAGAAATGATAACTCTAAAAAACACCTGAAGAAAACGGCTGCAAAAGCCAAAAAAACAACTATGGCACTGTCAGCAATAATGCCAAATGTAGAAGGTCAAAAGCAAAAAACGTACCATGTGCTCTTAGTGAAAAGTTCTGTGCTATTATACGCAGCACCAATCTGGAAAGAGGTTCTTAAAGAAAACTCAAAACTGGCCATCCTAACAAGAGTACAGAGAACTATTCCAATTGATATCCTTGTTGAAAAGCAAGACCAGGCTTACGCAAAAAAAGAAAAGTTGTCAAAATGTAGATAAAGGTTGATAGAACTATGGGAAAAAAGATTGTCCAAAGACAACGACAGAGCAGTTTGAACAAAAATTATGATAAAGAACCTGCCGTCATGGATGAACAGAAAGCATGGAGAAGTTAATACCTGCGGTTAGTAATAATTAAACCTAACGCAGGTATTAAGAGAGCATGGTTGCTTTGGAGCCTACCTAAACAAGTTTAAAATAAAAAACACCGATGCATGCATACACTGCGGCAGCAAGGATACAGCCACCTACACGATACTTGACTGTAACGAGTCTTTGAAGATCAGGGTTAAAACAGAAAAAAAGCTAGAAAAAAAAACTAAAAATGAACAACCTTGTAGAGATAATGCTAAAGAACGAAGAGCACCGGGTTCTAGTAAACCACATAATTACAAACATCATATAAGAAAAGAAAGAGAAACAACGAAATTTTGATAAACAACATAATAGACATAAAAATAAGTAGATTGGATGGAAAACAAAAAACACAAGACAGACGTAGTGAAGCAATGCTACAGCTCCTCCCGCTGCGCCTGTATAGGAGACAAAAAGAGTTTTTTAGTGCGGTTTGAGAAACCTTAACTTTGAGCAAGCCACAACCCGCCAAGAATGTATTTCCCGATGAATGTTTTTTCCCTTAAGAAAAAACAAGGTTAGGTCATGTTAGGTTAGGTTATGTTAGGTTAGGTAACCAAAGTTTTCTACGGTGGATTCTACTTACACCGCCTTGGCACTAAATGCTTACTACAAGACCAGCAGGACTTAAGCGACTTAAGGCAAGATTAGACTACAGTTACACGGCAACACAAACATACGTGTATCGTTATTACTAATGTCATATCTTGGGCCACCTTGGGCACTTGCAGGCAAAACTTTGAGCCAACAACCAAACTTCACCGCCAAAATTCAAACACTAAGCTGGCAAGACAACCGTGCAAATGCCAGTTGAACTAGCTGACCAACAGGCAATCGCATTACCCCTAGTTGACCTAGTATACTACTTGGTAACATGCTGGTTTCAGAGCCACATTACACACACAAAAGCAATGCAACAGCTGGCCAATAGCATGTCCAAAAACGTGGGTAAAGTTCCTTGTTTTAGTGACAAACCACATAAAGATCCAAAAGCTTATTTTTTATTAATTAAAATACATTGTTGTGTCTATCAACAAGCAGAACCACAAAGCTTTGACCAACTTTGGTGCCAGATAAAATTTTATATATCTGTATGGACTTTCAAAAACTGCTACAAAATACAAAGTTGCTTCTCTGCAAAAGATCCACAAAACCTTCAAGGATTTTGGTAGGGCAAAAATATTTAAAAAGATAGGCTTGGAAAACGCCTTTGCATTGTTACAAAAATTAAAGTCATTATATACTTGAAAATCTACAAAAACCACATTAACTACCTCTGCAAGGTACTAGAACGCTTCCTAGAGCAAACTAAAAAAGTACAAATATGCCAAAACATAGGTAAAATACCTGAGCCATCAGATCACGGCAGAAAGGAATAAACTCTTGCAACAGCATTTAACTCTAAACCAAGACCACGTCAAACCAACTAAAAAAATTTGGCTTTGTAGTTTTTTATAATTTTACACTTGCTTTTGCAAGTACGTACTTGGCTACGAGATGACAACGTCATTATTATAAATGCATAAATACATAGAACAAATCCGCCACCACTTAAATTAGCTTGTTCTTGACCAGGGCCTCTATTACGTTTTATACACCAACGCATCAAAAGCAGGATTAGAAACGATGTTATACTAGTAGGAAAAATTCTAAAAACATTATATCATATGTTGTGCTAAACTGATTAACTTTTAAATTCAATTCCACTCGAACAAGTTGGAGTGTTTGGCTATTGTATAAGTCATCAAAAAGTATAAGCGGTATCTAAACGATAAGCCTTTTACAATCTATACTGACAATAAACCGCTAGTCTGGCTAAAGAGTTTAATCAAGAATAAGGTTAAATTTACACAGTAAATGCTACTACTAGCAGAACTCACGTACCGCATAGAACATGCTTTTGGGTACATTAATATCAAGCAGCAGAGAAGTTGTCTTGTAATCCCAACAACCAACTTGTCAACGACAAAATTGATAAAAAACTCCTAACAATGAACATCACAACTACCGTCAAGTTTAAATGTATTGTAACAGCAATTGAGTTGGAATCACCAGACCGCCTACCACCGGATAAATACGCTTGAAGTCAAGACACTGACCGAGACGGTACAACAGACTCACACTGATGCAAAAAATTATAACGATTATTATTAACAAAACAAGGTAATGTAATTTGCTTTATAGAACCAGTTAGTAGTACCATCACAAACTTAGCGCAAGGTGTTAAAAACAAACTACGCTACCAAAGCCACGAAACACCCAGAGCAAGAAAAAAACCATAACGGCTATTGTGAAAACATACCACTGACCTAAGGTGAGGCAAGATGTTTGCACTTCTATTTGGAGCTACCTAATTTGCACTAGAAGCAAACAAAAGCCACCGTACCACTAGCACAGCTAAAATTACAATCGGCAAGTGATCCGATGGAAAAATTATTGATTGATTACATTGACCAGTTTGAAACAACTAAAGCGGGAAACAAAATGGTCCTGACTATAATGGACACTCAGCCACTAGCAAATTAATCATTTGTCTGCTAGAGAAACATCTATTTTACCGATTTGGCTACCCAACGCTAAACGACAACGGTCTACAATTCAGCAGCAAACAGTTCCAGGATAGCGTAAAACGCCGGAAGGTAGTTTACCACATTACAGCAACATATCACCTACAAGCAAACACATGCAAAACTAAAGAAAAACGTCTTAGTATTAACCGAGCAACACCCACACGAGCAACGTGGACAAACTGCTACAGATGGCAGTGTTCTCCAATAATCGCCGGGCTAACGCCGCTTTGAGATAGAACCTCAGTGAATTGCTCTTAGAAAGTAAATACTTGAATTTCTGGTGCAACGTTGAGATTTTGCATTGATCTTCAACGGTTGCATTAAAGCCCACGGAATCCGCTTCTCAATCCTTAATGCTGTGGCTCAACATTATAAAACCGTACCGGTAACAATTTGAGCGAGTAGGTGGGTCACTTCAGATTACGATTATCATCAAGCAGTTTGAACTGAAGTGCCTCAACTAAGAATTTCTTAACAAAATATAAAAATTTCTTTTCTTTGCAAACATTAAAAGTTTCTTTGTTAGATGAAAAAATGATATGTCTAATCTCTTGATAATAAACTTTTGAGCTAGTAGATGAGTTACTCTAGATTATAATTATTATAATGCTCACCTGCTTGCCCAAAAATTTCTTTTAATGTGTAAATTGAACTGGAATGAATACTCAACCAGCATTTTTGTTTTAATCAAAATTTTGTTCTAGATACGGCCTTGCTTATAAACCTATAAATTCTTTAAGTACGTGCCTAGTAAAAAAAAAATTTTTTTATAATATATCGGTACTTACTTGTTGTTATTGCCTGGCTTGGAGCACACAATAAAAATTGTAAACTATCTTTTTTCTTCAACAAATCACTAGCACATCTTGTAATTGGCATATCTAACGAACTAACAAAAGATACTGTTCTAGTGCTCGGGTCAGAAGTATGTTCCAGCAACGCAGTCAACACATACGTATCAATATCATCGTTCATTATTGCATCTCGACTAACACTTTGATCTCTTTTTGGCTGCACTGTTTCAATTTCGGCGTTCAAGTAATCAGCATTTGGAAGATACACAAATTTTATAATTTCATTAGAATACGAGGAGGAGGATTTGCTTATTGATGGAGTTAAAGAAATGTCTGGACTAAATGGAAATTCTTTTGAAGGAAACGTTTCTTGAAGTGTAACATTACCTTCCTTATTTTCACTGATTGCAAATGGGGTAAATACGGTATCTCCAGTTAATGTGGTTTCAGAATCTATTGGTTCGTTTACTGAAAATGATACTGCTTTCTCCTAATTTATGGAGATAACATTAAATTATAATTTTTAATTTGTTATATTTACCTCATATGGTTTTCTTTCAAATTTTTCATCAGAACTTTTTCTAAAAAAAGTAATTGCATTTTTTAATTATAAATTAATTTTTATTTAATACTTACGCTGTAGAATTATATGAAATACTAACATTATCAAAATAATTAGACATGTCAGTATAATCTCCCTCTTCTGCAAATTCATATGAACTACAATTAAATATTGTAATAAATAAACTGTTTGAATATTATTGAATAAAATTACTTTTTGGAGACGTATTTTATAAATTCTGATACAATGTTTTTTGGTATGTCATCATCATATATCGGAAGAAGAGGTTTTCTTTTTAATATAAAACTGTTCAAATATCTACAAAAAATAACGTAGTTAATTGCATTATGTTTTAGGCAGCATATTCAAATAATTTAGATTCTAATATTTTGTTAAATGATAATTTAATATTAGATTGTAATGAACATTTCTGCTGCTTTGAAATAATGATTAGATCTTCTCTAAAGTTTAAAATGGATCTTGTTATGTAATTGTAGATTAAGCTACATGTACATTAAGTGATTAATCTCATATTATAAAACAAACAAATTTTTTTTTTCAATTAATATTGAGTAGTGCTTTAAATTTTTCAGTATTCAGGCATCATGAAACTCAGAGAGGTTTGAAATATTACAATTAATACTTAATACAACTAATAATTATAATTTATCATTATAAGAATATTATTATATTATTAAGTATTTGTGCATGTGCGCTGATATGATATTTCCGGCTCTCATGGCTTAGGCGGCTGTATTCAATTAACCATAGCAACGAAAATAACAGTTTATTAAAAAAGAGTGTCACCGTAAACTTGTATGTATTTTTATTAACATTTATTATCCCAGTTTTCCCTACTCGGACATTACAGTGGCGACGAGGATTAAACCAAAGTGGCAACAAAGCGACAAAAGTGAGTTTAGTAATTTATAAACAATTTGCAAAAGAAATTTGCACTTGCCCGTGGTAAAAATGACGTTGATAGGCCTTGAATTTGATCCCAAAATCCAGATATGAAAGGTATATTTGGGTCGAATAAAGCAATTCTTTATCGCAAACGCAATTGCAGATTAAAAGATTAAGCGTGCAATTAATTATATTAAATAGTCTAACGCAGGAAGCGTATAAATTGATTTAACTTTGCCGACTAACCCAGATGAGTGCGATTATGATGATATTATTGAGTAATTCAATATATATGATAAAGAAAATAGAGCATTATATCCGGAAAGATATAAATTTTATGCTTCACGAAAATTTGCAAATGAAACATATTTCGAATGGGCTGTTAGATTAAAACACTTAACAACCGACTGTAAATTAAATGATTATTGCACACCGTGTTAATGATTATTAATGCCAATCGGTATTAATATTTATTAATAAACATACTAATATTTAATTTTCTGTTCGGAGACGTCGCTTGAGCGGAGCGGAGTCAAGATGTTAGAAGGACAGCTAACGGAACTTCAGCAGCAGCTGAAGACTATGGCGATGAACTTTGAGAAGAAGTTTAAAGCGCTGCATGAAACGATCACGACACACCTCCTTTTGAGTTAGCTTTCCAGCATGTGCCCTACAATGTTATCTGCTGTGAGCTCTTCTGCACCTAGTACAGCCGTCCAGCTGCTTCTTTCTTCTAGCTAGCTGGCGCATGCTAGAACCGTGTATTCGGGCGTGTCTTCCGTCCCACAGTACGGGCATTTTGGTTCAGCTTTCCGCTTAAACTTGTTAAGGTAATTTCAGAAACATCCAAGTAGTAGTCCACGTTGCCGTGTTTCCTGTTTATTCATGGGGTTATTTCAGGAATGAGTTTCCTAGTCCATTCTCCAGTCGGCCCTTCTTCCTGCCACTCTTTTTCCCACTGCGCAATTGTTGCCTCTTGCGCCTTCTTTTTCTGCTCGTTGTTTTGGGCCTCATGGCTCCTCTCCAAAGCCAGTAAATGCAGAGGTATTGTGCTTGCAATTGCAAGCACCGCCTTGGTGGAGATTGTTCTGTAGACGCACGTTACTCTGATTGCTACCTTTCGTTGTGTCCGCAAGAGGATGTCCTTGTACTTGCGGACGGTCGCTCACTGGCTCCAGACAGGTGCCCCGTACAGAACAATAGGCGATACCACGCTATATATTACTTTCCTTTTACTCTCTTTAGGTTCTGCCAAGTTTGGCAGTGACACGGTCTGCCTTTTCAGCGGCCAAGGCTATGTGCGGGCCCATATTGCAGTTGTGAGCAAAAGTGATACCAAGGTATCTCAAGCTCCTCTGGCTTGTAATTTGTATGTCGTCAACCATGAAAATAAATTCTTTTAGTTGTTTTCTGTCCGCAAGAATGACCGACTCCGTCTTCTGTGCAGCGAGCTTTTACCTAGCCACCCAACTATCCTGCTCGCTGCCCATTCGGCATCACCAATCATATCTTTGACACACATTCCTGGAACGACCACACTCACGTCGTCCGCGTAACCGATAAAGGAAACGTTTTTTGGCATTTTCAGCTGCAGTTTGCCGTTGTAGCTTACATTCTATAGGGTCGGACCCTTTACTGAGCCCTGTAGGACTCCCGCCGTGTCCTCCATCGTATGCTTCTCTCCAATGAGAATGCGTCGGTTTTCAAGATAGCTTCCATTTGTCTTAATTAAGTAATCCGACATTCCTATGTTTTGCAGTTTGTACATCATGTCAGGCCATCGAACGGTGTTGAAAGCATTCTTGACATCAAACGTAACCAAGACGACTTTTATCCCCTTTGTTCTGTATTCTTTTGTCAACGCTTATACCTTCTTGGCCGCGTCAACCGTAGACCTACCCTTTCTAAATCCAAATTGGGAGTCTGACAGGCCCGACTTTTCCTCTAGTTTGATTTGGAGCCGTCTATTCAGGATTTGTTTGAATAGTTTGCCTATCGAGTTTAGGATGCACAGAAGCCTGTAGGCTCTTTCTTCTCCAGGTTTTGCTGGCTTTTTGATAAGGGTAAGCCTAGCGGTTTTCCACTCTTCTGGGAAGGTGCCCTTGCTAACAAGCCGGTGGGATGCCATCCGGGCCTGAGGCTATGCTTGTTTTTATTTTGTTTCCCGCTTCCACGATCTTTTTTACCGTGATTGGGGGGACATCTCCCGGTTGGAGTTTGATACCTGGCCTTGGGTCCTCGGGAAACAGGTCCTTTGCAATCTGTTACTGGGCGTCGTCGGACAGTTGTATCGGTGAACGCAGTCCTAACTTGCCGGTGACAATTTTATAGCCAATGCCCCACGGATCTGTGTCCACTTCCTGGCACAGGGCATCACAGGATTTCTTTTTGGCTGCCGCTGTTGCACCTTTGAGTTGTTTTCTTAGCTGTTTATAGAACGCCGTCAGCTGATTGTCACGCACAGTGTTGCTGTTTCCTCTTTTCTACGCACGCATGAGCAACCTCCTTGCACTTACACAGTTGCTCCTGATGTCAGCTATTTTAGAAGTCTACCAATACACCGGTCTCCGGCGGTTGTTTTTTTCCTTTCATGATAAGTTCAATGTTGCATGCGTTTGTAATAGTCTTTATTAGCTCGGACACTGAGTGTTTATAACCTTTCCGCTTTGTAGCTTGGTATATAAAATCGGCCAGCTTTTCCATTCTTATAGTACCAGCCCACCTTCTGATTTTCAGGCTTGCTAGGCGTTGGGAGCGTTGCTCGTATACAGATGTAAATGGTGTTGTAGAAGCTGAGGTTTTCCTCCCCACTTACCTCCCACTGGCATACGTGTTTTGCTATGCTGTTCGAGCAGAGCGTTACATCAATGTACAACTTGCCACCGGCTCTTTGGAATGTCGGTTTGTTCCCTCTATTCCAGGTTACTAAGTCGTGTTCTCCCGCCCATTCAGCAAGCAGGCTTCCTTTTCGTCTTCAGTCGGGGAGCACCAATTGTGTGATTTTTCGTTAAAATCGCCCCCTATCAGCAACCGCTTTGTGTATTGCTTCAGGTTGCCGCTCAAGTTTGCTAGATTTTGCGCAAAGTTTTCAGGAGTTGTCGTGGGTCTAAATCAGCACGAGTAAAGTACAAATTTTTTGGCCTCCACCCACACGTATCCTTCTCCGCATCCCGTCTTGGTCACCTTAGTGGTTGCGTTTGGAACGTAGATAGCAGCGTCCGTGCCGATGTCGGCAATCCATCGTGAGCTGGTTTTGGCCATACTTCGATTTGGTTCGGAGATCAAGGCAAAGGTGGTATTTTCCTCTTTGCACTTCCCAGTTAGCAGGCCCGATGCCTTCTTGCCCTTCCAAGGTTGACTTGTGCTATTTTGTGCACTGTCATTTTGAGGTGGCTAGCTTACTTTTTCTCTTCTTCTCTTGCGCTGTTACGATTTTCTTGTATGCCGGGCAGCGCATTGACTCTGTTTTGTAGTTCGCGTCATTACAGAGGTAGCACATAAGGAGGTTTAGGCATTCCTTCATCTTGTGTCCAGGTTCATCGCACTTGTAGCAAGCATTCCCTTCCGCACTGCACTCTTTTGCCATGTTCGTTTTTTTGGCCAGTCTGAAGCTTTCTCCTTCCATAAGCGCTTTGGGCTTTCTGAGCGCCGTGCTGAGGGCCTCCTGTATCTTTTTACCGTCAATTGCTTCATCGATGTCCATAATCATGAAGGTCTTGGTTTTTGACCCGACGTTCACTTTGGCCATGTCGCTCATGTTGGTATGGAGCGCCTCCCGGAACGCTTGCTTGTCTCCGTCGCCTTTTTCCTTTACCCGGATCTTAACCGTATTGCTGTCTACCCTGTTTATCCTTGTCACGGTGACTCCCTTTGTGTCCACGTTATCTTTCATGTGCTTCATAATGTCCTCATATGTCGCACCTTCCTTAGGAACAATAGTGATGGTTTCTTCACTGTTTTTGCCTCTCCGGGCTCTTGTTGCGTCGGTGTCACCAGTTTTTGGGTGGTTTGGCTCGTTGCCTCTCCTGAACAGCTTTATCTGAATTCCAAGCTTTCTTCCTACGTGCTCTAAAACGTTCCTCACGTACCACTGGTCATGTTTGCGGCTCGTGATGCACGCAAGGTCTGTTTTACCTTTCTTCAAAGCCATTTTTCCATTGTTGTGAATCACTTCCCCGAGCTTGGCGTTTTTGCCTGTGGTGTCATCTTCCGGTTTTGCAATGGAGAGGAGAATGAGTTTTTCATCCTTCTCCGGCTGGTCGTTTTTGTCTGTCCTCTTTTTTAGCTAAGTTACATCTGCTATAGACTTCTTCGGGCCATTTAAGCTTGCTGAGTGCAGCAAACTCTTCTGCATCGAGGTCCTTGGTTAGCTTGCCGTTTATCCTTGCAACTAGATTTGCTTTCTCCTCCTCCTTTTTGCTGGTTGTATGTGTGCTACCTTCAGCAGTGGTGGTTTGGATCGTTACTCTCTTGTCCGCGCACTCCTTTGCTCTGTTTTCTATTGTTGTCATAAGCTCATCGGTAAAGCCAAAAGCCGGACGTTTAACGGCCTAAGCTCTGACCACAGCCCAGCACTACTGAAACTACTCGGAAGGGGGTCCGGAAAGGGGAAAAAATTTGTCACACAAACGGATTGGACTTTTTTCTCTCGATGCCTAGAAGATAGCATTGATAGCCTGACCCCAGTACAAACAGCTGAGAATATTGAAAGAACCGTCGTCTTTTGACTACTCAAGTCCAACAAGCCTTGGAAAAGGCTTCTAAAACCTTTCATTATTAGGATTATCTCAACAACAAAGGCGTTGATCCAAAAAAGAAATACCGCCAAACATCAATGGCAAAGGCATTGCAAGTTTGAACAGCCATAAGGGAGCATAAAAACAAATGCTGGAAAGATACGCTAGATTTTTTTACGGAGGATAAACATCCGATTTGGAAGATCTTTAAAGCCCTTAGGAACAGACGGGTTCCCATTCCCGCCTTTCACGATGAGAGAGGGATGCAATACACTACTGAGGAAAAGAACGAAGCATTTTCAGACGGCTTGGAACTCCAATGCGCCAATCTGTACACCGATTATACGGATCTGGAGCACATCGAAAGAGTTTGCAGGTAAGTCAAAAACTTTCTGAGAACCGCTGACAATGACACTACACTAAATAGCGTTAGACCTTCTTGAATCAGAAAAATAATTAAAAGATTCAAATTCTGTTCTGCTCCTGGTCCGGATAAAAGTTTATCAAAGCTTTTAAATCGTTCTCTCATAAAGCTTTTATGGCTCTAACCAATATTGCAAATGCTATTCTTTGCACTGGGCATTTTCCTTCAGTCTGAAAAGGCTCGCACGTGGTAAACATTGCAAGTTGAAAAAAACAGATTGTTTCCCCAAAATGATCGGCCTATAAGCCCACTATGCCTACTTAAGCAAGGTCATAGAGAGGGTGATCTTGGATATCATTCAAGAGCACACGGATATGAACAATCTACTCCCCTCCCATCAACATGAGTTCAGATGGGGACACTCGAGCGTACATCAACTCAACCGAGTGGCGGACCACATTGTCAAAAGTTTTAGACAGAAAATGGCCACGGGAGTGGTATACTTAAATTATGTTTTTTTTTTTTAATTTAAAATTGGTTTTTTTAAATCTTTGCGCCTTAAAGAAAAATTAGGCAATTTATTGGTTACAAACATTAGAGCTTTAGCGTATAAATCAGATAGTTTAATTTAAAGATGTAAAAAAAGATGCTCGCATTAAATTAGCCTGTGCCAAAAAAATATCTTAAAATAAAAAAGGCATTGGAAAAGATTACTTTGACTTAGATTCTAGTTAAACATTGAACGTTTCAAAAACTTGAGTTTACCTTAAGTTTAATATTATTATATTTTACCATATTCTGATATCTTGCCTAAATAATTGCAGGTTAAGCCGACGATATAACAAATGTTAAGTACTATTCTGACTCAAACGTAGCTTAGCCTTATTGTGAATAACCTAAACTTTAAGTCATAATTCCATGTAGCCACAGACAAGAATTTGCAGATGTTTCTTCTGACTAATTGGCTGCCGACGGCTAGAAATCAATCATTACTAAACCTTTTAAGCTAAATCTTGAAAAGGTTGGTTGCACCGGAAACTAGAGTATTGATTGACAATATTGAAAAGTCAGAAAAATATTTGAGTACAAAATTATATTTTGACGCTAATTACTTACTTTTATTACCAAAGAATTGACTATGCAATCTACTGATAAAAAATTTAAGTTAAAAACATGCATAGCGGAATGCAAGGCACATTGACCACAATTAAAAAAAGGCTTTTAAGTTTTAAAACAACTAAGACTTATGTTTGTATGCATGCTCACAAATGCATTGTAAACTCGTCAAAGATCTGACCACGGATGCTGTTATAGCAAGTTTACTTTATGACATCACAAGTGCGATTAATGAGATCCGCGAAACTTAAATATCAATCTTAAAGAAGATGATCAAGAGCTCCACACATTAGTTTATAAGAGGCGCTAAAAATAGTATCGATAATATGATATGAGTGTAACTTACAATGTTAAAACTAAACTAAACTTACAATTACAAGCTGTTATACAATAAAATATATGCTGATGTTGCATAACACGTGCCACACGTGTTCATGCTCATCTTTCTTGAAATTATCATAAATGTAAAATGGCATTTTAACATCTTATATTCTAAGAACTTACAAATAAACCGTGTGAATTAAAATATCTAACATCCTGTGAAGGAAGTATTTTTCATGGAATGGCTGGGTGGTGTTTCTATTCGAAGGTTTGCATCCGGTTAAATTTTCCACATCTTTGGTTTAATAGTTTTATATCCAATGTTTATACAGCATAATATAATTGCTATATATTATATTGGTGCTGATACGTAGTAAGTCTCATAATTGCTTACTTTGGTTGATTTAATAGAGTTGACGTGTTTCTCTAATTTTTGAATTTGTGGTGGATTTTGTCTAAAGATATATCTTCTAATATCAGCTTATCTAGTCCCATTGGAATAACTTGTTGAGTGATCTTAATTTCTGGTAGTAGTAAAGGTTGACCCACGATGTTTTGATTTTGGTTTGAATAAGTAGGTTTCGATGTTTGGAAGCAAAGAAAAATGTGCCTTTTAAAGTTCTAAAATCTGATTGTTTACACTTTATTTGAATTTTTGTTTCAGTAGGGAATATTCCGATGTAATGTGCTTCGTTTATTTGCTCGATTATTTCAGACTTGATAGAAACCATTTTTAGTTGGCAACTTATGTAATTTGAATAAATTTGTAGAAGTTGATGTATGCAATCTTCTCTTACGGATGCATCAATCAAATTGTTTTCTGTGCAGTAGAATATAGAATGGACCTTGTGGCAAGGTTTTGATGCATACTGGTACGTATTTTTGTTCATGAGCAGGAAGGTGTTAGTAGGCACGATTATGGTGTTGTTCTTTGTTGGAATAGAGTATAGGTGGTAATACAAGTATTTTTTAGGATGCATAATTAGAAAGTGAATAATAAAAACGATTTGATTGCCTAAACAGTAGGAATTAATTTCGAGAATTTCATAATATTTGATAACATCTTCGGTTTTATTTGAGAACATTAATTCATCGGATGAATAAATTGTACTGACAAAATTTAATATTAATTTAGTTCTCCCAATTTAAAAAGACTGTTATAAACAATTTTAGGTCTTGAGAATGTAACTGCATTTTCTAAATCACTTAATAATTGTAAAATGATATATAATGCAACGTTTATCTGATCTAATGCACTTTTTGCATGTGTATATTACTCGAAGCTAAATATAAATTTGTTGACGCTTGTGCTTAAACTATTAATATCATTTGCTATTATATTTTGATTGTGCTTAATTAAATTAATTGTTTTATTATAATTTTTAAGTATTATTTTGTTTAGAGATATGTCAGAACTTAATTGAGATATTAAACTTTGATGATCGTTTTCTAATTTTTTAATAGCTTCTTCATATTTAATAGCATCAATTGAATCTAGATTGCTATGCTCTTAATCACTGTGCTACGTTTTGTTTTTTTTGTAGGGTTTATTGAATCATACTTTTCTAAGGCTGAGTTTAATTGAAATTGCAAAGCTTGATAAATATTTTGAACTTCTTTTAAATAAGGATGTCTGTTTGCAGACTTTCACTAATTATATTTTTGATGTGTTCATATTCTTCTTCTTTACGTGCCTTGTCTTCCACAAACATTGGCAATCATCAACATTATTTGGGTCTTGTTGACAGCTCTACAAAAAAGAGTTGTAGTGCTGACCCCATACCACTGTCGTAGGTTTTTCAACCAGGACGTTTTTTTGCAACCTGGCCCTCGCCTTTTGCAGTAATCTATACTTTGAGCTTCGCATGATATGGCCAAGATACTCAAGCTTGCGTTTTTTTAGAAGATATAGAATTTTTGTGTCTTTATTGAGGCGTGCAAGAACTTGGGCATTAGATATTCTTTCTGTCCACACTATACGTAGCATCCTTCTGTATGACCACATCTTGAATGTTTCTAACTTTTTGCACATAGCATCTGTGAGCGTCCAGGTCTCTGCGCCATACATTAATATGGAAAAAACATAACAACGTAGCAACCAAACTTGCAGATTGAGATTAAGATCCTTGTGGCACATAACTTGCTTCATTTTATTGAAGGCAGTGCGAGCTTGTTTTATTCTAGATCTAATATCTTTCGATTGGTCTCATTGCTGATTCAGGGAGCACCTTAGATATTTGAATTGGGCGATTTGTTCAATTTGCTTGTTTCCTACTTTTATGTTTGTCATCACATTGCACTTCTTACTGACTACGATTACCTTGGTCTTGTTTATGTTTAGTTCTAAGTCTGTTCACTATTAGCCACGACACAATTCATCAATTCTTGAAGATGTTTCTTTGTATTTGCCAGCAGGACCGTATCATCTGCGTACCGCAAGTTATTTACTACCTCCCCGTTTAGTAAGTTACCTTCAGATTTTCTATCCAAGGCTTCGGCAAATATTTGTTTAGAGTATATGTTGAATAAAAATGGTGATAACACGCACTTTTGTCTAACCCCTCTTTGGATTTCTACTTCATCTGTATTGTTGTTATCTACTCTCACGGATGCGGATTGGTGCCAATAAAGTTTTTCAATAATACAAATGTCTCTGCCATCTAAACCTAGTTTTTGCAGGATCGCTATGAGCTTGCTATGTTTTACACGGTTAAACGCTAACGCTAACGCTTTTTCTTCAACATTTATGCTTCCATCCCGCTGAAGTTTCTATTTATGAAAAGTTTTTTCATTTTGACAAAAGTGGCTCTAGCTATTTCTATGCGTCTGTTAACTTTTTTGTTTTTTTTTTAAATGTATCAAATAAGTTCTTTTTTAGACTAGTTGCTACTGATAGCCAACTTAGCTTAGTGGCACTTAGAAATAAATAAATTCATAACTGTTATTTGGGGGGTGATTTTAGTGGGTAAGTCCTATACTTTGTCCGTAATGTAATTTCTATCACCAACAAAATCAAATAAAAATAATAGTAAAATAGGACTAAAAACTAAAAAACTGGCCAAAAAGTCTACAAACTTGTTTTAAATTGTTAAAATTTGGTCAAATATGTTTTAAATAAAGATTTTCTATTTTATAATTTTAGATCTTATTATGTTTACGTTAGCAACATGACAGAAAATTAAATTTGAAATTGCTTTAAATTTTTAATTAAAATAGAAGACTACCATTGTGATAAATTAATAGGAAATGGGTTGGATATAAAAACCTTTTAAAATGAAAAATTATCTGCTTTTTATAAAAGGTACAAAAAAGATTTAATTAATTTTCTAACCAAATTGTCAAATTTGACAACAAAAAATATTTTACTATTTAAATAATATTTGAGATAATTAAATGGCTCTGTCGACCGAACGTCTGCCGGTATAAGCAGACCCCTCTTGCTGGTCAACAGCTCCGGGTGGATGAGTTAGGGCACCCCTTTGTCCATGGGAAGAGAAATTTTCCCTAAAGGCGGATGAGTCAGCCACTGACCAACGGCATAGAGATGCAGAAGGCAATGGGATACCACTGCATTAAAGATCCGTATGGATAATCCCCAGGAAAATTCATCATCATGGCTGCAAATCAAATATTGGCCCTTAGAATCTCCTGGTCAGCTATGAAGAAGAAGATAGGCACATGGAACGTGCGTAGCTTATATGAGCAGGGGAAAATACATAACACCATCCTTGAAATGAGGAGACTTAACATTGCAATCTTGGGTGTCAGTGAAATGAGATGGCGTAACTCAGGAACATGCAGGGTAGGCGAACGTTAGGTGTATTACTCAGGTGAGGACAGTAGTCATCACAGGAATGGTGTAGGTTTTATAGTAACAAAAGATACCTATAAAGCGGTCACCAGTTTCATTCCACAGTCGGATAGAATAGCTATGCTTAAAATTCATGCCAGTCCCACAGATATTAACCTTATTCAGGTCTATGCACCAACATCAACAGCAACGGAACCACAGATTGAAGAATTTTACGCTGATCTACGAAACGTTATGAGCCAGACAAAAAACCATGAAATCAATATTGTCATGGGAGATTTTAACGCCAAGGTTGGTAGAGGGATAGAAGGAAAGACTGTGGGAAATTACGGTCTGGGAGTTAGAAATGAACGAGGTGATCGGCTAGTAGAGTTCTGCCAAGAAGAAGGAGTGGCATTAATGAATACGTTTTTTCAACTACCTGCTTGAAGACTTTACACCTGAACCTCTACTACAAATAACGAAAATCATATTGTTCGTAATCAGATAGATTTTTTCGGGATTAACCAACGATTTCGTAACGCCGTAAAGTGCTGTAAAACATACCCTGGAGCTGACGTACCTTCAGACCACAACCTACTATTGGCAGAAGTAAGGTTTTGTCCAAAGAAAATTATAAAACGAACAAAAACTATCCAGATAGATATCGAAAAACTCAAGAATTCAGATGTGAAAACTGAAGCCACCCATCTCTTAATATCGAAACTGAAAACAGACGATAACCCCGAGGGAGATGTAGAAGAACTGTGGAATAATATCAGACAGGCGACAAAAGAGGTAGCTTATGAAAAACTGAGGAAAGACAGACAAGAGGCAAAACAACATTGGATGACCGAAGAAATTCTTAAAAAAATGGACGAACGCAGACAATACAAAAATAATGAAAAGGTTAAATACAAACAACTGCAAAGAGAAATTTGGCGTGAGATAAGAACAGCAAAAGAAACTAAGTTTGCAGATGACTGCACAGAAATAGAAGAACTACAAGCAAGGCATGATATCTACGGTGTTCATAAAAGGATCAATAAGATAACTGGGACACGAAAAAGACTCGACGCGAGCACATTAATAAATAAACATGGGCAAATAATTACTAGCCTAGAAGGAAAGCGAGATACGTGGAAGGAATACATCGAGGAACTATTTCACGATTTAAGACCTAGTGAACATGATGCAGGCAATGCTACAACAGGGCCCCCAATAACAGAATCAGAGGTGCAGAAGGCACTCTCTAGAATGAAAGATGGCAAGGCAGTAGGGCCAGATAAAGTTCAGGTGGAAGTTTTAAAATTATTAGAGGACAATGGTCTTGACATACTTGCCCGACTATTTAACAAAATCTACGAGTCAGGAAATATTCCAAAAAACCAAACGCAAGAAGATGCGGTGACTATCGTACCATCAGTTTAATGAGTTATGCTCTTAAACTTTTTCTCAAAGTCATTCATGAGAGAATATACCGCAAGTTGGAAGAACGAATAGGACACACACGGTTTGGATTTACAAGCGGCCTTGGAACAAGAAAAGCTTTGTTTTCAGTACAGGTTCTTATTCAGCGATGCGGAGATGTCAATAAAATTGTATACGCATGCTTCATCGATTTTGAAAAAGCTTTTGACAAAGTAAAACATCAGAAAATGCTTGATATACTTAAAAGCACCGGCTTAGATGATCAGGACGTCAGAATAATTGCTAACCTGTACTGGCAACAGAAAGCGACGGTGAGAGTAGAGGACAGCCTCAGCGACAAAATAGAAATACGAAGGGGAGTACGACAAGGTTGCATCCTATCACCACTTCTCTTTAATGTTTACTCCGAAGAACTTTTTAAAGAGACTCTACAAGATGTGGATGAGGGCATTCAAGTGAACGGCGTAGCAATTAATAACATACGGTACGCGGACGACACCTTGTTAATCGCTGATACGCCTGATGAACTTCAAAGACTACTAAGCAGAGTAGCTGATGCTGGAGAGGACTACGGACTTAAACTAAATGCAGCCAAAACAAAATACATGATCGTAAGCAAAGACACAAATCCAATTGATACTGGTCTCCACGCAAACAACACGACTATTGAAAGAGTGTAACGTATTACTTATCTGGGCTGCAATATGAATGAGAACTGGGATCACTTGACCGAAATTAAAATCAGAATTGCACTTGCTCGGGAAGCCTTCTCTAAGATGAGATCCTTGCTATGTAGTCACAGTCTCAGCTTAAAGCTCAGAATACGCATGGTTAGATGTTACGTTTTTTTGGTGTTACTTTACGGAATGGAAGCGTGGACTCTTACAGAAGCATCATCGAGAAAAATAGAGGCGTTTGAGATGTGGGTTTACCGTAGAATATTACAGATCAGCTGGGTAGATCGAGTAACTAACGAGGAAGTCCTGATAAGAATACATAAAGATAAAAAAGTAATGTCAAACATCAAGAAAAGAAAACTTTCTTATCTAGGACACATCATGCGCAACTCAAAATATCAACTACTACAGCTGATTATGCAAGGGAAAATTGCCGGAAATAGGACACCGGGAAGAAGACGTACCTCCTGGGTAAAAAATCTGTGACAGTGGTACGGAAAGATTTCCGTGGAATTGTTCCGCGCCGCCGTCAATAGAACCATTATAGCCAGATGGATCGCCAACATTCGCTAGCGAATACGGCACCAAGAAGAAGAAGAAGAAGATTATGTTTAGTGCTCTAGTTGCGGTAAAATCGTAAAAGAATATCTTTTAGTCTTATGAAACGACGTTACTGCTAAATATTGTGGCAGCAGAACGTGTGTTATGTTGAAACGTTTCCGTCATTGTTAACTTTTGTATAATTAATATAACATATAATTTTGTTATCAAGGTTAACTGAATACTTATTTGACAACTTGATTAGTTTTGACGTACATTGTCTAAAGCAACTTGGGTTAAAGATTTTTGGTAAAAAATTTATACAGCTTTTGTTACAATAATTGATTTTTGTTGTAAAGTACTTACTGTCAAGACGTTCTTAGTGGACATTTTGTATTATTGGTTTGCGATTATAATAAAAAATAATTTAAAAATGTGCTATTATAGGACACAAATACTAACTGGGTTTTGAAAAGTTTTTGCAAAAAATAAAAAGATAAAAGGAAAAAAAAGATCTATCTATCTATTCTGTCAGGAAGAAAGACACTACACTGCAAAACACAGTCTAGTAGAATGTAAAGCGTAAACAAAAGATACAAAAAACTAAAAAATATACTGGAAAACAAAGTATATAAAACCTAAGAAATAAAGATAAATAGAGAGCGCTAAGAAACTTGTTTAGAAGTCTGACGGAAGAATATTGATAAACAAACACAAAACATAAAGCACAAAAAATAAAGAAACACAAAAGACAAACAAAAATAAGAGTTTTAAAAAGAAAGGCCATGCTACAGACGTTGCGCAAAAATTGCTAAACACACCTACCTCAAACTTTTATTTTTATATTTAGATAAAATTGACTAGAACAGTAAAAGGCTTACGGGAGAAGAAAGCTATGCGTAAGTCATTTTCAAAAACCACTTGCTGAAAAACAAAACAAAAAGTGTTGGTTTAGAATTGGAGTCTATATAAATAAAATATAATGAGATTAAAGAAATAAGATAAACCTGCAATAAGCAAGAATCTAATAATAATGAACACTAATTAACTGTTTATACGGACTTTTTGAGCTAGAAAACACTACACATATACTAGGTTGTTTACGAGACAACATTAAAATCTTTATATTTATACATTACTTTTAAATAGATACTCGCGATGAATAGTATTGTCTTTATTTTAATACGTTGAACAATATTAATACTTACTGTTGCAACCAAGGCGTGCATTCATATTTAAGATACAACCATTTCTTATATATATCTTCTGATTTAGCTATGGCCAAAACTAGCTTAGAGTTAGGATAACTGGATCTTAAAATCAGTGCTCCAGTTATATCCATATGCAACACCAAAATTCCGGGGCTTTCTGATATTTTTCGTATCTCATCATAACCTTTAGTAAATTCAATTAATTAAATTTATAATATATTTTGAACACTTACTAATTGCATAATAGTATCCATATTTTTGACAAACACTCAAAAATTTGCCTTCTATAACTAATTTATCAAATTCTTCATTTGAGACAAAGTGATAATCTTTGCCATTTGTTTCATGATTGCATTTAGGTCTGTTTGTATGGCTTATACCTAATTTGACAAATCTAAACTTAAACAAAATTAGTAAAATATTATCATTGTTGAAAAACAAAGATTAATATTAGTATTACTTGCTAAAATTAAAACAGATTTAAAGTTAACCATAACATTAGTAATAAATAAAATAATACTATTACTTGTGATGATGTTCTTGATACAGCTCGTTAATACATATTTTCTTTCTAGAACCCATTGGTCCTACTACAATCAACAACGTCACTGTTTTCTGATAAAACGGTATAATAGTAGAATCAATTTTTGGCGGTCTTATATTTTTAGCAATTTCCAACATAGATCGATTGACTCCACTAGTTTTACATTTTGCTAAATTATAATATTTATAAACAAATTGACCCTAAAAAATTTAATTAAATTAAATTAATTTATAACTAACACAACATACTTTAAGTTCAACATCAACGACTTTACCATTCAATATTCTCAAATAATTAATAACACTGTAACAAACTTCAATAAATCTTGGATTGTCACAAACTGGATTATCACTTATATCCAAATTCATTAAATTCTGAATGCGATGAAAGTTTAATAACTCATGCAAATGCGATACATTATTGTTAGATACATTTATTACTTCAGCATGAGTAACTCCATCAAATAATTCAAGAGTAGTTAAAAAATTGTTAGAAATTGAAATGTGTTTAAGGAGGAAATTTGTGGAAAGACCGCAATAGTAATCTTTTTCATATTCGAAAATTTGGTTTGAGTCGACATATAAAGTTTCCAGTGAGAGGTTATTTATGTTTTCTAATTTTGTTATAAGATTCCATGATAAATCAAGATATTTCAAATATCTAAAAACATTCAAAAAAATAATAAAATAATAATTTATGTTTATGAAATAATAAAACATTTACTCTTACAAGGTTAACTTACTTGAGACTATCTAATCCAGTTATTTTAGTAATTATATTATGTGAGATATCTAAATACCATAAAGACCAAAAATTAGATAAATCAATCATTTCATCAATTAAATTAAAGCTATAATTAACATAAGATAAATTAATTGGAGGTTTAAAATTTAATAAAGAATCGAGTAAATTGTGAGAAACATCTAAACAAGTTAGAAATGGTAAATGGCTTAATGCATCTACATTAGTCAACTGATTTCTTGATAGATCTATATGATGAAGGTATTTATGAAATCCCATAATATCAATGTTAACTAATCCCTGAAAACAATATATTAAGTTATTTACTCATTACGAGAAAACAATACTACCTTTCTGGATAAATTACTTGTTGCTAGTATATACTTTCCAGGTCTTGGAGATCTAGTCAATGAAGAAGAGCAAACTTCAATGATACGATCTGTTAGATATCGGTTGTATTCTCTGGGGCTCAATTTAATGCTATCATAATCTCTCACTTTAACATATGGATATTCTTTGAACACTTCTGTTGAGAATAAAGTTAATTAAATATTTAATTAATTGATGTTTATGACTTGCCTTTTGAAGGTGTTTCTATTAAATCATCTGCAAAATCAAACACCTGGCAGCTCCAATTATTAGATTCATCTAATTCTTCTTCATCACTGGGTGCTTTTAAATAATTTACGTTTGATTCTATACAGGAACCCATAATTATTTGAATGACAAGTTTTCAAAACTTCAAAATATTTATTAATTAATTTCAAATGTTTTTATTTTGTTTATAACATTTTTTTAAAGCATTGCGCTACTAGAAAAACGTTAGAATTAAGTGTTTTAGTGTTAATGGTTCCTAAATTAAAAAATAAAATTTATTTGTCTAATAACTTCTTATTTTTTATAGCTAAGTAGATAACATAAAAACTCTTTTCGTATTTTAAAACTGCATTTTGTGAATCCTATGGTTTTAACTTATTTTGTTATATGCAATTACATAGCACAAGTGTATTAAAGTTTGCATATAGTCAAACATTATCTTTAAAATAAATAGTTTTATCATGATGTGTCTAATGCCACAACATTAATATAAAAGTTGTAAGTAAAATAACTTAAACAATATTTTTTTTTATTTATTAGTCACAATGTATAAAAAAATAACAATATTATTTTTTTTATAGCTATGACAAATGACACCGAAGCTGTAAAATTTTTTGCTGCCAGACCCTAAAAACTAACTAAACTTAATATCACAGATTGCACCAAAGTTGTAAAGAACTACGGTGCTTTAAACAACTTAACAAAACTTGTACGAGCTAGGCGAGCGGATCGACCGAGTACATAGACTGTATACTCAGGATGACACGCAAGTCGCAACAAAGAAGAAACGAGCTGTGAGATGACGTATTACAGTTTAGCAGTGCTTTATGCAATGCATGTAATTCTGCGGTGTATATGAATGGGCCGTACCGTATAAAACAAAAGCACTTTCTACTTCCCGATCTGTCTTCAAACGATCCGTATACAACCGCAGAGAGTTTGGGAATTTGGCAACGGTTTTAACAAACTTGCTCCTCAAGATCCAGTCAGATCGAGACAAACTCTAACCCCCGGAATTAACTGAAGTGAAAACGCACCAGAACCGACTTTGAATACTATCGGATAATTTACATTAAAACTTTCCTTCAACTTTAGCGTTTGAACGCACACTGGCTTAGTGACAGTAAGCCTGAGTCGGTTGTGGTGACTTGATTTTGTTTGCATTGCTGCAGCGTACGTAAGTACAAAACAACTGCAATAAGCGGCTAGCGAAGGTACACCCAAATCGCAGCAAAGACTTGGTGCAGACGCCTGAGTTGTGGACTGCGTTTACGGTTTTTAACCGGAATTTTCTGGTTGACAAAAGACAATAAAACATATACATTATACAAGTGTATATTATTTTTATAAACATAATTTTAAACTGTAGGTATATAATATATATATGTAAAATAATCTACATATATTTATATGATCTATATCTATTTGTTTTAGCGTTTTCGCCAAAACAGATTTGATCTGGACCTGTATTCTGGCACTCATTGCAATGTTGCGCGACGTCATAGATTTCCCTTACCAAAAGATGAGTGCAACATTTAAATCAAAAGTTTGTAATTAGTAATACATATTAACGTTTGAAAATGCAACTAACTTGAAGCTTGGTATTGAATTTATATTACTGCGGAACCATCTAGCCCTTAATTTCGTTTGTATGAATTGTTGAGCTACGGCTACACCTAACGCAAAAAATTACAAAAAACTAACCTAACCTAACCTAACCTAACGCGACAAATACCTAACCTAACGCAACAAACCTCGTAAATCTTATTATCTCGCCCGCCCGTAAGCAAGCGGCAAATCTTTTATTACAAAAAAATTGCAAAAAAATCTGCCGCAATTTTATCTATATGCATCGTTGAGCTGCAGCCACACCTAACGCAACAGATAACAAAAAACTAATCTAACCTAACCTAACGCAACAAACAACGTAAAACTAATCTTGGCCGCCCGTTAGCGTACAGCAAAACAAGTTTGACTAAAAAATCACAAAAAAATCAGCCTTCAATTTCATTTATAAGCATTGTTGAGCTACGGCCACACCTAACGCGACAAATTACAAAAAACTAACCTAACCTAACCTAACAGCACGAGTAGGTCCCCTGTCAGAAAAAATAGCCAAACCAGCAACAGCAGTTCGACGGGAAGTATGAATTCACAGTTCAGGAATAGTATAAATAGCCTAGAATCGTCAAGTGAGGAAGAGGCCGAGAAAACGGTGATAGAGAATGCACAGGAAAGACCCTGCACACCTCTACAAAACCGAAATAAAAGGAAAGCAACAGAGTCGCCGACATGCACAAGCTTATTCCCGGAAGAGTCTGAAAGGACAGTTAAAAACAAAAAGAAATTGGAGAAGTGCAGAAATAAGATGGAGGAAGAGCTTAATAGCCTCACCAAATTTAATAAAGATAACAAAAATGTACATAAGTATGTGAAAGACATAACAAAAGAATTAGTACGGGAGTGGACTAGGATAGAGGAAACCAGACAAGAAGTGGAAGCAGAAAGGAGCAGCAGGGAGATAGAACTGATTGGAAACCTGGCTAAACTAAGAGAAGAGGTGGAAAGGTTGAAGAGACAATCCACCAACCAAGACGAAGAAGTACAGAAACAAACGACAGAAGGAGAGACACAAACAGAAACTGCGGAAGAGATAAAAAAAAGGGAGGATGACATAAGAATTAAAAAATGCCTGGAAGAAAAGAAGGGAAAAACTGAGTTAGTGGAGATCATCGATCTGGTATGGCCAGATGAAACGTATAGATTAAGCAAAGTTGCACAAAAAGTAAGCGACGAGCATCAAAGAGACGACTCCATAATAGTAATGAGTGCTGAAGAAGGAGGCGAGAAATATGTCACAAACCTGGCAATAACAAAAAATCCGGAAGTAGAAAATATGTTTAAACAAGATGGCCTAAACCCGGAGAAACCGCTATGTACGGTCTCGAAAAACCTAACCGTGACGGAGGAGGGGGAAATGATAAATCCAAGGGAGAAGTATTCATTTATAGTGGGAGTAAAGGAAAACATAAGAACGGAAAAAGGTATAGATAGGCTAATAAGATCCATGCAAAACATAAGAAAGATTGTGAAACTGAAACAAAGAAAAGAAATCGACTGCATCATCGCCGCTGAATTGGAGATGGATGTTGCAAGGAAAATTATGGAATATGTTTTCATGGGAGACAAAATGAGGATTAATATCTACTGGAATGGGACGAAAAGAGGTAAAGGTAGGCATGCTGGTACGAAGAACACGGAAAGAAAAAATCAAAATCAAGAAACCCTAATTATCAAACCTAAGGAAGGAAGTACCTATGCACAGGTAATGGGTAATATGAAAAGAGGAGTTGAACTAGGGGATGTCACCATAGCTAGCATAGCAAAAACCAGAGAGGGGGACATGAAACTCGTGATAAAAAGCAAGAAGGGTAACGCAAGAACGGAATTTAGAAAGAAACTAGAAAACAAAATAAGTAACATGGCCGACGTAAGCAAAAAGGAGAAAAACAAAACAATAAGAATCTTGGATATAGACGAAGAAACAGTGGAAGAAGATGTTAGAAAAAGCGTAGAGCTTATCCTAAAGAACGAAAATATAAGCTGCAAAGTGGAAATGACCAAGTTCTCAGGCGGAGTAAACTGGAAGGGAATGAGAAGCGCTTTTATGAGGCTCAATGATGAGGCAGCAGATCATCTAATACGCAAGAACAGGATAGGTACGGGATGGAACAGGTGGGGAGTGAGAGAGGTCATAGATTCACCAAAATGCTTTAGATGCCAGAGGTTAGGGCACGTTGCAAAAGAGTGCAGAACGGAAGATGGAGAACCATGCAGAAACTGCGGTGAAGCAGGACATAAGGCTAAAGAATGTACAGGAGACAAGGCCTGCTACCTCTGCAAAGTAACTGGACACAAGACGGAGACGATGAACTGCCCCAAATACAGGAGGTTGGTTCAAGAAGCTAAGGAGAGCAGAAAGGTGCGAGTAAACCGATTATGAAAATAATCCAAGTTAACCTCAATAGAAGCAGAAAAGGAATGGACTTGCTGGAACACAACTGCAAAGAAAATGGCATTGATATTGCACTAGTATCAGAACCCAACAAAATTATAGCCCGCAACAGGAATCGATGGATTACGGACAATCAGATAGATGCTGCAATATATATTACAAACGGAAATAGGGTAGACATAATAAATGTAGGGAGAGGAAATGGATATATATGGGCAGAAACTGAGGAGGAAGTGCTCTACGCTGCATACCTGTCACCCAATATCACAAAAAATGAATATGAGAACCACCTAACAGAGATAAGCCGGGACGTTAAAAGACACAAAAAAGATGTGCTAATAGGAGCAGACTTTAATGCCAAATCAGCCCTATGGGGATCACCCATAGATGATAGCAGAGGAGACATACTTACAGAATGGATCTACGAACAAGACCTTCAAATAGTGAATAGTGGTAACACTCCGACCTTCCGTAGAAGAGATCAAAGCTCCTTCATAGATGTGACAATAGCTAGTCCGAATTTGTTCAGTAAAGTTAAGGGATGGTACGTGAATGAAAATGAGGAGAATCTAAGTGACCATCATAACATCTACATGGAAATAAATGTATGTACAAGAAAGCAAGTAAAAATGAACAACTTTAAAGGATGGTACTACAACAAGGACCATGATGACGAATTAGCACAGTGCTTCACGGCGTTAAATGGCGTTGCAGGGGAAGGAGGGGCAGCAGAAACACTAATGAAGGCGATAAGAGAAGCTTGCGACATCACATACCGCAAAAAAGGCAAAACAAGTAGACGAACCCCAACGTACTGGTGGTGTGCAGAAACTGCTCAAGCAAGAAATGAATGCATAAGATCTAAAAGAAAAGTGACAAGGATAAATAAAACAAATCCGGCAGATGAAGAGCTCAGAGAGGAAACACACAGACAATACAAGCAAAAAAAGAAGGAGCTGAAGAAAGCCATCGAAGAAGCCAAAAGGATAGCCTGGAAAAAGATATGCGAGGAAGTGAACACAGACATATTTGGGTTAGGCTATAAAATAGTAACTAAGAAAATTGGAATCAAAGCTCCGACAACGCTGTCCGAAAAAAGACAGATAGAAATAGCAAGGGCGCTCTTTCCTGAGCATACAAAAAACATATGGGCAAATATAACGCCAGATGGAAATGAAATACCACAATGCACAGAGGAGGAAATTTTAGCATTGGGTAGCAAAATAAAGGCCAAAAAGGCACCAGGACCAGATGGGATTCCTGCGGAAGTAGTTAAAGTGCTGACAAGACAATGCACGGAGAGTGTGACAGAAACAATAAACTCTCTCCTGAGGACTGGTGCGTTTCCCGAGGAATGGAAGAGAGCAAAACTTGCGCTCATCGAAAAACCAGGCAGCACGGAAAACCAGGCTAAATACAGGCCAATATGTCTGCTGAACACAATGGCGAAGCTATACGAACATGTCATCAACAAAAAATTGATGCAACAAATTGATGAAAATGGTGGTTTATCGGAAAATCAGCATGGATTCAGAAGAGGACATACGACGGTAGATGCAGTGCAAAGTGTGAAAGAGGTCAGGAATATGGTGGTTATGCACAGAGTGCTGAAGTTCTCAATACTGATCACCATGGACGTCGAGAATGCCTTTAACACGGTTCCATGGCGTGGTATAATGCAGGAATTAGAGGCAAGAAAGATTACGCCACACCTGAGGAAAATAATAGGCAACTATCTACAGGACAGGACGCTTGAGGTTGGGGAAAACCATACTGTCGATCTGAGCTGCGGGGTACCACAGGGCTCGGTGTTGGGACCAACCCTGTGGAACATATATTACGATCCCCTGCTAAAGGAACGGATGCCGGAACACACGAAGATGATTGCCTATGCGGATGATGTAGCGCTGGTCGTATGCGGCAGGAATATGGAAGAGCTGGTAGAAGATGCGGAATGGGCAGTAAAGAAGGTAGAACGATGGCTAGACCAAAAAGGTCTCAAGATGGCTCATCACAAGACTGAGGCCGTAATCTTAGCAGGATGGAAGAGGGACCTTAAAGTGAGGATAATGGTAGGAGGTAGCGTCATAGAAACCCAGAATAGCGTCAAATATCTGGGCATAAGAATAGGCCGAAACTGGAATATGAACCATCACATAAAGGAGGTGACACAAAAAGCCGTAAAGCTGACAATGGTGCTCAAAAGAATTATGCCACACAATGGAGGGGCGAAAGAGGAAAAAAGAAAAGCGTTATTGGCGGTAGTGAACTCTGTGCTATTATATGGGGCGCCGATTTGGAAGGAGTACGCTGAAAATAAAAAGCACAGGGGGATATTGGAAAGGGCAAGGAGAGTTATGGCAATTGGGGTAGCAAGTGCCTATCGAACGGTTTCCACAAAAGCAATTCTCGGTATCACAAAGACAATACCTATCCACCTTATGGTTAAAGAAAGATCCTATGAGAAAGGAGAAAACAAGGAACAAATCAAAAAAGCTGCTAGAGATGAATCACTCAGGATATGGGCTGAGGAATGGAGAAAGGATACTGGGACAGCTGCCTGGACTCAAAAACTCATCCCGGACATCAGGCCCTGGGTAGACAGAAAGCATGGTAGGCTTAACTATTATCTAACGCAGATTTTGACTGGACACGGCTGCTTTGGGGTATACCTGAAGAGAATGAACCTACTAGAGCGAGATACCTGCGTATACTGCAATGAAGTGGACACGCCGGAACATACACTGTTTCAGTGTTCGAGATGGGCAGTGGAGAGAATGGAGCTAGAGGCTGAGCTACAAGAACAGATCACGGTAGGAAATCTAACAAACCTGATGCTAGAGACCAAACATAAATGGGAAGCCATCGAAAAGACGATAACAAAAATAATAAAAACCAAAGAGGATGAAGAAAGATCAAGACAAAGAGAAGAAAGAACAGGACAAAGAGAGGAAAGATAACAAACAGGATACAGAAAGACATGCTGGAGGTAATGAAGTAATGCTCACGCGGTTCCGTTGCCACTCAGCGAAATGGGAGGAGGAGTTTTAGTCGGTAGGAGGCTACAGGAGTAGTCAAATCCGGCATGCCTGCAGAATGCAGGTATCTTTTGAAGATCTCTCCTCCTCCAGGTTAAAAAAAAAAAAAAAAAAAAAAAGGTTAGTTTTTGTAATTTGTCTCGTTAGGTGTATCCGTAGCTCAACAATGCTTATAGATAAAATTGATAGCTGATTTTTTTGTGATTTTTTATTCAAACTTTTTTCGGGCGGCCAAGATTAGTTTTACGTGATTTGTCGCGTTAGGTTAGGTGAAATTAGTTTTTTGTTATCTGTCGCGTTAAGTGTGGCTGCAGCTCAACAATGCATATAAATAAAATTGACTGCAGATTTGTTTGAAATTTTTTTGTAATAAAAGATTTGCCGCACGCTTACGGGCGGCCGAGATAATAAGATTTACGAGGTTTGACGCGTTAGGTTAGGTTAGGTTAGGTTAGGTTAGGTTACTAATAAATTGTTGAGCTACGGTCACACCTAACGCAACAATGTACGAAAAACTAACCTATCCTAACCTAACCTAACGCGTCAAACATTGTAAATCTTATTATCTAGCTTGCCCGAAAACGTGCGGCAAATCATTTTTTACAAAAAAATTGCAAAAAATTCTGCCGTCAATTTTATCTATATTCATTGTTGAGCTGCAGCCACACTTAACGCGACAAATAACAAAAAACTAACCTAACCTAACTTAACCTAACCAAACGCGACAAATCACATAACACTAATCTTGGCTACCCGTAAGCGTGCAGCAAAAAAAAAATTAAAAAAATATCACAAAAAAATCAGCCTTCAGTTTTATCTTTAAGCATTGTTGAGCTACGGCTACACCTAAATCGACAAATTACAAAAAACTTACTTAACTTAACTTAACCTAACGCGACAAATCCGTAAGCCGTAAACGTGCGGCTTAAAATGTTTACCAAAAAATCACAAAAAAAATCAGCCTTCAATTTTATCTGTATGCATTGTTGAGCTACGGTCACACCTAACGCAACAAAGTTCAAAAAACTAACCTAACTTAACCTAACCTATCGCCCATCCGTAAACGTGAGGCAAATATATTATTACAAAAAACTGCAAAAAAAACTGCCGTCAATTTTATCTTTATGCATTTTTATGCTGCAGCCACACCTAACGCGACAAATAACAAAAAAAATAACCTAACTTAACCTAACCTAACGCGACAAATCTGTAAACCGTGAGCGTGCGGCTAAAAATGTTTACCAAAAAATCACAAAAAAATCAACCTTCAATTTCATCTATAAGTATTGTTGAGCTACTGCCACACCTAAAGCGACAAATTACAAAAATTTAACTTAACTTAACCTAACCTAACGCGACAAATACGTAAGCCGTAAGCGTGCGGCTAAAATTGTTTACCAAAAAATCACAAAACCTAACCTATCCTAATCTAACCTAACGCCACAAAGTACAAAAAACTAACCTAACCTAACCTAGCGCGTCAAACCTCGTAAATCTTATTATCTCGCCTGCCGTAAGCGTGAAGCAAATCTTTTTTTATAAATAAAATTGCAAAAAAATCTGCCGTCAATTCTATCTATATGCATTGTTGAGATGCAGCCACACCTAATGCGACAAATAACAAGAAACTAACCTAACCTAACCTTATCTAACGGGACAAGTCACGTAAAACCTATTTTGGCCTACCGTAAGCGTGCGGCAAAAGAAATTTTACCAAATTTTTTTAAAATATTAGCCTATAAACTTATCTATATGCATTGTTGAGCTACGGCCTAACCTATTGCGACAAAGTACAAAGAACTAACCTAACCTAACCTAACCTAACTTAACGCAACAAACCTCGTAAATTTTATTATCTCGTTCGCTCGTAAGCGTGCGGCAAATCTTTTATTACAAAAAATTGGAACAAAATCTGCCGTCAATTTTATCAATATGAATTGTTGAGCTGCAGCCACACCTATCGCGACAAACAACTAAAAACTAACCTATCCTAACCTAACTCGACAAATCACGTAAAACTAATCTTAGCCGCCCAAAAAGAAAATCTATTGGGGTCAAATCACAGCTTCTAGGAGAGTAATTGACATCAGCATTTTGGCTCATTTGATTTTTCCAAAATATTGATGGTTACGTTGCCTGTACGGCAAGTAGCCCCCTCCTGTTGAAACTAAATGTCATCAATTTTATTGCAAAAAATAATGCCGTCAATTTTATCTATATGCATTGTTAAGCAGCTCCACACCTAACGCGATAGATAACAAAAAACTAACTTAACCTAAACTAACCTAACCTAACCTAACTAATCTTGGCCGCCCGTTAGCGTGCAGCAAAAAAAATTTGATCAAAAAATCACAAAAAAATCAGCCTTCAGTTTCATCTATAAGCATTGTTGAGCTACGGCTACACCTAACGCAACAAATTACAAACAACTAAAGTAACCTACCCTAACCTAACGCAACAAAACCGTAAGCCTTAAGCGTGCGGCTAAAAATGTTTACCAAAAATTCACAGAAAAAATCAGCCTTCAATTTCATCTGTATGCATAGTTGAGCTACGGCCACACCTAACGCAACAAAGTACAAAAAACTAACCTAACCTAACCTAACCTAACCTTACGCGACAAACCTCGTAAATCTTATTATATTGCCAGCCTGTATGCGTGCGGCAAATCTTTTATCACAAAAAAATTGCAAAATAATCTGTCGTCAATTTTATCTATATGCATTATTGAGCTGCAGCCACACCTAACGCAACAAATAACAAAAAACTAACCTAACCTAACCTAACCTAACCTAACGCGTCAAACTTCGTAAATCTTATTATCTCGCACCTAACCCTAACCTAACCTAACCTAACCTAACCTAACCTAACCTAACCTAACCTAACCTAACCTAACCTAACGCAACAAATCACGTAAAACTAATCTTGGCCGCCCGTTAGCGTGCAGCAAAAAAAATTTGACCAAAAAATCACAAAAAAATCAGCCTTTAGTTTCATCTATAAGCATTGTTAAGCTACGGCTACACCTAACGCAACAAATTACAAAAAACTATCTTAACCTAACCTAACCTAACGCGACAAAACCGTAAGCCGTAAGCGTGCCGCTAAAAATGTTTACCAAAAATTTACAAAAAAAATCAGCCTTCAATTTCATCAGTATGCATTGTTGAGCTACCGCCACACCTAACGCAACAAAGTACAAAAAAATAGCCTAACCTAATCTAACGTGTCAAACCTTGTAAATCTTAATATTTAGCTCGCCCGTAAGCGTGCGGCATTTTTTTTTTTACAAAAAAATTGAAAAAAAAAACTGCCGTCAAATTTTATCTATACGCATTGTTCAGCTGGAGCCACACCTAATACGACAGATAACAAAAAACTAACCTAACCTAACCTAACCTAACACGACAAATTACGTAAGACTAATCTTGGCCGCCCGTTAGAGCAAAAAATCACAAAAAATTCAGCTTTTATCTTAATCTATAAGCATTGTTGAGCTACGGCCACACCTACCGCGACAAATTACAAAAAACTAACCTAACCTAACGCGACAAGTCTCGTTAAACTCATGTCGGCCGCCCGTAAGCGTGCGGCAAATAAATGTTAACCAAAAAATTGTTGAGCTACGGCTACACTTAACGCAACAATTAACAAAAACCTAATCTAACCTAACCTTATCTAACGCGACAAGTCACGTAAAACTTATTTCGGCAGCCCGTAAGCTAGCGACAAAAGAAATTATACCAAAATTTTTTTAAAATATTAGCCCTTAATTTTATCTATATGCATTGTTGAGCTGCAGCCACACCTTACGCGACAAATAACAAAAAACTAACCCAACCTAACCTAACGCGACAAATCACGTTAAACTAATCTTGGCCGCTCAAAAAAAAAAAACTATCGGGGTCAACTCACAGCTTCTAAGCAAGAAATTGACATCAGCATTTTGGCTCATTTGATTTCCAAAAATAGCGCGCTCCTTGTTTATTTTCGTTAGCTTATTAGGCAAACTGAAAACGCATCGGATAGTCATGAGGCTTTATTTTTTGAACTAATTGAACTTTGTAGGCTTTCAAACCAAGGTTTTTTTCTCAAAAAATTGCAAGAAATGTTTAGTTCGCACACTTTGAGCAACAACATTAACTTTTTTGGCTGAGCGCACTGGACGAGAACGTACGTTTTGCACACTTGTTTCACAACTTGGTCCACAAACTGCGTTGAAGGCACTTTTTTTTATCAAATTTGTTTTGTTCATTTCTTATCGTCTGAACTTTGTTCAAGTGTAAAGCGTCCTATTTCGTAAATGTCAAACATAAAACTAAATTTTTGTCAACTCATAAATGTCATTAAACTTTTAAAAAACAAAATAAACGGTAGTTGGCCGTTACATGGCCCACTCTTTATTACGACAAATACAGTTTTATAGCCAACCTTTTCTAGCTTCTTGTATTTGGCTGGCAATTCATCATAATTTTAGCTGCTCAATCATCTAATTTTCACATTATGGTTGCAACATTGCTTGTTACAAATAAGTTACTTGTCAATATGATTGATAGTCATAAACAACATGTACTGTGCTCAAAGCAACTCCACGACATTTTTATTTCAAATCCGGTTTTAATACTTTGCAGTGGAGTCACTAAATCATATTCAACTTTATTAATGACAAACAAAAACAAATGAGCATCAAAAATCAGAGATAAAATCTAAAAAGTAATAAGTAATCTTATTATTGAATTAAAATGTTCTATAAATACTGTTTATATTGACAATTTAATATAAAATCTCTATTTTTAAACAGAAGAGGTGATAATGTGCATGCAATTTCCCATAGTGCCTTGTTATTAGATTGCGTGCTTTAAATGATTTGTTATTTTAGTTCAAATGATTCTCTAGAAGCAGGAAATAATTTAAAATCATTGATGGATAATTTGATTTTAAAACCCAACGTAATAAACCATTATTTCTGCTTATTGAAAAATTGTCCGTTCAATAACATTTTTTACATTATGTTTACAAACTTTTAACACTACCTTTATTGTCTTGTAAGTTGTTTTAAAAAAATTCTTTGTTGCCTTCTTCAATTTTCTTAAGATTCTTAAAAAAAATTAAATTTGTTTTTTTTATTTCTATTACTTACTGTAAATAAATCCACATAGCTACAAAAAATCCATAATTGATCAAATTACAATAGAAATTCAAATGCTATTTATTTGATTTTTTTTAATAATTTAACATTTAGTAACATAATAAATATTTCATCATTTCCCTTTCCTAAAAGTACAATCAAACGCAATAAAATTTCATAGATCTAGACAATAGAATTATTATGCTTATAATATTTTTATTGTTATTTATTATTATTATAATCGACATAGAAGAATATAGTAAGATTTCACAATAGTTTTGCATCTGGGAACAATCTATTTTAATACGAAGAAGGTACCATTGATATGTGATTGAAAAATAAAACGAATCATCATCAATAAAATTAACAAACTAAAAATACACACAAAAATAAGAATTATTATGTTTCATGTACGTCATTTTAACCAAAAATGTTCAATTTTCCTTTTCTGTTTACAATTATTTAATTCTAATCTTAATGATTGAAATGAAGTACATACTCCAAAAACTATGTCTGTCTTAAATTGTTTGTATTGTATTTTTAACAATTATTAAAATTGTCTGGAAACCATTTTAATTGTTTTACATCTTCAATGGCGCAGATTCCACTAGATGCAAATAAATAGCTAAGCACAAATTAAAGATGATTCGGTTAGTTGAGGAAATTATGGAATAGTGTGATTGAACAGAAATGTATTTACATAAATCATTTCCATGCTTCACACCTTATATTTTAGGAATTGAATGCAATTATTTCATATTAATTTTTTATTTATACAAACTAATTTCCTGATATTTATATCTCGCACACATTATAAATATGACCTAATTGCATTACAATGAAGGAAGGACGGAAATAGACTAGAAAACTAAAAAAGAAAAATTTGCCCGTTTTTCACATATCCAGCCGCTTATGTAAAAACCGCGCCATCGAAATTCATTAAAATGATTTGTAAATAAAATTTTATTGCTAATCTGTTTAATGAATTTCTTACAAGTCTTTTGGTTCATTTTTAAGCAAATATTAGAAAAATAAATCCGAAACGCTCTCTTAATTGTTTTTTTTATTTAACACTTCTAATAATAGAATAGTAAATAAATAATGGATTATGCTATTTATATCTATTATTTTTCAACTAATTATTTGATCTAACTACTAAAATTTGGGAAGATTTCATCTGAAACAAATTAAAACTAATTAGAATTCGTTTAAGATTCAATTATATAATTTACCTCTAATTTAAGGGGTAATCCTGTTCGGTTAATGCAGTCTCTTGTTCTGGATTATTGTATCCAGCATCGTTCTCCGTAAGCAGTAGCATCAGCTGATTAATATCCAGCCCTTCTACAGTCTTCCCTAAATCCATGTTGTTGTAATATTCAGGAATAGCAACGTCATTGGACATCTTCTTGCCTCTGACTCCTACAAATTTACCTCTAAATTCATATGGGTATTTTTTGCCACGCATGCCAAAGAATCCGCTACGTGCAGGCATTTTCTTGCCACGCATTCCAAAAAATCCTGCGCTAGGTGCTCGTTTAACTTCATCGATTATGGATTCGTAGTCTTTCTTACCACGCATACCCATAAAACCTGATGGCGCACGTTTTTCATAATAAGCTGGGTCGTATGCATCTTCAGGGTAATCTTTCTTGCCACGCATTCCTAAGAAGCCACTAGGGGCACGTTTTTCATATTCTAAAAAATGAAAATCTCAATTAGTAATAAAACACATAAACACGCAATTATAAAAAAAAATGAAGACATAAAACACATTTTATCATCAAGTGCGAATCTCATGATTATTAATGGCTCCATAAATAAATTATAAATGTAATTAGGGCGAATATGTTCATCGTAAAAAAATGAGTGTGGTGGACATCAAGTAATCTTGAGATGTAATGATAAAAAAATAATTTATGAAAATATGTGACGAATCTACTGCAAATATTTATGGAATTTAATTATAGGTGAAATTTGTACAATAATTTCTTTTTATTTACTTTTTGTAATTTTAATTACAATTTGAGATGTCTTGTAATGTAAGTTAATGTTAATTGTTGCCAAATAACAATTTGTATTATTTACATTCATTTAATAAGCTTTGTGGCGTAGAATGATATGCAAAGAGATTATGGTAATGGAAATGTCTCTTCAAATATGTTGTTTTAAATAAGAATTGTTTTTATAATAAGTAGGTAGGAAATGTATATTGTATATTTATATTTATAAAAATTATTTTGTCTTATTAATTATGATTAATTGCAGAACGATTAAGTATACTTTAGCGTTTTGTGATTGACTTTATCTTACTGTAAAATGGGCGCAATTAGTTTTTCAGTATGCAATTGATGTTAACAAATCAATTTTGAATTTTATATTGTTAACGATTTGATAAATAATTTTGTTGTTGATCATTTAGTGCTTACTTTATAATTATACATTTGATAAAGTTAGATTTTGAAAAGTTATTTTCTATTTAGTTAGTTTTAAGTAACATAAAGTCTAACGATAGTAAATAGAAAAGTTCTGGCTTATAATCCCATAAGGTTTACATAGGGGGGGTCTAAATTTACATTTCAACCACCTTGGATTTTCAGAATAAAAAAAGATTGAGGTAAAAATATATAGTTTTAAATTTTATTATTTTTTATTGAACCGCTTTGAACCGCTATTTAAAGAAGTGAGAGAAGCTGAGAAACGTATAGAGAAACAATTCTCTCAACGTTTTTGACCGCTTTAAATAACGAATTTCTCTTATTGACAGCGGAACCTAACACGGTTTAAGCTGCTCAACTTCCGTCTAAACAAGATGTCCGTAACCCAAGTCCTTGCCATCACTGGAGTGACCAAAGGAGAAGTGCAGATAATAGATATTTAATCCACAGCTTCCGCTCTGTAGTTCCCCAGTTAGGAGAAAAGTGATTCTGAGACACGCCTGAATATTGGAGATGGAGGCAAACCTAGACTACAACCGGCAATGCGTTTACGTTAAAAAAAAAAACCTAAGACCGACGTTTGCTGGATAAAAACACTCCCTACCAAATCAACAAATCAACCTTCACTAAAATGGTAGTACCGGAGAACGGCTTCCCGGACAATAAGAAGTTTCAAAAACTGATGGCAGCATTCATATCAACGTTTGCCGACTTGCCGTTACCAAGCACCACCAAAACGGTAAGACACCACATTTAACTTAAAGACGTACACCCCGGTCAAAAAAGAACTGATCTACAAAGAAGTGTAACAACTTCCAGCTAGATGGGACGCCTTGATTTTGCGTGGACTCCCTAGGGCTAAAGGGCGCTACCAAAATCATTGCCTCACTACCAAAAATCTACAAAACACCAAGATGAACCTGAATACCAGATACTGGCAGGTCTCTATGACAAAGGAATCACTTATGCCATTTTGACTGAAGAATGACCCAGTCATCTTCCAAAAACTGATGGTCAGGGTATTAGTAAAATTATTGGATAAGATTGCTGACCTATCTAAGGAAAGTACTAGAAATTTCAAGGCTTTGAACTGACGTGTAAGCTCTCTAAATGTAAGTTTAAACAATTCAAGATTGAGTACTTGGGTTACCGAGTCACCGCAAGAGGCAACAAACCACTCAGTAAGCATCTGATACTTATAAAAACTATTCAAAACTTATAGCGCGTAAGCAGCTGCAAAGCTTTTTAAGCATCTGCACCTAAGTGCAAGAGTACGTTTTAAAGTTTGCGGACATTACTTCTCCGCTGCTTTCCCACAAATTAAACTTAGTTCCCGACCGCATACCCCAGCGTTAGTTATCAAGAGGTATATTTTTAAACAGTTCTCTAATATCTAAATGCAAACACACAAGAAAAAAAAAAAACAAGAGATCATTTGATGACATTTGGGCGAGTAGGTAGGTCACAGTAAAAAAACTACTTGCTCACAAATTAAACTTAATTTACGCATACCCACCCTAGCAATAGTTATTGAGAGATTTATTGTTAAATCACTCTCTAATATCCAAATGAAAACACACAAAAGATGAGAGAAACATCAGATCCATTAATGACATTTAGGCGGGTAGGTGGGTCATAGTAAAAAAAGCTAGTAACCCACAAAGTAAACTTAATTTCCGCCTACCCACCCTAGTTATCAAAAGATTTATTGTTAAACAATTCTCTGATACCCAAACGCAACAAGTATGAGATTAAACAAATTTCTTAATAACAAACACTTGGGCGGGTGGGGGGAACACTGTATCAAATCACTAGCGCAATATTTATTTCCGCATACCCGCCCAAGTATTAGTTTAGAGAAATTTGTTATGTGGTCACCTTTGACGTATTAGTGACAACTGTCATTCAGTCTGTCACATTAAAAACATCAGAAACACAACAAGTGTGAGAATAAGCAAATTTCTTGATAACAAACACTTGGGTGGGCGGAGGAAACACTGTATCAAATTCTCCCCCAAGTGTTATCAAAAAAATTGTTTAATGTGCCCACCTCTGACGTATTAGGAACAACTGCCATTCAATCTGTCGTATTAAAAACAGAAGAAACGCAACAAGTATGTCGTCATACTTGCCGTATTTCAGGGTTTTTGTTCAAATTGGAGCTGCATACATGACAACAGATGTAACTACTAATGCCAACATTCTTTTTTCTTTCCACTAATGCCATCTTGGCATGATTTTACTCACAGACGCCGCATCGTTTTTTGCTTTTGCAGCCACTTTTTGGACATGTTTCCCAAATCTTAGAAATTTATCGATAGTAATGCCTAGGTAAATTAAACTGCTTTTTAGCGTAATTGTATCAGTTTCCAGCATAAAATTAACTTCTTTGCATTTCTTTCTGCCGATAATCATGATTGCTTTTGTTTTTTCAGTTGCCAGCTTCAGCTTATGATCAGCCATTCAGTGGTTAACTTTTTCTAGCTATTGTTTGCCTTTATTACGTGCAGGGTTTTTTCCACTACTAACATTTCAAAGTTGTCTGCGTATGCCAAGAGACCTAGAAGCAATTATCTATCAAGAGAATGGAAAAGACCAAAGGGTAATCTTTTAGTTCAGTTACCGCCGTAGCAAGCAACAACAGCGCTTCCACAATTGTAAGGGCAATCAAAAATTTTATGCATACCTTGAAGACAAACCGTTCAGCTTGCGGACGGACAACCGCGCTTTGGCTGAACTTGTTATCAAATTGCAAACCAAAAATTACTATTTGGGTTATTTTATTATCTAAGTTTATCTTCCAAGTAGAGTACGTCCTAGGAGATACTAATCACATGCCAGATGCTCTTTCCCGTCTACCAGATGGCAAACCAATAGAAAAAACCAACAAAAACGTGGAACGAATAACATTAGTCATAAACGACTGGAAATGGCTAACAAGGGGCAAGCGGTGGAAGTAGAAACTCTTGCAACAAAAATACGACGCGCCCAGAAGAACTACCAATTTACAAAGAACATTTTTTGCCAGTTTAAGAAACAGCAAAGTGAAAATGAGTACCTAACCGACCTAGACAGCGGATACCAAGTAGAACTCAAGATGCACAAACCGTCATTCAACATCAATGCGCAAAAAAACCGTTGGACACCCTAGACGCCAGGAGGTCTACCAAAGCATCTGCACAACAAATTACTGGCCAAAAATCAACAGGACTATAAAAAAACTTGTTCAGTAATGTTAGTTTGCGCAACGGTGAAGGAAGAAAGAGAACGTTGCACCACCAACTGACAGACCAACCATGGAAAAGGATATTGATAGACTACGTAGGGTCATATAATGTCACCAAACAAAGAAACCGCTTTGCACTAACGGTGCACCTAATAGACCCAAATATTTTTGGTATTGAACGCCACCAGCAAGAAGACGTGTCGACTTTTAGAGCACAAGATATTCTACTGCTTTGGTTACCTACGAGTTTTCTTTTTTGACAATGAGACACAGTTTACTAGCCAGATTTTTGCCAAAACCTGCAAAAATTTAAATGGTTTTACTACACCACAGCTACGTACCATCCACAAACCAACTCGGTAAAACGTCAACATAAAAACTAAAAAAGAATTTACGGATCTTTATCACAGAGAACCCCAAAAGGTATCCATAACAAAAGAACACGGCTGATACCTACGGACCAGGAGACAAAGTTCTAGTCCAAAGGAAGGCAAAAGAATTTGCCCCAAAATGGATCAAACTGAGCATCTTCCTACAGATTGGAAAAGCTCTCTGGTAATTAACATTCCAAAACCAGTTAAAAACCAAAAGATTTTTTAAAATTATTGGCCTTTTAGTCATTTTAGCACGTTAAGCAAGGTCATTAAAAGGGTAGTCTTAGACAACATCTTCACAGGGTTCTGTGGTTTGTCAAAAACAAAAAAACAGAGAGATTTGGGCAGACCTAGGACTACCCCCAATACGTCAACATCCCAAAGTTTTGGCCGCAAAGTACTTTTAAAATTTTGCAAATTATTCTAACCATCATCGGGCCCGACTCGCCAAGCCAGATAAAAAGAACTTTTTCTAAAAACAACCAGTGAACCAAGTAGCCGCATCCTTACATTATTAACTAACAAAACAAAACCAGTACCGCACAAGCCTATAGGGCGTAGTCTAACCATCTCCAAACTACTAATTTAAAAAAAAAAACGGTGAGTTGTAAGGTTTCAAACTTCCGTAGGCACTCATTATTGGGCGGTTTTTAGTCGGTAAGCATTTCAAGCTGAGAGGAAATTAATCCGACACTTTGCTAGTCTTTTAGAAAATTTTACCGCCTAACCCCTCCCCCTACTCCAAAAAAAAAGCTGCCCAACTTTTGTGACTGAAGCCAAAGTGCAGGTAATAGTTCAAAAAAGACATAGGACCAACGTCTGCCAGATAAAAACAATCAACAAATTCCAAAATGGTAGTCCTGGACCCAAAAAAGTTTCAGGAACTGATGGCAGCATTTATATTGACGTTTGCCGACTCGCCGTTATCAAGTACTACCAAAACTGTAAAACACCACATTCAACTTAAAGACCCTACCCCCATCAGAGTCTGGCCGTACTTGTACACCAGGACTAAGAAGGAACTGATCTACAAAGAAGTAGAACTTCTAGCTGATGGGATAATCAAACGCAGTTTGAGCGAGTACTGCTACCGGCGCTAGTGCTTATGATAAAAAGAATGGAACGCTTTGGTTTTGCGTGGGTTACCAGAGACGAGTTTGCCCCACTACAAAAAATCCACAAAACTCTACACGACTTTGGAAAAACCAGCATCTTTACAAAAATAGACTTAAAGACCAAATACTGGCAGATTCCTATAACAAAAAAATCTAAACACCTGACGGCGTTTGCAACTTAAGACGGCGCCAAGTACCAGTTCAGAGTAATGCCACTTAGACTAAAGAATTCCAAAAACTGATGGCCAAGATCTTAGCAAAATTATTGGGTAAGATTGCTCTTGTATATCTCAACAATATTGTTGTGTTTTTTAGAAACCACAAGGAGCACTTAACCCATCTACAAAAATTATTTTGGAGACTCCAAGGTTACCGACCGACGTGTAAACTTTCTAAGTGCCAGTTTGAACAAGCCAAGGTTGAATATTTGGGTCACTGCTTTATTGAAGAAAGCAATAAAACACTCAGCACTTGTGTCAAGCAGCAGCCCGATAGCAAAGCCGTCTTCAAACACTTTAAAAACACCATTGCCTGTCTCCAAAAAAGTAGAAAAAAGGAAAACAAATCCTATCATAAGGGCAGGTCCTATTTTAGGGTGACCAAATGTCTATGATAGCAACAAGCTTTGACCATGTTTTGAAATGTTAAAAAAATTGATGACAAACACCCAGGCAACACTGATCCAAACAACGCGCTCACAAAGTTTGAACTTAGATTCCAACCACTCACCCAAGTGTTTTTGTTTATCAGTTTGGATCATATCACTAGGGCGGGTAGATTTGAGCTACACCAATCCAAACCACACGCTCACAAAACTTAAACTTAGATCCCGCCAAGTGTTTATGTTTAATTAATTTTTGTGACAAAAACTCAGACGGGCAACACCAATTCAAATAACGCGCCTACAAAGTTTAAATTTACATTTTGACCATCCACCTAAGTGTTGGTGTTTATTAATTTACATCACAAACACTAAGACGGGTGGACGGGCAACACCAATCCAAACCACACTTAAAGTTTTTATGTTTAAACAAATTTATCACAAACACTTAGGCGGGCAACACTAATCCAAACAACACGCCTACTAAGTTTAAACTTAAATCCAGTCCTCCCACTCAAGTGTTTGTGTTTAAAAAAATAGATCACAAACACTTGGGCGGGTGGGCGGGCATCACCAATCCAAACCACACGTTTACAAAATTTAAACTTAGTTCTTGACCACACACCCAAATGTTTAAGTTTAAACAAATTTATCACAAACACTCAAGCGGGCAACACTAATCCAAACAACACGCCTACAAAGTTTTTAATTTATGACAATCACTCCAGCAGGCTAAAACAATTCAAACAGCACGCCCACAAAGTCTAAACTTTGCTCCTACCCAAGTGTTGTTGTTTAACAAATTGGATCACAAACTCTCAGGCGGGTGGGTGGGCTACATCAATCCAAACCACAAGCCCACAACTTAGTTTCCGCCTACCTGCCCAAGTGTTTATGTTTAAGAAAATGTATCATTCAAGGGCTACAACAATCCAAACAACACGCTCACAAAGTCTATACAATTATATTTGAAAATAGCATCAAAATGCAGTCAAAAATACAGAAAAACGCATTTATTTCTATATTTTATAGTTTTTTTCGGCTATTTCCTAACTATTATTTGACTAATAGACTTCGACCTATTATAGTTGAATCCTTTCTAAATAAACTGGTAAAAAATTAATCAATTATCAAGTTATTTGTAGAAGCAGCAATAAAGCCAAAGTTGCCGTTTTTGTTAAAATACTATAAACGGTATGCTCTTAGGAAAATATATGACAATTATTCAGACGGGCTACAACAATTCACACAACATGCTCACAAAGTCTAAACGTGTCTATTTCTAGAGCACGAGATATTTTATTGCTTTGATTATCCACGAATCATCCTATCTGACAACAAAATACAGTTTACAAACTAGATCATTTTCACTTTTTGCAAAAAATGTTTTCACCACACCACAGCTACGTACTATCTATAAGCTAACCCAGTAGAACGTCGACATGGAATACTAAAAAAAATTCTACGGATCCTCATCGCAAAGAACCCTAGAAAGGATTAGGACAAACTTATCTCATTTGTCTTGTTTCAACAAAAGCGACGCACCAACGAAGCCACCAATTTAATCTTCAGCAAAATTCTGCTAGAAGCAAACCTGGGACGATCCCGAAAAGAAACGTAAGACGTAGAACAAACCGGAAAACTGACAGAAACGCCTTCAAGGGATTCGACACCGAGAAGTATCCGCAACAAAAAAACGCGATAAAAAAACGACAAAGACGTGGAACAAATGGCATTACCCCAAAGCCAGGCGCGACCAGAAGTGGTCAACACGTGCTAGGTACTGGAAATAGAAAAAAACTGTCAATTTACAAAAAAAACTCTCCGCCGAACTGGAGAACTACAAAACAAAAATGAGTACCCGACCGACCTAGACAGCGGATACTAAGTGGACAAAGATAATGCATTAATAGGTCATTGAAAAAACAAGACCAGTTGGTCAAACCTCTCGAAATGCAAGAATCCGTCATCCGACACCACCACGGAAAAAAAACAGATGGAGACCCTAGACGCAAGAAAACCTACCAAAGAATCTGCGAAGAGTACCACTGGCGAAAAATCAAAATTTGTTGAAAAATATTTGAAAAACCTTTGCTGCACCCTTAACCAACAGACCGACTATGGAAGAAGATATTGGTAGACTACATAGGCCCATACAATGTTCGGGTAAAGAAACCGCTTTTGAGGATAGACTAATGCATTTTCGATATCAAGCGCCACCAGCAAAAAGACGTGTTAACTCCCAGAGCACAATATATTCCTTTGCTTTGGTTACCCACAAGTCAGCCTATCTGACAACGGGACACAGTTTAACAGCCACATCTTTGCCAAAGTTTGCAAAAAGTAAAAATATTTTCATCACACCACAGCTACTTATCATCTACAAGGTAACCCGGTAAAACGTTAACATGGAAAGCTAAAATCTTTACCACAATAAACCACAGAAAAGACTAGGACAAACTAATCTCACTTACTTTGTTTGAACACCAGCGGCGCACCAACAAAGCCATCAATTTAACCCCCAGCGAGGTCTTGCTAGGAGCAAACCTCAGAGCATCAAAAACCTAGAACGATCCCAAAAGGAAACGTAAACGGAGAACAACCTGGAAGACCTAGAAAAACAAAACAAAGTACCAACTGCAACAAAAAGTATCCACAACAAAAGAACGCGGCCATCACCTTCAAACCAAAAAACAAAGTTCTAGTCCTAAGGAGGGCAAAAGGATTTGCCTCAAAATAGATCGAACAAAAAAAGAAGCAGGTAAAAATTGTTATTGGATAGAAGATAATTCTTATAGGCTTCCTACCAAGGTCCACATAGACATTTTGCCAAAAATCGTACACTGCCTCCAAACAAAGCCCAACAACAAGAACTACCTCAAAGCTCCGTCGCTAAAGTGGGAGTGATTATTGCTGTTGCAGAGACGGTTGCTCTAACGGCGGCTAAGATACAGCCCTTCCTCCCCAAGTCCAGACTGAAACACAAGCGCCTTCACTATATGAGACCCCAACGAGGAAACTTTACCGGCGTTTTGTAAGCAGTCCGCGCGCCTAGATTAATTCTGCGAGAAAGAAGAAATTGATGTCCAGTAAACGGTCAAACTTGTCACGCGCCAATTACACTAAGCTACTGAAACGGTTTCTAAGACCTATCAGCTCCCTGTCAGTAATCCACTCAAACTATCATGCAATATCAAAAAGCATTACGACCCCAGAGATTACAAAATCCCAAATTCGCTTCACAGCAAAGTGAGGAAAGCCATAAAGTTCCACAAAAATTTGTGTTGGTAAAACTGCTTGGAATCGATCACTGACTATAAGAATTTAATGTGGAAGATCTTCAAGGTCTTACGGAACAGACGGGTTTTCATTCCAGTCATTTATAGCAAAAATGAGTTGCAATACACTATTGTGGAAAATACCAAAGCATTTGCCGACTGCCTAGAACACCAATGCCTTTCCTCAAATACCGGAGATGCGAAGCACGTCAAAATGTTCAAACAAGTAGTTGAGGTCTTCTTGGAGACTACCGACAATGAAGCGCCGCTGGAAAGCGTACGATCAAAAAAATTATTGAACAATTTAAAGCTTGCACTGTTCCAGACCCCGATAACATATTTCACAAAGCTAACAAAGCTCGAAAAGCGTTCTCGCATAAAGCAATAATAGCGTTTATTAACATTGCTAATGCAATTCTTAGAATTGAGCATTTTCCTACAGATTGGAAAAGCTTTTTGGTAATAAACATACCAAAACCTGGAAAAGAACGGTAGTTTTCTCAAAACTACCGGCCTATAAGTTTTCTTAAGCAAGGTTATTAAGATGGTGATTTTAGACAAACTTCAGCACCACACGGAATTAATCAACATTCTCCCCCTCATCAGCATAGGTTCAGATAGGAGCATTTGACAGTTCATCAACTAAACCGCGCAACGGACAAGGTTTAGCACAAGCAACTTCTCTTCAAATTGTATAAAGGCAACTTTCTTTTGCATCTTGTGAGGCTGATAGCTTTATATCTAAACCAAAACGTTGGCAGTCAAGCTCAAAAAGCACATATCTACTTTTTGGCAGAAGTTCCTCAAGGCTTCATTATCTTTCCGCTACTATTCAACCTATACGTCGCTGACATGACTTTGGGATGTAAGCACGGAGTCAAATTGGCACAATTTGCTAACAATACAGCACTTCTATACTTCAAAGTTGCTCGAGTTGGTCACTTTGATGTTTCAAAAAATCACCGACGACCTAAAAAAATGGTTAGACAAGTGGCAAGTCAAAATTAATTTAGGAAAAAGCAAAGTTGTTCTTTTTACACGGCAACAAATCACAACTGATGCAAACGACTTTCTGAACAACGTTCTTATACCGTGGTCTAACTGGCTAAGTGTCTGGGGATTACCTTTGACAAAAGACTCACGTAGAAACTTCACGTACAGTCTATTCTCGATAAAGCTAAAATAGCTTGTTGATCCGGACTAAACCCAGCTCTACACATCTATCATCAGACCCATGCTCACTTACGCGTTGTCAGTATCGGAAACTATAGCTGCTTGTCATCTCAACAGACAACAAGTTTTTTTAAAATAACACTCTGAAGACGTTCCACAGAGCTCTATGGTATGTCCAAAACAGGGAGATTTGGGCAGACTTTGGGTTACCTCTTCTGCGTCAACACATTGAAACTTTAGTAGTAAAATACTTCGATAATCTTGCAAATCATCTCAACCTTCATCTAGCTCGACTCGCCAAGCCAGACGAGAAAAGCTTCTTTTACAAACGACCGGTAAACTAAGTAGCCGCACCTTAACCTAACTTGGGTTACACCACATCAGCCTATATAGCAAAATGTAAACTTTAATCTGAGAAGAAGTAAATCCAATACTTGCCAGTCATTTAGAAGATTTTTCCGCTCAGTCCAACAACAAAAAAATGTTACCCAAAGCAGAATCCACGCCAGCTGGATTTGTCACTTAAACCCGCAACTGATAAACCGTTACGCTTGACCTTGTCAACTAACACGCCACCGTTTATTGCTTATCCGCCAAAACAACTAAAGCTTTGCAGAAAGATTGTTGGGACCACTTATTTGGCAGTCTCCGAGCGTCGATTATCGTCTGCAAATTAAGTATTCTTCAGGTCGCAGCTGGAATCGATCTCCGCGCTAATCGAAACAAAGTGCAAGTACGCGGTTAGTTTGTTTTTTAAATAAGCTTTAGTTTGTAAAAAACAGACTCAGCGACCAATTGGCTTGAAGCCATAGTTTTTACTTTTTTCAATTTAATGTCAAAGCAACAATGCAATAACAACCGATGAAATAGCTTGAAATATGAAAAAATACGGATAAATTTTACTATATCTGTATGGCCCAAAACATTTTAAACATACAAAGCCCTTTTTCACAAGTAGATTTAAAATACCAGATTTAGAATTTCAGACTCCGATGATACATACGTTTAAATGGGATCTTTCAAACTATAAGATTCTTCAGCAATTACAAATCTAGAATTTGCGCTATACGTAGCTTTTCGGAGGCAGATACTTTTCATAAGCGCAAAATTATTGTTTACCTATATTGTTTATAATCTTTAAAGTCATTATTCTATGACACTGAACCCGCAAATAAATCGAGCAACTGTATGCGTGTGAAAGAGGCTTAAAACTGATTAATAACGCAATTTTTTTTTACTATTCAACTTTAATTAAAGCTTTTTATTGTTGAAAACTTGATTGTTAGGTGTCACCTCTTAAATATTATAAAAAAATTAAAAACAGAAGTATTCTTAGTTTATCCTAATTTATTTTTCATTTTATGTCTAATAAACAAATATTATATCTTATTCGGCAGGTTTCAAATTGTCTCCCAGCCAGTCGATTGTCATGTGCAATCTGATTGCAAATGTCAATATAGATATGAAAGTTTATTTATTTATGTTTAATATATGAATGGGTATTGTAAAGTCCAGCATTGTTTAAAACTCTATACACCCTAGATATGAAAGAAATTTAGTTATGTTTTATTATTGTTTATAATGATTTTTGGGAGCTTTCTTTGTAGACATTTTTTTCCATTTATTAATTGAATTTATATACTGTAAAAATAAAAAAACTAAAACTAACGCATTATCTTATTATTTCACCATTATTTTTAAAAGCTCTATCGAACGTAACACAAATACTCACGTAAAATGTTATTACAACTAACAACTTTTATTTATGTTTAATATATGTTTGGGTATTGTAAAGTCCAGCATTGTTTAAAACTCTATACACCCTAGATATGAAAGAAATTTAGTTATGTTTTATTATTGTTTATAATGATTTTTGGGAGCTTTCTTTGTAGACATTTTTTTCCATTTATTAATTGAATTTATATACTGTAAAAATAAAAAAACTAAAACTAACGCATTATCTTATTATTTCACCATTATTTTTAAAAGCTCTATCGAACGTAACACAAATACCCACGTAAAATGTTATTACAACTAACAACTTTTCCTATTTATTCTTAGACTCATCAAACGACAATTATATAAGCAATATAAAATAACAAATGGCAGAATAATAAAGCGAGTCATAAATTTAACAATACAGAAATTATAGTTATATTCAAACATATAATAAAATAGATAAACCAAAACTAAAGTTTTAAATTTATTTTAATAAAATCAATTGTACTCATATATTCAACCAAAATTAAATATTTATTCTATTTAATATTTAACAAACTAAACAAATTTATAAATGCACGCTTTGACTAATAATTGAATCAATTGCACAAATTTTAAAAATCAACAATGGGATTCAAATAATATAACAAAAAATATTAAATAGAATACAGTATTTACAGTAAATAGATAAATCTGTTGAGTACACTGAAAGCAATATATCAGTATTGGAAGCTACATAAAAAAGACTGAATAACTATATTTACATTACAGTGAAATAAAGCGCTAGTCCAATTATGTCTAGGCTATGTTTGGGAGGTTTAATTCTGAGAAAGTAAATTAGCAAATGTGTGTGATGAGCCCAAGCTACAAATATGTACAGAGACAACATGTTTTATTTAATAAAATCATGTTGGGCCCTTTATTGCAACTAAATTACTGTTGACGTTGAATATATAAATTGTAATAATGATTATTCTACAAAAAAAAAGCTTTATTAAATTATTTCATTAGTAGTTGTTTCAATTACATAAAATTATTTTTATCGATTTAATTATAAGAGTTTATACTGCAAAAAAAATTTAATTCAAATATGTAAAATTTTTGCTGATTTCATTTTTCCATACTGTTTTAATTAATTTAAAAAAGCCTTTGTAAAAAGTATGCTTCTTAGACACCGTAATGATTATTAATCAAAATCATTTTACCATAATACTAAACAAATTGTTTACATAAAATCAAACAATGTTTAATAAATTCTAGATTTATTAATTATAATTTAATTGCATCGAATTCGTAATTGCGGAACATTTTAATTACCTACTTTTTGAATCCTCAAAGAAAATTTAAAATTAACAATTATTTTTCCAATAAATTACGTTTCGAATTTTATATACTTGATATTATTGTCAATACTATTAATTCATTTTTAGGTAACACGTTTTTTTTTTATGTTGAGTAGGAATGATTTATTACCAACAAGGGGACTATTTGTATTTGCAAACTATTGTCAGTTTTATAAATGCGATCAATTCAGAAATCTTTACCTTACAATTTGTTGGGTTTGTAAACAAATTTAATAAAATGCATTTCATATTCCTTTGGGTGATATAAATCGCATGTTATAAATTATACTACTATTTAATGTATCATAAAGTATAAGTCACTAGTCAAAATGTGTAAATTGTAACAGTTTTATAGATTAAAGGAAATTCTATTTATTCAGCTATAAGTTTGTATATAAACGTACGGTTGTTTTGTAATCTATTCGTGAAACTAGCGTTCTATTGAAACGTTTGTAAGCATAATTGCGCCATTTAAAATAACATTTTGCTTATTTATTCAAGCTTAGTTCGAAGATAAATTATTTAAAATATGTTGTTTACAGACTAATTTGAAAATAATTACTAATAATAGTTATCATAATAAAATCAAGCTAAAGAAAATATTTTTACTAATTAATTCTCCATTTGGTGGAGTAATAACAATCCTTGTAAGCAGTTTCAATATAATAAAAGATTTTCAAGCTTCAGTACGTAATTGAGTTTGATAAAAGTTTTCTCACCCATCTCGATTTTAACTTAATACATCTCCACTTCATATAGTTTCATTTTCCACACACACATTACATGCCTCAAACAGACATTAAAATAGTTTTCTTGTCAGATGTGCTTATAAATTAAGAACAATTTTAGTTAAACAAAGAAAGACGAGACAAGATTTCATGAATAAATTTTATTATGTGTAATTTTGCGTCGGAATCAAGAGAAAATAAGTTTTGAATTAGTTTTGTAGAAATTAGTAAATTCACAGAATGTTATGACGTGTTTATATTCAATAAAGCTTACAAAACTTTAACAATAGTTTGAAACTAATTCAATACTATGATTGAATAATATTTTGAGTCTATTTTATTTTTAACAAAATTGCATTTGATTGTATATGTTATGTTTTCAAACTGCAATCGAATACATTTTTGCTAAGAATAAAATAGTGTCAAAATATGATTCAATTATATTTGTTTTAGAATCTCAAGACTTCATTATAAAGCTTTCTATTAGAGTATTTGAATCATAATTTTGCTTACCATAATCTAATTGCTTCTTTCCTCTTGTTCCGAAAAATTGAGCCCTTTTGTCAGGACAAGGATATGCAACATATTGGCTTTCTGGTCTTCGCTCCCTGAAATCTTTTTCTTCAATATTACGTTTTGGTTCGTCAACAATGTTATCGGGAAAGACTTCTTCAGATACCGACTTCTTCCCTCGCATTCCTTGAAAACCTTGCGGAACTCTTTTCTCCGAATCGGCCGCTGACACCAGACATATCGTTGCAAGGATTAATGAGATATTGGGAATGTACATCACGAAAGAAATTCCTGTAACAAAATAGAAAATTATTAAATAATTTCACACATTTTATTACAAATATTTAATGAAAATATACAATTAAATCTTACGCGATTAACGAATTTAATTAATTATATTAATAAATTATAATCGTAGCTGAACATTTTAAAATAAATTTAATACATTTTATTTGATTTACATTCTATCAACCTAAAAAAATTGTTTGTTCGAGAACGCATTAAAATAATCTTTTCTAGTTTTATTTATAGTTCTTTTTTGCGATAATCTCATGTTGGGAAGGTGAATCGGTGAAAGCAATGCAGTGTGTCTGTGTAATCTCAGTGAGTGTAGTGTGTGTGTGTGCGGTTATAATAATTTGGTAAAATTATATCCATGTGCAGTTGCTGAGTGAGGGATCGCTTAGTGAATTAGCAAGGTAATTCCATTAATTAATGATTTGCATTTGTATTTTATTATAGGTTTATAATCATAAAATTTTAATTAATTATAACGCTATTTTTGTTGGATTGATTCTGAATTGGTTAACATTAATCAATTAATCCACAAGTTGGGTATTTAGTATAGTAATGCGCTAATAAATTGATTATACTTTTCAATTATTAATTAACTAATTTATGCATATTTTGTACCATTATCTTTAATTACCCAAGACATGATTTGAGAAACAATTTTTGCTTTATTTCATAGCTTTATGATTATGTATATAAGAACTTTATTATAGATTTTTAACCAAATAATAATAAATACAATCAAACAATTTACTGCAATTATTTTAAGCAGTAACTGAGTTTAAAGTTTTGTTTTTATGTATAAGCAACAACTTCATATACAAAGGCAATCTGTTGAACAGATTAGGGCAGAGATCGACAACCTGCTGCTTCATAGCCTTATGCGGTTTATTGAATAAGTAATTGCGGCTGTTTTCAGAAACGTTTTAATCTGAACATTTTAAAACGTTATAAAATTGTACAAATGTTGTGTAGATAACTATTGATTGTTTCAAGCTTATTTAATTGAGCACTAATTCATCAAATTTGTAAAAAGCTTTTTCAATATGATTATATCAATAGAATTTTTAAAAGAAATTCTTTTATTTAAAAAAAAATCAGGATTAGTTCTATTTATAGCATAAAATTAATTAAAAATTCTTATAGAAAACTTATTAATCTTAATTCATCTGTAATTATTACATTATGAAACCTATTTTAGCGTCATATTACTCACGGTTTAACGTTAGGTACTGACTAACGTTACAACTTGTGCTGAAACTACAAGCATCGTCTTAGTTTTTGACTTAGAGATTTTGCGGCAAAGATTTGAAGGTTCAACAGTTAATATAAGTGTAGCTTTGAGTTTTTTAGTTCTTAGTAACGCCAATGACATTAGTTTTGACAAAAACGAGCAACCAAGGTACGTAAGTTTTTTTTGGCTGACGCTGTTTTAGGCTGTCCAGCAGATTTTAGGAACTATGCTTCAAGTTTTACTTAAATATTGGTTTTGTAGATCCCAAGTAACTCTAAAACTTGATGTACTGATATTGCTTGTTGTAAGGTTTGTTTTCATACGCGGTGAGATAACGTTGTCACTGGTTTATCTTTGGTTCATTAAAACTGGTTATGTTGCACATTTTGAGTTGGAATACTGGTGTGCTGAAGCTTAGACGGTTGATTTTTTCTTGGTTAGAAGTTAAGTCCAGTGTGATTGGCACCTGAAGTTATAGTTTGGAAACTTTGTAGATCTTTGAAGAGCGTTGTAGTTTACGGCAGTTCAGACTATCTTAAATTTTGTTTTTGACAAAAAATATATCTTCTTTTGCAAACTGTTTTCCTAACTTTTGTCTGAAAAACTGCTTAGTTTTTAAATATTGATAAACAATATAGTTAGGTCTAGCCTTCAAAGTTTTCCATTTTTTTCTCTAAATGAAAACAGCTTGTAGCCAAGTATACAAGTTTAAAAAGATAAGTGTGTATTAAATTTAGGAGACTGAAAAGATAAAATTGTGAACATAAAATTGGGGTTTAAAAATTGTCAAAACCAATTTAAAAAAGTCAAGATCAGTGAAATGCATTTACAAAAGAAGGAGATCTGACAAACCTGTGCTTTTAGTAAGTTGACGTGTAGCTTCCTCCAGTTTAATTAAAATGATCAAAACAAATTTTGTTAAATCAGTGCCCGTATATAAGTAAAAAATAAAGTTTAGTAGATACACAGCCACAATATTCTTTAATGTTGTTGACAGTTAGTTTTTGTAAGAACATTTTATATAACAAGAAGAATAACCCACCCAAGTGCTTGTTAACAAAAAATTGGTTATGGCACCCACCACTAACGTATTAGTTACAACTATCATTCAATCTGTCACATAAAAAAACAACAGAAATGCAACAAGTGTGGGATTAATCCAATTTATTGATAACAAACACTTTGGCGAGTGGGCGGGAACACAATATCAAACCAGCGATCCATTATTTAAAAACTGTGTTCCCGCTCACCCACCCGAGTGATTATTATTAAGAAAGTGGTTATGACACCCATCTTTGACGTATTAGTCACAACTATCAATCAATCTGTCACATTAAAAAACAACAGAAATGCAAAAAGTGTGGGATTAATTTAATTTTTTTATAACAAATACTTGAGCAAGTGGGAGGAAACACAGTATTAAACCACTGGCTCATTATTCATAAACTGTGTTTCCGCCCACCCGAGTGTTTGTTATCAAGAAGTTGGTTATGGCACCTACCTTTGACTTATTAGTGACAACTATCATTTAATCTGTCACATTAAAAAACAGCAGAAGTGCAACAAGTGTGGGATTAATCCAATTTCATAATAACAAACACTTGGTCGGGTACACAATATCAAACCACCGGCCCACTATTCATAAACTATAATGGTGGTCTGTATTACAAATAATAATGCCAAACTCTAGTTTTTGCAATACTGATCTTAATAATAATAATAATACTTTATTCACGGTATAATCTTACCATTTACATCTACATCAAATATACATAAACAATAATGTTTTACAATACAAAAATAAAGAATACAAAAAATGACTTAGCTGACTTCTGAACGTAGATTTAGAGACACAAAATACATTAATATCAGTTGGTAAATTATTTGCAAATCTACACATTCTACCGAGTGGATTGTTGAAATCATAATTAGTAGAATGGATAGACTCACGAAATAAAGAAGAATGTCTGCTATGTCTATTATTAGGTGCTACATGGATTGGAAGAGTACCAAGTAGCTCCGGACAATCAATCTCATACATAATTAAATTACGTAAGAACGACAAATCAGCTCTTTTGCGGCGAATCTTCAATGGCGATAGGTTGTACAATAAAGCAATGTAGCAGTAATCATAATTTATAGATAATATGCCGCATTTATAAGACAATAAATGACAAAACTTCTTTTAAATTCGTTCAATACTGCGGTTATGAATTACATAAACAGGACTCCAAACTGACGGAGCATACTCTAAATGCGAACGCACTAAAGCACAATATAATAGTTTTAGTGTACTGGCTGATAAATCCGCGGACATTCTATATACAAATCCTAACATTTTTATGGCACGATTGCACATGATGTTTATATGTTCAACAAATGTAAGTTTATGATCAAAAATAAAAAATTATTTGTGTGATTTTGTTTAACACTTTAGTATCAATTATATAGTTAAAAGAAATTTTATTCAAAGTTCTATGGAAACTTATTGAAAAACATTTATCAGCATTAAAAAATAGTTTATTAATAAAACACCAAGTATTTATAGAATCTAAGTCCAGTTGTAAAAGATGGCAGTCATTGAGAGATGATATTCTTCTATACATTTTTAAATCATCCGCAAATAAAAGAAATGACGATGAATTGATATACTGTGGAATATCATTAATGAAAAGCAAAAATAAAATTGGTCCACAATGAGATCTTTGAGGAACACCAAATGAAATAAGAATGGGCTGTGACAAAAAGTTATTAATTTTTACACACTGCGTGCGATTTTTCAAAAAGCTGAATAATCAGGAAGTCACATCATGATGAAAACCCAGAGCACTGAGCTTGGCAATCAAAATATTATGGCTCACACGATCAAACGCCTTTGAAAAATTGGTGTAGATTGAGTCAACTTGTACTTTAGATTCAAATGCATTTAAAATATCATTTTCATAACAGATTAAATTAGTAAGTGTGGAACGCCTTTCACGAAATCCATGCTGCTCTTCTATTAAGATGCTTTTGCACATCCATTGCAACTGACCAGATATAGCAGATTGAATGCAAATGCCTTTATAGTTAGTGATATTCTCTTTGGGTTCAGATTTAAACAAAGGCGTAATATAGCTTTGTTTCCATATTTGAGGTAATTTAGTTTCATTCAATGAAGCATTGAAAAGTAAGTGCAATGGCTTTGCAATAAAATAAATGCACTTTTTTAACAGTATAGAAGGAATGCCGTCGGGTTCAACGCTTAAACTACATTACCTTAAAAACATCACACAAACTAATAGAAAATTTTGAATGTATTACGATATTATTAAAATTAAACAATAGAGTTGGATGAGTTTCGTTATCATAGACTGAAGAAAAAAATCTGCAAAATTAGTTACAAAGTCGTTCCCATTATTACAAGTTTGATCTTTATAATACATTGTGGCTGGAAAACCATTACTTTTTTTGTTCTCATTAACAAATCTGTAAAAATGTTTTGGATTATTTTGAATTTTTCTTTCAGTTTGTAAAATATATTGCTTGTATTGATGTGCACTGAGATTTTTGCACGTAGTACGAATAGATTGGAATTCATTATAGTCCGACAATAGTCTTGAAGATTTATAACGTTTGTGTTCAGTTTTCTTGAGTTTAGTAAGTGATATCAATTCTTTGTTGAACCAAATAGGAAAATTGCTTTTACGCCACAGTTTTTTAGGGACAAAACAATCAATAACATAATCGATTACAGAGTAAAATACATCAAGACACATATCAATATCACAGTTATAAAATAGTGCAGTCCAATCAACATTAAACAAATAATTATTGATTGCGTTGTAGTCGGCAAGTTTAAAATCATTAAAAACATAATTACAATTTAAAATATCACAGGTAGTATCACATTTTATAGTTAACGTAAGTACGCAGTATGGTGTTGGCTTAAATTTAACAAAACATCTACAGCTTCTATCATAGAAATATCACAATCGTTAGTAAAACATAAATCTAAAAACACACCCTCACTATTAGGAATAGAAATGCATTGTACGCAGTTTAAGAAAAATGAATTAGCTACTAAATGAGCAGGGTAACTATCATTACAAATTACTCCTATACCTAAATCATCGTAAACCCAAGATGCTGCAGGTAGATTGTAATTGCCCAATAAAACTAGTTTACTGCTTGGAAACTCGTCGGCAATAGATTCGACGGAATAACAATGGTCAAGATATTTGTCATTAGTTGAATTAGGTGGTAAATATACCGCACAAATAATATAAGACACAAGATTAAACTTAACAACTACAAACAAATGTTCAACACTAATAAACGTGGGGTAAAGTAATACAGATTTGAGGTGAGTTTTGATAGCAATTAAAACACCACTTCCGCTTTGTTTAGGGTTTGTAAGGGCCGAGCGATCACACCTAAATAAATGATAGCCTTTTAGATTTAATTCAGAGTCACTGATGTCTGGAGAAAGCCAGGTTTCAGTAAAAACAATCACATCGTAGTCTGATACGGTTACCGCTAGCAAGAGTTTTCTGAGTTTAGTTTTTAAACCCCCGACGTTCTGGTAGTAGATGGAGAAGCCGTTGTCATTCCTGAAGATGGGTCCAAGCTGTTGACAGGATTCAGGCTCCGAAAATCCATTGGAGATGAAGCAGGAACATTTTGTAAACGACCATAACTCACAAATTTTTTGACAGCAATTTTAACTGGCCAAAAGTCTTTGCAAATAATAGCTTGAGCATGATCGGCTGGAACCGAGACTTTAAAGCTATTGTAGTTTTTAGATTGTACAGCTAGATCTACAGCGTCGATTGAAATACTCGGGGTATTTCAATTTAATGTAGTTAATAACATCAGATTTTTTAGTTCCGCGTTTAAGTTTTGAGACATGTATATATGAGTTTGGTACATATGCCTGCAACTTATCGTTACTTGGACCACAACCAAAAATTGTTGGGGTTTTAGGTTGAACTTTCTGTTTAGGTTTTGTTTGAGCAGTAAGGGTTGCAAAAGAAGATGAATTATTAATTACAGAATTAATTGCAGGTGGAAGCAATTGAATTTTCTCATTAATAGTTGGTGTAACTACACAAGGCATAGATTCTTGAATACGAGTTTTGTATTTAAGTATTACTTTATCTTTGTCTGCAATCTTCTCTTTAAGATACAATACTTTATCTAATAGCAATTTATTGTTAGATCAAACTTCATCTAACAAAATTTGATACAGTACGATAGTCTCTTTATAAAGCCTGGGAAGTTCGGAATCGTCAAGTTCGAATGACGTACCACAGTGACATTTTTTATGGCGAATGGCGCAACTGTTATGAAATATAATTCCACAACTAGTACATGTTACGCCAGATTGTGAAACACTTTTGCATTTGCACGCTTGACCGGACATAATAAATTAAAATTTAAAATATAAAAATTTAACTATAAAAGTGATTAAATATTTAGGAATAAAAAATAATACAAGGATGATACAAGGATACACAATTCACACCGGTGCGGTCCTTTACCTGGTGACTAACTACAAAACAAACAAAAGCAGACCACGGTTGGGATAACACAAGAAAACAAAGGAGTGTTTAAAACAAGCTTAAAATATAAAATCACAAATAAAAATTTAAAATCACAAATTAAAAGAAAGCAAGTTACGCCACTGGTAAGAATATTGGTTTGCGCTGCGCGGATGAGAATGCGCGAGCGGCGGCTATAAATTTAGGTTAAGTTTTAATAAACAAACTTTACCATAAATTTACTGAATACTGATTAAGACAGATAGCACAAACAATCACAAATATAATTTCCAGTACGTTAGGTAAAACTTCACAATTAAAAACACTTATAAACACTTATAAACACTTAAAATTGAAAAAGTAAAATATCACATTGAGGATTATAAGTAATCTGAGTATGGCACTATAAGAAGAATACTCTTGTTGCAAAGTTTTTTAGTGCCTTCTATTTATTTTTATCTCTCAGGCATTTTTTAAATATTGTTGTCTTATCTACTTTGCTTTCTATTAGAATGTGTTCTGCATTATTGTGTGTTTGTTTCTGACAGTATAGACATTTAGGTATACAGATGATTAATTTTGTATAAAACAAAATACGTTTTATACAAAATTAATCATCTGTATACCTAACCTCAGGAAGAACGTTTAACCAATTACATTTAGTATAGACATTTTTTCTCTTTTTTTTTCTCTTTTTTTTATTTTTTGCTTACAGCCTATAGAGCGTCTTAACTAACCTAATAGTTAAGACGCTCTGTAGGGTAAGTCACTTTAGGAGTGATGATATTGATTGGTCTCATACAAGAGAATTCATCTTTGTATGGCCTAGCAAGTCTAGCCAAATTTGGGTTGGGGTAAACCGCGCGGTTATCGATGTTTTGATGTGTCGGCATACCATGAAGCTTCAAACCACCGTAAAGTCAGACTTTGAAATGTCTCGAGACTATTGAGGTGCGTGTTTGCAGCCGTTTCTTAGACTGAAGACGCAAAAGTGATATGCGGTCTGATAATGGTGGTGTACATCTAGATTTTGTTGCGGAGCGATATGCTACTGATTTGCCGAAGAATCGAAACGAGCAGGTTATTTGCTAACTGGTTTTGTTTAAGATAGAAAGGATACTTGGCAGCATCAGACCACAAAGTAGGATCGTCATTTAAAAGTTTAACTACTAGAATTTTACGGTTTAAATATTAAGCTAAAAGTTTTATAAGACGCAGAGGAAATTGTATTCTTTTATTAATAGATTTTTGTGCCAGACCTGGTCAAAGGTTTTTTAACGCCAAACGTTAAAAATATTAGTCTAAAACCTTTGACAATGTGGTCAGTCACTTGGTTTATTTGGTGGACTACAAAGTAGTCTTGTCAAAACCCATATTAGTGTACGGGGAGATGATTGTTAGATTTCGTGTTGTTTGGATTATGTCTCTGCTGACAATTATTAGTAAATTTTATGACACCATTGCCGATATATTTTTTAATCAAAATTTTAGTTTTGGTTTTTGGTACTGTTAGTTATTTTTTAAACTTTTTGGTTTTGGTAAAAATTAATTTATATATTTTAACCAAGTCAAGTTTTTGAACTCTTTACACTATATAGGTTTGGTCAAAAAATTGTATTAGTCCAAACCAATTTGTTATATATTTATATTTAAACATGTTATTTTTTTATAGTTTTCTGAAAAATTTTTGTTTTAGCTTTTGTCAAAAAAAAAAACGAAAGTCTGGTTTAAGCAAAATAAAAAAACCAAAAATTTTGGTTTCGGTTTTAATAAAAAAACAAACAAAAATTTTTTGTTTTGTTTTTAGCTGAATCAAGATCAGGAGTGTGTAGAATATGTCTAAAAAAAGAAGTCAACCTTAATTCTTGTAACTTTTTTGATACTATTGACGTAGTATATCTCAACTGCAATGTGCCAATTAACTTTCTTTGATTTGTAGATTTAAGAAATTAAATTGTAGCCGTAGTTTGCTAAGAGATACATTTAAAGATTGTATATAGAAATAGTTAAAATTTTAAAAATAGTCTGGACTGTGTATTTTTATGACATGGATTTTATTAATTAAATCAACTCTAGATATTAGACATTAATTTGCATTGCACAACAGAGACTCTTTTCTATAATCTGACAAATTTGTTTTGCACTATTTAGCTATTATCTCAGTTTGCCGTAGCACAAAAGTTGTAAAATTTTCTTGCCTTAATAATAATGATTAATTAGTTACTTTAACTATTTTGCACATTGTATATGTTTATGCATTCAAGACAACGTCTTAAAAAATGATTAATTAACCATAAAAAGTATTTCTTAAATTTAATTTTATAGTATGAATATGTAATATTCTTCCTCAACCAACTAAATAATTCACACTCACGGTGTTATATGCAAATGTAAGACAATAACTTATGCAAATAATTATAAAGGAATACTAGAAACGTGATGGATAGCACTTGCAATGAATTAATTATTCAATTTAATGTTACCTAACATCAAATCGCATTTAGCAATAAGCTTGTAGCTTCTTACAATATTGAAAATAGATTAACTAGATATAACTTTACTTGTTGAAAATTGTTAATCAACCACTATCAAATTAAATTTATTCAAACTGCTAACAATTGGCAACGAACGTGATCTGTTTATAAACACACCAATCGCTTCTAAGTGCTACTGAATTTGTTGCAAGAATAGGCAATCTTATCTTAACGTGTTATTAAAACCTTAACCTGGCACGAATTAGATTTATTATCTTGAATATAAATTTTTATTTAGCGTCATAAATTAATCTTATGTTTGTTTAATAATTTATGCTATAGATTGTATCAGAATAGAATATTTTAATGCCCAGTGGCTATGTAAGTTTTCTTGCAATCGATGAATTCTATTCAATCTGTTATAAGACAAATGATTTTTAAAATACGACTTGTAGCTTTAATCGTCAGTCTGCTTGATATTAAATTCAACAATATTTAATTAGGAAGTTTCCTTTTATAAAAATTATTTACTCAGTAAACTTTTCCATTAATAAAAGAATTAATCTAGCTAGAATTAAAAATGTACAAAGGGGTTGGAAATGCAGGAAATATTTTGCGTGAAATGGTTTGGAATGCATATCTACAGTTCACGGAATAATTCAAATCCTGAGATTATCGGAAGATATCTACGGCTTTTGCTTCGAAAACTTTCAACGTTTAGAATTGCGAATCCTACAATAATCTCGGATTTGTAAAAATAAAACATTTTTGGTAATAAATTTAAAAAGTTTCTAAAAGATTATTTTGAAGAACTTATACTGTCTGATGTGTTTTTTTATTGGAATACTATTTCAGGTATTACGTTTCAAGTTATATATGAATTATTGAAATTTAACAAACGCGGTGTATATTTCACTTTGCATCGCTGTTAGTAAAGCTTTTAATACAAGCCACTAAAAGAATACGTTAACACTTCACCGACGTGAAAGGCTTCAAAGAGAGGATATTTAATGTAAAAGTTTTGAAAATTTTAAAGGTTATTAAAGTGAGATATTAACTAAATATAAAATTTACTTTATAATTCTTTAATAACTGTTGTAAATTACTATATAACTGGTTTAAAGCAATAATATTAATTAGAAAATACAAAAATTGATCATTTGCATATAAAATTATAAATTTTCTAACTCTGGCAGTTTATTAATATAAATTATAAATATTAATGGGCCTATGCAGGATTTCAAAACTTATGAATTTTTTCTTGTGAGTTTATACCATTGTATGAAACTACTAGGTTCTTTTTTAATCTATATTATTTAATATAATAAATTTGTAACGCATATACTTTGAATATGATTGTTAATAGAGAATTTTGTTTATAATTGGTTTTATTGTTACAATTGGACTTCAACAAATTAAAAATATGGACTGACAGTTAAAACCGCACATAAAAAATAAAGAATTAAGAATACTATAACAAAAGGAATACTCAACAGCACCAGATACGAAACTTAAATCACTTCAAAATGAACAAAATAGAAAAACAGATAACAACAAGTATACAAACACCCACAAAAAAGATCTGCAACAAATTACGTAATCAAATAGAGACAAACCTAACACTAGATATACTAAATATGATGAAGATAAGAAAGAAAACCGATCAAGAAACTCCAGAGTAGAAAGACCAACCAAATCCTACCAACTATCGAGAACAACAAAAGCATAAAAATCCTAAAATTAAAACTATCAAAAGGAAAACAAAACATTATTAAAATGAGAAACCAACAAGAAAATATTGTAACTAAAAATTTAGAAGTTGTACTAGCTATTACCATATTTTACAAAAAACTCTACACTTTGACGATATCCAATCACAATAAGACATCTAGGACACAGGTTTAGAAGACATAATAGTTATCACAGCGTCAGAAATCAAACACGCACTCAGTAAAATGAAAAATAAAAAGCCGCCTTCTCCTTCTGTAATTTGTTCGATTATTGGTCGAATCTGGAGGTTCTGTCTGTGTGTCTCGTTTCTTATTTTATTTTTTTTTTGGTTTTATTTTCTATTTTTCTGAGAAACCTCATTTCCATAGCGTTTATTCTTGTTTTTTGTTTTTCTGTCATGGTCCACGTTTCACTGCTGTATGTTAGAGTGGGTCGAATTACTCTTTTTTAATTTCTGTTTTTGTACTTTTGTTAAATATCTTCCCTGTTTTTCCTATTTTGTCTTCTATTTCTTTATCTATTTTACCGTTACTCTGTATTATTGTTCCTAGATATTTGAGTTGTTCTACTTGTTCAATTTTATTTTCCTGTATTTTAACTTTGTGTGTTTTAATTTCTTTTGCTATTATCATGTTTTTTGTTTTTTCAATGTTTATTTTCATGGTTATTTTTGTCAGTTCCTTTATTAATATATCCATATTGTGCTGTAGGTCTTCTTCTGATTCTGCTACAATTGCCATATCGTCTGCAAATAGTAGTTCTGTAACTTGTGTTGATTTCATTTTCTGGTATCCAATCTTTAAAGCTTTCATTTTTTTTTTGCTTTCTTAATTGTCTTGTCTAGAACTATTGTAAATAATAGTGGGCTCAACACACAACCTTGTTGTACACCTTGTTTTGTAGAAAATTCTTTCGATTCCTCATTATTTGTTCTAACTATGTTTGAATTCTCCTTATACATGTTTTTTATTAGTTTAATCATTGTATTCTCAATCCCTCTGTTTTTCAGTTCTTTCCATATTTCTTCTCTACGAATTCTGTCAAAAGCCTTTTTGAGATCTACAAAACAGATGTGTATGTCTTTTTCTTCTTTATTAACTTTTTGCTTATTTGACGTAGAATAAAGATCAGGTCTTGGGCGCTTCTTTCTCTTTTGAATCCACATTGACTATTCTCTATTGTATCTTCCAGTTGATTTCTTATTCTTTTTTCTAGAATTCTAGTTAGAATTTTGTTGACAACACTTGTTATTGTTATTCCCTTGTAATTGTTGCAATTTTTTTTATCTCCTTTCTTGTGTATTGGAAGTATGATTTCTCTTGGGGTTTTTCCTTTCTTAATTATTTTATTTAGAAGCTCTTTTAACTGTGTTACTCCTTCTTTTCCCATGTATTTAATCATCTCTGGTGATATTTTGTCTATTCCTGCTGCCTTTCCGTTTTTCAGTTTTTTATTGCCTCTATTATTTCTGTTTTGTTATCTCCTCCATCTCTCCTGTATCCGACTCTCTTTGTTTATTTTCTTCGTTCTCTCCGGTCTCGATCTCTACTGTAGTATTGTCGGTCAATTCTTCAAAATGTTGTCTCCATCTTTGCATGATTTTCTCTTCGTTTGTTATTAAATTTTCTTGTTTGTCTTTCATATTCATCATATTGTGTTCTTTTTTTTGTTTAAGTTGTTTTAATGTTTCATAAAACAACTTTTGGTTTTCTTTGTAGTTTTCATTCATAGCTATACCAAATTTTATCCAAGATTCTTGTTTGGCTTTTTTTATTTCTTGTTTTACTTTATTCCTTTTCATTTTGTATACTTCGTAATCTTCTATCTGATTAGTGTTAAGGTATAGTTTTCATTTTTCTTATTTATCTTTGATCTTTTTTTTTAATGTTTTCTCACCACCATTCGGTTTTTTTATATCTTTGTTTCTAATTTTTGTTGTTCCACAAATTTCTTTAGCCGCTTCTAATAAACTGTTCTTAAATATTTTCCATTTTCTTTTAATGTCTATTTTCCTTTCTTTTTCTCATAGTTTCTTTTTTAGTATCTTTTGATATTGCTCTTGTATTTGTGTTTGTTTTAGTTTGTATGTTTTTATTTTTTCTTTTCTTTTATTTCGTCTTTTGTCTGTTTTTTCCTTATTCCACTTCATGTCCATTTTTAGTAGATAATGATCGCTTCCTATCTCTGCTTGTCTTACTACTTTTACGTTTTTAATCTTGTTCCAGTTGTTCTTGTTTACTAGAAAGTAGTCTATTATTGATTTATCATTTCTAGATGGTTGTGCTCTTGTGAATTTGTGCACATTTTTGTGTGCAAACTTTGTATTTGGTATTACCAGGTTATTTTTTACACATAGTTGTATTACTCTTTCTCTGTTATTATTCTTTGTCTCTTCTCCTTCTTTCCCCATCCATTCTTCTATTCTTTTGTTTTCCCTGCCCACTCTTCCATTCATATCTCCCATGATTATTATATTTTCTGTTCCCTCATCAATTTCAATTTTGAATCTCTTCAAAAAAATTGTCTTTTTCTTTTTTCTTAGCGTCATTGTTTTCGCCATATGCTATTATTAGTGTCCATATTTCTTTATTTAGTTTAGTTTGTATCTACATTTACACTACGCAATCAACATAATATAATTACAATTTACACTCTATTCTTTGTCAATTTTCTGTCTTCTTTTAATGTTGTTTCTTATCTATACTATTCATCTTCTATCTTCTTTCTTTAGCTTTTCTACACATTCTGCACAATTTGCTTTCCTCATTCATCCAAAATTTACAAACTTTTTTTTTATTTCTAAATTTAAATTTTGCTAGTATCTTTTCTATTTTGTATACTTTGAGTTATTAAAGTATTTTGAGATATTATTTTTCATAATAACTGCATATTTCTAGTTCTACGTTGATTCATTCAATCTTGTTCTGTTTTCTTGTATTTTTATATTACTATTACGCATTGTTATTTCTTTTTATACACACACACATTTTTTTTTTCTACTCCTATTTTTTCATATCTTTTATTCATTTTTTGCAAAATTTTGCATTCATTTTTTTCTCTCAATTTTTCTTCATATCTTACCGCTCTTTTTCTTGTTTCTACTTTTATTTTATTTTGTTTACTTCCTTTATGTATCACAAAGTGTGCTGGGGTTTTTCTATTTATTTTCATTTTGCCTGTACTACTTCTAATTTAAATGTTCTTTCCGTCCCCAAATTTTTGACCCATAAAGCATCACACTTTTAACTAGACTATCAATCATTGTCTCCTTATTTTCAAACATTCAAATTTTATTTCATTTACTTCTCACACTTGTTCTACCATTTTGTTTACTTTTCTTGTTGTATGTGCTTGTTTTGCCGTTATTTGCACTGAATACATAACCAAAATATTTAAATTATGATTTTTTGATGTTATTTTCTTCTCATTTCTAATCTTCTTTTTTATGTCTTTCACAACTTTTTCTAAACATCATAATTTTTGTTTTATCAACATTCACTCTTAACTAGGAGGTCTATACGTTTCAGTTTTCTCGGGTTTGTCCCGGTTTTAACTTTTTGGTTCCGGTGTCTCGATATATTTTTTTAGGGAGTTAAATGTCCCGGTTCATGTTAAATAAAAAAAAACTTATTAGAATTTGCCACAATCAATTGTCATCTGCGTATGCTAGCGACCTTACTTTCATTCTACTCACTACAATTCTATCTACTTCTGCAAGACTTAGCTTGTTGTTATGTCTGAAATATATGCAGCAAACAAATTTGGACTGAGTGGGCATCCCTGTCTTACACTTTTTGTTGTTCAAACATTTTTATTCATTTTACTATTTACACCGTTTCTGCATATACATCTTCTATTTTTCTTATTAGATACTTACTAATATCTTTGTCTCTTAGACATAATCATCATTTTTCTCTATCAACACTATCAATAGCCGCCTTAAGGTCTACAAACAATGCATATATTTTGCTTTTTTTACAGCTAATTTTTTTTTAACTTTTAGTTTAAGTATTTATAAGTGTAAAGTACCTTTTCCTTTTCCAAACTTTGCCTGCTTATCCGGCAAAATTTCTTTTATCTCTAATTGTTTATTCATTTTTTGTTTCTAGTTTTATGGCGTTTAATCTTGTATGCCGTATTAACTAATGTTATTCCTCTATAGTTTTCAACTAGCTTTATTTTTTTTTCCTTTTTTTGTGTACATATATCCATGTTTTATTTTGTATTCTATCTATTAAATTGTTAAATTTAAGCCAACACCATACTGCGTACTTGTTAACTATAAAATGTGATACTACCTGTGATATTTTAAATTGTAATTATGTTTTTAATGATTTTAAACTTGACGACTACAACGCAATCAATAATTATTTGTTGAATGTTGATTGGACTGCACTATTTTATAACTATGTCTTAATGTATTTTACTCTGTAATCGATTATGTTATTGATTGTTTTGTCCCTAAAAAACTGTGGCGCAAAAGCAATTTTCCTACAAAGAATTGATATCACTTACTTAACTCAAGAAAACTGTACACAAACGTTATAAATCTTCAAAACTATTGTCGGACTATAATGAATTCCAATCTATTCGTACTACGTGCAAAAATCTAAGTGCACAAGCAATATATTTTACAAACTGAAAGTAAAATTCAAAATAATCCAAAACATTTTTGGAGATTTGTTAATGAGAACAAAAAAACTAAGGGTTTTCCAGCTACAATGCTGTAATAATGGGGGGAACGACTTTATAACTAATTTTGCAAATTTTTTTTTTCAGTCTATGATAACGAAACTCATCCAACTCCATTGTTTAATTTTAATAATAACGTAATACATTCAAAATTTTCTATTAGTTTGTGTGATGTTTTTAAGGGAATTGAAAACCTTAAATGTAATTTAAGCGTTGGACCCGACGGCATTCCCTCTTTACTGTTAAAAAAGTGCATTTATTCTATTGCAAAGCCATTGCACTTACTTTTCAATGCTTCATTGAATGAAACTAAATTTCCTCAAATATGGAAACAAAGCTATATTACGCCTTTGTTTAAATCTGGACCCAAAGAGAATATCACTAACTATAGAAGCATTTGCATTGCATTCAATCTGCTATACCTAAGTTGTTCGATAAAATTGTAACTGGTCAGTTGCAATGGATGTGCAAAAGCATCTTAATAGAAGAGCAGCATGGATTTCGTGAAGGTCGTTCCACACTTACTAATTTACTCTGTTATGAAAATGATATTTTAAATGCATTTGAATCTAAAGTACAAGTTGTCTCAATCTACACCAATTTTTCAAAGGCGTTTGATCGTGTGAGTCATAATATTTTGATTGCCAAGTTCAGTGCTCTGGGATTTCATTATGATGTGACTTCCTGGTTATTCAGCTTTTTGAAAAATTGTACGCAGTGTGTAAAAATTAATAACTTTTTGTCACAGCCCATTCTTGTTTCATCTGGTGTTCCTCAAGAATCTCATTGTGGACCAATTTTATTTTTGCTTTTCATTAATAATATCCCACAGTATATCAATTCATCGTCATTTCTTTTATTTGCGGATGATTTAAAAATGTATAGAAGAATATCTTCTCTCAATGACATCTTTTACAACTGGACTTGGATTCTATAAATGGTGTTTAATTAATAATTTATTTTTTAATGCTGATAAATGTTTTTTAATAAGTTTCCATAGAACTTTAAGTAAAATTTCTTTTAACTATATAATTGACACTAAAGTGTTAAACAAAGTCACACAAATAAAAGATTTAGGCGTTATTTTTGATTATAAACTTACATTTGTTGAACATATAAACATCATGTGCAATCGTGCCATAAAAATGTTAGGATTTGTATATAGAATGTTCGCGGATTTATCAGCCAGTACACTAAAACTTTTATATTGTGCTTTGGTGCGTTCGCATTTAGAGTATGCTCCGTCAGTTTGGAGTCCTGTTTATGAAATTCATAACCGTAGTATTGAACAAATTCAAAAAAAAGTTTTGTCGTTTATTGTCTTATAAATCCGGCATATTATCTGTAAATTATGATTACTGCTACATTGCTTCATTGTACAACCAACCGCCATTAAAGATTTGCCGCAAAAGAGCTGATTTGTCGTTCTTGCGTAATTTAATTATGTCTGAGATTTTTTGTCCGTAGCTTCTTGGTACTCTTCCATTCCATGTAGCACCTAATAATAGACATAGCAGACATTCTTCTTTATTTTGCGAGCCTACCCATTCTACTAATTATGGTTTCAACAATCCACTCGGTAGAATGTGTAGATTTGCAAATAATTTACCAGCTGATATTAATGTATTTTGTGTCTCTAAATCTACGTTCAGAAGTCAGCTAAGTCATGCTGACTAATGTTTAATATGTGCGCTTTTATGAATGTTATTTTTTGTATTCTTTATTTTTGTATTGTAAAACATCATTGTTTATGTATATTTAATGGTAAGATTATACCGTGAATAAAGTTTTATTATTATTATATTCTTTAGTTATTCTATTTGCCAATGTATTGTTTCCTTTGTAATTTCATCTGGCTGCAAAGTCAGTTCTTGAAGTTTTTTGTTCTGATTTTTTTTTGTCTGTTCCATCAAATAGTGTTGAAAAATGTTCTCGCCATTTTTTCATAGTAATTGTTTGGTTTGGCTTTGTTTATGTACTTTTATGCTTCTTCTTCTTCTTCTGATCGTATTGCTTTTATTTCAATTTTTTTTTTGTCTTTATGTTATTTTATTTTTCTTGCATTTGTTTTTATAAGTTTTTAACTTCTTTTTGTTTTGTTGTTATGTTGTTTTTCCATTTGCGTAGCACTTTTTTTTGCCTCTCTTTTCTTCTGCGTGCATTTTGGTTATAAACAGCAACAAAAAAAATTAATATAATGCCTTAGATGTAGTCGCACAGAATAATATAGTTAAAAAGAGATTGATGAATTTAATAATGATAATTTTTGCCATATAACAAAATTAACTTTAACGTTGCTTAATTAATAATTTAATTTTCTAGTAAAAATATTCTGAAGACTTGTCGTCAAAATGCTTCAATTCACCAGTTGTCACCTCTTCATCGTCAAAAAGTTGTCTACTTTTAAGGTTTTTTTTAAATTTTGAAAACAAAGTGCTAGTGGCCAAGTTTAGACTATAAAGAAAATGATTAATCTTTTGGAGCCGTATTTTTTTATGGCAAGTTGAGCAAGCTCGGCGGTGTGCATAGGTTGTCGTGCAACAACCTGATTCTTTTTGTTAATTTTTAAAAAATTGTGGTTATGATCTTTTTGGTTATTGAGACACCCTGGTTTTTCTTGGTGGTGGTTTATCTTTACGATGCCATTCTATGGATTTTCTTTTGAACAGAATATTATGATACAATACTATAGTTTCATCTCCCATAACAATAAATTGCAGAACTTCTATAATATAAAAGCTTCAAAAAAGATTGAGCACAATTAACTCGATGCTGTTTTTGAACAACAGTCAGAAGTTTTGGGACTCATATTGCACTCATTTTGTTTATACCCAAATTGTCATTAAATATTCGACAAATCGATGTACCTGACAGCCCTGACATTGCTAATAATTTCCTCATTTTTAGTTGGAGATTAGTTCGGACTATTTTTTTCTTATTTACTTTAATTGATCGACCAGAACGTGAGTCATCTTCTAAAGATTTATAGTTCATTTTAAAATTTTTGGCCCATTCTTTCACGGTAGAACTGTTTAGTAGCTATTTTTTGCAAATCTAGTTGAAACTTAAAGATGTCTCTCACCACAAAACTAATTAAAGTAGAAAATAGAAGTTGCACATTTACTTTAATAAAGCATTACCCTTTACTGACTAAACTAATTACGAACAGACTTACAAAGAAACTGGACGGCTAGAAACCAGAAGAATACTTCTGGAAAAGTGAACCGAGTACAAAATCTCCATATATCTAGCATTCATTGATATTTAAAACGCATTCAACTCTATTGAGACTTGGGCAGTCATACAGTCATTAACAAATTGTGACGTTTCCTTTTTTTTGCCGGCAGCTTCTAGGGATGGGGCGGGTATACAAACTAAATGTTAGGGCGCCAATTAATTTTTTGAAAAAAAAATTAATAAAAAACACAAAACTTTGGATGACTTAAAACGGTTAATTTGCATTGTCAAGCATATTTTGCAATTATCCAATCTTCAAAATACCCGTGTTTTTAATTTTGCGCAAACTGCAAGGTAGAAAGGCCTTCTACCTTGCAAAAAAAATCCCGAACAAAAAAAAATTAAAAACTCGATATACCGACAAAAATAAACTGAATAAAAGTAAAAGTAAATTAATATTAAACAAAAGTATACCTTATAATCCCGGCCTTATCCAGCAGCACATGTGCTTTATGTATAACACAAATCTATTCGTCCGTACTATATTTTGTATCCGGGTCGCGACTATGTCGCACCGCGAATCGAACAGAAAAGAATCCGAATTGATCGTTAAGGCACACACACACACAAAAAACATAATTTTATCTCTGGCATTGTTGCCGAGTATATTCCCGCAGAGAATAATAAACCATACGCAAATAAAATTAATACTAATAGAAAATTTAAGAATTTAATTAAACTAAAACAAAGACAAATGGCAAAGATGAACTAACCCACAACAAGAATTACAATTAATCGCTCGGTTTGAATTTATTAATAAATTTAATTTATTAATAATATTAGGCCACCTAATCGTAACCACTGCACATAAAGTAGACTACAGTGAAACTCCACAGACATTTAAAAATAACCGTTACAATACCCCCCTCAATTTCACTCACGTACACTAATATCTCATAACATTCATTCAATCTCCTTCTTAATCAGTTTCTTGACTCACCAACATTCACCAATTTATTCATCTTTCTTTGGGCCCCAAGATTCACACTAATACTGATTATACTGGGGATATTGCCTTGGAATTTATCAATCCATGGCCTCTTCACCGTGGTATGGTTTCAGGTCTTTAACCTGCCATGTCCCTTCTGATTTTCCGTCTAGACCCTCTAGGACATAGATAATGTCAGACCTCACTTTCTTGACCTTATTTAGCACGTACTTTGGTACTAACTTGGAAGATATACCCGCGGCGGCATTTGAAAGCGTCATATTCTTCCTCCAAAACAAATCACCAACAGAATATTTTTGAACACGCTTTCTCAAATTGTATTGACTCACGTTGGTCTCATAGCCTTTTCTGAGCCTATCCTTAATATCCAGATATGCCTTTTGTAGATCTGATAACTTACTAAAGTATTCTTTTCCACCTATAGAAGGTCCTTGTGATGGATTAAAGTCCACATAGTATTTACCACTAATAGGTACATTTCTTCCAAAGACTAAAGCATTCGGAGAAAACCCAGTTACCTCATGGACAGCAGATCTTATCGCACTCCCTATCCTAAAAATGTTTTTATCCCAGCAATTATGTTGCTGCTTTTGAATATAGCACCGTACGGCTGTACCTATAACCGACCGAATATACTGTGTAGAATTGATTACAAATACACTACTCATTTGCCGAATATAGCAAAACAAGCTACAACGACATACAAACTAGACAAAACTTAGAGCTCGTAAGGATACAAAAGGAGTAAGACAAGGGAACAGTCTATCACTATCTAAGTTTTTAATCTGGCTCTTGAAGACGTTTTTAAAAAAAACTTGACTGGTCACACAAAAGTATTAATATCAACGACAAAAACCTAAACAATTTACGATACGCAGACGACGTATTTATAATAGCAGGAAGCCTAGGAGATGCTAACCGAATTCTACATAGAATTCCAGAAAACTAAAGGAATTTATATAATTCAGAAAAAGTATACACCTTGGAAAGGAGAACAAATTATATAAGATCAAGCAAAGGATTCAACAAACTCAGATACTCATTCATCTTAAAACCAAGGTATTTAATTTATGCATTCTACCAGTAATGTGCTATCGAGCAGAGAACTGAGTAATGTTTAACAAACACATCCATAAATTAAGAATGCAGTGAAGAGAGTCATGATAGGAATACTTCCCAAGAATAGAAAAACAAATGAGTACATCAGGCAGTTAACTAAAGTAATAGACGTGGCAATAAAAGAGGCCTAATTTAAATAGAAAAAATGCTGAGCAACCGTTAATTATTATATATGCTAGCCTTCTTAACAAATTATTTTTTCAAAATCACTTTTTATAGTTTCATTTTTTTATGTAGTTTTTTTTTTGTAGTTTTTAATAATCCTTTTTTCAGAAATATTGTTTTTAAATATGTATGAAGTCTTTTAACAACAATAGTAGTGTTTAAAGTCTTTAAGATTTTTTAATTAATGCGTGGCGTAATAATTTAGTGCAAAGATTGCGATTGTTGTAATTACTTGTTGGTTTGTTCTTGTTTGAAATTGCTGCGCGTTGTAGTGAGTGAACAGTATTGATTTTTTTATTTGTTGTTTATCTGTGATGAACTCTACTCAGTTATTTTCTGTTTAAATTTTTTATGTGAAATATTAACTGAAGAAAGCAAGATTGTATCTGTTAACTACACCTAAATTAACTTCAAAAACTTGTGGTACACAACTGTGCAAATATATTTTACATTGCCTAAGAAGTCTTAAAACTTGGTTAGTGTGAGTTGATTAGATGGTTTCTGAATTGATTGCTTGGTTGTCACATCCAAGCGGTGGTTGTTTAAACAGGCCCCGGTTACTCACCAGAGTTATTTCCAAGAAAGTTAAATCCGGTTGATTAGAAAAGTTGTGTATTTACTTTATATAGTTTGGTTCCAAATAATAAAGTTTCAAAAACGCGGTTGATAGATTACATGCCGACGGCTGCGACATATTTTTTGGGACCCGGTTTTATCAGCCAGTTTTGTTTTGCAGATTTTAACATGTTGAGGAAAGCGGAATTTTTTGTAACGTGTCCACGTTTCTTTTTTAGTTGCTTTGTGATGTGATGAAGTGACCCTAAGAAATAGGTGGCTAAGGTGCGTAAAAAAAACTAGTTTGCTTTTGGGCTGGTTGTAGTCATTGTAGAGCTAGGTGATGTAATGCAAAAGATATTTTCTACATTTTTGCTCAAGGCATAGTTGAATACTAGTTGCATCTTTGGATAAGGTAAGTCTTAGTCAACTTGGACGTTTTTATGCAATAGTTTTTGCTGGTTTTAAGTTTGCTTATAGCTAGAAAAACGGTTTTTATTGATGGTTTGTTAGGGTTAGGCTTTTTTATTATGATTTCTTTGAAATCTATAATTTTTGATATTTTGGGTTTAGGAGTCGGGGTGTGTATTAGCTTGAAGGTAGAAATAGTGCTTTGTTTTACAGTAAAGCTGGGCGATTGTTGCCCTGGTTTTGCTTTGTAAGCTGGGCAACTTTTTTTTGTTATATAAATTTTTAGTGATTATTACATCATATTATGAAATAATACAACGCTTCCAATATTTTCAGACCAAGGGTGGTCTTATTTGACGTTAAAAAAACTTTTAACAAGGTTTGGCATAAAGGTTTACTTTTAAAACTGCACAGACTAAAATTTCCTCTTTGTCTTATAAAGCTGATAGCTTCATATCTAAACCGCAAAACTTTTCGGTAGTTAAAACTTCTAAACGACGTCCTTATTTGGTGGTTCAATGCTTCAAAGTATTATCTTTGATAAACTTACGTACAAATTGGACAAACAGTTCTTACAAAACAAGTTTGGTAAAAAACCTGCTAATTCCAATTTTGGAACGGTGCTAAATCCCGAAATACTCCACTATCAACAGAGCGTAAGACCACGTTGCGTCTTCAGTTTGGGGAACGGCTGCAAACTCACTTCAATTGTCTCAAAACCTTCCAAAGTCTTACTTTACAGTGGCTCGTAAAAGCCCCATAATGTGTTCAAAACAAAGAAATTTGTAACATCGAAACTTTTGACAAAAGGTACTTTGATAACCTTGTGGTTTACCTCTACCCGGATCTGCCCAGATTTTCTAAGCTAGACAAAGATTTACTTCTATAAGAGACCGATCACTTTCCAAAGTAGGTTATCCCACTCCACAGTCTATAGGGCGTCCTAACAAACCTTCTTCTAAAATACAATTTCTAAACGGAAGCTATGTGAGCCTTACAGTCTAAATTCTACGCATGATCCGGGGGGAGTTTAGTCTGTAGCCATTCTTTTTCAAAGGGTAAATCAGACAGTCTTTAAAAGAATCTCATCTCAAACTACAAAAAAGTTTGGTGGTAGCTGAGGTAACAACAACACGAACCAAACCAGAATGAGAACGAAGTCATATCCGGGTCCAGAAAAGTGTATCACAAACGCACTTATTGGTCGCATTGACATGCAATCTCCCGGGTACCTCTTTTACCTGCCGCTTGCCAATAGGACTAAGCAACATCTGCCCTGCAGCCCGGTGAAGTCAAGATGTACTTGCGCCGCAACCATCATTCAGCGCACACAGATGGATCCAGGATCATGGCCAAGTGCAGGTAACAAAAGCAAAATGACAGTCAAATCACTATTCAGTCACAATCACGGAAGTAGCTCTGCAGAAGAAATTTAAGAAAATTTACAGCAACCAAACAGAATCACAACAACTGCAATGGACTGGCTAACAAGAGTAATGAAAACTACCTGCACATCAATAAAGTTCTATTCTTACCCTAAAAGAACGGTTTATCACCACTACGTAGGCCGCTTCGAAGCATTGCACATCGGAGTTGTAATTCAGGCGGCTACTTTGACGGACTTAGCATCGCTTCTACACCGATTTACCAAACAACCCCAAATTGCTAAAGTCTTTGAAACAAAGCCACTACAACAGCCCTAAGCCTTATACTTGTTAAAGATTTCTAAGGTGTTGCCCAAATGCAAGTGGACAATAAAGAACAAAAAAATCGAGAAGTCTCCGCTCATCAAAGCTAGGACTTATACGCCAAGTTTGGTGTATCATCGGCACCATCTCTGAGGTGTTTCCCTCTTAACAAGTTGTTTTTGGGTCTCGAGAGCAATAATTGCAGCAAGTTACAGAAAATTATAAAAAAAAAATTATTTACAATAATACAATGCAAATGTTAGTTATTACGGGCTACGGTGCTCCTGATGTGTTGCGCCTCAAAGTAGCGTTTACCTCGCTTATCGCCTAACGTCTTTCAAAGCAACAAATAATTCAAACCACTTAAGTGCTTGTCATCAAAGAGTTTGTTGTCTGACTTTTCTGCTGTAATTGAATAACAACAGACATTTGTTTGTCAAATGTAATAGCAATAAATACAATAAAAATTAATAAAAATATCGAATTTTTTAATGACTAACACTTAGGCAAGAATCGCTTACTAACTCAAATGTTTGTCATCAAAGAATTGGTTGTTTATCTCTTCTATTGTAATTTAATAACAACAGATATTTGTCTTGCAAAAACAACAAGTACATCAAAAACTGATAAAAATATCCAATTTGGGCAAGAATCGCTTAATAGCCCAATTGTTTGTTATCAAAGAATTTAGTGTCCGTCTCTTTTACTGTAATTTAATAACAACCGGCATTTGTCCCTTAATTGTAATAGCAACTTTACTGCTTCTGCAATACAACTTTGTATTGAAAGGTTACCCTCCGATGCTTACAGTGATGGTTCTGTGTCTCAATCAACTCACTTTGACTTGTTGTCGGCTTGGTTTTTTTTTTTTTTTTTAAGTTTGAAATATCAAACATAATAACTTAACTGTACTTTTGTGTATTTCTACACTGTTTCTATATGGATGGCTGCAGAATTTTGTATTTGCGGACTTACTTATAGCTTTCAAATGACTGAATGAATGAAATTTTTTCTAGTATACTGTTGACAAAGTTTTTGACAAAGAATAGTTTAAGCTTGCAATGTTGTCTAGCAATTTTTTATACTTTAAAAGTAATTAATAAAATATTGGATTGGAATACCAGAAAACTTTTAAAGTAGTGCTAGTAAAGTTTTGCTCACACAGGTTGAGTAAATTTTTGTTGCACATTGATCCATTTTTGTTTGTTACGCCACTGTTTCTACAACTTTTGAAGTTATTTTTTCGGATGCTTGCAATATAAATAAAATAAAATATATTTTTAGACTCAAAAAAGATGTTTAAAACCGTTTTTTAATACTTTAGGCACGTCTAGTTGCTCCGAGTAGCTAAAGATAAAAATCAAATATAATAAAAGGGTCAAGTTTTTATTAATCCTTAAAATCATAAATTTTGGGCCATCCTTGCCAAATCTTATTACATTTATTTGCACATTAGACGTTATTTAGAAATTACATAAATTTCTTTGCAAAATCAAGTTTTTTTATATTTATTTTTTTTAGTTGCATCAAAACTGATGTAGGTATGACAATTACAAACAAGTAAATAATGTTGTCTTAATATATTTTCTAGGTGAGTCTGCAGAAATTAATAGAAATTTGATTTCAGGCTGCAGTTGGTGTTATGTGTAGTTTTATTAATTATTCAAAATTGTTTAATTTAGTAAATCAATAATTTTATTTGTTTAAAATGTCTGTAAGATACACATATCATAATTGAAAAATCTTGTAATATTTCTTTAATTAAAACTTAAACAACTTTAAATAGATAAAACTTGTAAAACTATTTTATTATTTCATGTTTTAACATTGTAAAATTTATTTATACTAATTTAACTTAAAATTCCCTAGCAGACTATCATGTTTGACCCAAAATCTCATCTACACATTAGCACCTAAATCCCATTGGACCTATCAATCCTTTCAACGCTACTTAAATTCTAAACTATTCCACCCAGAAGGGATAAAAGTCAAAATACTGTTCTTAACTAAGAAATTATTATTTCCTGTTAAGTATGTCGTGTATACTCCCCCTAATTACACCTTCTAAATATAGAATTTAATTAGTATTTTATTGAACAATTTTTTAAAATATATACAAAATTGTTAACAAAGCACAATTTATTTTATTTGTAACGATCAATTTATCAACAATTTATAATGAAAAGTATTTGTTCGTTTTAGAGCAAATCTTTACGATTAATCAAACTTTTAGATTGTACTTTTATAGCGACCGTTTATCGTCTATTATGATCCCATCAACAGACGCTTTATGCTACCTGATTTGATTTATCTTTTAATTAATATTAATATTAGCCAATAATATATTTTGAGTGAATTATTACGGTGAATTATTTACTTGATGAATATTTAAATATTTAAAACAGGCTTTAGTTTACTTTTCTACTACTTTAACTAGTTTCTTGAACACTGCATATTTAACCAAGTAGCACTCCAAGCATACAAAATTATATCCCTCATCAAAAATTCAAAACGTTAAAAGGAGACAAAACGCGTTGGAAGTTTAATAGGAAAACTAATAGTTTTATTTTTTTTTATTTAAAAAGGTGATAATTTATACGGATAAAATTTTGTTACAAAATAAAAACATTGTTAACAAAATAACCTATTATTACACTTTATAATATTTTTCTTTCTTATATTAACATCACATTTATCTCACTCAGTATATCTTTAGTGAATATTATATTAGAATATTTGAATTAGCACACAATTGTAAAGTTCCTGATTTGCCCCTTAGGTAACATACTTTAAATTATATAATCAAGGTTGGATAAAGTTGAGGCATTAATTATTCAGCTTGAATAATATTCCTAGAAGCGCGATATAATTTTTTAACATATTAAACCAATAAAATAAATTAAAGCTTAGCATTCATAAATTCAGATAAGATGTTTTTATAAATATGATATGAAAGTTGTGTATTTGTTGTTAAATGCTATTTTTAGAGCTTAAAGAATCAAATTAACATAAAGCAACAATTATAACAAATTGCTTTAAGTGATGTGTTTTAATAAATGAGACAAAAACATAAGTTATCATAAATTCATTTTTTCATTCAAGCATTAAATTTTATATTTTAGATTAATATAAAAAAAATATAGATCAAACAATGTCCACTAACATGAAGTCGCCGCACAATATTGCTTGGTGGTTTTGTGTATACGAGACTTTGCATGTGTTGTGTTATAAAGTAAGCCAGTACATTATTAAGCTTCGACAAAGTGATACTCGTTTAAGGGTAAAATATGCAAGGGGTGATTGAAGCGTAAAGACTAATGTTGTTGATGTAACTAGGCTTGCTAGTTTGGGGCCGCATATAAAGTAACATACTAAACGTTCGAATATCTTAAATTTAAATCAATCAATTTAGTCACTAAATTATTTAAGAAATGCACAAAACACTCATTTCAAAATGAATTGCAACGATAATAATTTCAGACAGTTTATGATGCATTATATGTATTCCGGTAAAATTGTAAGAAAAGAATAACAGATTGGCTCATTTCTAAAGACGTTTTTGCTATCATCATTCAAGTGATTTATAATCGCGTTGCTGTGTTTTATGAGATTTCTTATTTAGTGTGCTCGTGTGCAATCATTATCGGTTTTTATTATTAACTAGAGCAGAAATGATATAGAAATAATCTTTGTGGTTAAAATTGAGTTTTTAAAGGTTTAAAATATTTTATAGTTTTGAATTTATTTAATTAAATTTTGTAACAATAAATTAATATTACACAAATATGTCATTATCAACTTTAACTTAAATAATCATAATTAAGTAAAATGTGAATTAATTTGTTGATTTGTAATCTAGAAACCAGAGACATTGTTGAAGGCGGCATCATTGTTAGTAGCGTAGATAACCTACATAGCCGGATGGGAAGTTTTGTGACCCTTTTGGCCAAGTGTTTTTGGCTGAAGTCTTCTAAAGGCGTTTTGCAGGTGCAATAGATACTATCACGATTTTGCATGCAGTGGTGCTATGCCTGTTGTTCTGTTGTTCATTCGATGCGACGTTACCCAGAATTTGGTTCTGGTTTTGTGGTATGTCCTAATTGAAGTTGTGTGTGTTGCGTGGTATGCAGTAATTATTAGTCGTGTGGTTGATGCATCGGTGAATGTTCTTTTCAGATTGCTGAGGTCAGTAAAAATTTGTTCTTTTAGTTATTGTTAGAATTATACGTTGGATAGTCCATTGATGCGGTAACTTAATTTCTGGGTACACTACAAGTATAATTATTTTTAGAAGTAGTAAATAAATAATGTTTTGGAGTATCCTGCTGTCGGAATCGTAATCCGAATTTGCGCCCACAAGCTTACCAAAATTTCTTGTTGCATCTCTGCAATTGTTGTCACTATGTTCAAAAAGATGATGGTGGTATTCAATCCCTTAATGACAAACACTTGGGCAAATAGGTGGGTCTCTTAAAAGGTTTTGTTCTTTGCAAGCGTTTAAGTCAAAGAAGGCAATAGTGTTATTACTTGATGACAGACACTTAGTGGGTGGGCGGGGCACTCTAAATATGATTACGGTCAAGCAGTTAAATGCACTTCTTTGTCTATAAAGATCCAATTTAAATAAATGAAGACTTCAACTGGTCAAAAGCAAACTGACAATTGCTGATGCTAAAATATAACATAATTTAGCTAGGTTATGGATAACGGCTGTAGGACTTATAGCCTGCGTCACTTTCCACTTTTTTGACTCCAAGAGTTAGAACAGCGTTTTGGCATTGTACGTGGCTCACTCTATAAAAAGAACTATTCTAATCTAATGGAGTTGAGAATGTTTTTTTTACATCTGCAACATTGATTATAGATGTAATGATTTATTACAATTTGAACGAAAAACTTTTTCTACTTCTTCCGATTACAATATTTACAATTACAATTTTATTACAGAGTTTACCCACCTGCTCAAGTGTTTGTCAACAAAAGATTAAAAACTATTATTCTCTGTAAGCGTGAAACATTACTATGTGAGAAATGGGGTCATTTCAGTTCATGAATTTGTTGTCATTAAAAGTTAGTATTATTGCCTTCTCTTTAAGTATAGAGACTTATAACTCTTGCAGGAATAAGCACTTTAGTTTAAACTAATTTTAATATTTTTTTAACAGTTTATAGCCAAATTTTAGTACTTTTTTTATAATCTTTAAGTTTTGTGGATTTTTTTTTAGTTTTTTTGACATTTTATTTCCGGATTTTATTATTTTTGACTTATTATAGTCGAGTTTATTGTTTTTGTATAGTTTTAAGTTTTTTGAAAAAAAATTTGACTATATATTATTCTATGTAAGCATTTTTTTGCATTTTCTATTTATTTTCAGGTGACGCGGTGGCTTGGTATAGGTCGGCTAAAAATAGAGTGTCTGATTGGGACGCTTTGAGCAAAGATTTTCTGCCACCAGACTTTGAGGACAACCTGTGGGAGGAAATAAGAACAAAGAAACAAGCAAAAAATGAGAGAGTGACAATCTTTATAGCGGTAATGGAGAACCTTTTTTCCAGATTAGGTAAACTGCCTGCAGAAACTACTAGACTACGGTACATAAAGAAAAATCTTTCACCTGTTTATGTAGCTCGATTAAGTCTTTTAGATCGCACAGTTAATTTCCTTATGTCGAAGAATCGAGGCGACCCTTTCAGAGAACTTGCCAAAACCAAAATCCATTTTAACAGTTTCAGCTTCTACATCCGGTGGTTCAGCCAATGAGGTTCCTGCTAAACCAGCAGGACAATTTATAGGAAAATGTTAGAATTGTGATAAGGAAGAGCACAGTTTTTAATTTTGTAAGATTCCTAGAACAGGAAAGTTTTGCTTCCGGTGTGGTACAAAGGGCCAAATATCACATTCCTGTCTAAAGTGTACAAAAAACGCAAAGTAGGAGTGCACCCCGACAGACGCACCTTCAGCCGTTTAATAAAGGTCGATCAGAAAAAGTGGGAAGAGTGGATCAACCACGTAAGAACGTTTTTAGTACCGCACAACATCGCACCTGCTTTCACCAATTTAAAGGAAGATAACCGACCTCACATCATTGTTAATATTTTTGGGTTGGAATTTCTAGCATTAGTAGATACGGGTGCTAATTGTTCTATTATAGGCAGCAAGGTTTTGGAACAACTAGGGAAGGAAGTTTTTGAGATAGAAATGAAACATTCCAACATCAATGAAATGAGTGTGGCAGATGGATTGGTTAAATCAGTCAAGGGAAATATTAGAATTGCGATAAAGATCACGGATAAGCTGTTTAGTTTTAATTTCTGTGTTGTACCATCTTTCCCCTTAGCAGTTATTTTAGGTGCAGACTTCATAAAACAAAATGGAATGGTTTGTGATTTTTCCAGAAATGTTTGGTATCTCGGAACTGAGAAAAGGGAGATAAAATCCGTTTCATTTAACAATATTGATTCAAAGTTTGTATGTGGGATCAGTTCAAAGGAATCATTAACTTCTGACCAACTGGGTATATTAAAAGACGTTAAAGATTTATATCTCAAATTAGGGGTTCAGACCGCTGGGACGCACCTATCTTTATATTTATAGCATAGACAATGAACCAATCAAGCAAAGGTCATACGTATTTTATGCAAAAACATTTGGATGAGGAACTACAAAAAATGCTGGATCTAAAAGTCATAAGACCTGGTCAAAAAGGACAATGAAAATTACCGTTTTTGCTTTTACGGCAGGAAATTAAATGCCGTAACAAAAGCCTTAAGATATCTTCTACCTCGTCTAGACAGTATCTTGAATAGATTACGAGATGCACAATATGTTTCGAGCATTGATCTAAAAAGCGCCTTTTGGCAAATCTCGTTGAGTGAGGAATCGAAGGAGAAGACTGCCTTCTCCGTATTAGGCAGAGGTCTATTTGAATTCAATGTACTTCCGTTCGGCTTGAACAACGCGGCACAGGTCCAGCAGCGTCTAATGGACAGTATATTCGGTCCTAAAATGGAGCCGAATGTATTTGTCTATTTGGACGATATTATTGTCGTTAACAGTACCTTTGAGGAACACGTGGAAACGTTGAGGGAAGTCTGTTCTAAATTGGACAAAGCTAATTTAACAGTCAATGTGGACAAATGCGAGTTCTGTAAGAATTCTTTGAGATACTTGGGATTTGTAATGGATAAGAAAGGACTGAAGAAGGACCCGGATAAAGTTGCAAGTATGTTGTCATACTCGGTACCCACTAACACTACAGAAATCAAACGGTTTGTTGAACTGAACTTGCCGGATGGTATTGTCGATGTGTGCCTAATTTCTCGTCAATAATGGCACCTATTACGGCTTTGTTAAAGGGAAGAAAAAAGGGACAAGGCATTTGTTGGACCCTTGAAGCAGATAAAGCTTTAGAACGGATGAGGGAAGCCTTAGCGAGTGCACCGATATTAGCTGCGCCGGACTTTACCAAACCGTTTATAATACAAAGCGACGCTTCCGATGTCGGTTTGGGAGCAGTGCTACTGCAGAAGAATGAGGAAAATGAGGATAGAGTGATTGCGTACGCAAGCCGAACACTAAGTCACACAGAACGGAATTATCCTAAAACGGAGCGGAAATGCTTAGCACTCTTGTTTGCCATAGATCGCTTTCGACCTTACTTCGAAGGAACACGGTTTACTGCAGAAAACCGATTACTACTCCATGCTGTGGTTCAGGACATTTAAGGATCCAGTGGGCAGACTGGCCAGGTGGGCGATGAAATTATGCCAGCATGATATGGAAATTGTTCACAGAAGGCGCAGTCTATTAGTTATTTCGGATGCTCTTTCCCGAATTCCAACTTTATTTTGTGTGGAGTCCAAAGATGATTGGTATGCGACTAGATAAAAGGGTGTTGTGGAAAATCCAGATGAGTTCCCTAACTGGAGAATTGAGGATAGGAAACTCTTTAAATTTCTCGTACTTAAGCGTAAGATACCAATCAATAATCCGGAGTGGAAATTAGTTGTACTTTCAGAAGGCAGAAACGCCGTCATGAATTCAGAACACACCCCACCTACTTCCGGTCATTTCGGGTTTTTTAAAACTTTAAGGAGAGTACAGGAGTCGTACTATTGGTCATCTATGAGGAAAGACGTTAAGAAATTTGTGAAAAGATGTGAAACTTGTGGGTCTCAGAAAAGTCCAAATATAGCACGACCATGGTTAATGGGTAAGCCTAAAATAGTGGACTTACCGTTTCAGACCATATCTATGGATTTAATGGGACCATTTTCAAGGTCTAAGAAACAGAACCGTTTTCTTCTAGTAATAACGGATTGGTTCACGAAATTTGTGCTTTTACAACCTATGCGACAAGCTACTGCACCAGAAATTTGTAGTTTTGTGGAGAATAACTTGTTTTTGACGTTTGGGGTACCTCATACCGTAATAGTGGATAATGGGCCTCAATTCATTAGTAAAACCTTTAAAGATCTGCTGAAGTCGTACCAAATTCCTCGACTATTGTATAATGCAAAATACCATCCGCAGGTTAATTTCACGGAGCGAGTTATTTGGATTATAGGTACAGCCGTACGGTGCTATATTTAAGAGCAGCAACATAATTGCTGGGATGAAGAAATTTTTAGGATAGAGAGTGCGATAAGATCTGCGGTCCATGAGGTAACTGGGTTTTCTCCGAATGCTTTAGTTTTGGGAAGAAATGTACCTATTAGTGGAAAATACTATGTGGACTTTAATCCATCACAAGGACCTTCCAATATAGGTGGAAAAGAATACTTTAGTAAGTTATCAAATCTACCAAAGGTATATCTCGATATTAAGGATAGGCTCAGAAAAAGCTATGAGACCAACGTGCGTCAGTACAATTTGAGAAAGCGTGTTCAAAAATTTTCTGTTGGTGATTTGGTTTGGAGGAAGAATATGACGCTTTCAAATGCCGCCGCGGGTATATCTTCCAAGTTAGTACCAAAGTACGTGCTAAATAGGCTCAAGAAAGTGAGGTCTGACATTATTTATGTCCTAGAGGGTCTAGACGGAAAACCAGAGGGGACATGGCAGGTTTAAGACCTGAAACCATACCACGGTAAAGATACCATGGATTAATAAATTCCAAGGCAATATCCCCAATATAATCAGTCTTAGTGTGAATCTTGGGGCCCAAAGAAAGATGAATAAATTGGTGAATGTTGGTGAGTCAAGAAACTGATTAAGAATGAGATTGAATGAATGTTATGAGTATTACTATTTCAAAAAATCGCTAAAGTACTCAGTGAACTATTGTCCGATAAGCCTGCTTTCGAATCTAAGTAAGCTTTTTGAAAGAACTTTTTACTTCTTGACTTTATTTCTGAGATGTTGACTATGTTCTCTTTGTACGTCATTGACATACCTAGAAACGAATATACGGACCTTTACGTTTGGGTAATACGACTTCCCAAACCTAATCAAAAACTAAATATCCAGAAGTGATCCTAGACAAGCGACTAAGTTTTTAAACTCACGTTAACAATGTCATTGGCAAAGCTTGTAGACAGACTTATGGGCTTCAACCACTTTTAAATTGTCAATTTAAGCTTGGATTTAGTTACAGAAATTGTTATATACAAGTCTATTGCGACCGATTACGGCATACGGTTTGTGCAGCGTGGGCATACCATCCCACAACGTTAAAAAGACTGCAAATGTTTTAAAACAAAATTCTGCAATTATTTACTAATGCGCATTATTACGTTAAAAACACGGTATTGATCACAGCGTTTTTACAATAAAACAGTTTGTTCAAGAGGAAGCTAGAAAATTGTTTGAAAAAGCCGTGTTAAACAAGAAGGTTTGTTGTTGGACGAGTGATTTGTGTTTTGGCACATCACATGAGATCTATAAGAGACCTGCCTTTGGTTCCCATAATCTGATCTTTGCTGGCTGATTTTAAAAGAATTGTAGTCTTCGTGTAGTCGTCCACTTTTGCATTTTTACATGATGTCTTGCCAATTGAATGCTTAATCATAAATGCAGAACTAAAAATTACTGTGTGAAAGAAGTCAGAGCTTAGGCTGGTATTTTTGTAGTTTTCCTCACATTGCGGAGGGTAGCGACTTAAGCAACTAATAAGAAGACAGTTAATCAAAATCTAACAGTAACCAAGTACGCATCTGAAGACCAGTTATTCATCTAAAAACAATCATTTACTATGTTAAACCGCACATCTGCTAGTTACTACCAAACCAAAAAAAAAAACTTTTGCTACAAATACTTATTTTTTTGGGCCGAACTTACATACCGACGATAGCACTGAAAACACACACACTTTGATCCCGGCTTCTAGCGCGCGGTAGTTTTAAGTATAGAGCGTTTAGCCCTTAAAGCAAAATAGTAGATCTAAACCTTTAGATTGTAAATTTGTAAGAATGGAATTAATAATAAATACGTTAACTATGATTGCCAAAAATGTACATTTACGTTTTAAGACCTAATAATAAATAAAAATTAATCAAAGATTTTTGTCATATTCTGTACGGCGTTTGTAAAAATGAGTTATGTTTCATTTTTATAACACAGGCACTATTACTAAAAGTTGTTTTGTGTCAATGTTTTCTACAGATGATTGCAGAAAGTTTTCAACTTTTTGCATTACTTGTTTTTACTAAAAAGCTAATATCTCTAACACCGTCATTACTAATTTTTATATTAATTATCTATGGGCCAAAGGCAACCCACAAGCAATAATAGAAACTTATCATCGGTAACTTCTTAATTAAGCCGCATATTTTACTGGTGATGCTAACTAGTGGCACATACTACCATTTTCTCGAAGAAGAGCTTCCAATACTGCTGGAAGATGTGTTTCTCCAGATCCGAAACCAATTGTGGTTTATGCATGACGGCGCTCTAACACATTTAGCCATGCATTTAGAAGCTGTTATTTTAAATTGTTGGATAGATTAAACAGGAGTACAACCTTGGCTTTTTTGGTTGGTTTGTTTAATTATTTTTGCAAATAAATTTGTTTAGTTTTAAATATCTTTCACATTTTGTAATTCTATAGCAAACTAATTTTGGACATATGTTTATAGAAACTTTTTTTAGAAATAATTCAAGGTTTAACTTAGTTTTGCACTTATTTAAGAACTGCAATTTGCCGCTTTTGGTCAAAAAACATACTAAATTAGTCGTGTTATTTGGTTTTAGAAACGGACTTGCTTTTTTCAAAAATTGATGTCAGTTCTGATTGCAGTGACTTTTGTCATTGGTGATTTTTTTGTATAGAAATTGTAATGTAAGTAAAATGTATCAATATGCTACTTATATTTTACTTAAATGACAAAATATCTATGACAAAATTTACAACAAAAAGGTTTTAAGATAGTTAGAAAGTTTTACAGAATCAGAGCTGACGTAGCGTTTCTATTACTTACAAAGCATTTGACTTTGCCATAGAGAACACACCTAAAACTTTAAACTTGTCACCAGAAATACTGAGATCAAAAAAAGTAGGTAGGTTTTGCAATTAAAGAATCTTACAGACTATTACATCTGCAGAACTGTCTTTACCTTTTTATCTCAGGAAAAAAGTAATTGATTTTACTCAAAGGGGAAATCTTGGCTGGTATAGTATGTGTTAGGAAACATTCGATGTTATTGCAAAGTGCTAGATGTAGAAACACGTCCGGTATGGATTTTGGCTATTGCATTGACAATAAGGAAAAACCGCTATTAAAAAAAAAAAACAATCACGGCACAAGATCAATTTGTAGAGTTACTTAAAACCCGACAAAAATAGCGGGTTATCCAATAACAGAAGAAACCTTTTGCTTTTACTATTGCCGAGGGGTGAGAACCGCTGTTAAGAAGTTCTAAAATATTAAACAATATTTTACGTCTAAAGTTGGAGCACGCTAATTAAAAACTTTATTTTGAATAACCTTAAAGAACGCGTGGTAATTGACATTATAAGTTCTTACAATTTTAATCGAACGGAAAATAAATAATATAAAAGCAGTGGCTTAGAACAGAAAATTTAAAGTGTCTGCAGAAATATATGTTATGGAGTAATAAGTACTAAAATTATTAAGAGACAATCTTAGTAAATGCAAGCATTGGAAGTTTTTGTTAGAGAACAAAATGAAAAATCACTTAAGATTATAATTACCAGCAAGTAGTTTGAACAGGAATGCTTACCTACCCGCCCGAGTGTTTGTTATCAAAAAATTAAATTAAATGTTTTTTTTCTTTGCAAGCGTTAGAAGTCTTTTTGTTCAGTAAAGAGAAGGTGATATCTAGTTTTTTGATAATCAGCACTTAGGTGGGTGAGTGGGTCACTGCAGATTATGAATACCATTGAGTTGAGAGTTTAAACTGGACTGCCCAACCACCTCCCCGAGTAGTTTAAACTGAAGTGCTCACTCATCTGTTTAAAACTTTATTAACAAGAAATTGGGTGGGTGTGTGCGTCACTTCAGATAATGATTAGCAGCGAGTAGTGGAATGCCCACCTACCTGCTTGAGTGTTTGTTATAAAAAATACTGGAAGTTTGTCCAAGAAAGAGGAGATAATGTCTATTTTGTTTTGTTTATTAACACTTGGGTGGGGAGTGTGTCTCACTCTAGATGATGATTACCATCGAGAAGTTTGAGCTGTAATGCTCACTCACCCGCCAACTTTAAAAGTCTTTAAGTCAGAATATGGGATAATAAATCAAAAAACTATTCACTTTATTAATCGTTTTATCTACTAAAATATGTGATTTGATTGCTTACAGTTAAATTATTCAATTTTTAAGCGACTACATTCAATTATATTTTGATTGAATAAGACTATGTAAATTAATACAAAATTTGTGATGTCATTTACTGTAATTAAAATTGCAAATAATGTCAAAATGAAGGAAAAGCTTACTTTTAATTTTTTTTAAATTTTGTTCTAGATACGACTCTAAGTTGGTAAAATTTAAACTAGGGCAAAACACCAAACATTACCTAATATTGGTTACTAGCAAATTTTAATTGAATAGAAAACAATAATTTAATTCATACTATTTGGCCTTAAAGAGAGACCAACATCTATTCCAATATTATTGTTTGAATTTTTACAAAACTCAGTCTATTTGGACGGGATCATATATTTATACAACCAAACCAATCATATATATTACCTACTACAAGTACTTGAACGTCTTCAAGAAAAAGTTAGATGTTAATTTGTTAAAAAAATCTGTAATATACTGTACCACTGGAATAAAATTTTATTTTACGTATAAAGCAATTTATTTCTTTTTTTTTAAATAAACAATCAAAGTTAACTAATTAATGAAAGTTTTTGGTTAATTGTAATTTTATTTAAAAAAAAATACAAAATTTATCATTTTGTATTATGATTGGTCCAATTAAGATAAAACTCTTTATAAAATGCCGATTAAATGTATCAGACGATGTCGGTGCAAATATAAGTGTTGGACACTTCGCTCCCATTCGATCGGCAAACTTGTCAAGCCGCTGCGACTAATTGGCAGATTCAATTATACCTTTGCCAATTTCCTCACCGTGATGAAAATAAAAATACGTAAAGAATAAAATTCAAAAATGCATTATATTATAAAACAGAAACTTAATAATAAAACTATGTTTATCCCAGATTTCATTTTTGAAGTGCAAATATTAATATTTTTTATGAGCGTTATTAAAATTATGATTATTAAGAGCTTTGTTTACTGTATTACGTGAATAACAAGCACCTACTTAAATCAAATTGCTATGTATGATGTGTAATAATCCTACACGTGTTTGTAATTAATATTTGCGAATCAGTATTGTGCCCATCGGCATTTTGTTACGCTCTGATTTCCATGCATATATTAACAAATTAGTTTGTATGCATAATTCTATTACAAATTCATAGAGGGAATTGTTAACATTTAATTTTCAAACAACCTATATGTAAATATTCTAAAAATTATTTTATCTAAGTTGGTCAAATAATCATATTCATCTTATGCATGCGAATGCTGGTTACATATCTAACATAAAAGACTTCCGTCGTAACTGAAAGCAGTTCTCGTCGTGCATTGTGAAAGTTAGTTCCGCAAACCCAACTTGGACTGGACCACCACAATTAGCATTATGTCTCACTAAATTTAATTAGAATAGCAAAACCGAAGGTTTGCTTTGACAAATTTACATTTGTCTATCCGATAGAAAATAAAAAACTTAACATCTTGAACAATCCACATTGTAGAACAAACCTTTTAGTAACAGAAACCTTGCATTTTATCCAACTCAAATATCTTAATGGTTTGTTCTATAAATGAATTGAAATCGATTATTGGAAAATTACAATCATATTTGAAGGATTTAAAATATGTATGGATTAATTCATTTCTAATTGCATGTTAAGCGTGAGCATTTGCTTTGTTTCTACACGTTGAAATACATATTTTTATGTTTATTCTTTATATATTAATGGCTGTTATCAAAGCACGCGTAAAATATGCTAATTTATTCCAACGGAAAGTTGAGATTTGAAGCGGATACGCAGTTTTAATGACATTAAGCCGTAATTGCACGCTGTCGTTTTTGTGAAGTAGTAAATCGATAAAGTGCACTTAGTTGCCTTTTTTTTCATAATACTTCAAGCATATTAATTTATAGTTACTTTATTTGTCAGCTGCATGAATACATATATTACTACTTTATCCTACCTGACACCTTTGATTAATAAATTATTAAAATATATTGCGCTGATATATGTTACCGGTTTTGAAATGAATGCACAACTATTGCAAAGAAAATATTTTAGAAACTTTGAGATAAATTGGTAAAATCTAGGAAAATTATTTGTCAACTTATTGGAAGTAATTTATTATAGTTTTTATACGATTTTTCCTTTAATTCTGTTTTTTGTGTTTTATTCATAGTTCCGTGGTTTCTTAATCTCGATCCTTTTTGTTTAAAAGCTTTTTGATTTACTTCTAAACTTTCTAAAATACACACACAAATTAATGCTTTTATCTTAATAGGTAATACTGCGTTTTCAATGAGGGTATTTGATTGCCATCTTATATACTTATATTGTTTTAATTCTCTCTTAAATTTAATATAGCTGTAGAAGTATGGAGGCTGATTTTTATTTACTAAAGTAAATATAGCTTATACTAGTAAATAGTCTTATAAGCCGTTTTTTTCTTAAAAGAAAAATCAACCTCTATACTTCTACATAATAATAAAGGACGAAAGAAAACAAATTACATTCATTAATATAGCCGATTTTGATTAAAGTAGCTAGTTTTTTTATCAGTTTATATTGTTTATGCGTTGCTAGTGATATCTATGAAATAAGATAATGCACATTAATATAAAAGAAGAAAAATAAATAAATAGTTTACCAAAAGAAAAGATTGGCAGGGCTTAACTGCTAAGCTAGGCAAACTCATTACTCTCATTACACCGCGAGTTAGTTAGTATTTAGTGTTTTTTTTTTCTCCAAACTTCAAGAGCATGTCTCCACACTCGTGAGCAACTCAACCTACTCTAACTACTAAGGAACGGCACTACCGCTTAGATACCAACAGCAGCACCGGCAGCTACCCGGTGAGGCCCTTACTCTTTTTCAGTAGTCATATCGACAAAAGTCACATGTGATGGTAGCTTGAGCTATCTAAGTAGTTTATCTTTTGCTTAAAATTTTAAGATTTTAGATACAGCCGCGAGATAAAACCGTGTCCTGTAATAATTGCTCATGACAAACACCCTATGCAACACAGTAACCATGTTAGCAAAAACTTCTAAGCAACATTGAATAATTTTTTGTTATAGCCCCTTACGTGGTACTACTACTCCTCATCATTTTTGAGGATGGCGCTGGCTAATAATTTTAGGTGCCAAAGCAGAGAATGGGTCAGCCCATTTCTAGGGTTTTATGGGTAACTGCCGTGGAGTCTAACCACTATCTTATAAGAACACTACACGCTGCTCTTAATGGACAAAACTGGCAAAAACAGTAACGTTTAACCAACCATATCTCTTATTATCTCCCGTCGGATAGGAGCAGCTCTAAGGACTAGTCCAAGGTACGAGATTCAGTATTTTAGCGTGATAGTTTTGAGCTAGTAGAAACCAGATTACCTTACTGGATTGGATCCATCAGCTTTGGGCTTTGCCGGTCAGGACAAAGGATTCCTGCGGACAGACTCTCTCTTTGCATCTCTGGCAAACTTACCTCACAGAGTTCAACGCCAATCAAAAAAGCATTTTAATCTGGCTTTTCCTTTACTGTGTTTTTTTAGTTTTAGCAGAATTTTTTCAAACAAAAAGAAGTCAAGTCTTCTTAACCTTTCTTTTACGTCACAAAGCTAATAACCAGGCGTACCCCTTTTAAGAAAGGGTTACTAGCTGCTGTAGAGTATAACTACTATCTTTAAAAGAGTCATAGTTACTTCCACGTTTGCCCGCGCTTCTTTAGTTTTTTCCACGTTGACATTTAGAGCACTGAACAGAAATCAAATTGTGTCAACACTTGCTGGGGTAGTTAGGTTCCCCCATTTTGTGCCAGTTTTGAGCTGATCATTGAATGGCGGCCAAAAAGGGCACCAGCCGACGCAAACGCCGACCGGGCTTTGCAGCAAGAAAAACTTGCTTTTCAACCAAGCTTGAAGCATTCTGGTCTTCAAAGCTAAGGTTTATTTTAAAGTTACGGATTCAGTTTGCCGACTTTTATTACCTTCATTGTTCTATCGACTAAAGGCTTTTTACTTTAAAAACTTGCTGCGGATATGGGTACAAACTTGCAAGACGTTTTTAAGTTCTCTTGAGTCAACTTACGAAGGCTTGATAGACATTACGGTTCTGCTACCGGGTTTTTATTGTGGCGTTTTTTTACTAAAGTTACTTATATAGTTGGTGTCCATGACAAAACGTTATGTATGCAGACAATTATTATCTGAGAAGCTTGGTGACGCACTTGAATAATACAAATCGAAAAAAACTTTATGAAAGGTCTTTTCATTTAGTTTTGGCTTATTGGTTCTTACTTTTTTTAAGAAAAAGGTCGTACTGTAACTAATTTCAGACCGTTATGTAACAATGATCTAGGACTTTACCAACTGTTGGTTAAATGCATTTGGACAACGTGTGGTTTCAGCTAGATGAGACCGCAGCTTACATCGTCAGGGTTTCCATAGACTTCTTGAGATTTTTATGAAAAATGACTAAAACGCGTTTGCTACATTTAACTCGCTGTGATTAGTTTCTGTGCAGCTATCTCAAATCTCAGTATATGAATAACATCTTAGTGGAAATTGGTAGTATATCGGTCGGCATGCTTGAAAGAGTAGACCGAAACGTTAAAAATTGACTTAATTAGTATATTAAAAATGAAGAGCAACATTTAAATGATATTATTTTCAAAACTGTATGAAAACTATTTTTCTAATATTATGCAATAGTCCAAGATTAAGAATGAAAAGTTTTGAAATGAGTACACTGTTTTATAGCATTGTTGTATCAAAATACTTAAAGATACTGTATTATAGCATTTTCAAAAAAGTTTTCTTGCCCTAACCTGTATATTAATTTTTTACTTCAAAGGTGGTGCATTAAATTTTAAAAACTGAAATTTGGCATAGCTTACTTTTTTGCACAAAAATAACTTTTTGAGAGTGCATACTCTAAAACTTTATTTAAGGAATTTGTCTAATGTACATATGTAGTTTTAATCCAAGCCATTACAGAAGGAGTGAGACAAACACTTTAATTATTTACAACAACGACTTAACAAGTTAATGTCTATTATGTACTACACACTAATTATACTCAGTATCTAAGATTGTGGAACATACTTGAGCAGTTTTATTGCTTCATGTTCCGCAGTATAATAGTTTTAATTTTATTGTTTAGTACTTATCATGGTTAGTATCAAACCAACAAAGTTAAAAATAGTAGAATTGGTATCATCCAATCGACGGATTACGACAAGTAGCGGGGGTTGTATTATTGGCGTCTAAGGCTAGGTATTCTAACTCACTTAACTGAGGATCTAAAAGATGAAATTTTGAACAGTCCGGGGTAAAAAACTAAGCTAAAGTTTTGAATAGCAACATTCAAAGCAGTGTCTGTTGATTTCTTTATTACAAACTATGCGGTAAACTGAGTTACTACGTTAGTTCATGGTAATAGAATCAACAAATGAAAAAATAGTAAGAGTTGTGTTAGTAGGATTGAAGTTACGGATACAAATTTGCTTGACCAAAGATTTATAGGATCTTCAGGGCAACCTTGGTTGGCTTTATTTTGCGTTGGTCAGGGGTCAGTGGATAAGTGTAGTAATTTGTAGTAGAAGATAACAAATAAATTGGGTTGGAACAAAAAAGATGTCTAAAGCAGCGTTTTGTTGATTTTTTGTTGCAAAATGTGCGGTAAACTGTGTACTTGCGTTAGTCTGAGATAATGGAATCAACAAATTACGACAAGAAACAAGAATTATTTTACCGAAACTTAAGTAACGGATATTGATTTACTTCTCAGTAGACTTAAAGGACAATTTACTAAAACGGATATCTAGGTCAACCTTGGTTGGCTTTATTGTTGCAAAGCATGCGGTGAACTGAGTAGCTACGTTAGTCCAGAGTTGTGTTACCAGAACTAAAGTTACGTATACCGATTCACTTGTCGGAAAATTTAAAAGACAATTTAATAAATCGGACATTGATTAGGTTAGGTACTGAGTAGTTTAAAGTAGAATCAATAGATAAAAGCAGATGTAGTAATTGTGATTGTTCTTTTGTTGCGGACCATGCAGTAGATTGAGTAGTAGGGTAATGGAATTAACTATGAGGACAAAAAGCAAAATTGGTGTTAGCGGGACTAAAAGTATAGACACTGATTTACTTGGCAAAAGATTTAAAAAAAATAATGATAAAATAGGCATTCTATGGCAACTTTAGTTGTCTTTATTGTTGCAAAGCGCGGGGTAAACTTAGAAACTTGCATTGGTCTAAGGTAGCAAAAAAAAAACGTATAGTTTGTAAATGCAAATAATAAACAATTTGGAATGTAACAAAAGTAAAATTTAAGGTAATGGTGAAAGGAGATTGGGCGCACCTGAATGAGAGGTAAGAAGACTAACTGAAATGTAACAAAAGCAGCGTTGATTGATTTTTTTGTTATAAACTGCTTGGTAAATTAAATAATTATGTTAGCCCGGAATAATATAATTGATGGGTAAAGACAAAGAACAGAAATTGTGGATAAACTGGATACTTCGCGTTGGTTGGTTGAGTCGCAAAAACAAAAGATGAAAACAGGCCTACTAATTTGTGGTGACAAATAATAAATAAAAATTAAATTTATTTTATTATCAATAATTTGATTGTTAAAGACTATTTTTGGAGCTTGATACATTATATACTATTTTAGCGATTACAGCGCCATCTATTGCCCATAAAAAAATGTTTAGTACAAAACTTTCTTTTGCTTTAACCACTGACGACGTATTTTTTGAGTTATTTTGATTTGTCAGGTTAAATGGGACACCCGGTATAATGCCATTTATTAACTACTACAAAAAATGATCAAAAATATTGTTAACAGTATTAAAGCATAAACTTCTTTATCTCAATCAAGAAACTGATTTATATAAAAAAAAGAGAGGTTTTGTCCAAACTTGCAAATTTCACAAACAAATGTGCGTGTGCATAAGTAATAAAACAGGTTGTTGGCTTATCAAAAGCACTTTTGTTGTACGAAATTAATTGTTAGTAGTCAATTGTTAAAAAAGCTGTTTTTAAATATATTTTTTATTAAATCCAATGCCTCCTGGTAGTGAAGTGCTTTTTTAAACGTATTTTTATTGATTTAATGATCTCATAAGAAATACTAAGTAACTCCAATTTTTTGTCTTAGCAGAGCATCTGTTTGATCTGGAGGATAACCGTAAAAGCATATGCATCCATAATGTTCTCTAAAAGCATTTAAAATTCAAAAACTTTTTTATAGTGTTTATTAAAAACAAAATTGTAAAAAATACTGTTATTAGGCACACAAATTTGGAATTAATAGTTAATTTTAAGGAGATAAACGTATAAACGCTCATTTTTTTTAAGCATGTTTTGGAACAACTAATGCTTGAACAAAATTAAAAACATTTTTTATATCACAAACAAAAGTTGACAATTGCTGAAGAAATGTATAAAATATTAAAGTAACAACTCTGGAATTGCATTCAAAAGTACTGAAAAAGTAACAAATTCAATTTTTTGTAAAATCACTCACAAGCATATGTTTTGCACAATCAATAAAAACGATTTGTTTTTAGATTGCCAAAAAAGAAAATTAATTACAGGTTTTAAGTTCTAAGGGCATCTATTGAAATCGATGGAGCAATTTTGTCTACCCTGGGTTGCTGGAAAGTGCACATGTTGGCTGATGTATTATATGCCACACGCTTCGGAAATTGATCTTTTTATAAAATATTTATAGTTTGCTATAGATAAGCAATTGCCGCATAAAAATTGTCAAATATTCTGACAATGAGTTGAGTTTTATGTAACAATTTTGTTTAATAACAAATAAACAAATTTATATTTTTTTATAAAATCATTTTATTAACTAATTTATTTAGTATCTTTGTTCACTATTTTTGCTGATCCACAGCTTTCTTCTGCAGCTTCTAGAAAATTTTTTTTAAAAATATCCCATTTTCCTTCTATGGACGTTCTTTTTTCTTTCTCCCTGAATTTTTTTTGTAGTATCTCTTGGTATGCCACTTGTATTTGTTCTTCTTTTAGTTTGTATGTTTTTATTTTTATCTTAACTTTTTTCCTTCTTTTGTCTGGTTTAAGTTTTGTTTTCCATTTCATATCCATTCGTAAAAAAACTAATTGGTGGACAGAAGAAGTCAAAAAAGAGATAAGGGACAAAAAAGAAAAATGGAAAAGATACTTACAAACCAAGGAAATAGAAGATTACGAAAAATACAAAGAAAAGAGAAATAATACAAAGAAAATAATAAAAGAAGCAAAGATAAAATCATGGACAAAATTTGGAAAAGAAATGAATGAAAATTTCAACCGAAACCAAAAACTATTTTACGGAACGTTAAAACATCTAAAACAAAAAAAAAGAATACAATATGATGAACATAAAAGATAAAAACGGTAAAATAATAACGGAAGAAGATAAGATAATGGAAAGATGGAGGCAATACTTCCAAGAACTAACAGAACAAGAAGCAGAAGAAAACAAAACAATAGAAGATGAAGAATTGATACAGGACAGAAGAACGGAAGAAATAGAAGAAATTAAAAAAGACGAAGTAATAGAAGCAATTAAAAAAATAAAAAACGGGAAGGCACCGGGAACAGATGAAATAACGCCGGAAATGATGAAATACATGGGAGATGAGGGAATTACACAAATAACGGAATTAATAAACGACATAATGAGGAATGGAAAAACCCCAAAGGAATGGAATAAAGGAATTATTCTACCCATACATAAAAAAGGCGATAAAAGGAAATGTGAAAACTATAGAGGAATCACACTAACGAGCATACCAAGCAAAATATTCACAAGAATTATTGAAAAAAGAATGAGAGACAAACTAGAAACAACAATAGAAGACAGCCAATGTGGATTTAGAAGAGGAAGAAGCACACAGGATCTAATATTTATAATTAGACAATTAAGTGAGAAAATGATTAAAAAAAATAGAGTAATGCACGTATGCTTTGTTGACCTTGAAAAAGCTTTCGACAGGATCAAGAGAGAGGACATATGGAAAGAACTAGAAGAGAGAGGAATTGAGAAGAAAATAATAAACGTAATCAAAAACATGTACACAGAAAACAAAAACATAGTCAGAATGAATAACGAAGAATCAAAAGAATTCCAAACGAAAAAAGGTGTGAAGCAAGGATGTGTGTTAAGCGCATTGCTTTTCTCAATTGTGCTAGACAGGGCAATAAAACAGGCAAAGCAAAAAATGAAAATGGTAAAAATAGGATATTGGAAAATGGAAGTAACAAAAATAGCAGAACTGCTATTTGCAGACGATATGGAAGTGATTGCTGAAACCGAAGAAGAGTTACAACACAACATGGAAATAATAGAGGAACAACTAAAGAAAATAAACATGAAAATAAATTATGAAAAAACAAAGACCATGATAATTGCAAAAGAAAAACTGAATCACGAAATAAGAATAAAAGGAAGAATAATAGAACAGGTCGAACAATACAGATACTTAGGAACAATAATACAAAGCAACGGAAAATTAGACAAAGAGATAGAGGACAAAATAGGAAAAACAGCAAAAATATATAACATGTTAAAAAATACTTTCTTTAACAAAAAAGAAATATCAAAAACAACAAAAACAGAAATTGTAAAAAAAGTAATCAGACCAACATTAACATATAGTAGCGAAACATGGACGATGACAGGAAAACAAATAGAAAGAATAAATGCTATGGAGATGAGATTTCTTAGGAAGATTGAGAACAAAACAAGAAAAGATAAAATAAGGAACGAGACATATAGGACGAATTTAAATATAAAACCAATACAAGAAAAAATTATTGAAGGTCAAATGAGATGGTATGGACATATCAGAAGAATGAGTGAAGAAAGAAATACTAAGAAAATTTATGAGACAAGAGTAACAGGAGAACAAAAAAGAGGAAGACCCAGAAAAGAATGGAACAGCGCAATAAAGGAAGAAGCTACAAGAAAAGGAAACACGTGGGAAGAAATAAAAGAGATAGCCAAGGATAGGAAGAAATGGAGAAAATATTACACAAACTAATAATGTATACGCCTGACACCGAAAGGTAAAAAAGGCAATTGAATAAATAAATAAATAAATAACTAATTTATGAGTTTTTGTGTAAATAAATAATGAAGTTTTATATTTGTGTTCATGCAGGGTCAGCCAACAGGTATTGACGAGTTTTAGAGGGTTGTACTAAGAAAACTAAAAAAAAGTTTGTTTAGAATAGAATATAGCTTTAGCATAAGTTAAGCCACTAAATTTTGCAACACATGGCCAGTTTTGAGCAGACTTTTTTGCTTTTCTTTGCAATAATACGAATGTTTTGCACAATTCTATTCAATGAAATGCATTTTTATTTATCGGATTTTGTTAACAAACATGTGATACTGATCATCTGAACAACCCCGTGCAGTTCAAGCGTGATCCTTACATTCGGAATACTTGGAAACACTGTGAATTCCTAACGATATTTAACAAGGCTTGAAATTTTTTTATTTGAGGAGCTTTGTAGGTGAATTATGGTTCCAGCAAGATGGAGCAACAAGTCATACTGCACGAGTCTGTATCAAGGCGCTGAGACTGATGTTTCCAGGAAAATTTCTTGCAATATCTCTGGATTTAACTCCTTGTGATTATTTTTTATGGGGATGTTTGAAGTCTAAAGTGTATGTTGACAGGCTCAATACAATAGAAGAGTTAAAACAAAACATTGGACGGGAAATAAAAGCCATTAGTCCGGATATGTTGCACCGACTCATGCAATAATTTTGCAATCGGCTTTAAGAATGCAAAAGATTAAATAGAATGCATTTGCTAATTGTAATGATTAAAACTTGAGAATTATTAAAAACTGTATTATGTATGTAATTAATATATATCATGCTCATTTCTATGTTTCAATTTATAAGCTTACAATTCTACCTGAAAAATTGCCAATACCTGTTGGCTAACCTTGTATTATCAAAATCCAATCAAGGTTTTGTAGTTTTTTTTTTTATTCAATACCAACAATTTTAGTCATTCTTGATTTTTCTATGAAGACCGGGAAAACCTATTTGGAATTTACCCGTACAGAATATCTGGAACAGGAATTTCAGTTAAACAAAGTATTTGGTTTGTTGATGAATAACCAGTGATTCAATACCAACAATTTTAGTCATTCTTGATTTTTCTATGAAGACCGGGAAACCCTATTTGGAATTTACTCGTACAGAATAGCTGGAACAGGAATTTCAGTTAAACAAAGTATTTGCTGGGTTGATGAATAACCAGTAAAAATCTGGCTTTAAAAGCTAGATAAGAGGCGTCTTATACAAATACACAGGAGCAGTTTTATGTGTAGATAGAACATACGCAATCAATATTTTTTAAGTTTTTACTATTGATTATGATTTATCAGTTTTTTTTTAAGTTATGATATATCTTGTCTTTCCAATTTTTTTTTTTTAATTTTTTAGATTTTCAAGATTAGTTTGTAGTTCCAATAACCAATTTTGGTAAACCTATATGTTTTTCTTCACGGTGTCAAGGGTATTTAAACATATAAAGACGATGCCGCCACTACAAAATCTACACAACTAATTATGAGAATGAGAATTTAATAATTTGATTAATTTATTTATTAATTGTTAATATTAGAATTGGAATTTATGCATTTCTAACATATTTTTTATTACATTTTAATTATACAAATTAATGTTAAAATTGTATTATAAAACTTAAGTGTGTAACTTAATAATAAACACAAACATTTCTCAAAAACAACTAGCATACAATTGAGTTTTAATTTTAAATGAGTATTGGGTAATTCGATTACTTTTCGACTAATTTGAAAAAGTATATGGATTCAAAAAATCAGATTCTCAAAATTTTGGTCCTTAGAATATTGCTTGTTTAAAATGACACACATTTAAAGGTCAAAATTTCACAATAAAACATTTTTTTTTAGCTTATTTTGTATCTCAATGTTTGGGCTTAAATTATTCCTTATTACTTGTACTTTAAAAGCCATATTTTTATGTTTAATTTTGTGGCAGTCATTTTGATATATTAAGCTTCAAACACTATTCCAAAAAAACCTGTAAATTTAGCAAAATTGCAAAATTTTGCTTTCTTTAAACCGTTCTAACTTTGTCAAATCTTAACAAAATTTTATTCGCGAGGTCAAGACTTCTTTGTGTTTAATCTCTTTTTAAAGTGATCAGACAATACTTATAGAATCAATACGTATACACCATTATTTTGATGCAAAAAGTTGCACATGTTGTCGCAATCTTCAAAACTTGTAACTTTCAGGTCCCGAAAAAGCGTTGTCAAGTTTGTCAAAATTTCAGTAAATACTCTTTAGAGCAAAAGAAAGAAGGTTATCTATATGAGAAATGGTATATCGAGCATTATCAAGAATATTTAATATTCAAAAATTATCAAAATCGGCACATTTTTGTATCTCAATTTTTGGGCCTCTGGAAAAAGATAAAAAGGTCCACGGTGGCTCAAAATATTTCTTATTACATGTACTTTAAAACTCATATTTGTATATTTAATGTTGGTCATTTTGATATATCAAGCTTTAAACATTATTTTAAAAAACCTGTAAATTTTGCAAAAATGCAAAATTATGCTTTGTTTAAACCGTTCTAACTTTGTCAATTTTTAAAGAAATTTGATCCACGAGGTCTAGATTTTTTTCTGTTCAATTTTTCTTTAAAGTAATCACACTAGACTTATAGAATCAATTCATATTTACCACTATTTGATGCAGAAAGTTGCACATGTTTTCGCGATCTTCAAAACTTGTAATTTTTAGGTCCCGAAAAAACTTATGTTGATTTTAGTCAAAATTTTAGTAAATACTCTTCAGGCCACAAGGAAAAAGGTTATTTATATGAAAAATGGTATACCGGCTATTATCAAGAAGCCATTGAAAAATGCAAGTCGTTGTGCTTCGTTACCTGGTTGCAGGTGTTGTACATTTGATAATAAAATAGGTGAAGATTTTCACTAAAAACACGTGGAAAAAGTTGCTTTCTGTCTGGAAATCTCAATTTCTAAAGCATTACCATTACAAAATTCGTAAACAAAAATAATATCTGCGTATTCTTCGTTGTTGAACAGCATTTTTATCAAATTTTACTAACCGAACCAAAGAAAACTGTTTTAACAAGTATTAAAAGCTTGCATCAATGCATACTTGTTAAAGTAATGTTGTTTTGTTTGTGTTTTTTTGCTAAATAAAAAGTTTTTTAAATGTTTTGTATTTGTTGACTATCTCAAAAACGAAGCAAGATAGAAAAAAAGTGATTTAGATTTTCTGAAGAACTATACCGATGTTTCATATTAATAACCTTTTTTCTTGTGGTCTGACGAGTATTTAATGAAATTTTGACTGAAATCGACATATCATGACAGCGTTTTTTCTTGACCTAAAAATTACAAGTTTTGAAGATCGCAAAAACATGTGCAACTTCTTGCATCAAAATAGTGGTGAATATGCATTAATTTTATAAGTTTTGTGTAATCACTTTAAAGAAAGATTGAACACAAATAAATCTAAACCTCGTCAACCAAATTCTTAAAAAATTTACAAAGTTAAAACTGTTTAAACAAAGCATAATTTTGCAGTTTTTCTAAATTTTCGGGTTTTTTGAAATAATGTTTGAAGCTTGATATATTAAAATGACTGCCCTAACATTAAATAAACAAAATATGGGTTTTAAAGTACATGTAATAAGAAGTTTTGAAGCTCATTAATTTTCACATTTTGATACTTAAATTTTTAGCATTCTTTAAGAACAAGGTGTTTTCATATTGTACAACTTTGTATTGCTACATTTCTAAAAGCAACCGAAAGTTTTGATTCTTCTTATATTTTATTTTGCTTGTCATCAAGGAAGTTAAATTTTATAAAAATTAATGCATTATCAAAACTCTCTATTGCCTTTAAAAAAATTGGAATATAATTTTATAGATTATTTAAATCCTCTATTGTTTTTAGAACGATAGTAACAAACAGTTATTAAACTTTAAAAATTTTGTTGTATTGTCAAATAAATAATGAAATGAATGACTAGTAGCGTCAACTAGTGCAATTTAATACTAGTCAATAAACTATGAAATAAATTAATAATCTAACGATCACAGCGACCAAGGGTTAGCATAGACAATTGTTTTGGTTCTACAAACCTTTTCAGTATACTTTGTATGACTACGACATTGCATGATAGCAAAAGACAAATTTTTATAAATATTTTTGTGCTTATAAACAACAACAAGGTTAAGTTAAAAAAAAAAAAACGTTTTTAATAAATATATATGAATTAAATTTATAGAGTATATTAATTGTTGAGGGCAGGAAAGCATTGTTTGCAGCACGAGAATAGTTTGCTGCACGAGCAAAAAGTTATTTTATATATATTTTTTTAATAAATTATATGCTGCAAAAGATTCTGCTTTAGAGCCGCAAAGCATTACTGTTTAATTCATAATACGAGCAAAAAATCGATTTAGGCAGTTATTAATACAAAAAACCTACATTGTTTAGTATTTTTTATAAAATGAAACCAATGTCAAAAATTTTGTTGTTATATTCCTAGAACTCTTACCAATTATTTGCATTACAAGCACTAAATATAATTGACTTATGTTTTAAAGCAGGATGACTAATAGAACTTAATAAAAAATAAACTAACCGCCGATATTATAAACGTTAATTTAATCATCAATTAACTAATCGAGAAATAAATTTATTTGTCGGTTAAATAGTCAGACAACCTTAAAGACAAAATATGATTTTATTCTAAGCATTGGGACACAAAAATCATCATCATGTTGCAAGATTAAAACAATCCTGTTGCTTATCATTATTGTTAGTTAGTTTACTTGTTTGATTTAATGTTTGATTAATTGACGTTTATAATCCCAAAATCAGCCAAGTAAAATAATTTACTTGGTTAGTAAATAAAATCTACAGATTTTTATGGTTTATAATACTGACCTTAAATAGATTAAAACTGAGATCTATAATGAATGACTTTTCCTATCAATAAGTTCAAATTTATTTACAAACAGTTCCAAATTGTATCAAATGACATTGCAAAAGTTTACCTATGCATTGCATGACATTGTGATACACGTTTTTATATGTTAATTTTTATTAGATTGAAGAGGGTTTAAAAGTTTTTGTCTTCCATCAGACAAACAAAGCTTGACGCTAGACTTAACTTTGATTGAATTCTGAACTTTCCAGAATTGTAATGATTAATTAAATAATATATAAAAAAAAATTATCAACAATACTTATTTATATTCTATTAAACAAGCATATTGACTAAACCCAAATTTTTCCATTCTCTTCCCACACATAATAGTTTCCTAGATTTTCATTAACTCAACCTTTATATTTTTCCGGCACACACACTATTTCGTAATATTGTGTAAACAATTTTGTTTTTTAATTAAACTATTTGACTACACATCAATCAGACTAAAAATCTTGCCATAAATCTTTCAGTTGCGTTGCAATAAAGATAATTTTGTTATGATTTGTGCGATGTCGATGTTCAGTTCTGATAATCATTTATCCAATTAGCACTTATTTGAAATATGGTCCGCGAATGCAAAGAAATGCTCGCATTGCCCCCATTAATCTTGATGACCGCATTCATGATAAATTAAGGGATGAAATGAAACCGTCATTAGCGGTCAGGTCGGTTTAATTAACCTGCTATATATTTACCAATTAGTACTGTATCGATAGTCGTGATATAGGCAATTTTAATACAAAATATTAATCTAAATTTGTTTTATATTTTAATGATAATTATATTAAAATCTTACCTTTTGTATTTATCTATTGAAATCCACTTCCTTTCAGGAAACCTCTGAAACAATTTAACATAAATTATTGTAATACGATTAAATAAATAAAGCAAAAATGTGTGAACACTAAACTGAACAATACATCAACATATTTGCTTTTCTCAAGCGGATACCCTATAATAAATTCGAGGATGGGAACCGGCTTTGATGTAAAATGAGATGGTGAATGCGCCAGGCACCCTGTCGATAGATATAATTTGCATAAATAATAAAATATCTACAAGAAGCACCAATATAATACCCAATTTATAAATGTAATTTTTTGTTTAAAATATAATATATAACAAAAAAATAATTGCTTGCTTTATATTTATTCAACAAAATAATCTTTAACATTCATGTTTGTTGCAGGAGTGAAAATCGTTAAATGATGCGATTAATACATAATTGCATTAATGAAATTAATTTGATCAAGTAAGTAACTTAATAATAATATCAAAGGAGTTTTATAAATTTGGAACTACTTTATTAAAATTATAATTGTTTGAGGTAATTATTGATTTGTTTAATTGTTGCTATTGTATTACCACAGAAGGGCCTAATTAATTTACTTGCTAGTTGATGGTATGTAATTTCTGTGGGCTTAATAGAGATGTTTTAGTGTGTATTAATTAAGTTAAATTTAGAGGAAATTGGAGGATTCACAAAGCTATAAGCGTTATTTTATTAAATAGTTCCATGAAGGTAGCATCTTAGCCGGATAAATAATATGGTTTCTATTATGTTTGCTAAGATTGTTTCACAGGAAATTTTGATTTAATAATTTAGTTTGCTTTATACAATAATAGTACACATATTAATGACAAAATTTATTTATAATTTAGTTAAATTATATTAATTATGCTAAATAAAATAAAAAAATAATTTAATAATTTTTTATGCATTATTGAAAATTACATGAACTGAATATAAAACAAATAAAATAAAATTGAATATAGGGAAGTATGTGTAGATTATGTAGCTTATGTCTGCTTGCTGTGTATAAACTTTTAGGTATTGTCTTTTTTACTGATTTCAGAAATTTTAGACAAACTTAAGTAATGCTTTAGTATAAGGGTAATTCCATTACTTTTAATTTGAAAAAGTCGACTTTTTTTATTTTGTTCAAATTTTCAGGAATTAAAATATGGATGAAAAAAATAAGATTTCCAAAATTTTGGACCTTAGAATATCGCCTGTTCAAAATGGCACACATTTGAAGGTCGTAAATTTCACAATAAAACGTTATTTTTATATTATTTTGTATCTCAATTTTTGGGTTTCTGGAAAAAGATAAAAAGGTTCGCAATGGCTTAAATTATTTCATATTACATGTACTTTAAAACCCATATTTTTATGTTTAATATTGTGGCAGTCATTTTGAAATATTAAGCTTCAAACATTATTCCAAAAAAAAAACGGAAATTTAGCAGAATCGCAAAACTTTGCTTTGTTTAAACCGTTCTAACTTTGTCAAATCTTGACAAAATTTAATCCAGAAGGTCTAGATTTCTTGTACTGCAACTGAGACTACTGGAACATAGTTTTAAACGTATCAATTTTTGTTTGTTTTTTAAGATTATTACTAGCCCGTAGAGTTTGTTAGCACTGAGTTTTGTGATCTTGAAGACTAAGACTTTCTTTAGTTGTTTTCTTAATGGTGTTGTCGATGACAATCTGTTAACAACTTAACAGCTAGGTAAAAAAAGGTTCTAACCCAAATAATATCTATGAGAGTAGTGTCTATACAGAGTTATTTTTAAGTAAAATAAGCATATAAGAACAAGGAAACACACATAAATCAACGCTGGTGTATATCAGAAATTGTGTCTTTGTGGCGTCGTCAGTAATGTAAATACGTCGGAATCTTGTCGAGCAGGTGTTTGTTGTCTGTCGCCATTAACAACTGCCCGTTAAGAAGAGTGTACGCGTCTAGCTGATTACGTGTGTCGTTTGTTGTCGGTACCTTGGCCTATCTGGATTGTAGATTGATGGGTGGTTTCCGCTGCCGCCTTTGTTGTCATACTGCTTTCTGCTTCCGACCTAGCATCATGATCTTTGGGGATTAGAATATCCGATATTACTTATGCAGGTATTAGTTTGTTGGTAGACACGGTGACATTCTTTCTTTTTCTTCTTCTTTTTCCTCGGCCCATTAACGTCCACTTTTGGACTTAGGCTTTTTTCCACGTTGCTCTGTTTAACCAATTTTTTTGAGGCCTTTCTATGCTCCGAGTTGTATCTTTAGGGCGCCATTTTACGATCCGGTGTGTCCATTTGCTTAGGTTTTGTCTGGTAATGTGACATTTCATCTCCACTTAAGTCGTGCTACACGTTCCATGACGTCTGTCGGCCTTGTTTGTTGTTGGATAGTTTTGTTTCGCACTCTTTGTCTTTAGCTTATGCCTAACATAGATCTTTCTATTGCCCTTTGCGTGGTTTTTAGTCGATTTGCCGCGCTCTTTGTTAAAAGGTGATATTGCATCTTCTGATATCTACAATGAAGATTTTTCTGTTCTAGAAATTACTTTAAATTCCTTTTTATATGGTAGTTGTAAGAGCTTCTTTAGTCCATCATCTCATCATTTTTTTATGCCTGGTCCCGTCGGTCGGTTGAAGATTCTTCATATGTTTTTGCAGAGTTGTTACAAATTTTGACACATCCTGTCTGACTGTTGATGAGGATGTCTGTGTCAAGGTTTCTACTGGCAGTCGAAATGGTTTTCCATACATCTATTGACTGGAAGTATTTTTTTTCATGCTGAACAGATGTCTAGCATAACAGTTGGTAGTACGTCGATCTATTGATTGCTTTTGTGACATTTAACTGCTGCCTTTAATTGCCGATGAAATTTTTCTACCATGCCATTTGCTGCCGGGTAATAATCTGTGGTTCTTAAGTGAGACGTACCTGTTAGGTGGTTCAGTTGTCTAAATACGCGCCAGACTCAAATTGCTTTTCTTGGTCCGTTGTTTACCCTAAACCTAGCAATTCAATGTGTGTAGAAGGCTTTTGCAACTGTTGCAGCTCCTTGATCTTTTATAGAAATAATTTCTAGCCATTGGGAAAAAAGAATCCACTCAGCAAAGATACGTCTATCTCTTATATTTTTATAAGTATTAACTGCAGTGTTGATGATTTTTTGATTTTTATATCTCTCAGTTCTACATTAGCTTTCTGCGCTTCTGCTAATGCTTTTAGATCTATTGGCGGCGCTATCTTTTTGATGAGGGAATAGGCATTTGCAACAATGTTTTTTTTTGTGACCTATGCCTGTGGAAATTTTTTCTATATAATTAGGGTATAGGAACTGTCGTGGGGTATATTTGTTGTATCTTTTTCGAAACGCCTATGTGATCGGTGAAGATGGTAAAAGTTTTAACTTCAATCATGTAGCGAAAATGTTTTACTGCTTTGTAAATTGCTAGCAATTTCCTATCATAAGCTGCGTACTTACGTTCTGTAGTATTTAGTTTTTTTGAAAAGAACGGTAGGGGCTTCCAGGTATTGTAAACTTCTTGTTGAAAGGCTGCACTAATGGTAAGTTCTGAAATATCTCAATAGTGGAGAACGTTGAGCTGGGATTGGCAAGTAACTCTGCTTGTGCTAGGCTTTCTTTGCAAGCCTCAAATGCTTTCTGATGTTCACTTTACTAGTGCTTTGCATTTGACGTTGCCCTGGAGTAAGTTGTTGGCGCCTGTATGTGTGTCGCCTTAGGAATAAATCTTCTGTAAAAATGTATCATCTCTAAAAACTGCCTAAGTTTCTTGACGGTGTTTGGTTACAAATGCGATCGCATAGTTTTAATCTTATTTGGTAGTGGTTAAGTTCTATTGCCGGAGACGAGATAGCCAAGAAATTTTACTGGGTTGGGTTAATGATCACTCCAAAATCTTGCAGGCGTTTAAATAAAAAAACCAGAAGTTTTATGTGTTTTTCCCATGAAGACTAAGTATATCATGTATGGGCAATTCCATTTCAAACGGATCAGAGCTGAGATGGGGGTGCATTGAGAAACTTGTTTATGTGTTTTTTTTTTTTAGTTTCTATAACTTATTAGTAGTCCTTTGATCGGTATATGGGGGTATAAAACCCTTAAAAAAAAAATTACAATTATTTTTAGTTTTTTTTGTCGTTTTTTAACTTAATCGCATTTTTTGGTTAAAAACCGCAATTTTAACTCAAAAGAAATAAATTTACTAATGAAATCAACCAGAAATTTTTTGTAGAATCAAAATCTGGCGCCATTTCAAGTCTATACCCTGTCTATAAGCCGCAAAAGCCATAAAACCATGTTTTTGTTCTCAGTGGGCTGGGCAAAAAAGAGCATTATTTTTAACCGCCAAAGTTATAACAAAGACTGCTTAAATACGTCTTTTGAGAAACCATGGACAATAGCAGATCAATGTGCAAAGACGTCGGAATCTTGAACAGGTTTGATACAGGAAGCAATTCAGAAGAAAAACAAACTAATAAAGAAAACGAGGTTCCCTAAACGCAAAGAGTTAGAAACTAACAAGAAGAGTACCAGCAAGAATTGGCAAAACACTTGCAACTTACAGAAATGACAAACATGCACATATATTACCTTGCAAGGTAGATAAAAATTGCCACCTAAGTAGCGTCAAAGAAAATATGCGGGAGAGTAAAACGTGTAGAAGACCCGAAATTAAGTGCAACATGGTAAAGGAGACTGAAGAGTACAAAATACTGAACTAAAAAATAAAAACGATCATTTGCAGAGATATACGATCATACAACACTAACATAATCCAAACAATAATTGGACCTACACTCGTCAAGAACAGCTGATAACGAAACGACAACACCATGTAAAGTTCAACATGTGGGGTCAGAGGACATACCAGAAATATTGATCCAAGAAATAAGAGGTGTTCTTAGGTAGATGAAAAATGGCAAATGTTCGGGAGAAGATCAGATCACAACTAAAATGCTAAAACTGGGTGGAAGCGATATAGAAAAGGCAGTGCAAATACTGTTGAACAAAAGCCTGCAAGAGGGCAAAACTTTAACTAAATGGTGTAACGCAGAAGTGATAATTGTGTTCAAAAAGGGAGACACTACCAATATAGAAATATCCCGTCAAATTAATCTGATATCACACCTCTACAAACTGTTTACAAAAATTATCTGCAACCGTGTTACAGAAAAACTTATTTTTTATCAGCCAGTTGAGCAAGCAGGATTTTGCAGCGGGTTTAGCACAACCTACCATCTACAAATACTACGCAGTTTAATTAAAAACACCGCGGAATATAATGCCTCTATCTACCTAGCGTTCGTTGACTACCATAGAGCAATCGATTTGGTTGAGACTTGGTCAATCTTAAAAGCTATGAGGAATTCAAGAGTAGACTCATAATTGAGAAAATCTATAGGAAAGCTACACTAAACGTTAAGGTCACGGAAGGACTCACTACCAACAAAATATATATAAAGAGGGGAGTGCACCAAGGAGATACTATCTCAGTCAAGTTGTTTACCTTATGCCTAGAAAATGCTCTTAAACAACTAAAATGGGAACAGAAAGGCGTAAAAATTGATGGGTCATACCTTAACCACCTTTGTTTTACTGATAATATTTCAAACAACTCCGCTGAACTAAGAGAAATGCTCTAACAACTCAATTAAGCGTCAAGAAACATCGGGTTGAAAATGAACTTAGGCAAGACCAGCAAGACCAAGATTATGAGCTATAACAACCTCTACATTACCATCATTGAGTGCGTTGAACAATATACCTACCTCGGTCACACTATTAAGTTAGGAAAATGGAATCAGACGGCAGAAGTTACCTGACGCATTGGTCTTACATGGGCAGCGTTTGGCAAACTCTGGCACATCCTAGAAAACAGGACCATACTAATAAATCTTAAGACTAAAGTTTACAACATACGTTCTACCTGTACTACATATGGGTTCAAAACATTGAGCTTCACAAAAAATAGTTTTAACCGACTAAGAACAATACGAAGAGCGATAGAACGCGCAATGCTAGAATTGTCACTGAAGGACTAAATTAGGAATTAGATAGTGAGAGAGAACTCAGGATTAACTGATATGGTAGAGCTCTTGCAAAAAACCTAGATTTGTCTATCCTAAAACGTTGACAGCAATTAGGAATCTTACAGTACAGTCTGTATCGAATACTGCATACAGATCTTAGCATACATGCTTATAAAGTGCAGCTGACGCAGGAATTGAAGTCAGCATGGTCATTGTTTTTTGGATGCCAGAAATAAAGGCAGGGAATACTGACTATTTAAAAGTTTCTTTAGCAACAAAGCCCATTATTATTAGTAAATTTATTATAGACAAAATTACCACATCTAGTATTTTAAAAATGATAGAACAATAGTCAAAAAAGTTCTTTATCTCCAACGAGTTACTGTTTGGTGTGGTTTTTGGAAGAGTAATATTATTCTTTTGATAACGTCAAAGGTGCTGGAATTACAGTATATGCGGATTACTATCATAGAATAAAACTTGCTCTTCTTGGACAATTTGGGCACAGACAATTTTTATTAACATTTGCAGTATTGCACAAGAAATTTATTAGCGGATTATTTTGCAAAACTGAGACATAAAAAGACCCCCAAGTTGTGTAATTTAACTCCGTTAAACTTTTTTCTCTAGAGCTACGTAAAGAAAAGAGTCTACGCTAATGCCCTGCAAACAATTCCAGCTCTAAAAGACAATATTTGAGCTGTTATACGGCAGATAGTTTTAGTTGTGCAAAAATGTGTGACAAAACTTATCTTATCACAACTGCCAGTGTATATTTAATTAATATAATTATTAATTATTGTAAAACAATAATAGGAAAGTTTTTTTGATATTTCTTTAAGATTTTTTTATTAAAACAAAAAATTACATTAAAATAACTATTTTTTAATTATATGATTAAGTTTTGAAAAAATAGTTAAGAGTTAATTTGCAAGAAAATACTAAAACTATATTAATCTTTGAATTTAAATAATAATGAATTCAATTTTTTTACACTTTAAGTAAAATCAAATTCAATAGAATATACATAATATAATTACATAAACCGATAAAGTACTGCAAAAATGTGAAATAATAATTTTATTACCTTTCACAATCCAATGCTTGTTGTTACACAATTGATGCATTAAAATATTGAAGCATTATTTGCAAAAGTAAAATAAATTATTCATTAGTGCGTACAAATAATATCATGTAAAGAACAGACTTCAAAGTAGATTTGTACATCTAAGCCAGCCTGCGGACAGGTTCTTGTTTGTTGCAACTTGTTAAGCTCTTTTACTTAACTCAGTTTAGTTACGGAATTTATACACAATGTTTCTAAAATTTGTCAATTAAGGTTACAATTTTAATATTTCCATTTCAAACTGAGTATGGATTTTAAATGTGAGCGCAAGTGGGTTCTTTAGTAATTTTAAAGAAATGTGCTCTACTTTATTGTCAATAACTATTATTTTATGTTAAAATTTTACATTAGTCTATTTGTTTTTAACATTTATGAATATATTAAATTAAAATGAATTTATTATTTTGATACTTTAATATACGTTGCCTCCTTCAATGTTCTTCTTAGTAATGAGATTAAAGTATTGTATAGTGTGACATGTTGTTAAACCCTAATTGTATATTAAATGTATTGTGTATGTGTCATTTAAAGATTAGCGCACGTGGTTTATACATTTTGATTAAAACCTCAGGCCCGTATTCTAAAATTTAACATATACCATTAATAATTTTGGATGATTTGCACTTTTTATCATATTATTATAAATAATAAAATAACATTCAAATTTTTTTTTTTTAATTATCATAATATTTCTCAAATGTTGACAGAAGATTGTAGACATATTTTTAATATTTATAACTGAACGACAAAATTAATAATTTAATGCAAATATTAACGAAGAAATTTATTAATTGAGTTTAGACCCCTAAAGTAATACAAATATATTACTTACAAAGACAAAATATTAGTATTACCTCCTATTAAAATAATGTTTTATTAACCCTAAACTATTCGTGGAATATCAGCACAGAACTCTTGACCTAGTAAGATAATATTAATATCACCATCCGGTCATTTGTAACTTGTTACAAATCCCAAAAGATCACATTGTACGAGTTTTAGAATCACCCAATGATCAACCAATAACCGAATTTACCGCAGACAAATATTTCCTCAGGCGTCATATAAAAACGAACACACACAGGAAACTTTTAGTATCGATCTAACCAACTACAATTACTAAACCAACTGAAATGAAAAATATTACAAACAATTCCAATGCAAATGTTTTTATTAATTAAATTTCCTTTTTACATTCAAATTTAAATAAAAATCTGATAGGCTTAAACGCATTTTATGGTGTTACGTTTCCACCACTTCTTTAATAATATATATATATAAAAAAAATCAGGGTAGATCGGATCATTTTTCCATGCGAAAAACGTTTTGGCGGTTATCCATCCTGCGTCGGGATTCAGATTACATTTGATAAAAAAACGTACTTCGACAATGTTCCCCATAAACATGGGGGCATTGTTGTGTGTGCTTATTGAATCGCCCACCTACTGATAGAAAACATTTAAGATGTTTGCATATATAAAGAGAAATTGTTTAGTACTTTTTATTCAATGTTTCGAACCTAATTAAAATTTAATTAAATAATAGAAAGTTTGATACTGAAATATGATATGCATTGTGATTTTTATATATTGTTTTATTATTTAGTTGTTTTATTACATTATAAATAATTTCTGGTGGCATTGTTTAATTCTTATTATCATATTTTATATCATGCAGTTTTATGCTCATTATCTTGTTGCCTCCGGTATTATTTTATCTCATATACAAAGGGATTTAGTTTGTTACGATGTTTTTATTAACCAGCTTTACAATCAAATTAGACCGCACTATACGTGCTCAATTAAATATATAATGCTGTAATTATTTTATGTAAAAAAGTTAACTAAGTATTTTATTTAAAAATGGAAATATCAATCAATATTTTTATGTATAATAATAAAAATTAAATTTTTATCATGAACTTAAGCTTAGGATCTTTGGTTTTTTCTTGTTTTATTTCAAAATTTAGAATTAAAGCGGTATTCTAACAGTTTCCAGTTATGTAGTTTTTGATTGTAGGTTTAGTTTTTATCCTATTTGACAAGATATTTAAAGGCAAAGCGTTTACATTTAATCTACCCATTAACAAATTCCACGTAAAAAAAAAGAAACCAAATAAATCTGTGTCTCTTGATAGACAGTTCTAAAATTGTATGTGCCAACAACATTGCTTGGATTGGGAGAAAAAACACTAATCGATTATTGCAAGAACGAAAATCTATTCTGCATGATACATTCTTCCAAAAACACCCACAGTATTGAACCGGTTCGACTCTGAGAGGAACAAACTAGTAAAGAAACAAAAATACCCAACAATTGAGACGCTGATCATAAATAAAATACAGTTCCAAAGCACTAAGAAACTTGGGAAACAGGAATCACTCGATGAAACGGGTATAGATGAACTTACTGAAAACATAACGAGCAGCATACAAGTAGCATCAAAAATAATATGCGTAAAACAAAAAGAAATGGTTGGCAAATTGAGCTCACAAACAAAAAAACTGATGAAACAAGAAAGGAACACTAAAAAGAAAACTAGAAAAAACTAAAGAAAGACATAAGTAGGAACATACGGAAAAACATAAGAGATCACTGGACAAAACTTTAAACTGATACCATTGAAGACATCAAAAATATGAAGGCTCTAATACCAATATTATCTCTAGGAAAGACAAAAATATCAAAAATAAGGAATAGCCAAAGTAGCACTGTTAGCAACAACAAAGAAATCAAAATGGTGATCCACCACCCAGAACTATTAATATCATCGTAAATACAAAATACAGGGTCAGAAGAAATTATTGAAATAAACTGCCAAAAACTAAAGTTAGCGTTACACCAAATAAAGAATAGAAAATGTGCAGGCAAAAATCGGATAACAAAATGTTGAAAATGAGAGGAGAAGACTAACAAGAAAATGTGAGAATGTTGCTAAATAAATGTTTAATAGAAGGCGTGATACCAAGTAAAATCCTACACATAAAAAGAAGACAGAAACAACATTGAGAACTACTGCCCTATAAGCTTATTACCACGTTTATATAAAGTTTTACTAAAATAATAACAAATAAACTAGAACTTAAACTGGACTTCCACTAACCATCCGAGCAGGCTGGGTTTTGAAAGGAATTTAGTACCATTAATTACCTGCAGACACTAAAAACCCTCATAGAGAAAAGTAATAAATATAATATACCATTACACATCTCTTGTCGACTACCAAAAAGCATTCGACTCCATAAAGAAGTGGGCAATCCTGAAAGCCTTCGACAACGCAAGAATTGATTACAGGTATTCAAACCTCATTAAGTATATCTACAGAAATGCATCTATACACGTTACAATTAATGAAAATAACAAGAAGGAGCAATTACCGATAGGATGACAAGCACGCCAAGGGGACACGATCTCTCCGAAACTGTTAACACTTGCGTTAGAGAAGGTGTTTAAGAGCATACACTAGGACCAAATGTACCTCGGCTATCTCAGGTTTTCAGATATTGTTATTATCAGCAGCTCAACCGATAAACTAGAAATCATGCAAGAAGAACTTCACCAAGCATCGATAAAAATCGGACTACAGATTAACTTCAATAAAACAAAAATAATGATCTTTGAAAACACTTGACTATCAAAAACAGAATACGTAAGACCGTAGACGAGTACATCTACCTAGGCCATAAAATCTCTACTGAAATAGCAAGGAGGATAAGTAAATGCTGGGCGGTTTTTGGGAAACTGGGATTCATACTCAAATCACGCAAATTTCCTATCAACCTAAAAAGAAAAGTTTACGAGTGTATCTTACCAGTGCTCACGTATGGCCTTGAGACTGGCAATAACAAGCAAAACAGCAAATAAACTATTACCTACCCAACGAGCAATGGAGAGAGCCATGCTGGAAATCAGCATCAGAGACCGATTCAGTAACGAGGAAATCCGAAGAAAAAGCCAGTTAACCAACGTTTTTGGGTTGGGCTGGCCATGTAGCAAGGCAGGACTATGTTAGATGGACAAATAGATTTGCGCGATGGCGAGAGTGACAAAAAGAAAAGTGGGAGAGAAGAGAAGGTAGAGAGACGACATCCAGGAGGTTGCAGGAAAAAACATAGAGACATGGAGAAATTTGGAAGAGGCTTACATCTAGAAAATAAGAAGGTAAACGATGCAATGGTTTGTTCATCATATCCCAGGCTTGTTTTATATGGTTTAAGTCGGTTGGTCTTGAAGGTCAAAGCAAACAATTAATGTTATTGTGTTCTAGAAAGTCTGTAATAACATTATCAGTATAATGTCGCGCATTATTTTGATAAAAAACTGTGTTTAGATGTTTTCAGATAAATAAAAGTAGTTCAAGATTAAATTAATGTAACAGCACCCGTTTAATGTACTCAGAACAAATATTAAAGGAGACTTTCTTTTGTAGCATATTGCTTTCTAAACCTTTACACCAAGAGTTAATGCTATGTGACTATATTTAACAAATTAAAAATTTGGTTTTTAACCTTAGTTAAGTTGTCTAACCTTTAAAAGTTTGTCAAAGTGTTATAAATGTAATTTGGATTTGTTGTTAAAGGCAATATCTACTCAGTTTTGTTTGTTTTGCACTACTGCAGCCAAACTATAAGAACGCAATTTAATAAATTACATTTGCCTATAATTGGTTTCTATCAAGACTGTAAAAGCAATTGATCATGTTTTCCCCTAATTGATTGCAGTTGTGTTGGTTCTACCGGATCTAAAATTGTACAACCCTTTAAGAGTAAAACTTTAAATTTTCTTGTCACTGCTTCTATGACAAGTTTTTAGGCTTTTTCTTTCTAATTTCTAAATTTGTCTTACACTGGAGCGCAGTTTGAGTGTGAGATGTTTTGGCTCTTAGGGTGGCATTAGTAAATACTTTTGTTTTCCAAGTGCTTGTTTATAAAATGAAATAGAGAGTTTTATTGTAGTTTATTGTTTGATTTAAGAATAAATGTTTTATTTTCTGTTTTGTTAAGGCAAATGTTATAAATTATATTCTAACCAAAACCTAGTAGATAAGTTCATACAATTTTTTAAATATCTAAATTTTGTTACAAATTTGAAATTGCTTGGTTATTTATATTAAGTTAAGTTTTATGTCAGAGGGTTTTTATATGTATTATTATAATCAATAACCTCTCAATACCATTAGGTATCGAGGTGTCGGACACACCGAGCCACAGAGAAGACATGTATGTACATATATGTATAGATGCCTATACGAGGTAACGGACCCATATTGTGAAGAACGCTACGTTCGGCATCACTTTGGGTTTACCCATCCAAGTTGTGATCAGAGCGGCCGTTGCTTAACTTTCGTTATCTCTGGTATTTGTACATGTCCTATCTGCCGTACTGCCCACCAATTTAAATGTATGTACTTAAGTGAATAAGACTATTATTTGAAATAGCATTAGGGTAATTCCACAGAAGTTCGGACAATCGTTCCCACATCAATATCTCCGAGTTTGCTAAAATACACATGTTTGAGGTACCAAAATATGTCGGTTCCTAAAATTTTAGATCTCTAGGTGCAATACAGTGTAAATGGCGGCTATTTTAATTTTTTAGGAAAATTTTGTCTTTTTTCAGTTTTTGTGCTGTGTAAATAAGCAAAAAATAGTCAAAAACCATATTCAAACAGGTATATATTATAGGAAATGTTCCGTAGAACACAATCACGCCCGCCGAAAAATAAGAAAATAACTATTTTATTAAAAATGTTATATCTTTGATTCCTCTACACCTGGAGACTTGAAATTTGAATATGATACTTCTGAAACATAGTACTTTTGATTGCAAAAATTAAATTTGCTTGCCTTAAGGTGAAGTATAACTTTTAAAGGATTTTCCGTAATTTTACTAATTTTTTGGTTTTTTTATGAGAACTTTAAAAAACGGATATAAAAATTACGTTCTAAGAGAAATTTTGTTTTGATTACACTAATTCAATTTTTTTTTAAATTTTTTTTTTTGCGAAATTATGAAAGACAAAGAAATTAATTTCATACATTTTTAGTTGCCGTGTCGTTCCTGCTTTGATGGCTTCCACATCTCTCCAAAGCAACTTTGGAAACAGGAAGAAGTTGCAAAGAGCTAAATCGGAACTCGATGCAGAGGAGCCTTTTGAGCAAAGGTCATCTTTCGCGTCTTCTCGGGTTTTTCCGGAACCTTTTTAACCACTTGTTGACGGTAGTTTCTTGTCTAGCTTTGCAAAAAACTTGATGTTGATGCGCTGTTCCTCAATCAGAGAGAGCTCCATGCCGACGGCAGGTAAAAATGGGTTACTTTCAACAAGCAGACGTAAACTACTACTTACTCGCAGAGCGCTCTTGCTGAAAGGATTGCATAGCGAGGGGGACCACCAGGCCGCCTCTTTCCAACGCCTTGACACGTCGCCCCAAATTTTTTATACGTATTTTCCGAACAAAAAATTGAATTAGTGTAATTGAAAAGAAATTTTTCCTAGAACGCAATCTTTATGTCAGTTTTTTTTTAAATTCTCCTGAAAGGCTTAAGTGGAAGAGCAGCAAATAAGCTGAACTTTCCCTTTCATATACATGTAAAATGTAGTGAATAAAGACTAGTTATTATTATTATTAAAAGCCGGAAAATTACTAAAATTAGTAAAAATTCGAGAAAAAACCATTAAAAGTAACCTTTTTTTAACAATTATGTGTTTTATTTTTGCGATCAAAAGTACTATGTTTTACGAGAATCATATTCAGATTTCAAGTCTCCGGGTGTAGCAGAATTGAAAATATCAAACTTTCAATAATATAGTCATTTTCTCATTTTGCGGCAAGCGGGATTGTGTTCTACGGAAAATTATAAGATACACTTGTTTGAATATGATTTTTAACTATTTTTTGCTTATTTACAGCACAAAAACTGAAAGAAGACAAAATATTCCTAAAAAACCTAGAGATCTAAAATTTTAGGAATCGACATATTTTAGTACTCCAAACATGTGTACAAATTTTGAGCAAAATTGGAGATATTGATTTAGGGACGATTGTCCAAATTTCCGTAGAATTACCCATTAATATTATTATTTAACATGACCTGGATAAAATTAATTTAATCCATTATGTAGCGGACACCTAGTATATTTTTTTTGTCTTGCGCATATCCATTAATGGATGTTCGCGACTACATGTTCCATTTCTACTCGATCCCTAGCTGTATGGATCAAACTTTCTACAGTTTGGAGTCCCGTCCATTGCCTTATGTTCCGCATCTTCTTCCTTCCTATTCCCCTTTTACCATCAATTTTGCCTTTGATTATTAATTGCAGTATGTGGTACTTTTGGTTGCGCATTAGGTGACCCAGGTACGCTGTTTTCCTTCTTATTGTTGTAATTAATAATTCGCGGTCTTTGTTAATTTGTCTGAGCACTTCTTCGTTTGTGACTCTTGCTGTCTATGGGATCTTAAGTATTCTGCGGTACAGCCACATCTCAAAGGCTTCAAGTTTGTTCATTGATGCTGTTTTCATTGTCCATCTCTCCATACCGTAAATGAAGAATCGACCATATATAACATTTGACGAGCCGTAGCTTGAGGCTAATATCAAAGTCAGTGTTGGTTAAGACTTTTTTTAACTTCATAAATACGCTACGTGCATTTTCAATTCTGCACTTTATTTTGATGTCCAATGTCGATTCCTCAGTGAGCCATGTACTCAGATATTTAAACTTGTCCACCCGTTCAATTGTCAATGTTAATCTGTCATTCCTCGTTGCGTCTAGGTTTCTGCTAATTACCATAAACTTTGTTTATTAGTGTTGATGTTCAATCCTATTTGTCTACTTGTCTACTATATATTCCTACGCTATTAACTAATTGTTGTAGATTCTCTATGCTTTTGGCTATCAGTATTGTGTCGTCCGCATATCGAATGTCTTTTATCCAGTTTCCGTTAACTTTAATGCCTTTTTCGATATTGCCAAGTGCTTCTTGGAATATTTTCTCTAAGTATAGGTTAAACACATGAGGTGATAGAACGCACCCCTGTCTAACTCCTCTACAAACCTGTATTGGTTTGGTTACTTTGTTGTCAAATTTAACTTGTGCTGTTTGATTCCAATAATGGTTTTCAATACATCTGATGTCTTTTTGGTCAATATCTAGGTTTTTAAGGATATCCATAAGCTTGTGATGTTGAACGATCAAACGCTTTCTCGTAATCTATGAAGCCTATGTATACACTTTTCCTCTGGTTGTAACAGTTTTGCCCGAGGATTTGTATTGCGGTTATTGCTTCCCTTGTGCCCAAGCCTTGCCTGAACCCAAATTGAGTTTCACTCATTGTGTCTTCACATTTTCTGTAGAGTCTTTGATGTATGATTTTTAGGATCAGTTTTAAGGTGTGGCTCATAAGGCTAATCAGTCTATGTTCTTCACATTTTTTGGCGGTTTTCTTTTTTGGAAGAGGGATAAACGTTGACGTGAGCCATTGTGCAGGGTATTTACCCGTATCGTATATTTTATTAAAGATTTTGTGTAAAGCGGAGATACCTTTTTCATCCAGGAGTTTGAGGATTTCTAAGGAAATTTCATCCGGTCTCGCTGTTTTATTTGATTTTGCAGTTTGTATAGCTTTTACTACTTCACTTTTGCTAATTGCTAATTGAAGGACTTGTTAAGTTGTTGTCTTCCTCAATTGCCCTATGTTGTCTTTTTTGTATATTAAAAACAATAAATTAGTGATGACAATGTTTGCATAAGTATTTTATTCTAATGACTGCACAATATATGATGCAATAATTGATACTTGATTATTGCAAAATTGCAATTTTTTATGGTTATCATGCACTTAAGTTTAATCTCTAAGCTTTCTTGACAAGAGTTGTTACTAATAAAAAGGAGTTTATGCTTATGTCTTGACCAAATCTGTTCCAGAGAATCGTATGATGTAGCTTGAGATTGAAGACTATTTGATCAAAAATGCTAGACAATAGTCTTTTAAGCTAGGAGATATTATATTGTAGTTTAGGTTGTTTTGCTTTGTTGGATTTCCATTACGATTTTTGCAGGTCTTACGTGGGCAATTCTATTTCAAACTAACTAGAGCAGGGGTGGGGTACATTGAGAAATTTGCTTTAATTTTTTTTCAGTTTTTATAACTTAGTAGTCTTTTGATCGGTTTACGAAGAAATTATATTTTATTTTTTTTGTGGTTTTTTGATTTAATTGCATTTTTTGTTGTTGTTTCAATCAGATTTTTTTGTAAAATTTAAGTCTGGCGCCATTTTAAATTTATACCCTGCAGCAAAAGCCATAAAACCATGTTTTTGTTCTCAGTGGGCTGAGCAAAAAGGAACATTTAAAAAAAAGAAATTAACCTCTAAAGTTGACGTATTTTGATGTAGGTTAATTGGAAAATATAAATTTGTTAAGTGTCTAAAACTTGAAAAATCTGCAACTATTCTTCAACTCTTACAAATACACATTTAACCGCGCTCAGAGGAACAATACACCAAATATTATTAAAAATTTGAAATCTGGGGACAATTTTATATAGAAAATTGTCAGTGTTGTGCTCATCGGCTTTAGAAAGAAATGTTTTCAAAATTTTTAGGCAAAAAATGCGTTAAAAATTATTTTTTTTTATAAACATTAAGGTCTGGTTTAAAACTTTTTTTTATCAAATTTTGATAAGCGCCAGGCGGATTTATGTTTTATTTTCAATTTTTGGCGCCGATAGATCGAGTCTACATTTGTGCCGCAAGCGCAAAAACTATCAAACAAAGAGTAAAATTTCCCAAAATTGGTTCAAACGAGCTTAAAAAAAATAAGCCAAATATACTTTTAAAAAAATTTTAAGAATAGGAAAAATAATGTAAAATTTGTTTTTTCTAGATGGGATTTTCTACTCTGGATAAGCACGACACTGACATTTTCTAAATTAAATTTGAAAAACTCAAATTTTTATTAATATTTGGTGTATAGTTCTTCTGAACGCTGCTAAATGTGTATTTGTAAGAGTTTATATTGAAAAATAGGCTAATTTTTGCAGTTTTAGACTAAAACCCAAATACACAGAACAAATTTATATTTTCCAACTAATTTACATCAATATACGTCAACTTCGGCTGTTAAAAAAAATCTAAAAAAGGCTTCGTTTTGTCCAGTCTACTGAAAAAAAATAGTTTTATGGCTTTTACGACTTATAGGGTATAGACTTGAAATGGACCCAGATTTGAGTTTTACGGAAAATTTCTGATTCATTTTACTAGTAATTTTTTTTTAGTAAAAATTGCGTTTTTTAAACAAAAAAATTGTAGAATTTACCTTTATGAACCGATCAAAAGACTACTAATAAGTTATAGAAACGAAAAAAAAAATACTAAAGCAAGTTTTGAAATGGAATTGCTCATATATGACATATTCAAAAATTAAATGTTTTTTTTTTGCAAATGATTTCTGTCTTTAAATTAAAAAAAAATATTACAGATCCAACTTTTTAATTACAAACAGATAGATGAGTGGTCAGGTTTATAAATTGTAAAATAGTAGTTTAAATTGGAATGCTTCGCTCACCTAACGAAACATTGGTCATCTAAAAAATAAAAGCCTTTCTTTTATGTCATTTTACTATAAATTGGATGAGGAGGGCGACATTAAATGGTTTTCTATTGTGCTAATGATTTTATCTTTAAATAAGGAAAAACTTGTTGATAACAAACAGTTCATTAGTTGCAAAACAATCGTTTTATTTGGGAAACTGCCCAATTCACTCAACCAAGTGCTGGTTGTGTCGATTTTTTATTGGAATTGTTATTTTACTTCAAGTTGAAGCGTGGTGTGACCAATTCAAATTAACATAAGAGTTAACTTAGGTGTTTTATAAAATGCCAAATTAATACTAGGCAGATTTACAAGCATTTGCGATGGCGTTGTTATCACTTGAAAAAGAGAAAGTTCCGAATTACATATTATGTGTTTACTTTACGTATGTGCGTGCACTTTAGCCACTTTTAATCAAGATGTTGCAAGAGACGAAGAATCGGAGTCACACGGTTGTGCAGAAACAAAGAAAGATTGATTTTTTGATGAATTTTTGAAAATTCGTGCCGGTGTAGCGAAGAACTGAGTTTTCCTAACAGATGCCAGTTATAAAAAAAAATTTGAACAACATGAGAAGGCCATAATATGTTGAAAGAAGGAACTACGTGATTATTGGATTCTAAATCGATACGATAGTTGAGAATACAAGTAAGTTAATCTTTCCTTTTAAAGAGAACAAAAGTAATATTCGATTTTACGTAGCGGAATGTGAACTATTTGACGTACTTTACGAAATTTGTTTGGCTATTGTTTGGAAAGAACAAAATGTTAAGGCAACATTCATTCAAGTTCAAAAACATCACTCCACATGACGTTGAACTGTCCATTAATTTATGTAAGCCGTGTTAGAGTAAACAAAAAAGTTCAAATAAAGGTGTTGTGGTGAAGCCTATAATTTTTTCTGAGTGGATCTAATAGATTTTCAGTCTTAGCCTGTTAGAGAGTTTAAGTTTATAATGATATGAGAAGACCACCTTACAAAATTCTTGGTCGTTAAATGTCTAAAATCAAAGAGAGCAAAAGAAGTAGCGTACAACCTTATTGATATACAAAGTCCATTATGAAAGTAATGCGTATTTTCTATGAAAAATAGGTTTATTGATAGTACTGGTACAAACGCTTAAAATTCTTTGAAATACTTTCTCCTTCTATCAATACACTTTTGGAAACGTGTCTTCCACGCCTGGAAGAGGGCACGAGATTGTCGTGATGGAGCTTGGCCGTGTCTTTGATGTCAGCTCTTACGCGCGCGATCCGGCGTTTCAATCTTTTCAGCACTTTGAGCTAAAAGGCTGACTGGACAGTTTGTCTTTGCGGTATAAACTTAAAATAGGCGGTTTCTCGGACGTCACAGAAAATAATAAGCATTGTTTTGATGCGAGACTTGCTCATTTGCGCTTTCTTGAAGCGGGGGGATGATTTTGTGTGCTACGCACTGTTCTGCCTTTACGATTGGTCGTATTCGAACATCCAGGATTTGTCTCTTGTTACAACAGAGTTAAGAAAGTACGGGTCATTTTAAATCAAATGAAAAAGCTCTTGACAGCGCAAAATCGCGCCGTGTTACAAAGTCTAAAAACACACTTCACGCGGAGACACGTTTTTCCGCTCAGACAGTTGGAGCAAATTGGCAACCGGTTTTGTTGGAAAGACAGATTCCCACCACATTTTCCGACCGATTTTACCGAGCTGGGATGGGTAGTTGCGTCACAATAAAATAATGCGCATTATTTTCATAATGGACCCTGTATTTACGTTCTTAAAAACTCTAACAAGTTTACAATCAGATAATGGCAGGAAGTTTGTAAACAATCTCAAAGATTTGTGGCTAGCATTGAAGATTATACACGGAAAGCCACAACATTCCTAAAGTCAGAGAAGTGTTGAGAAAGCAAACTAAAACATCGAAAACATGCTTATTACATGGATGCAAGATGAAAATACATAAACAGAAAGAGCAAAAATCTATGATTTGCCCAACTGATGACAAACAGGTGTTGCATTCTAGTATTAAAAAATTGCATTACAGAGCATTTTTCAGTTGCAAGGTTAAAATAGATCTCACAACTACTTTCATACCTTAAGATATGCTAAATTCGATACAAAGTGAGGAAGAGCTAGAGAAGATGAAAGAAAATATAAAACAAATTGACTAAGAAAAGCGGAGAATGTAATCAAGCATGATCATTAAACAAAACTTCAATAACAGCTCTTAACGTTTGTCATATGCTGCATTTGCTTTAAAGATGTTTTTGGTGCTTACATGTGTCGAGACTGTGGTCGAAACATTCACCAAATTTGCGGACAAGTTCTAAAAGAGAACGGCCACGATTTGTTCAAGAAATGAAAGAGATTTAGAAAATGCAAAGCCAATCTGGAGTACCAAACAAAGAAAATAAAGATGATATTGAACAAGAAATTCCTTCCAGCTTCAGTTTGCGACAACAGATAATGGCGTGACTTAAGGAATATTTTAGCGGTAGTAACAAATGTCATAGAAGATAGATTGTACTAACTTGGCACATTAAAGAGAATTCAACAGTATGTGAGGTTAGTTAATAGTTTCAATATCTGTTTAACTAAATATTACTCGTTCTATGATATTCCAGGTCACAATGCTTACTGTGTCCAAACAATTTGCTCAATCTTAAAGACGTCTTAAATAAAGAAACATCTTTAAGATTTGCTGTTACTAACCAGTCTACAGAATATGGTCAAGGTTTTATTAACTGTTTTTGCAAAACAAAGTAAAATATTAAAAATGTTTTTGCTTGGAGAAAACAATAAAATGTAGCTCGAAATGTCATAGTAGTCTTTTCTTCTGCAATAAATAAACTAGATTTAAGTTTTATGGCACAAACTTTTATATATAAAGGCTTTTATACTTTACTCCGACATTTTTTGGCATTCTATACAGTAGCTTAATTATTTTATAGAAAAACTATGAAATGTTCACCAAAGTTTTACACTCGCCAAAATAAAACAAGTATTTTATACAATGCTTAGGTATTCTATATAATACCTATATTTCATATTTTTCAGGTACACATTCTATATATATCTTAACCTTCTTGCTTAGATCTTTTTCAACGTTGGTGTTATTAGATTCTAATGTCTTAACTATCAATGTTTTTTTAGAGTATAATTCAGATTTTTAGGTGTTGAGTTAAAACCCGAATACTCTTTGGAAGTCAATAAAGTAGATGTACATGTTATAATCTTTGTCTTAATAAGTTTAATAAAAAAAAAAACTTTTTTTGCTTCCACATTTTTTAAAACCTACTTGTATGTCTTCTTCTAATATTTTATAGATTCAGTTATGTTTGTTGTTAAAAAAATCTTTAAAATGTGCCTTTATACATTTTGATTTTCTGGTCTAAACATTTTCTGGTTTTATTTTTTTTGACAACGTCATGAATGTTGAGGCTAGACAACTGGCAAGAAACTGTGCTTTTTTAATATACAGTATCTATCTAAAAGGTATTTGAACTTAATTTTTCTTGCGCATAGTAGTGCTGCTAAACCGGCGCAGTTTTCACAGTGGAAAGAGACAAAACAAAACAATTTGAAAAATTCAGCAGGTGTTTGGAGACGATGCTATGGAAATAACACAAATTAAAGAATGGTTCAACCGATTCAAAAATGGCCGTACATTCTGATCGGAATGCAGCTGTTGTTGAAATGTTAGAAAATCTAATATTGGGAAAGTATTGTTTGAACCTACGAGAAATTGTCTAAAAAGCTGAGATCAGTAAAGATTTTGCACATGCAATTTTGCGTGAAAATTGGCTGCATAATTTGTGCTCAAGCTTTTGTCAGCAGATCAGAAATAATTTTGTCTTGCAATTGCATAGGACTTGCTGTTTACTATCAACACTGAACCTGAGTTTTTCGACACCGTTGTAGCTGCAGATGAATTATGGGTGTATGGGTACAACTCTGAAACAAATGCAAAATTGTTGCAATAAATGTATTCTTTCTTGCTATGGCCAAAAAAGCGCGACAGATCAGAAGCAAAACTAAAGTGATGCTAACAGTGTTTTTTGATATCCGTAGAATTGTGCATTTGGAGTACGCACCGGAAAAATAAACAGTAACAAAAGAATACTATTAAAAAATTCTCCACCAGTTTCGCACAAAAGACCAGATACAAACTTTCTTGGCAAAACATAGAATTCTAATCGTTTGCCAACCTCCCTACTTTCCAACCATGGCTCCTTTTAATTTTTGGTTGTTTCCTAAATTGAAGATGCCATTGAAGGGATTCCTTTTTAGAGTAAAGAAAAGATAATGCAGAACGCAACAGCAAAGTTGAACACTATTTGAAAAGAAAACTTTCAAAAGTGTTTTTGACAAGGGATGGAACGATGCAAGAGACTTACTTTGAAGAGGATTAAAGTCCCAATCATGTCATGAAAATCAAAAAAAAAAATCAGCTAATGGTCGAATACTTTTTAGACAAACCTCGTATACTATCAGGAACTACTGCTTTTTTGGGTTCACATTTTTTAATTGCATGTTTGAAGTTTTCTTTTAGTATTTCTGGTTCAGTATATTCCAAGTTTGAGTTTGACAGCTCAGTATAATTATTGTTAAAAAGTTTCTACATATATTTGCATACTGTATTAATACCTACAATTGTTTTTCCAACTTCTATTTACTTTAAAATCAAAAAATAAATCTACAGATTATTTCTATAGGTTATAGTTTGGAAATTCCATCTTGCATGTCTTGCATTAAATTTATATTAAATAAAATATTTTACCAATAAATTAAGCCTAATTTACCTGACATATTAATGATTATTATATATTTTATTTATTAATATTAAATAATTAAAAAAAAATATTTTTATTTCAAACTTAATGCATGATATATTCAGTGACAGTATTTTTAAAAGTTTACTACATTTTTGAATTTATAAAATCCCAACCCTAATAAAATATCAGAAGATTCCCTACTGCGTAACAAATCCTAACAATCTATTTTGTATGATGAATAACATAAGCTACACCCTATTAAATTTATACAAAAAAAAATCAAAACATTTTACGATGCTGTCCGCAAAACTTTCCAACAAATCTTCGTTATGAAAACTTTAATCTGGTATATAATTAGATTATTGTGGCACAATTATAGCGTCCTCTGGGGATTAATTATGCCCAATTGAAGCAAACTGGATTAGTATAGGTTGTATTCGTACATGCACCTCGAATTCTAATGATGACAATTAACTAATGGCTTGAAATTACGTTATTCGATTGCACGCATTCGGATCGTGTTCAGCATCTTGGTTCGCATCTTGGTTCGCATTACAGTTTAAGAAATTGAGAAGTTTAATGCAAGTTTAGATTTATTCAAAGTAATAATTAGATAAAATTCTATTTTCAACAACTTTTGTAAATCACGTAATGTATTATTAGAATTGAGTTTGATATTTAATAAAAGTTTGGCGAGACCTGCATCGTAATTGTATTAAATAAATATTTAAGATTCAAAATAAATTCCACAAACAATAAAATCCATTTAGATATCATTCTGACAACTATTTCATATCTTAGAAACTCCAACATCTTTTACTTTTTACAAAATAAAATATTTACCAATTATTATTTTTTTAATTAACTTTCTGATTCAATTAAGATATCGGCCTCGTAATAAAGCCGGGAAAAATATAAAGAACCACTCAAATGTATATATTTCTTCCTGAATAGACGTAATCCTTGCAAGAGGCGATAATTGTACCGCGGTCGCATTTATTTGTTCAATTTAAGTGGTTTGTTTGGCGACGATTATTGTTTTTCGACAACAACAAACCGCAATTATCACGACCGCCGTTAAAATTCCAGTCAAACATAAAATTAGTTAGAGTTGAATTTAATTGAAAAAAAATATATGTTACTTATTGATGGCTTGATTGTTTTACGCTTCAATACACATTTTTTACACCGGGGGAAATATTTTAAGCTTTTTTAATTAAAAAGTTAAAATGTAATTTATACTGTTACTTACTTAGTGTTTTTGTATCAATGTAAATATATTAATAACTCATCTGATTTATTAAAGGGTTATGTATTAAGAGCATATTTCTATTGAATTGAAAATTGGAACGCATTGATTTATAAATCAAAAGGTTTGCGGCGTAGAAGCAATAATAAAAGGGGCTAGACAATGGACTTTATATTTAATGGTTAAGCTGCGTATTTACGATCAAGTTGATATAAAAAATAAATATATTAATTAACAGGCTAGCAAGCAGACTGTTAATAATTGGATCAATTACATTTAATTAAAATTAAACGAATATTGGTTTGATTGGAAAAAGTTAATTTAACTAGGCGGAAACATATTTTATTTAAGATTAAAAAAATAAATTGGCGTTTTTATACTCTATTGAACTGTCGAGGACCAAACTTTTGTTGAAGTTTAAAGTCTTGAATAAATTCACAAATAAATAAAGTCAGTACTTCTAAAGCCGCTCTGTAATATAATTATTGCTTATAATAATAAACTATTTACACAGTTTTTAACAAATTTTAATTTTATATTTATTTTTCAGGTTTGAGTACAACGAAACGATGTTGTCAGCAAATTTGAATAAGGGAACGAATTAATTGGTAAATCTGTTACAGTAGAATAACTAAATAAAAGACAATTGAAAACATTTATTTAGATTTGTTTAGAAATTATTGATTTTAATTAATGTTTATCTATCCAAAATAAATTAATTATTTGGTTCAAATTATTTTTAAATTTCAAATTATGTTGTGCTAATTTTTTTGCAAAATAATTAATATTAATTTATTATTTTTTGCAATATTATTTACTAATAAAATACTCAACTTGCAACCAAAATTGATTTCGTAATCAAATTCCCGTCGGCTTAAATCTCATTTAAATATTGACTCTTCGCGCTTCATCTGGTTAATTTCAAATATATTCAGCAGGTAGCAAACATATGCTGTTATTAAATAGGTCGAATCGCTGAATGTACATAATTTAATTCGCCGGATAATAAAAAAGTGACGTTTACATTTGGATTAATTCAGTTTGCAGTTTTTACATGTGAAATGAAATGAGGTTGGCGGGACTGGAACTGTATCCGAAGCACAGAAGTGCAGAGGTTATAGATCTTAATTATACCCCATTCAATTATGTTCTTAATCAAGTACTCATTATGGTGCCATCAGCAAAGTCAGACTAGTTTATATTCCCAGTACAATCTTAGTAATTAGTTACATTTCTATCTGGATGTTAGTAAAAATAATATTTTTGTCGGATGAAATATATTTTATGCTTTCAAATATAATAGAAGCGACGTTTATATTTGTCCAGAATAAATTGAGAATATTATTAGTTATATCTAACCTGTTTAATCTAAAGTTGAATCAGCTACCAGCAGGATCCCATGGGAGACAGAAAGCCTTTGAGGAAATTGTGTGAAAACTCTTCTAGCACACTTCGCGTGCTAAACTTACATTTGAGACGTCTCAGTCACATTTTAATGTAAAGTTAAAATTATTCAAACGAGGTGCTTGTGAGTTTATTTTTTGGAATTTAACTCAGTCTCGTTAACTTGTATACATTCTTGTCATTATAATACAGTCTGGGTAATTATATCTGTTGCAAATTTAGCTTGGTTTGCAGTTTTTTTAACTGTCAATATTTAAATAATGTTACTAATTGAATTAATCATCAAATTTTTATTTTAAAACATACAAATATTTTAAAATGTTTGTGGTTTAATTTAACAGGTAAATATTAAATTAAATAAACTAATAGCTGAAAAAGTGATTGTAAATGAATAAGGCCGGTAGTTTTATATTGAGTTCCCGCCTACCTGCCCAGTATTTGTCATAAAAAATTAGAAGTAACAATCACTTCCCGCATTTGTGCAGCTAAAAACATGACAGATTGACTGACAGATGTCATTAAGTTTGTGAAAGTAATTGATATAACAATATTCTTGATAACAAACACTTGGGCGGGTGGGCCAAAACACAGTTGATGAGTGTTGGATCGGTAGTTTGATATAGTGTTTCCGCTCACCAACAGTGTTGGTCATCAAAAATTATAAGTTACAACCACTTTCCGCGTTCGTGCAGCTATAAACATAACAGATTGAGTGACAGATGTTATTAAGTTTTAGAAACTAGTTGACATAACACTTTTTTGATAAAAAAATACTCGGGCGGGCGAGCGAGAACACAGTTTATGATTGTTGGGCCGGTAGTTTGATTTAGTGTTTCCGCCCACCCGCCCAAGTGTTTGTCATCAAAAATTAGAAGTTACAACTATTCCCCGCGTTTGTGCAGCTATAAACAGAACAGATTGAGTGACAGATGTCATTAAGTTGGAGAAAGTAGTTGACGTAACAATTTTATTGATAACAAACACTGGGGCAGGTTGGCGGGAACACAGTTTAAGAATTTTGGGCTGGTAGTTGCTTTGAGCTTTAGATAAAGTTTAGAGGTGTTGAGATTGCTCAACAATTTGTCGATTGATTTCTTGATGAGGCGTGGTTTTGTCAATTGCATCAAACAATAACCTACAAAGAAGAGGGCCTTCTACAGTATATGATCAGTTAAAAATACACAAAGAGTCATGCCTAAGATAGTAAAAAATAGGCCAATGCACTTTTCTGGGAATAGGCATTTAAGTATCATAGAAATCATATTTGTTAATGCAGTAAAAAATTCTTTAAGTTTAAAAATTGATCACTATATTGTATCTACTAGTCAAGTCCTAAATAGTTACATCCAAATGTTGCGTTTGATCTAATAGGATTTTAAAACGTAGTTGTAAAGTTTTGAAAGTTTAAAAAAATGTGATAATTAAATATTATAAATAAAAGATCTTGGCGGTTTAAGCGTTCGGAAATAGATTTTGGCTTATTGCGACCGGTAGATTTTGGCGGATGATGTTGGAAATACCCTCCATAAAATAAACATTTTGAAACATAACATTTTAGCCTATTGCGGACGACAGATGTTTCTTAGTGGTAAGGCTTAAAGATTATCAGGTCTCAGCAAAAGTCGTCAAAGATACTCTTCAAGAAATAGGAGTTTTGGAAATGGTAATCTAAGCTCATTGCAGCCAGTAGATTTTGTTAAGTAGTTTATCTTTTTGGTGTTGGTAGAAGTAGAGTTGTTGTTGTGTTCTTAGATCTGGTGGTAGAACAATCTCTCAAATTCTTGCGCTGCGGAGTTTTGTTAACATTGAAGCTAAGCCTCTTGTAGATCACGCGATTGAAACAATTTCCTTATTTTGTTTCACTATTAAGGCTTTCTTAAAAGGTTGTGTGCTATTATGGTACGCACTAATGTCTAGCACCTGCTCAAAAAAATAAATATTTTTAGTAAATTATGTGAGCTCAATTTTGGTTTACAGTAAAATTATGTCCAAGATTATTTCCGGTATTGTTACTATTGGTTGGTTGTGGTTGAATCTGTACAGTTTGCACGCGGTACTATCACTAAACCTTGGAAATTTGCAAGCGTCTAGCTTGCGTAGTCAGCTCGGGTCATGGTTGTTGGGCATTGACATTGAGTCGATGTTTCCAACTTTATTTTGCCCTGGTCTTTGCTGACAACGTTTTTTTTTTTGGTTTGGGGAAAGTATTTTTTTCTCGCACATGAGCCGTGAGCATCCTGACGCTGCCCCGTAGGTTTTGTATCATAGAGTTTCTGGTCTGCGTTTAGTAGTGAGAAAACTGCTCGGGTCATGGTTGTTGGGCGTTGACATTGAGTCGATGTTTCCAACTGATTTTGCCTTGGTCTTAGCTGACAACTTTTTTTTTTTGGTTTGGGGAAAGTATTTTTTTCTCGCACATGAGCCGTGTGCATCCTGACGCTGCCCCATAGGTTTTGTGTCATAGAGTTTCTGGTCTGCGTTTAGTAGTGAGAAAACTATGTTAGCTAGTGATGGTAGTTGAGTTCTGTTAGGTTTGGATTTAGTTTTTAAGTGCTTTTTTTAATTCAATCAGATTAAACATGATCAAGACTGCCTCTGTAGCACCAAATCTCGTGTTAAAATGAGAGCGTTACTGGTTTTGCCCAAGAAGCTACGGTGGGCTCGGTATAACTGACAGATTTTGTTTTGTCCTTATCAAAATTTCTCACGTTTTAGTCTATGACCAACAAACCGAGTGCATTGTTACTTAAATATTTGGCGTGGGAAGTATTAAGATTCCTAATTGCTCTCCTCAAACTTTGGAAGAAATACAGCTGTTTCTTATCTCGGAAGGATACAATACATCGACACCGCAGATGGGGAACTACTGTCTCTTAATAACCTTGCACATAAGCATCTAAGAGAAATACCACGCTAGTGGAAGCCGGTAACATAACGTAAAGATGAAAATATATGAAAATTGCAAACCAGAACAAACAGCGGGTTTTCTAAAAGAAGGGGGCAAAATTTTTTGGAGTGTTTGATTTGAGTTTTACTCTATTTTTTTTGTTTACCAAATTTTGAAAGTTCTGGGAGCTTATTGTTATTTTGCATTGTAGCCAGATTATGCGTTTTTCCTGTAAACATATGATATTTGCATTTTGCATCCTAAAAAGCATTTTACAAACGGTTGTGGTTTATTTTGTATTGTATTGTGATCAGCGTGTAGTATGCTATCGCAAGACTGTTATAGTATCTAATGTTTGGTGTTGATGTATGAGCGCAAAAGTTTTTACGAGTGCTCCTTTTTAAATAATTTTATCTTGTCTGTAAGTTTTGTACTAATAAGCGATGGTAAATGGTTTTGGGCATAGTAATAATGTAACTTGTTGAAGATGCAGTGCGAATTCTTGTAAGGCTTGCCAATAAAGTATGATAGTTTAGGTTAGTATTAGTTACTACACCTTAATTATGTGACAGTGTAGACATGATTTGCAATGTTATTTTTTTTATTTGGACCAGTTTGAGCTTAGATATTTTTTGTTATTACCAAGTGGAGTTTTTTAAAGCCGTTTAGGTGGTGTAGTGGTTAGCGTACTTGGCTGTTATACTAGGGGTCTCAAGTTTGAGTCTTTTATTTATGTGGAATATGGTAATTTTCACCTATGACGTTAGTGATGCCTAACTTAACTTAACCTAACTTATTCCAGCTAGACGGTTAGTATCGGCGATTTTTGGTTCTGAGTGTGAGAGCGTTTGGTGTGCTATTTCTTGCCTATTTCTTGATTATTATTGGCAGTATTTTTTACGTTGAGTATCTGATCAACATTGTTGGTTCCACATAGACTTAAACGTGGAAAACTTTGGCAAAGAAAAACAAATAAAAATTTGCCAGCTATACCAAACCCACTGTAGCTTTTTGAACAAAATCAGCAACGCTCCCGCTCCGATCTGAGCACATTTGTTTTGATTGATCTAAACGAGTCAAAAAAACACTAAGGACTTAATCCTAAATTTAACAGTCAACCACCATCATAGACCAACATGGTTTTTTTACCGCTGGACGCGGACCAATAATCTTATGTGGCAAAACTTATTGCGACAGCAGCAGGATTATCTTAACCATTCTAAAGCACTGGTGCCCACGTCTAGAGAGAATTACGTTCTCTAAACTAAAAAACGTTGTCAGCATAGACCGGTGCAAAATCAACAACGATGCCCGACAACTTAGACCCAAACGTGGCCCCAAAGTTTAGTGATAGTGAACTGCGTGCAAACTATAGTGGGTCAAGCCGCGACCAACTCATAGTAACTATACTGGAAATAATTCTTGGGCTAGATTTTACTGTAAACCAAAATTGAACTCACCACGTGATATATTCTTCGACATAATTTTGCAGAAGGATGGGCAAGTGCAAAGTTATTGCATACTATAAGAGCGCACATCTCTTTCGGAATAATCTCAACTGTGAAGCAAAGTTGCAGGCACGTGATTTGCAAAAAACGTAGTTCAGTGTTAACAAAACTTGCCCGCATGAACTTGCCAGCTAATTCTACCGGCAGGTTTGAGACCACAACAACAATTTTACTTCTACCAACACTAAAAAGATAAGTTACAGAACAAAATCTCAAACTGCAATGAACTTAGATTACTTGTTCTAAAACGCTCCGGAAAGTATCCTAATGGCTTCTTTTTAACTTGGTATGTGGTCCTATTTGAGGCAGCAAAATTAGTGAAGTATTTGTAGTTGTTGTAGGTATCTACTGGTTACTATTGTCATATAAATTACGTCATTTTGGTTAAACCTGACACCGCGTAATTTCTGAGTCACAGTAATCAGAATTGGTTGTTTTATTCCGAGTGACTTTATTAAGTTAACTAATCTAAGCAAAGCTGTTTTTTTCTGTATAATGCTATGCTAGAAAAACATTTTTTCCATTTGATTATTGTTTTCTTCTAGACGTTATAAGTGTAATGCGAGATTTAAACTGGAGTTTTGTATGCCAGTTTTTAGACCACGTGTTTAAACTTTAAGAATTTGGTTATAAATGTTTTAGTAGCTTTGTAAATTGGTAAATTGATATGTCAGTGGAGTTCTTTGTAATGTTCACTATATAATTAAATATTTGTGTTTGCTATAGTGGATATATTAGTGGAACTAATCTTGGCGTTGTTGACTATCAACCAAAGGTGCCAATGAATATTTTAGCCTTACCAACGATGATAGCAATTGTGGTTTAGCTAGCTATTTGTATGGAAACCGGGGTATCAAGGTAGTTTGGTGTTTGTCAACTTTAGTTTGGCAAGTTATAGCTGTTCCCCGAATCAACGTATGTTATAATTTTATTTCTGTTGGCAGTTTTCTTGAGTATGTTTATTTAGTGTGCGTTTAATTTGGACAGGTAAGGTCTTAAGTTTTTTCACAAATTGATCTTTTATTTGTGTACAATACGAACACTAGGACGATTGCAAACACTTGTTTTAAATGGTGCTTAAAGACACGTTGATATAATACTACTTAGCGATTGTGGTTTATGATGTTTTGTAGTCAGCATGGCTATAAATTGCGCTACCATTGCAGGATTGGCCTATTGTTGTAGTATGCGGTTTTTAATATTAATGTATGAGCGCCAGGGTTTTTATTGTTGTTTTTGTTTTGAAAAACTGCGTTTTGTTTTAAGTTATGTGCTAGAAAACAGTAGAGAGTAGTAAAGTTTTTTGTATTCTGGATTTGAGTGGGAGAGTGAAACAATTTTTACTGCTCTTAAGCCAAATTAGGCTTTTTGTACTTCTTTCATAGGTAAACCTTAGTTTTGCATCCTAACACACAGCCAACATATGTAATTGTAAAGGTTTCCACTGGCCATGTCAAGCCAGCAATTTCTTAATATGGACTCTCTAGCATAGAATCCACAATGCTCATAGTAAACATGCCTTTTCTTAGTGGAGAGTTTTCTGTCAGGATAAATTGCAGGTTTTTTTTGGACAGTTGCAGGTAGTAGTTTGCCGTTTTGGGATTTGGGGTAACTATTGTTTTCTTTACCTGTCTGCAACCCCGGTTGTTATACTATCGTGCTTTAAATACATTTAGTGTATTAGCTTTTGGTATAATGTTAAGGCTTTGGATAAAGTAATATTCTAACTTTTTGAAGAAGCAGTGCGGGTCCTTGTAAGGTTTGCCAATGAAGTATTATAGTTCAGGTTGCTATTAGTTACTAACCTTACATTATGCGCCAGGGCATGATTTGCTTTATTTTTTATTAAGGTTGGCTTGAGCTTAAAAATCTTTAAACATGAGTTTGTGTGGGTTTAGTGTACTATTTTTCGCCTATTTGAGATTTCTGCTTTCTTCTTTTAGACATCTCGCTGTTTGGTTTGGTTTGCAATTTCTATAATTTTTATCTTTATGTCGTGTTACCAGTTTTGATTCTGCGTGGCGCAGACAAACAGGCAAACTGGCGTAGCATTTCTTTTGGGTGCTAGTATGCGGGGTTGTTGGGAAACCGTAATTTTTTATTTGGTGCGTTGATGAATTGTATCTTTTTGAGATTAGAAACGGCTGTATTTCTTCTAGGGTTTAAGTTGTGCGATTGGCAATCCTAGTATTTCCCACGCCAAGTATCTAACTAGCATTCCACTTGGTTTGTTGGATACAGACTCAAATGTGTATGATTTTGGCAAAGAAGAACAAGACAAAATCTGCCAGTTATACGGAGCTCACCGTAGCTTTTGAGCAAAACTAATAACATTTTTGTTTCAACACTTGATTAGCATTGGAAGCGGGAGCGTTACTTGTTTTAACCAAAGAGTTACGGTGATGAGCTCAGTGAAGGTGGCAGATTTTGTTTTGTGTTGTCCTATTTGATTTGATTGACTTTAGGAAATCACCTAAGAACTTAACCCAAACTTAGCAGAATTTAACTATCTAACATAGTTTCCTTACTACTGAACACAAACCAAAAACTCTATAATGCAAAAACTATGAGGCAGCACCAGGTTGACCTACGTATAGAGAAAATTAAATTCTCCAAACCGGAAAACGATTTCAACAAATACTGGGACAAAATCAAATCGTCAACACCGACTCAATATCAACTCGCAACAACCAGAACCTGAACGCGCTACGCAAGCCAGACGCCTCCAAATCTTCAATGTTTAATGATATTAAACCGCGTTTAAACTGTAGTGGGTTAACCAATAGTAACAATACTTGAATTGCTTTATGCGACGTAATTTTTTAGAAAGATTGACTATTTTGTTGGACAAGTGCAAGACATTAGTGCGTACTATAAGGGCGCACAATCTTTTCGTGATAGATTACCTCTTACTGGAGGGCATTTCCGACTACTTTTGCAAAAACGTCGTAGTTTTTAGGCAAAATTATCAATTTTAATTATTGTGTATTGTGGTTTTTTTTGTAATGGTAATGTCAAGTTATTGTTGGCGTTTTTTATTTATTAAGTGGCTAGAGTTGCAGAAGCTAAGGTTAGACGTTAGCTTTAATTGTGCATTTACTTGACTGTGGCTTGTAGGAAAGTACATTAAGGTTCTGGAGGTTTATTTTTTAAGTTTAAATTTAGGTTTAACGTGTGATTTGTATTTGTGTTGCCCATCCACCCGCCCAAGTGTTTGTGATTCAATTTTTTGATCACGAACACTTGGACGGAAACTAAGTTTAAATGTTGTAGCGTATGGATTGGTGTTCATTGCCTATCCGCTCAAGTGTTTATAATTCAAATTCTTGACCACAAACACTTGGGCAGGTGGACGGGAAATAAGTTCAAATTGAGTGGACGTGTGGATTGGATTTGTGTTGCTCACCCACCCGCACAGTTGTTTGTGATCCAATTTTGTTGATCACAAACACTTGAGCGGGCAGGCGGGAACTACGCTTAAATTAAGCGGACGTGTGGATTGGATTTGTATTGCCCACCCACCCGCCCAAGTGTTTGTGATCCAATTTTTTGCTCACAAACACTTGGGCGGGTGGGTGGGCAACACATATCCAAACCAGGTTCTGGTAAACCAAAATTTAAAAAAAGCAGACAAATCTACAGCCAACAGAACTGTTATTACTGACAGAGAAATTGTGTTTCTCTTAAACCCGCACAAAAATCAAAAGCTTAATTTTCAATTTAATATATTTTTTTTAAATTTTGGATTTAACTCTAAAAACTTTAATCTGTGATTGCAATTACATTTTATAATCTTATTGTATCAAACGCAGCACATTAGATACACATTTGCACAAGTACGATAAAGAGATCAGTTTCTAAATTTGAGGTAATATTCACCGCACTAACAAACTTGATTTTTGTGTTACTTGGATGCCTATTTACAGAAAAGGTGTTAACTATGCACAATTCTTTGGTTTGAACTATTTTTCAGGTGGGTTGGCTTGCTTTCTACTACTCTGAATATATTTTCTAGTTCAGTTTCAACTTGGTTTTATATCAAAAAAAATTTATAAGAAGATTTAGTATTTGCCGCTGCAACAACTTTGAGAGAAGTTTTTGCTTGTTGCGGAATTGACAAAGCCACGTTTTATTAATAAAACGACAACTTTTTGAGCAATTCCAGCACTTCATTAAGAGCTAGAAGCCAAATCTACAGCTACAACATCGTTGCATGGACAAAAATAGCTAATACGACTAAAACAAAAAAAAAACTCTTTTTTTTTTAATTTTGACAAAGATTTTGCAAAACTATTGTCATTTTCCCTAGGTCAACTGCCAGATGTAGTGACTGTGACATTTTAATTTGTTTATATAGGTTTATTGCTGCTGCTAAGGTTAGTCATCAACTCCGACATCTAGAAATTTTGTTTAAAGTTTAGGAATTCCAACTTAAATTATTGGTATTTAACGTGCACATCAATCAACTTGAAAGTTATAGAATAGATATTTTTGTTGACAAAAAAGTTAATAATTTATATTACTTGTATTGCTAATCAGTTGACAAATGCGTTGTTAAATTTATATCATATAACAGATTTGTTAAAAATAATGTTGTCAGTTTATATGTTAGACTTACTAGATTAAGTTGCTTCGTAAAATTGACAGTTTATTTGATAGGCGACACATATAACTTGATAGTTGCTTTGTCAAATTAACAGTTAACATTTTGTCTAAAAAGATTGTAAAACAGTTGACAGTTTATTTGTCAAATTATTAGTTTATATGACTAATTTGTAATTTGACAATTGAGCCGGCAGTTATTTATTAAATTGACAGTTGACATATCTTACTGCAAATTTAGTTGATAATTTATATGTCAAGATTGTAAAATAAAAGACAGTTGCATTCTTATATTGCCATTTGATAGTTTATATAACAGATTTGACGAAATTAATGTTTATAGGTTAGGTAGCTTATATGACAGATTTGTGAAATAGTTGACATGTTAAATTGACAGTTTATACATCAGATTTCTAAAACATTTTATAGTTACTTTATCGAATTGAAATTTGACAATTTATCAACAGATTTGTAAAACAGTTGTTAGATGCTTTGTCAAGTTGACATTTTATATGACAAATCTGTTGTAAATAAAACTATATCTTAGACGGTTTGCATAACTGAAACAGTTAACAGCTGTTTTGTCAAATTGACAGTTATTTCGAGTTTAAATGTCAAATTTTTCAAGAATAAAGTTGTCAGTTTATCTAATAAATTTGTGATACACTTAAGATTTGTTTTGCAAAATTAACAGTTTTGTAAAATAGTTGTGCTTACTCAAATTACTAAACTTCTGCATTTTATGGAAATCCTAATTGGAATTAGACGACAAAATGCCTACTCCATAACTTGCAGTAATTTGGATTTGAAAAATATATACTGTAAGCATAGTGAAATGCTTAAAAAATGGGATAGTAAAACTTTAAATAAACTATAAGAAAGTGTAACATTCTAAACGCTCAAGAGACCTAAACAAAGAATAGATTATTGCGGCCGGCTTTGTACAATTTATGTAAAGTTATTTTACATTACATAACAATTATAATTATAATAACATTTAAATCGTTCAGTTTTAGTTGGATTCAACTTCACAAACACATTTTATTTACTACAATAGTTGGATTATAAAGTGGATTAAATTAGTCCACTGTACGAATATCTAACAACATAATATTTTCTCTTAATTTTTGCGTCCTTTGATATAATGTGGTTTAAATTTAACAAATTCCTACTTTAGTTGACAACCACAATGTAGTTGAAACATTTCAGTTGAACAATTGCCATTACATTCAGTCACGTCAAGTATGTACGCGTCAAATGTTAATTTACTGATAGCGCAATTGTAAAAGTATGAATCAATATTGATTATTAGGAATTACATGTTACATTCTATAAATTATAATTCCATGCTCTCTCCATATGGACACTAATGAATAAATCATGTTATTTTGTGATATGATATAAAGTAATCTAATAATTAAGTTTATTGTAAATATGTAATTTAAAAATATCAAATTGATTTTATAAAGAAAGCGGTGATGGATTATGAGGGGATATAATGTGGTTATAAAGTAATAAATCAAATTATAAGAGGGGCAAAGAATTTTTGTTGCTTATGTTAATTTTTTTTATATTTAATTGCCATTATATGTTTTTAATATATCAAATAAGAAAACTTGGAAGGTTATTGGTATGATGCAGTTTCTAAAAGATTATAGTTAAATAATTTTTATGTAAAATTAAAGCAGCAATTGTGCTAAACTTTGTCTTTCAGTTTATGATTGTAATTTGCTGCAATAAGGACTAGTAACACTAATTTCTTTTGCAAGGTTTAGGTGCTCTTTAGGAAAACGTATTTAGTTTAAAAAAAAAACTTTGCTAAATTTCTTATCTCTATTTTAAATGTATCTTAAGTTTTCTACACTAAAATATTTGAGCATAAATTAATTCGGGTTGAAACATATTTAATAAAATTCACACTAGTTAGGTAGTTTCGACCCGAAACAATCAATTAAATACCCCCAGGCGTGTTTCCACTTGTTGAATTAACCACTCAACCATCATTTAAACTACCCTGTAGCACGCAAACCAAGTTCATATTTTATTAATTCCATAAAACTCCGCTGTATTTATTTTGCTAGTCTCATTTTTTTTTCTAATTTATTAAATAAACAAAATTTTCTGCTGACCGATAAATTTATAACATTCTATTGAATTTGGAAGGTTCCTTTGAAATGTAAACCCTGTAATCCGCCCTGTTTTATAAACCTGCTTTATATCAAATTCGATTTGCTTCGGTCTTGTCTGAAACGAAAATGTTTATCTGGTCCGAGCAGTGAGACTTCTTTTCAATTATTTATGAGGAAATAGTTTTATTAATCTCACTTTAAATCGATTTTTGAGGTTGAAATAATCGATGTTTAGTTAGGTTACTGGTCTCTAAGGGTTGTGCACTGTCACATTCAATTTAAAAGACCTACAAATACGAATCGTATTTCTCTCTGTAGGTACTAAGAGACCTGCTTTGAAACGATTCCAACGTGTCCCTTGTAATGCAAGGAAGCATTTGATATATTAAAGTTTCATTGTGCGACAAAAAATTGGATAAATGTTGCTGTAGCGTGTGTAAACTTTGTTAATCCGTGTTGTTGACTTTTATTTATTTTATAAAATGTATTTCTAAAATAAAAGAAAACAAGTTTATTGATTAATGAGTTTAATATTATTTTATAAGCGTGTAGATATGCTTTGCAAGGTTTGCAAATCATTTATAAATCATAAAAAAAGTGTCATGAACTGGTTAGCACATATTGGGAAGGAGTGAATGATTTACCAAACTAAAAAAATAAAAACTAGAAAACTAAACCAACAATAATCAGTTTAAGCTGTGGATCTGCTTAGATTGAAAGATTGAGATACGTAACTAAACTCTTATTATACTGGAAGCATGGTATTGCTGGCGTTATAAGATAAGATATATATATTAATATAACTTTTATTACAAGTGAGGCGATTAATAAGGCAGTTCCCAGGTTCTTACTAATTATTTATTTAGTTGTATATACAATATACAATTAAATAAATTTTTTCTAGCTTGCACGCAGCAGCTTTTGTCCACCACTGGCAAAAAAGCCGCTGTCGAGATGAATCTATCTATGGCCTAGCGGAGGACAGGCCCAAGAAAAAAGAGAAAGCCAAGCAACAGATAAGCCTAACACTATAGCTAGGGTCACGGCGTTGGGGTGGGAGCCATGAAGTCCCAGATGTTTTTATTGTCATCCTAACCAAAAGGATAGAAGAAATTGGAGTTGCCTTTACAGTCCTGGTTTACTTTGTGATTACGAAGTCTTTCCCTTCACTCCGTCTGCAAGGAATTTGAACTCTCAGGACGTGGAAGAGGAAATGGATGTGGGGGCCATCACCAACCCCGGCGGTAAACGACGCCTCGACTCTTTCTTCTTAGAGGCGGAGTCAGAATCAGAAACAGAGATGTCTGGAATAAAAGGCACGCCCTCTTTGCACGGACCGGAGACTGAACGTGCAAAAAATACCAAGACGGACGCGGATGGTTTCAGTGTGGCCCGGAACAAAAACCCATGAGGCGTGGAACACTGATCTTTGCAAAAAGACGTTCTAGATGTAGCAATACTAAAGAACGTAAACTACCAGTATACCATAACCGTTGTCGAAGATCTTAGCTCTGATCACAGGTCGGTAATACTGGAGCTCTACGGAAGGGAATCACCCGGGGAGGAAAGAAAATTTGTAACACATACGAATTGGAATCTTTTATCTCTTCTTGGTATCCCTGGAAAAGAGCATTGGCTGGCTTGCCCCAATACGAACGGTTGATCACATTGAAAAAACTGTCAAACAATTCACTCGCCAAATACGCGAGACCCTAAACTTGCTCTACGGCAAAGTCAGGAAGCCTATAAGGTTGCAAAAAAAATTGTGTTGGCAAACCAGCCTGGAATCAACCACAGACAATGATAATCTGATGTGGAAAATTTCCAAAGCGTTACGGAACTGACAAATCTCCACTTCAGCCACTCACGGCAAAAATAGGCTTCAATTTGGTATTGTGGAAAAGTCCGAGGCATTTGCCGACAGTCTAAAACACCAATGCTCCTCGTCGGAAACGGCGAATACGGAGCACGTTGAAAGGGTCGAACAAGTGGTTGAGGATTCTGACGACGACGAGCTGCTGGAAAGCATGCAACATTCTCGCATCAGAAAAATCATCAAACGTTTTAAATCTTGCACGACCCCCGGCCCAGACAATATCTCTAACAAGGCTTTTAAAGCGTTCTCGGATAAAGCAATAATAGCGCTCACCTTATTTCTTAGAACCGGGCATTTTCTTACAAACTGGAAAAGTTCTCTGGTAATTAACATTTTAAAACTAAGTAAAGACCGAACGTTTCCTCAAAACTATCGGTTTTTCAGTCTTATTACAGCACGATAAGCAAGGTTATTGAGAGGGTGGACAGACTCCAGGACCACACAGAATTGATCAACATTCTTTCCCATCACCAGCACGGGTTTAGAGGGGGCACTCGTCAGTTCACCAACTAAACCGCGTAACGGACCTTATAGTTGAAGGTTTTAGAGTCAAATAGATTACAGGGGTGGTTTTTTTTTTAAGTTGACAAACCTTTTGACAAGGTTTGGCACGACGGCCTTATCTTCAAATTGTATTGAGCTAACTATCTTCTTTGACTTGTAAGGCTGATAGCCTTATTTCTAGACAGCAGAACTTTGAAAGTAAAGTTAAGAAATCACATATTTACTCCTCGGGAGATAACGGCAGTAGTTCCTCAAGGCGTCATTCTTTCTCCGCTGCTATTCATGTCTTCAGGATGTCTTCAAAATGGCTTAATTTGCCGATGATACGGCTCATCTATATTCTTCCAGTTCACCCGCGATGGTCACTTTGAGGCTTCAACCTCCAAAAATGGTTGGACAAGTGGCAATTGTCACTATTAACCCAGAAAAAAACAAAGTTGTACTATTTACAAGGCGACGAATCAAACTTGATGAAAACGTCTCTCTTAATGACGTCCCAATTCCGTGGTCCAATTCTGCCAAGTATCTTGAGGTTAATTTTGACAATGGATTCACGTACAAACTCCACGTGCAGTCCATTCTCGGTAAAGCCCAAATGGCGATCACAAACGGTAATATCTGCCATCTTGTCATCCAGTACAGCTTTAAATGATTCAACCAGACAACTATCACCATAGTAGATTCGATGACCACCTAAAATCCACAGATCCCCTGGTTTTGTTATTTTGACCTTTTTGCTATCACCGGCTAAGTCGGAAAAATCTTCTTTTTCACTGTTTTCTCCATCTAAATCATCAAGAAAACGTTGAACCTTTTCCAGCTCAAATCCAGTCAATTTTAGGTCAAACTGTAAATCTTCTAACTCTTGAATTTCCACTTTTAACAGCTCATCGTCCCACTTTGCCCAGTTAGCTGATTGATTTGCTAGTAACCGAAAAGCTTTGGTTTGGGCTTCACTTAAGTTATCGCTGAGCACTACTGGAATACTTTCCATACGTTCTAGTTTTGATGATGCGTCGGAATAGCGGTCTGTCGACTCGGAATAGAACCCGGCTCTACACGTCTTATCATCAGACCCATCCTCATTTACGCATCGTCAATATGGGGAACAGCAGCTAACTGTCAGCTAGAGGTTTTTCAAAGTAAATCTTAAAAGTTGTTTTACAGGGTTTTGTGGTTTGTCCAAAACAGAGAGATTTGGGCAGACCTAGCCGAGCCAGACAAGGAGAACTTTTTCTACAACCATTGAATCAAGTAGCCGCGCCATAACTTTACTAACCAACTAACAAAACAAAACTAATACCACACAAGTCTATAAGGCGTAGTCTAACTATCTCCAAAGTACTAATCTAAAAAGAAAGGTTCATGAGCCGTAAGGTCTCAAACTTCCGTAGACACTCATTATTGGGCGGTTTTTAGTCAGTACGCATTTCAAGCTGAGATATTACCGCCGAACCCCCCCAAAAAAAACGAACGGAACAAAAAATGCGCATGCAAAAGGAAAAGAACACTGGATGAGTTTGCTTTGACTAACAAGGGACTTTCAGTTTGCTCCTAGGCACTAAGAGGTGAAGCCATCAGCGGCTTTTTCCGCTGACCCTTTAAGCATTACGGCAAAGTAGTCATCTTCTTTGCCGAGGTGAGGTTTTGGCCCCTGCCGCGGACTTTGTTCACGACGGCAAAGACCTTATTGATAATTGTCCATTCTCCGTCCGCACCCCTGCGAATATCACTTCTTCTAAGACTTGCCCGCCGGCATTTGTCTTGACAGGCAAGAACAAATTTTAGGCCGCTTCTAAGTATTTCGAGGATAATCGTGTGGTCATCCTTTCTTCTCATAACACCCAAGAGGGTATCCGTATGGCTCCGGCCGTTAACTACAGGAAGGCTACGGCTTTCCTCAAATTGGCGTGTGTGGCTTTCAACATCTGGTTTACTGCCGAGAAGAGGTGACTCATAATTGTTATCCGGCATCTTTTGGAATGTTTCACAGGGGTCTTGTTCTTGTAGATCTGGTGTTCTCTCTCTCTCTCAAACGTGCATTGTATGAGAAACGAGCACGTGTTTATAGCCTGTTGTCTGTTCAGCTGCCAAAAGGCACTAAATGTTGAGAAATTATTGGATTGAAAAACTTAGGGTGTGGAGTCTGTTATGAGCCTCATCAGTCGATGACCTGCTTTAAGGACACGCCTGCAAAGTGTATTCTTTGTTTAGGTCCGCACCTTGCCAATTTTAGGGGTTGCAAATCCTACCAAAGGATATTGGCCTTGCACGGCAAGGTTAATAAAGTAGTTTCACAGACTTCTCTCTAGAAGCAGTATTGGCTACTAAAGAATCATTACTTTGTATCTGTTTTAAAGAGTGACTTTAAAAAGGATAATGTGCCCGGGACATTTAAAATTGCATTTGCCTATCTCAGCTCGAGTTACTGGATCGAAACGCGGATTTTGATGAGGTTTTTGCAAATCCTCTCTTCACAATCATTGGGAATTTCAACTGTAAACTCTCAGCGTGAAACAGTTTACAGATAAACGCCAAAAAACCACACCATTCAAGTAGTCAACAAAATAAGCTTTGACCACCTCCAGGTTTTACTGGAAATTTTTGGAAGCAGGTCACCCGGGGAGGAAGAAAAATTTTTCTGCGCCAAATTCAACAGGCTTTGTGAAAAGGCCTTTAAAACTTTTCAGGTTTGCACTCATAATTTTCTTGGGTTATCTCGGGACGTGAAAGAGTTAATCCGTAGACGTAATACCGCCAGGGATTTTTGACAGAGGCACCGCTACCTCTTAGATCGCCTGACATTGAACTCCCTTTACAAAAAAGTGAGGAAAACCATAAGGTTACACAACGATTTGTGCTGAAAAACACTTTGGATTTTTCATGGAATGGAAAACATTAAGGAACAGGCCGGTCTCCATTCTAGCTATGCATGGCAAAAATGGAGTACAGTACACGATTGAGAACTAGAACTCTAATGTTCCTCGTCGTCTAACTATGGATTTAACAATAAATCTCTTGATAACTAACGCTAGGGTGGGCACTAAGTTAAAACTGTGGACAAGTAGCTTCTTCTACTATGACCTACTCATCCATCCAAGTGTTTGTCATTAAAGGATCTATTATTTCTTCTACCTTTTGTGTTCTTGTAGCTATTTTGTACAAGACAATAAATGTCAATTGTCATTTAGCCATCAGAAAACTGGTAAGCAATGAATCTCTTGATAATTAAAGCTAGGGTGGGTGGGTAGGCACCAAATTAAAATTGTGGGCGGGTAGCTTCTTTTACTATGGCTTACTCACCCACCCAAGTGTTTGTCATCAAAGGATCTATTATTATTTTTTTATCTCTTGTGCTCTTGTAGCTATTTTGTACAAGACAACTTATGTCGATTGTTATTTAGACATCAGATAATTGCTTAACAATAAATTCTTTGATAACTAACGCTAGGATGGGTAGGCGGGCACTAAGTTAAAATTGTGGGGAAGTTTCTTCTATTATGACCAACTCACCCATCTAAGAGTTGGTCATCAAAAGATCTAATACTTATTCCACCTCTTATGTTCTTGTAGCTATTATGTACAAGAAATAAATGTCAATTTTTATTTAGAAATAGGAGAAATATTTAACAATAAATTTAACTAAGTTAAAACTGTGGGCGAATAGCTTTTTCTGCTAAGGCCCACCTACCTACCCAAGAGTTTGTCATCAAAGAATTTTATTACTTCTCTCACATCTTGCGTTTCTGTGGCTATTATGTACAAGACAATGACTTTCAATTATTATTTAGACATCAGAGAACTGTTTAGCAATGAATCCCTTAATAATTAACGCAAGGGTAGGTACCAAGTTAAAATTGTGGGCGGGGAACTTCTTCTATTATGACCAACCTACCCACTTGAGAGTTGGTCATCAAAAGATCTATTACTTTTTCCACTTCTTATGTTCTTGTAGCTATTATGTACAAGACAATGAATGTCATATGTTATTTCGGCATCAGAGAACCGTTTAAGAATAAATCCTTTGTTAACTAACGCTAAGGTAGGCGGATGGGCACCAAGTTAAAATTGTGGGCGGGTAGCTTCTTTTACTATCTCATTACTTTTCCCACTTCTTGCGTTCTTGTTGCTATTATGTACAAGACAATGATTTTCAATTGTTATTTAGACATCAGAGAACTGTTTAGAAATAAATTGCTTGATAACTAACGCAGGCTAGATGACTGGGCACCAAGTTAAAATTGTGGGCTGGTAGCTTTTTTTGCAAGGCCCACACACTCACCCAAATGTTTGTCATCAAAGGATTTATTACTTCTTCTACCTCTTGTGTTCTTGTACCTATTAAGTACAAGACAATGAATGTCAATTGTTATTTAGACATTAGAGAATTGTGTAACAATAAATTCTTTGATAATTTACGTTAGGGTAGGCGGGTGGGCACTAAGTTAAAATTGTGGGCTAGTAGCTTTTTATACTATGGCCCACCCACCCACCCGAGTGTTTGGATCTATTACTTCTATTACTTCTTGCGCTTTTGTAGCTATTTTGTACAAAACAATTAATGTAAATTGTAATTTAGACATCAGAGAATTGTTTAACAATAAATCTTTTGATAACTAACGTCAATGTGGGCAGGTGGACACTAAGTTAAAGTTGTGGGTGGGTAGCTTCTTTTACTATGGCCCACCCACCCACCTAAGAGTTGGTCTTCAAAAGATTTTTTACTTTTTCTACTTTTTTGTTTAGCTACAAAAGCTATTATGTACAAGATAATAATTGTCAATTTTTATTTAGAAATCAGAGAAATGTTTAACAATAAATTCTTTAATAACTATAGCTAGAGTAAGCAGAATGGCATCAAGTTAAAACTGTGAGCGGGTAGCTTCTTCTACTATGGCCCACCCACCCACCCAAGTGTTTGTCATCAAAGGATCTATTATATTTTCACCTTTTGTGTTCTTGTAGCTATTATGTACAAGACAATGAATGTCAATTGTCATTTAGACATCAGAGAACTGTTTAGCAATAAATCTTTTGATAACAAACGCTAGGGTGGGCATCAAGTTAAAATTGTGGGCTGGTAGCTTCTTTTAATATGGCCTACCCACCCACCCAAGTGTTTGTCATTAAAGGTTTTTTTTATTTTTTCTACCTCTTATGTTTTTGTGGCTATTATCTACTAGAAAATGACTTTCAATTATTATTTAGACATCAGAGAAGTTTTTAGGGTGGGGGGGGGGGGGTGGACATCAAGTAGCTTTTTCTACTATGGCCCACTCATCCACCTGAGTGTTTGTGATCAAATAATTTTATTGCTTCTTCTACTTCTTACGTTTTTGTGGCCTTTATGTACAAGACAATGACTTTTAACTATCATTTAAACATCAGAGAACTGTAGCAATGAATCCCTTGATAACTAACGTTTGGGTGGGTGGGTGGGCACCAAGTTAAAATTGAGGACGGGTAGCTTTTTTTACTATGGCTCACCCACCCATCCAAATGTTTGTCATTAAAAGATCTATTATTTTTTCTACCTCTTGTGTTCTTTTTTTGCTATTATGTACAATACAATAAATGTCAATTGTCATTTAGACATCAGAGAATTTTTTTTTGGTTGAGCACCAAGTTAAAATTGTGGTTAGGTAGTTTTTTCTACTGACCAACCTATCCACCCAAGAGTTAGTCATTAAAAGATCTATTATATATATATATTTATATACTTTTTCCATTTTTTATGTTTGTGTAGCTAATACGTACAAGACAATGAATGTCAATTGTCATTTAGACATCAGAGCACTGTTTAACAATAAAATCCTTGTTGGGCAAATTAAAATTGTGGGCGGGTAGCTTCTATTACTGTGACCAATCTACCCATCAAAATCTATTACGTTTTCCACTTCTTGTCTTCTTGAACCTATTATGTACAAGACAATGAATGTCAATTGTCATTCAGACATCAGAAAACTGTTTAACAATAAATCTCTTGATAACTAACGCTAGGATGGGTGGGTGAGCACCAAGTTAATTTGTGGGCGGGTAGCTTCTTCTACTATGGTTCACCCACCTACTCAAGTGTTTGTCATCAAAGGATCTTATTACTTCTCCCACTTCTTGCGTTTTTGTAGTTATTATCTTTTTTTTGTTATCTTTAGTTATTAGACTAAAAAAAAGATAGAGAGTAATAGGAAGGAAGAGAGAGATATTGTGTGTTTTATAATTTAGTAGGTTGGAACTGTTTTTTGCATATATGTTTTGTTGACTGACTCCACTGCTAAAAGCTAATGTATTTATTTTTTCTACAAACCAGTGATTGGGCCTAAACTACAACATACTTTGTTGTTGCGGATTGGTTGATGTGATGTTGGTTAGTCGTTTACGCAAATAAGCATTGAGTTATAAAAAAATTGCAGAAGCAGAAAACGAGTTGATTTGGATAGTGTAACTAGTTGAGCTAAACATTTATTGTTCTAAATGTAATTGCTTTGTTATTTTGGTTTAAGTTAGCGTTTGTGTTAATTACAGTTTTTTGGTTTTTATAGGTTGGTTGATGGAAGTAAGTCTTAAAACTTTACAATACTTTAAAAGTTTATTAGTTATTCTAGTCAACGAACGCTCAGAACAAGGTTATTTGTTGAGTACTGGTAAATATATTATTTTACACTAAAACAAACATTATATGTAATTCTAATAATAAGTTAAAATATAAACCATCAAACTATGTATAGATTAATTCGGGAAAACATTGTTATTTCAAATTTTATCTGCCATTACTCATATCGCGTTGAAAGTCTGAAAACAAAATTCTTACAACGTTATTATTATTAGTATAATAATTGTGTTTTTCTCAATTTGTAATAGAATATCTTTCAACTTTTTTATTGAAGTTTTACGTAAATGTGTAGGTTACATTCAGTGAACATATTCAATTTATTTTTTACATTTTGGTTTTTGCGTGGGAGTTGCCATTCCAATGCTTTCTTTTATTATTCAGGACAAAAGGGCACAATTTCTTTGCGGTGATATTTTCACTGCAATTAATCTTTGCTCATTTTTTTGTTGTGTTCTAATTTCGGTAGAAGCTTCCTTTTGGGGCTAAATTGTAATAAAATAACTAATCTCATACGTGTTATTTGCATCCAGGTTGGCATGTTTTTCTAGTGTCCCCTTGTGGACGCATACAACTCTCAGCACTATTAGACCTTTTCATTCCCCAGGGATGTGGGCGGAGGATGTGGTCGCTTCCATTATAGCAAATATTAATCTTGAGATTTATTCAACAATCTTATAATAGTAGAATTTTCCGCAATATAATCCGATTGAATTAGCAAAAGGCAAGATTAGAGCAATATAATCGACAATAACTTCCAACACCTTCCGCTTGAAAACTTCGAAGCAATAAAAACCCGCAAACAAAAAAAACTTTCCAGAAATTACATTTCCGAATTGACAATAATTTTTTAACATAATCCCAGATAAGAAGCTAATATAAATTCAAAATTAATTAATTGTCCCATTCGGTAGCACTTTTCATGCAGGGTGTAAACGGACGCAATAAAGCGCACGAGGCAATAAAATTTGTAAAAAAGATGCAAATTTAGAGCTTAATGAAAACCGTGCAGACAATACAATGTTTCATATCCTTGTAGAAAAAAAAGTCGTTGTAAATATTTAGAAAAAGATGTTGTTATTAAATTTTAACAGGCTTCACGTTAATCATATTACGTTTGTCACTTTGTAAGTTTTAAAATTAAAATTTACGTTAGTAATTTATGTTTAATTTTTCAAGGCAAAAATAGTGCACGGTAAAATTTATAATTAAATTTTTGATAATTTAACAATTTAAATAAATTTATCTGATTCAATAAATATCTCGAATATAATTTATTCGTTGAAATTTAAACGTTTTTTTACTTATGTTGTTGTGACATATTAAGTAATTACTTATTTTGGAATTGAATAAATATGTTTAAAAAGTTCTTTGTAATATATTCAGCATTATTTACGTATTTGCTATACTATACATTGTATCGTAATGTGTATAGATATTTTTTATTGAAAGTTACATTTTATAAATAGGGTTTTATATGCAAGCAATGATGTGCAACAGACAGGATCATTCCAGCACGTGCCAATTTCTCTAACGCATTCAATTGTAAATTTGCATGAATGCAATATACGATTTTTTTTTAATTTTCTATATCAAGATTAAAAAGCAGTCTACTAGGCGTAGTTATTAAAAATTATGCATGTTGCACTGTAAGAGTTAATGAAAAAAAATAAAGCATTTTTTCTCATCTTGGATAAAATTTATGACCGGCGTTGCGAAGTTATTCCTGGGGTGTTATGAAAATGTAGTGCTATGAAGGAAGTATAAATAAAATCAGGATGTATAACTTTTGTATTATTAACATCAACAGGTTTTTTTATTATTATTTTGGTAAAGAAAAATTCCAGTTCCAATTGAGTAAGTAATTCAACAAGTTTAAGTTTCCCGCAGCAATTAAAATGGACAGTTTGAAAGACGAAATGGCATCTGCGTTAATCACACAAACATTCTTTAAGACTAATTATTACCGCTTGAAACTTTATAACAGATTTTAGTTTTGTCAAGTACAGTTATTATCATGTTTGAAGAGTAATGAGAATATTCTCTGATGCTTTACAAAACGTTAATGTTTTTTACAATTATTAAAGAGAATTTTATTTGTAATTTAAATATATAAAATATACGTAAGATTATATTTAATATAAAATACAAATTAAATGTTATGACATATACAATTTACATCAGAATATGAACAAAGTAGTATTGTTATTTAACTGTATTTTAATATTTTCTAAGTAAATATTTGGTAATGGATTTATTTAAAATCTTTTATATTTAATATAAATGAATTACTTTGTTAATGCTTTATTGAAATTATTTCAATATTCTATGTGCCTATTGGAATATAAAAGTTCAATGCTATAATATTCTTAGACTCCCTTACATTGACGTTTTACTTTATATATACAAAAGCGCTGAATAGCATTGATCTGTTAAAGGAGAAATATAAGTATAAGTGTAGCTTGCATCTCATGAATTTATTATATGCATTACATGGCAACAAAGAATATTTATTTTCTAATATTTTAATACTAATTTATTACCCGTTAGCAATATGCACAGATTAACTAATATTAACCCAATTGAAGGAATTTTAGTGTTGTTAAGTGGTTCCATACAACAGTTTAGTTTAATTGAGAGAAATATCTGACTAATTTTTTTTTGTGGTAATTTATTATTCTATCTTTACACGATTTTACATTACAAAACATTTATATATTTCTGGAAACTATGCTGTCTAAATCAATCCACGTTAGCTCTAAATTATAAATGTATTTCAACGTTTATTCTTAATGTTGATTTCAACGTTATTGAAGTTTATATTGATCAGTTTTAATGCAATTGCGCTCAAAAAATGTATTTTATTGTAATAAAGCTTATTTAAGTCGAAAAGCTTATTTAAAGGCGTAATAAAGTCGAAATCTTCTAGTGGTCAAGATACTGCTGCTGTGAAGGCATGGAAAAATAAATTTAGATGTCCAAGCTAGCTAGTAGGACTGAATGTTGAAGGCAAATAGGGCGCATAACTGCAATCTGTAGCTTTGTAAATCAAATGTTTATGGTCGTAGGTAAGCAAAGACAATTATTCAGCTTTAAATACTACAAAATCAGTCGTAGAGGATTGCAATAAGCTGCAACAACTTGCCGAGCATCTTCAAGCAAGAAGGCAACAACATTACAAATCTTGGTTTACTACCTCCAAAGCTGCATTATTTTTGTATAAAATGACTTTTTCTAAACTTGTTGAATGCATTCGATTGAAAGAAGATTCAAAGACTCAAAGAATTTATTCAACCTAGTATGCTTTTATTTTGAGACAAACCAAAAAACTACATGCACCAAAGACGAATTCTCAAAATTTGTAGTTGAGTGTTTCAAATCTAGAATGAAGGAACATGTTAAAAAGTTTTGCAAAAATAAACCACGCAATTGCAAAAATAAATACGATTGTATTATTTGCAAACATTTTGCTAATGACTATCCGCAAGGCCATTCAAATTGTGATAACTCTGAAGAACAGGATTGAAAAAACGTCAGAAAACCACAAATCTTGCATGGATGCAATGGTGAGGGCTTTTGCTATCAGGACTGTGCAGACAAACCATATGTAATGTTTTGGTGGAAATGGCATGGCTGTCCAACTTTGTTGAACACAAAGAGTACTTAAATGTTATGATTGAAGATGCAAGCATGCTTAATAGAATTGGTGTAGGCAATGTAGACATTTTTTTCTGTAAAGGAGAGGAAAATCTTCAAAATACGTAGCGGGATTTATCTGGGCTATCTAGCCGACAAAAGAATGTGATCTAACTGACAGGACTACCTTTCGGCATTACTACCCGCCAGCTACATTTTTCTTTTGTTTACTTGCGGCTTGAGCTGTTCTTTTATTACGTTTCTTTTTATTTAGAATATCATCCATTATTTTTGACAGATTATTTTGTTACGCTTTCTATTATGTTGATAATTAGATTATCTAGCGTTAGTACGTTGCCCAGGTTTTTATACGTACTTTTTTTCCCAGCCTGGAATTTGTTGCAGTCGAGCAGGGTGTGTTTGGGGCTATCCTCTTTGATGCAGTACATGCATTTATTGGTTTTGTAGTAAGACACTTTGCCGTGTTTACGACTTAGCCATAGTTCAAGTTCTTTAATTAACCTTCTTGTCTATTTGTCTGTTTCACCAGGTTTTCTTCACGTTCTTTTCAATGCTGCTAAGGTGTTTCTCCTTGCTGCGGTTTTTGCTTTCTTTTTATTGGCTTTAGGCGTATAAGATCTTTTCTTAGCCTAAAAGTGCATTGAGATTAGTCCCGCAACTACCTGAATTGCACGCGTCTACACCGTTCGATACGTGGACGCCACCCTGATTGCAGCATTCTTTTGCGTTTAGCATTATGGAGTCCACCACGGATCACATCGTTTTTCTGCTGCTTGCTCTAGCTTTTCCTAAGTTTGGCATAAGTTTACTGAGTGCTTTTACTGATTTTTTTGCGTTTTTATATGATTCTACAATGTGGGGTCCTAAGTTAAAATTTTTGTCTATAGTGTCACCTAGATACTTTAGGGTCTGCTGGCTCTTGATTATTTTGTTGCCCACTTTCAATTAGCGTATTTGTTTTTTAGTGTTTGAGTTACAGTTTTTTCTGCTCTAACCATTCTTTTATTCTACATTTTGCTTTTTTACTTTGTGTTCCATGGTTTCTCATACTAGCAGTGCTAGGTCATCTGCATATTCTATTAGGAGTACGTTTTCTGGTAGCTCTATTCTGAGCACGTTGTCGTAGTATATATTCCTAGGACCAAACCTTGTGGTACATTACAAGTCATACCAAAAAAGAAATTGTCGCCCACTAAGCAAAGCCAAATAAAATTGATAAGGTATTGCGAGATCATTTTCTCAACCAGCGCTTTTTTGATTTCTGGCCATAGTATAAAGTTGAAAGCATTTTTGACATCCAGAATAACCAGTATAGCACTTTTTTTAAATTTTTTTGACTGCGTTCTTGCGCTAATTGAATTGCGTTTACAGTTGACTTACCTGTTCTAAATCTAAACTGATGGTTGGATAGCTCGCCACACTTCTGGAGTTTTTCTATTAACCTGTTGTTTAGCACATGCTCAAAGAGTTTTTCCATTGTAATTATGAGGCTAGCTTGGTTGCTTTTTTTTCATAACTGAAGTATCGTGACATTACTGATATATTCAGGTTGTTTGGTAGACCCGGGTTTTCCATTGTTGTCGGTCTGCTGCTTTTTTAAGATTGGTGTGTATTGGTTGTCCTGTAAAGTTCTTAACTTTGCCAGCGCGTTGAAAATCTTTCTCTCGTTTTTTTCCTCTTGATTTCTTTATGAACTATTAATTTTTTAAGGTTATCTTGTTCCTCCTTGCAATGTGGCCAAAGTATTTTAAAATGCTTTTAGGGGATGTAGTGGATAACCTTTTTTTAATACCAAGTTTATTAAGTCTTGATGTATTGGTTCTACGTGCCGTCTATGTGATGCGCAGCTATTTGGTGTATTTAAAACGTTTTTATGGTCTTTGATTATGTGCCGTATGAGAATATGAAGAAAACTAAAGTTCTGAGTAAAGTCATTTTGGTATCGTTGATGATTTGTCTGTCTTTCCAGATCTTTGCTAAATTTGTCATAGACGCCCGTGCAATTGCGATGCGTCTCTTAATTTCAGGTTTGCATCATCCTTGATTATAATTAGCAACCCTGGGTATGTGATGTTCTTGACAGTTTTGATTTAAATTCGGTTTGTGAGTTGTTGTGTGTTGTTGTGTGTTGGCTCTGTTCACTACCATAAGTTTGGGTTTGTCTAGATTGGTTTATAGTCCCTCCTCACGACTCTCATGTGTGACCGACTCCAGTAGAGCAATAATTTTGTTTTTGTTTTTGGCTATTAAGGTGGTGTTGTCGGCAGATCTTAGATTGCTTATTTTTTTACCGTAGATTGCAATCCTTCCTTCAAAGTTCTCTAGTGCTCGTGTCATTATGTGTTCTCCGTATGCGTTGAAGAGTTTAGGTGAGAGAATGCAGCCTTTAACGCACGCCAATTTGTTCAAATTTAACGATGGCTTTGCTTCTGGTGTATAACTTTGCGACCATTGACGTTAGGTGATTTGGAACTTAATTTTTGTCAGTGATGCCTATAAATCATTCCATCTTACGCAGTCAAATGTTTTGCTGTAATCCACAAAACATAAGAAGATATGCGCATTGAATTCTCTTGATTTCTTTATTAGTTGCCACGCGTTAAATATCTGATCCTTTGTGCCTCGATCCTTTACAAATCTTGCCTGTTCAGGTGGTATTTGGAGTTCCAGGTATCTTTTTAATCTCTGGTCAATTATTTGCAGTAAGATCTTACTTGCTTGTGCTATTAGGGATATTGTGCGTAGTTTTTGCACTTTTTTGTAAATTAGGACCATTATTGATGTACGTCAATCTTTGGGCTAATGGCCATTCTGCCAGATATTGTTGCATATGTTTTGTATCATTTTCACGCCGGTTTTTCCCAACATTTTGGCAGTGATGCCGTCGATGCCTGCTGATTTTTTCATTTTTAGGTGTTTTATAGCTTTCTCTATCTTTGTTCTCAGTATGTTAGGTTTTTGCTCAGTTTCCATACTTATGGGTTGTTTTGTTGTTATCATTACTGGTCTTCCTGTCCTTAATTGTGTCTAATGTTCCTTGTGAGTTGTTGAATTTTCTTTGCTGTTTCTTTTATTATTTTTTTTTTAGTTTTTTTCATTTAAGGTCCGCGTCTGCCATGTTTAATATAACTTCTTTTCACTCGTCTGGAAAAGTGCCGTCCTTGATTAATTTGTTGAAGAAAGTAGACAGTTGCTTTGCGTTTTGTTTGGCTAGAACCTTGGCTTCTGAGGGAATACTGTCCGGGCTTTCATTTTACTGTCTGTCTTCTTGACTTCTTTTGCAGAGCACCCAGATTTTGTTGGTTTGGATTGTCTTCTGTTTTAATCTTGTTTCTTTGGGTGGCAAAAACAATTCTTTTGCTACTTTCATCTGTTTCTCGTCCGTGAGCGAGGTTAGGTTGCAAACACCGAGCTTACCGGTCACTATTTTATAGTTTTTTTCCCACAAATCTTGTTTTACTTTGTTGCATAGAACGCGCCAGGCAGTTTTTTTAGCAGCAATTATTACATGATTTAGGTTTTTTTTTATGTTCCTTGTAGGTCAGTTTGAGCTCTTCTAGGTTAGACAATTTTTTCGTTTTTTGAGAAATCACATTTTTACGCAAAAAACATTTACTAGTGTAATTGATCAGATTTTTTTTGTAGAACCCAATTCTGGCGCAGTTATAAGTCTATAGGCTGCCTAAAAGCCGCAAAAGCCATAAAACCAGTTTTTGTTTTCAGTGGTCTGTGCAAAAAGGAGCATTTTTGATTTTTTTTATTGCCAAAGTTGACGTATTTTGATGTAAATTTGTTGGAAAATATAAATTTGTTTTGATAAAAATGTCTATTTTTAACATTTAACTCTTACAAATGACGTTTCTCTGAGGAACTATATACCAAATATTAATAAAAATTTAAAATTTGCGGACAAATCTACATAGAAAATAGTTAGTGTCGTGCTTATAAGCCGTAGAAAAGCCTATACACCAACTGTATCCAATTTAATGCATAATGTAATATGTAATACCGTTGAAAAGTGTTGCTAGATCTTAAAACTATCAGTGAAGCTAAGCCAAACAAAACACCAAAAACTTGAAAAAAAATTTGGAAATGCATATAACTACACTTCTGATTACAAAGGAAATAAATATCTTTTGTAAAATATCTTTTATACTTATCTAAATAATGTGTTTATAAATGGGTACTGTTTGCAACCAAATCGATGGTTGCACAAACATAAGAACTAACATCCAAGATGACTAGATATACAGATATACTGTGATAATCAGACTTATTATCACATATGGAACGCATATATGGAATTAAAAAAAAACTTTTAAGAGTACTAAGCAAAGTACAAATATTAACATGTTTGCTGATAGCGGGATAAATGATAACTATAAAAACACTGTTTCCAATACTACTTACTGAACTTAGTTGTAACGATGGCGGCAAAACAAGTATTGACAATAAATAACTAAACACACTCAGATTTCTTAAAAAGTTACTGCATGTAGAAGTTACTTGTTGTAATAATACCTTTGCGAGGCATAAGGATAAATAAAAAATACCCGAACACAATAAAAAAAACTATCTGGTATCTAAAATTTACAATAGCATCAGAATTGGAGTATAATAAGGCAGCCTAGGCTTTGTTGATTGCGTTATCCCGGAGTAAACAAGAACAAAATTTCTACAGACCAATAACTATCATGTTGGACAACCAAGCGACAATACAGGTGATGCAGTTGGTAGTCATCCTTTTTTTTTTTGGACGTAGTGAGGTGTTGGCCCCAACAAGTGGCCCTTAAGAATAACTTACGCATGGCAATACCTTCCGGTTTTCTTTTCTGCGTAAATCCTGTTTTTATATGTCCTTGTCAAACTAGTCTAGATTTGGCAGTAGTTTGAGGTAGGCTAATTATTGCCTTGCAGATTTTCAAACAGAATCTGTGGCACGCATGCTGTCTCTGGCCCTTCTCTGTCCCTATAGCTATTACCTTTTTTTCTGTTTATTTTGTCTGTTTTTATCCCTTTTATTTGCACTAACATCCAGCTTTACATTCTCTTCTTTCTCCAATCCGTGTGTTATTTGTTCTAATTATTTGGTTTGTCCTCAGATGCGTTCTTAGTTTTCTTAGGTCTTTGTTTACTTCTTCTTTATTGTATCCTCTTTCCTTCATGAATAGTTTTTGAAGTTCCATTAGCTGTATTTCTTTTGGCAGTACTAAATTTGTTAGTTTTACCTCCAGTGATATCCTTGTATCTCCATTTGGGATTACTTCTTTGTATCCTTTCATTGCCAGGTAAATGCTGACCATCTCAAAAGTTGCGATATCCGTCAAATTCGAGATAGCGTACCTATTTTTTGGTATTTGCCTCGTTATTTCTGTTATTCTGCATTCTTTCAGCATTTTTTTTTCTTCTCCTTATCTTTGCAATTTTGTTTGGTATCGTAGTTTCTGTAAATGTTCTTCTATTTTCTTCTATTTTTTGGTATGCATAATTGTTCTGACTTTTCTTATTTTTTTCTGTTTGATCTTTTTCTCAGTTTTGTTGTTTTCATTTTGCTTCTCTCGTTTCTCTCCTTTCTTTTCTATGGCTTTTATTTTGTGTGTTTGTTTGTTTTTTTTCTATATTCTTCCATTGTCAAACTCTTCATTTTTTTTCTTAATACTCTTGTTGCAAAGTTTCTTAGCGCCCTCCATTTATTTTCATCTCTTAGGTATTTCTTAATAATTGTTGTTTTATTTACTTTGCTTTCCAGTATTTTTTTTAGTTCTTTTCTATCTTTGCATTCTACTAGAGTGTGTTCTGCATTATTATGTGTTTCTTTCTGACAGAATATACATCATTCTTGTTCCTTGATTTTTTTAATTTTTTGCTAAAACTTTCCAAAGGCTTCATGTCCGGTCAGTATTTGTGTTGTATAATAGCACGTCTCGGGTTTGTTCTCTACCCACTCTTTTATTTTGGGATTAGTTCTCTTGTCCATTCTTTCTTTTCTCCTCTATTCCACTGTCTCTGCCATCTTTCTATTGTCTTCTCTCTTGCTCTTAACTTAGGATCCTTTTTACTGGTTTCTTCTTCTATTAGTTTCTTTATTTCTATTCTTTCTTCCACCATCATATCCGCGGGAGGTGTTGCTGCAATCACCTCTACTGCCTCTTGTGAGGCCAGCAGATCCTTAACAAACTTGCTTTTGTAGCTCCTCTTATTTCATTTTTGTTTTTTTTTTTGTTTTTATGGCTTCTCCCAATGTTTTTGCGGCGTATAACAATTTGTTTCTTGCTGCTGTTGCTATAAACCTTTTGGCTTCTGGACCTCCGTTGTTTGGCATGAGTCTACCGAGTTTTCTCTCTATTTCCTTTGTTCTCATGACTGCTTCCTTAACCTGTTCATTCCATCCCTATGCTTCAAGTGTCACCCCGAGGTATTTGATTTTTTATGGTTATCACTTGGTTTCCTACCTGTAGCATACCTGTTTCTCTATTAGTTCTCTTAGTTGATAGCCAGGCCGCTTCTGTTTTTTGTGTTGCTAATTTTAAACCCTTATTTTTCATTCATAACTGTATCATATCTATTGCCAGCTCTAGTCTTCTTTTTAGTATATCCATTTCTACGTCCTTACCTACTAGTGCTACGTCGTCCGCAAATACCGTTATTGTCACGCCTTCCGGCAACTTCATTTGTAGTAACTCATTATAAACAACGTTCCATAGTTTTGGTCCTAGTGCTGAGTTTTGTGGTACCCCTCTCGTAAGTTTGAATCTTCCGTTCTTGGTCACTAGGTTTCTACCCTGTAGCTCCATATGATCTTGATTGTTTTCTTCTTCAGTTCTCTTTTCTTTGCCGCTGTTAAACGCGTTCTGTATGTCCAACGCTATCATTACACAGTGTTGTCTTTTCTTCTGCGTTCCGCTGTTTGCTTCTTTTGTTATTGCTTTTACTTTGTCTATAGTTTCTAAGGTTGTTCTTCCCTTGCTAAATCCGTATTGTTCCTTTTCCCATCTTCCTTTTTCTTCTATTTCTTGTTTTATTCTCCGTACAATGACTGTCTTTACTATTTTAGCTAGTGTGTTTATTAAGCATATTGGCCTGTATGAAGTTGCTTTTCCTACTTCTTTTTTTTTCTCAATCAGTACTAGGGTGGCTTCTTTCCAACATTCTGGAAAAATTCCGTCTTTCAGGCATCTGTTGATTATTTCTGTTATTTCTACCTTATTCCCGTCTAGAGCTGCTTTAACAATCTCTGTTGTTATTTTGTCCGGACCTGGTGCTTTGTTGGACAATTTTTTTATGATTTCCTTTATCTTTTCCACTGTTTAAATAACTGTTTCTTCTTCTTTTTTATTTTCTGGTTCTTCTACCGGTTCTCCCTTGGAAAACAATTTTTTAATTATGACTTTTTCTCTTTCTTCTTCTTTCAGGTAGACTCTCTTTGCTCTTCTTCCGAGTTTGTTTATCATTATTTTGTACGGTTTTTCTCAAGGATTACCGTTTATAGATTTTATTATTTCTTTTTAGCATCTTCTTCTGCTATCCCTGATTGTCTTTTTTAAGATTTGTTGGTCGTTTTTTAGTTCTTCCTTTGTTTCCTTTGTGTTTTCTCCTCTTTTTCTCTGTCTTTTGACTTTCCTTCCTGTTTGTATTGTTTTTTTTTTGCATTTTCTTATTTCCTTCTTTTGCATCTTTTCTCTATGTTTTTGTTTTCTGTAACTTCTTCTGTTTCCATGGCTCTCTTTATCTTCTCTTTGTCCATTCTTCTTACGTTCCATCTACCTTCAGTGAATGAATATATATATATATATATATATATATATATATATATACCTCCCTTTTGGTAGTAATCCAAACTATTGATAAACTGCATAACCAATTTGAAGGCATGAACCACATACAACAAAGTACGTCTTTGCTGAATGCCAAATAGATCAGGGTATAGAAGGTAACGTTAAAACAAAGTAGTTTGCCCAAAATGGAACTACAAAGATTTTAATTGAAAATAAAGTTGCTTTTGAGATCCTATACAAGAACGGTAAACAAATAATTTAAAAAAAATTACTAGAAGAATACTAAACCGTCTTACAAACATTTATTTTTGACTTCCCGTTGTCTAGAAAACCTTATACGATATTACTTTTATCAGCCACATTACTTAAAACAACTGTTTGATAACAATTTCAGATCTAAACTAAGCAAAGTCATTATTTTTGATAATAATTGACCAAAAACAATATTACAGCTTTTAGCCAAAATTAACAAATTAAGTGTTGACTATTTCTTGGTTCTAACACTAGTAAGCCTGACACCACTAACTACCAACGTGGCGGTCTTTGTACAAAAAACGATGTTTTGGTTTGCTGAAGCGGAATTTTTGGTAAGTGATTTAAAGTTATACTCTTACTGCAAAAATTACTTATACATGCATGCAATGGAGCTCTTAACTATATTGATTGAACATTACCGTTGCACAAAAACTCACCGCAGTAAACATATTATCCAGTATACGTTGATCAACTTTGAGACCTTCCAGGTGACATTCAGCAAATGCATTTGTGACATTAAACAAACAGCTACAGCTACAAAAAAGCTACCAGTGGACGTAACTGGTAAAAGACAATTCTCGGCTCAAAACTAATTCATCAAACGTAACAGAAGTGACATGCTGGGTCATTTCAACCCTGGATAGACTAAAAGATAAAAAGACCAAAAATATACCGTCGCCAATCAAACAATACCATCCGGTGGATACGACAGAAAACAGCATCCTAAAAATGTACAACACACAGCACATATGCAACCGACTACGTCATCATTGTCATCATATACAAAGACAAGGTGGGAATGGACGCCTTTCTACTGCCTAAACAACATAACAAGATGATTAAGTTAGATACCACACGTATGTTAAAATATAAACCAGTAACAACAATAATCACTTTCAGTAATACTTAAAATAACATTTCACAATAACGTATAAAATTTATTTTAATTTCAAACCATCAACAGTCTGCTCCAGATTCAAGCATTGGCACGAATGTTAAATGCAAGTAATTAAAAGTTTAAATAAAATAAATTAACTTAGTTTATATGCTACTTATAACTAGAATTGATTATAATTAAATAAATCCATTCAAATGCATTTTATATGCTCTAAAAAATTTATTATCTGTTTCTAATATACCACAATAAATCAATCCTTAATATAAAAGAACAAAAATCCATTACCAAAAAGCATATATTTGTTCCCACACCCTGACGGTTATTACCTGTTTAACCATTAAATATTGATAGGATGTAATCAGATTTGTAAAAGCATTAGTGGCGTGGGTTTAGTAAACTGCCAAACAAAGACACATAGTTTTAGTTAATTATAAGCAAATCAATTCCTCTATCAATTTAATTAATATTTCCCGACAGGATTATGTTATGAATATACTTCCATCCCAGCAGGTGTTTACTCAGAGATATGAAATTATTTCTAAATGTTGGTATAAATTTTAACAAAACTCGGCGACATTTTAACACAATTATACCTAGCTGTAATCAGATAAGAATTAATGAAAACGTAGCAAAATATTATTATCATTAAACGTCCTTCTTGGAGATGTGATTAATCAAGCTTAAAGAATTATGATAAATTGCTTACATGAATGTATGTTTTTTTATGGGAAATACGATTGAAGAATAACAGAGACCAACAGGTGGTGTCTTTCAAATGGAGATTGATGTGGAATGTTTGGTGTCGCCGCATTGAGTTAAATGCGGAAATCAATGGGCTGAGTTGGAAAAAATAAATGTGAATGAGTTTGTAGGAGAGTGTGCTAATTGCTTTCATTTCGTTGAAATGGCGGACTGCTTGAAATGTTGTGAGTCTTGAGAATAATTACTCCAATAAATTAATTTATTTTTTTTATCTTAAAAGAAATCAACATTTAGAATAAAATTTGTGTGTTAGCAATAATAAACTTAAAAAAATGTAATTAGATATATTTTAGTTTTTATAGTTTTTGGATGCAAGCAGCGATTTTCTTTGTAGAATATGTGATCATTACTTGAATCCTTAAGTTAATTTAGAATATGCATACTGAGTTCATAGATAGCACACAAAGGATTTGAAACATGTGGCGTTAGTAAAAAAACAGTTTTGTTCTATACATAAAGCTAACTAGGGTAAACGATTTGAATTTCCCGTGCGGTAGTACTTTACAGCAGGTTTGTATTAACGTTTCAATACAAAATGGAACTGAAAGACAATTCAACATGACGTATTGTTAAAGCAAATTATTATCTACGGGAAATTAAATTTAATATTTATAAGATTCAGTCCAAATATTCAAAAATAATTTAAAAGAAATTCTAAATTATTATAAAGTTTTAATAAAAATAAATTTTTACAGTAAATAATCAAGAAGTATGTAACATTGCAAATAATAAAATTACAATTTTGTTGGAGATTTTTTTTCTAATAGTATAGATAAAATGATGAATAGTTGAGAAAGTTGATACAAGTCAAAGTTGAGTAGTGGAGAATTGGAGTTGTAACTAAAGTAGCAAGTAAGAGTTTTTGTAGTATGGCAAAGTCGGTCTAGTTTGTGGTATGTTTTGTGTGTTAATAAGTATATAATTGCGGTCACAAACGTAATTTTATTTTTGACTTATTTGAATTGTTCAATTTAAATTCTATTGAAGTATGCTTAGTGCATAGACGGCAAATCAAATTTATAGTTTTGAAAAAATAGATGCCTGGTTTAGATTTATGATGTTAAATTTTCTGCCACTTTACGCCCGCAACTAAGCCTATATTATTATACATTGCAAAATTTTTTACTGCATTTTATCATTTGCAGTAGTAGGTTGTAAACAATAAAAGCTTCTTTTCATCTAAGCTGTTGATAAATTCTCATACGTGAACTGATAGCATAGCAAATTTTAAAATTGCATAACTCCAAAGATTGAAAAACTTTTAATCATTGAATTTTGAAATGTTTTCTTTGTTCTAATTTCCTAATATAAGATTGATTATTGAAGATAGAGCAGTAGCGCTGTTTTGGTGTTTTTAGAGATATTAAGTACAGCTAATACTTTGTAAATTTGTTTTTATTTTGTTGCCTTAACCATGACTACAAACTGGTGATGTTGTAAACTATGTAAGCTTAAATTGATACTATTTTTTAGGAGTGTGTGATTGGAAGTGATTTTCTTCCTACGTTGTTCTGGTTGATTGGGTTTGTTCGCACATATTTCTATTGGTACGTGACTGTTTTTTTTGCTGCAAAAGTGTTGCAATGCATCTTTGTTATAACCAAAAATTATACATTTTTAAAACAGCCGCTTTTATTCACATTATATCTCATCCGGGTAAGCATTTTTAGTTTATAGTTTTTAGAAAAGTTGTTCTATAGATAACATCACGTTGCGGCTGCTGGAGACTTTATAAACGTGTAATATTTGTTTAGTGGTTTCTTATCTTAGGTGCTCTGAGAACGTTTGGTACGTTAAACTCGTCAACAACAACAAAATCTTTTAAAAATTTAAAAAGCCGTTTATCAAAGAGAGTTTTTGAATGCTTGAGTTAGTTACAGTATAAAAAATTTGAGTCAAAGCTTTGCTTTGCAAAAGTTTGGTGTCAACAAATGCTTTTTTAGACATTTTGACGAAACGGGTTAGAGGAAGTTAATACTGGGTAATCTGAAACTAAAGTCAAGTCTAAGGATAATTCTGGTACTGCCAATGCTTTACATTAAATATCAATAACTATCAAAAATAGCTTAAGTTTTGCTAGTAGTTTTAGAAAAACTTAACTGTGTTTACTAAATAAATATTGATTTGCAGTAGAATCTTCATGGTTTATTAAACTTATTTTGAAGTAAGCGTTTTTACAGTTTAAATACTTGATCAATTATATTTGATGCTCTCTATGCTACTATGCAGTATGGCATTATTAATTTGAAATGGCTTTTTAAAATCTTTGTAAGTCTGGTACATGTTTATAAAGTTGGCACGCTACACATCATAATGGCGCAAGTGCCTTACATACTTTGTTTATATGTACCTTCTAACAACAATTACATGAATGAACACTTTCAATTTTGTATTATTGAGTAGCTAGCTATAAAACCGAGGAAATGGGCTGACCCATCTTCTGCTTTTGCACTAAGAATTATTAGTTGCTTAGAGACAAAGACACCATTTTCAAATATGATAGGAGCGCCTGTAAGGGGCTATAACAAAGACATATCTACTTTGTTGGAAATGTTGGTATCCCCTTCTGTATCCCCTTAAATTAGGTGCAGATTAAGCTCGATTTTAAAATTTTGATCAAATGATGAACCACTTGTAAGGTACAGATAGTACAAGCTACTTGGAGGATTACTTATTACATGTGAATTTTGACGATATGAGTACTGACAGAGTGTAGGAGGTTGGCGGACCCCTATTTCCCCTACGGGAGTGGCAAAGGTGACATTTAATTCATAAATTTATAATTAATAATTTATATTGACGTTCAAAAATGCATTTAACTTGAAGCTTGGTGTTGAGTTTATATTACTAGATCAAAGAAATCACTGGCAAGCGATCAAAGATATTGCCACATAGCAGAATAATTCCCGCAGTGTCGGTTTTCTAATCGCTATGCCTTAGCAGTTAGACTTAGTCGAGTTGTTTATGAATGTGAAGACGTGCCCTTAAATTAAAGAGAATACACTATGCGTGTATGATCTTGTTCCACCGTCTCTCCAGTCCCGAGAACTCATGGGAGGCGGCTTTTGCTAAAAAACAAACAACTTTAATCAAAATTAAAGGTATAGGCTTATATGTTAGCTCTCTAAGTTTGAAGCTTTTGAAACACCGACCAAAGAGCATGACTGAGTGCAGACCTAACTTGCGGTGTCATGAGATCTGCCGATTTAAACGCCTAGTAACTATGACCTTGGGATAGTTCTAATTTTGATTTTAAGATTTTTTTAATTTTTTTCTGTGATGCTTTGTCTATGATTGTTCAAAACAGTTTCACAAAAAGCTTGTTCAATATCTGATCATTCACATTCTTTGCAAAAGACGTAGAACCGTTTCATACATCCTAAGTAGATTACTTTGAACCATTAAAGAATTACAAGCATAGATTATAGGTAGTGGACGCGTTTACTAAGTATATATAGCTATACCCAACTAAGTCCACGATAGCAGCTAAAACAATTTCCGAGCGTTAGCAACAGGAGTATTTAGAAATCTTGTAAATATAATATCGGACAGGGACACAATGTTAATGGCCCACAAATTTCCTAATTATTGCATCCAACTAAATAGTACAAGCACGTAGAAAAAATGCAGATGGTATTACATTTAAGTTACAACACAAGTATTGGTACAACACTATTCTAACTGCTGGCAGGAGTTAAGCTAAAAACAAACAAGATACAAAACATTGCAAGATTAATAGATAGCAAATTTTAATGACTCCAAATGAAAATTCAAGAAGAAATATGAGTTTGTACAAAAGAAGAAGTTACTCTCTTAACAAATATAGAATCTTGTTGAAATCAAGAGAATTCAGCAGGGTCCTGAGTCAAAGTTGAAATCAAATTATTTGTATAGTGTAAGTAAAGTAAAATCTAACAATAGAGATATAAAGTATCTTTGACAGGTTAATGAAAACTAGTTTTTGCGCTGATTATATTAAATCACGGGCAATGGACAACGCTTGCTTCCAACTTGGAAGACCGACAGAAAAGTTCGAGTTGTAGAAAAAAATGGTATTCGTCACTGAACCAAGTAGTATATACGATTTGTTTTGTTTTTTTTTTATTTATTTTTAAAAACTACAGATATGCTAATTGCCAGTTAGATAAAAAAACTGTCAATTGTCTCACAAACATTTTTGAAGCACTTAATCAAAATAAAGTATATGAGAAAACTATTTAATAAAAATATGGTTGCAGTTGCTTGTTGCAGTAACATCACTCTCTTGTACTTTAATGACTTCTGCTAATGCTTCTGTTAGATCTTTTAGCTGCAGGAACACAGCAGGTGGTGTTAACTTTTTTTTTATGACAAACACTCGGGCGGGTGGGTGGAAACACAATTTAAAATCACTGGTCCAATTTTGTTCAACTGCGTTCCCACCCACCCGCCTAAGTGGTTGTTATCAAGAAATTGTTTACGTCATAATTTTCTTGTAACTTAATTGGTGGTGGTGGTAATTTTAAATTTCTTTCTGATAAAACTCGGGCGGATGTTTACGTCATCATTTTCTTATAACTTAATTGGTGGTGGTGGTAATTTTAAATTTCTTTCTGATAAAACTTGGGCGGATGGGCGGGAATACAATTTGAAATTACCGGTCCAATTCTTTTGAACTGTGTTCCCGTCCCCCCCCGCCCAAGTGTTTGTTATCAAGAAATTTTTTACATTATTACTTTGTTGTACCTTAATGACTTCTGTTAGTCCTTCTTTTAGTTTTTTTAGCTGCACACGGCAGTTAGTGGTAAATTTAATTTTTTTTATGACAATCTCATTGAGCGAGTGGACGGGAACACAGTTTGAAACCACCGGTCCAATTCTTTTGAACTGTGTTTAAGTCATTACTTTTTTGTATCTTAATGACTTTTATCAGTCTTTCTGTTAGGTTCTTTAGTTTTTGGAATACGGCAAGTGATGGTAACTTCAAGTTTTTTTATGACAAATACTCGAGCGGGTGGGGGGGTTACACAGTTTGAAACTACTGGTTCAATTCTTCTGAACTGTGTTCCCGCCTACCTGCCCGAGTGTTTGTTATCAAGATATTGTTTACGTCATCACTCTCTTGTACTTTAATGACTTCTGTTAGTCTTTCTGTTAAGTTTTTTAGCGGCAGAAACACGGCGGTGGTGGTAACTTCAAATTTTTTTATGACAAACTTTCGAGCGGGTGAGCGGGAACACAGTTCGAAACCACCGCACCGGTCCAATTCTTCTGATTATATTTTTTTAATTTTTTGTTAATTTTTGTTTTTTAAGTTTTATGGCAACTGTAACACAATGATCTAGTACAAAGGCTATTGAGTAGGAAGCCAAGTTGTGATTTCCGTGAGCGGAATTATCTAATTTGTCTAATATATTTTGATGCGGTTTTAACCTTTATAAGAAAATGTCAAAACCAGCAAAGTATTTGTTTAAGAAATTCTTCTAGTGGTGTGGTTTTTGTTCCGATTTAAACTGTAGGTTCCGCATGTTTGTGTAGAACTATTATTGCACACCACAAACAAAGAATGCTTAAGCTTGTAGAAAGCACGGCACTATAAAAAGAAGATAACGTTATAAATAAGTTTTCTTAGAAGCACTTTTTTAACGGCCGGTCAATTGTTGCCACGCAGCGAAATTTTGCAAACACTTCAATATTCTTTAACTTCAGAGCATGGTACTAGGCAAATAGTTTGGAATGGAGTGGCCAACCCACCCACTTAAGTGTTAGTTATCAAGAGGTTAGATCACAACCTTCTGTTGCTGTAAACTTACTTCTGACGTCCGCATAGAAGACAAATATTCAATTCCTTAATAACAAACACTTGGGCGAGTGCGTGGGGCACGCCAAAGCATGGTAACGGGATAATACTTTAAAATAGAATGTCCACATCTACCCACCCAAGTGTTAGTTATCAAGAGGTTAGATCAACAACCTTCTTTTGTGATAAAATTATTGTTAAGGTTTGCATAGAAAACAAACATTCAATTCCTTTATTACAAACACTTGGGAGGGTGGGTGGGACATTCCAGAGCGTACCGGGCAAATAGTTTGGAATAGAGTGGCCCACCAACCTACCTAAGTTTTAGTTATCAAGACGTTAGATCACAACCTTCTCTTGTGACAAAATGTCTTTTAAGGTCCGCATAGAAGACAAACATTCAATGCCTTGATTACAAACACTTGGGCGGGAAGAAGGGACACTCCAGATCATGGTACCGGGAAAATAGATTGGAATAGAGTGCCCCACCCTCCCACCCAAGTGTTGTTTATCAAGAGGTAGGACTACAACCTTCTGTTGCGGTAAAATGACTTCTGACGTCCGCATAGAAGACAAACATTCAAGGCTTAGATTACAAAGACTTGGGCGGGAGGAAGGAACACCTCCAGATTATGGTACCGGGCAATTTGTTTGGAATGGAGTGCTTCACCTACCCACCCAAGTGTTACTTATTAAGAGGTTAGATCACAACCTTCTCTTGTGACAAAATGATTTTTAAGGTCCGCATAATAGACAATGCTTTTAATGCAAACACTTGGGCGGGAAGGTGGGACACTCCAGATCACGGTACAGAGAAATTAGTTTGAAATAAAGTGCCCCATTTACCCACTCAAGTATTAGTTATCAACAGGTTAGATCACAATCTTTTCTTGCGGTAAAATGACTTCTGACGTCCGCTTAGAAGGCAAATATTTAAATCCTTAATGACGAACACTTGGGAAACTCCAGTGCATAGTACTGGGCAAATAATTTAGAATGGAGTGGCACACTCACCCACCCAAGTGTTAGTTATCAAAATGTTAGATCACAACCTTCTCTTGTGACAAAATGATTTTTGACGTCCGCACAGAAGACAAACATTTAATTCTTTGATTACGAACACTTGGGCGGGTGGGTTGGTCACTCCAGAGCATGGTACCGGGCAAGTAGTTTCGAAAGGATTGTTTCAGCCAACCACCCAAATGTTAGTTATCAAGAGGTTAGATGACAGCCTTTAAGGACCCCCCAGAGCATGGTAATGGGCTAATACTTTAGAATAGAGTGTCCCACTCACCTACTCAAGTGTTAGTTATCAATAGATTAGATCACAACATTGTTTTGTGACAAAATGACTTTTAAGGTCCGCATAGAAGACAAACATTCAATGCATGGATTACAAACACTTGGGCGGGAAGAAGGGGCACTAAAGATCATAGTACTGAAGAAAAGTTTGGAATAGAGTGCCTCGCCCACCCACCAAAGTGTTACTTATTAAGAGATTAGATCACAACTTTCTCTTGTGACAAAATGACTTTTAAGGTCTGCATAGAAGACAAACATTCAATGCTTTGATTACGAAGACTTGGGAGGGAGAAAGGGACACCTCCAGATTATGGTACCGTAGAAATAGTTTGAAATGGAGTGCCCTACCCACCCACCCAAATGTTAGTTATCAAGAGGTTAGATCACAACTTTTTCTTGCAATAAAATGACTTTTAAGGTCCTCATAGAAAACAAACATTCAATACTTTGATTACAAACATTGGGTTGGTCACTCCAGAGCATGGTAACAGGTCAATACTTTAGAAAAAAGAAATTGTAGAAAAAGCAAAGGTAAGTGAGAAGTCTGTGAAATGAAGAGAGGAATTATGGTCATGTTGACTCAATGTAACCTGTCAAATCAGCTAGCGGCACACTTACGGTGAGTAAGGGTGTGCTTTGACATTGTGCCTCAGGGCTCTATAATAAGACCGTACTAGAAATATTTATATTACTACCACAAATTAGGGCTACCAGTCCTAGAGAGAATGATGCTAGTAGCTTATGCTAAAGATTTGGCAATTGTCACAGTAGCAAATTTTAAGATTATAATGAAAGCAAAGACCAATTGGGCTGTGGTGCTAAACTGGCTGCATCAACATAGACTGCAAATAAGAAAAAAGCCGTGGTTATTGCGGGAAAAGACCGGAACAATGGAATTTTTGATGCATAGCAAAAGGAGGTGCAGAACGAGGAACTCAAATATCTCGGAGTGTTGGTGGACAGGACACACGTATCCATTCATTCAAAAATCAAAAAAATCTGTAGCAGTATTGGTGCAAAGTATTTTTTACAAAGTCTAATTGAGCCCAGTAAACGCAAAATTTTAGAGGCAGTTGCCAATTCCATCATCTTGTACGGTGCCCAAATGTAGAACCAGGCAATCAAAACAAAGTCTAGCATAAGAAGCTGCTTTCTCTCCAGAGAAGGGTAAAGGTATGCTGAAGATACTGTACTGTCAAACTAATAGAGGTAACTAATGTCTTAGAAGAGTCCTTTTGTAGATCTGATCTGTTGGTCAGTGACAGAGCAAAAGATGAAAAAGGCAAAACCGCAAAATGGAAAGCGAAATTGTTCAAAAACTTTGTTTTGTCCAGAAAATTGATTAAATAGTTAGGTATCAAGCAACGTAGCCACCGGTTTGGAATTTTGGAAAACTGCTTTAATTGATATTTAAGTTTGTTTCTTGGAAAAGTCTTTGGTGCTTATTTAAAAGACTTATAACTACCACTAATTTGTTCTTGCATATCACTAGTGTTGTACTCATTGGACCAATCTGCTTTGACTTTACAGGACTGCCCAGTTCTTGGCGGTACCACTATTGGCGCTCTAACTCCAATTGGTTTTGACTCTAGTATGTAAAGTTGATTCTTTAAGTCTACTCAAAAGCTGCCCAGGATGTATTTTTGTTACGTTGAATGTTTTCCTTCTTGACTACCTTTTAGCCTTCTTTAGCTTAAACCGTAAGAGTTGTATCTTTTGATTCTAAAAGCAGTTTGCCTTTTGGCGAGTTTTTTTACCTTCTGGTTCTAAATGCAGTTCATCTAGAGGCGAATCTTCTACTTTTTGGTTCTAGAAGCAGTTTGTTTAGCAAGTCCTTTACATCTTGGATCTAGAACCAATTCCACCTTTTTGGGCAGTTGTCTAACAGCAAGTTCTATATCTCCTGGTTCTAGAATCAGTTAGTCTAGCGACAATTCTAGAAGCATTTGGTCTAGCGTTAATTTATTCTGACATATGTAATTTAAACTAAGTAGAAAAGACTTAAAACAATTACTAGGACTTGATCAATCTATAAATTTTCCGGACTTTAATTTATTAAAAAAAATATTCGTACTAGTAATTTGGAAGAGACTATAAATGTTGTGAATAGTTATGAAAAAAGCAATTGTGTGTTTGTGAAGCGTCTTTCTCTCATATCAAAACGTAATAATAATCTAAAATTTCAAAATCAAAACTTACAATTTAAACACTACAAACGTATGTGGGAGTATGCGGATGGAAAACATATTATAACTTTAAACTGGAATGCTAATGTCGCTTTTAACATTTTTTATGATTTTAGTTTTATTCTATTTTTATGATTATGTGCACAACAATATTTTTTTACTTTTTCTCTTTGATTATGCGTGTGTGGTTGTATTGATCAACAAACAAAAACCGAAAATTATTGATTTATCTTAAAAGGTTTACAACCGTTTATCTTCTAATAGAAAAATTATAGATAAAAGGTAGGTGGATTAAGCACTCCTAACAAATTTATTTTGTTAATTAAATTATATAAAAGGCTTAGTCTCAACCATTTAATGTTAAAATCAATATGCACACATAATGTTAAATTGTTGTGCATATCTTTAAATACAATTTCATCTGAGCTGTGGAACATTCCCGTGCGATTTAACACGCGGCCGTTTGAATAAATCGCATCAATTCGTGAATGTCTGTCTGCAGCGCTAACTAGCCAGCTGATACACACGCTAGATAGTAAATACTAAAGCACTAAATAAATAAATTACATTTTAATATAAATTATTTGTTTGTTCAGTTTTATTAACTTTTAATTAGTTTCTGTTAAATAAAATTTTATCAATTAAACATCTTTGGTGAAGTTGGGTTTAAATATTTTAATATCGAAATTGAGATGACATTCCATATCTGGATTTCCATTTAAACTTTTATTATTTGCCTTTGGAATGTTATTTAAATTTATAAATATAGAATATTAGTCCTTCTTCATCTGCTTCTATATTTCGGTAATCGGTAATGGAAACGGTTATTAATTGGTGAACTTATTTAATAAATAATTAGTATTGCTTTTTAATTTACAAAAGATAAATTTTGGATTAAATTCTCAATTAACATGCAGCATGCTAATGAGATTAAAGTGGATTTTTTAGGGATTCATTTAATACTCTGTGCCGTGTGCTTCTCACATAATTGTGATCTTTTTAGTATATTAATTGTTTGTTTTTTTTTTTTTTTTTTTTTAAATGTTAATTGTTTTTATAAACTGTATGTGTAAAGCTATTTTGTAATGGACTTTGTTGACTCATAATTAAAGAAATAAATAAATAAAAAGTTTTAATACAACTACAAGTTGATTAGAATTGACTATTTATATGAATTAAGATATTAAGATTCAATCGAATAATCAATCGTTTCATAGATTGCAGTGATACGTAAAAATTTCAATTTCAATTTATAAATATCTAACAAATAAATAATGAGCTATATGGTTCCATTGAATTACTTTATAAATATTTTATTATTCTATGCTTCTATATAAATGTTAATAATTAACTATTAAATTAATTATTTTATACATTACAAACACAAAGTTAAAATAAATAAATTTAAAATGTTTCGTAATCAACTATAATTAGTGGATAAAATTAATTAAATAAACAAAAATTACAATTATAATTAAACAAATTATAATTACTCCAAAAATTAATTGAATTCAAATACTACAATTTTTAATCAAAATAAATAATGCAATATTTATAGCCTTGACAATGTCTTCAATCCAATAAAGCATTACATTAATTGAATTGAAACTGTAAATTTAATCGTTGCAATTAATTATATCTTTCACGACATTTATATTCAATTAAAGCAAAAATTGCTTATTTAACCCAGTTTGTATCCAATAAAATTTTCAGATTACCCGGCGCATTCACCAAAAGTATTACTCCTTGTGGCGTGATCTGTTAAAATTTATAACTAAATTATTTTTTCACTTTTCATAAATAAATAAAAAGAAAACGAAAGATATGTAAAGCACACGCGAGCTGTATGTCAACGTGTATTATTCCAATTTATGTAAACACGGGGGGATTTATTTCAGCCGAACCAGCAAACACTTAACATAACAGCTTGCGCATTACGTTTTGTTTCTGTTTTTAGGGGTTTTTGACTACATATACATATTCAATAATAAAACAAAGAAAACAACTGGACAATGATGAAAAGGAATTTTTTAAATGTTTGGAATGTATGTTGATTGGGTAGACGAGAATATTTGAAATGTCACGCTTGTAAATACATATACCTACACGGCAGAAAATGTTTTGAATTTTTATCAAATATTGATTGATATCTAGAGCTTTTTAATATAATATACAATACAAAAATGTAATAATCTTTTATTATAACATTGTTCTCTTATTAAATTAGCAAATTGATTGCTTTGTTCGTTGTACGTTTGTGTTTTCAGTTCCTATTCTGTAAATGAGCTGGACAAGTTGCGCATACAAAGATTTCTTTGTAATTATGGTACAAATAAATTATTTTTTTTAGATTATAAGTATTTTATTATTTGTTTTTTAGGTTATTACACTTAAGCTAACGTTTTTAATTGTTTTGATCTTATTCAATAATACAAATTTTACAAAAACTTAAAATAGTTGAAGTGTTTGTGTGTGAAGGAGAGCTGTAGTGCAGTTAAATCATTTGATTTGAATCAAAATTTCTAAAGAAATTTATTATTTAAATTTAATAAATTAAGTAGTTTATGTAAATTGCCTTTCTACCCAGTGTGAGACATACACTAGTGTTTTAGGGTATGCACCCATCATCAGTTTGCCTAGCACCTCACTGGTCTGAGTGCTATTTGCAAGTTGTGTTGCGGTATACTGTTTCAATTATTGTATAATAGAGAATCACTTGCACAATGCAGTCAGTAGCAAATCAGTGCTCAAGATGTTCAAACGTAAAGTGCTTTGTTTAGAGGTAAATATTATTAATAATATTTAATAATTATTATTAATTATAATTATTTATAGTTAGTCTCTTTGGTGGTGATTATAACTACCACTAATGAACAATCAATTAAGAATCCTAGATTGCCAATTGCCATACCAGATTTACAACAAGCAGCCAGTGATTCTAATTTAGCAAAAACTGGATTTACAGGTGCAGTTGCTGCAGGAAGCAAATATTTTCAGTAAGTTGTTTTTTTAATTTTATAATTTAGTTTGAGACATTATATAAATTTATTAGAAATATGTATATGACTCAAGTATCTCCAGATAAAATGGAGTTTGGATATGTATGCAAAACAGCAGATGATTGAGAGCAAAGATTTGAGAGAATTAATTTAAGCAATCTCAAACAACAAGGAAAGGTGCCAAAATAATTGCAATTTAAAGTAACAGATCTAAACATTACATTATTGAAATCGTTTTATACTATAAATTAAATCTGCATAAACTAGTTTCTTATAAAAATCTTGATTTTGTCTGTATCTGTCTGTATTATTATTATATTTTTTTAAGACTTAGTTAATACTTATTTATTTGTTTAGGAGCTATTATTTTACCCAGAAATGTACATCATAACAATAACTTTTAACCATTGAGTTTAATTTTTTTTTTAATTTATTGAGAAAAGGTTAATTTAAAATTTATTGCAAAAATTATTATTCAACATACTTTTAAACAAAATTAAACCAATAAACAATTTACTAATTTTCTAATCCTTTCTACTAATCCAGATACGCCCACGTTTCTGCCAAAGACCATTATGAATTTGGGCATAAACGTGGAAACGATAAAAAATACTCCAAAGGTTCTAAAGACAATGTTGAGTTCATAGATGAAGACAGTAAATCGCGTATCTTAAGCGGCGCCACCAGTCGACCTGGAGGAAATTACAAGAGGTTACTTGATTTGAAAAGAAACAGACGCCAATATACAAGGATTTCAAACTGCTTTTGAACTGTTTTTATTGTGCTTGAGCTGAGCTGTTGCACATAAACTCTTCCAAGCTTTTCCGATTATCATTGATTTATTTTAAATAAAATTTGAGTTACAGTCAGGTGTTTTCAATTGCAGCTTTTTAAACTTTTTTAATGTATTACAAATTACTCTAGTGTTTCAAGATGAACCGGAGCTTTCTCTTTATTGTAGTTTAAGTTTGTCTTGAAACAAGTTTCTATTTAATCTTAAACTTTTTTAAAATATTAGGAATTATTCTAAAATGTACCAAAACTGCACCAAAGTGTTCCAAATTAATTTAGTTATTATCAATTAATATAGATGGTTTTAATTTAATTTCCGTTGTTTTCAAGTGTTTTCGGACTTACCTGAACACTTTTATTTGATGAAATCTAACAACACTATTCATCTTGATATTGTTGACCAATAAGAATACCACAAAGTTGACAGACATTAACAATGAAAAAATTGAAGATATCAAAAATGTTGCAGAAAAACTGGATTACACAAAGGTGCTAGCATAGGCAGATAGAATATACTATATTAAACACAACATGGCTCTTACAATAACTGACGCCAAAGTATACAGTGCTGCGATTTTTAATAATCTAAGCAAGTCAAAATATATATCAGAAAACTTATTAAGATTTGAATTATTAGTTTTTTATGCAAGAATAAGATTCTACATAAAAAAAGTTGCAAACAAAACTAAGAGAAAAATACAACTAAAACTCTAACAAAAAATTGGCTTAACTGTGAATGTTTTTTAGAGTTTGATAACATCAGCAGGAGGATTATTCTAGATCCAGAGACTATATCAAGAGGCTATAAAATTTAAATAAAAAAGTTTGCAGCATACATTATAGGCACCTCAAAATTATATGTTAAAAATGTGAGTTGCATTTAATGACACCTAGCTTGCATAAGGTTTTAGTAAATACTTTGGGTTTTTTCTTCACAGAAATAAAACAAATTCAAAAATATAAAATTAAAAAAAAACTTTAAGTATGCTGCTTTAATTAAACACGTTCAAGTGAATTTCCAAAACTAAACAAAAAAAAAGAAAAAGTACATTTAAACAAACAAAACATGGCTTTAGACAAAAACATAATTTTGGACAAAAACAGCTTAAATGAAAAAGACATATCTTTACATTAATAGTTGTATGTATTATTATTAATTTTAAATTTAATTTAAAATTGACGTTACAAAATTGAAAAACTTAAGTACTTATATTAAATTGAAATAGCAACGGCGTAGTAAAATATTTTGCCTATGAACAAAAAAACAAAAGTTTTTTGTGTTGGACTGTGTTTATTTCTTAACACAGTGTCCATTTAGATGTACACACTTGATTTAACAATATTCTAAGCTGTTGTACCAAACTGATAGGTTGAAGGTTTTATTAACAGCGTCCATGACTTGAAATCTCTTTTCACCGAGCCACTTATTAAAATTTTGAAACAAATAGAAATTGGTCGGAGCTAAATCTGGTAAATATGATGGGTGGCAAAGCAATTCAAACTTTAAATAGTGGGTCTTAGGCATTGCAATGCCTGACCTGTGAACCGTTGTCTTGGTGAAAGAGCACTTTCTTTTTCGATAAATGTGGCTGTTTTTTTTTTAATTTCTTTGGCTAATTTTTGCAATAAGTTAGCATAATACTATACCATAATTGATGTTTTTTTTCTTTTAAAGATAATCAATTATTATTATCTTAGGGGCATCTCAAAAAACCGTCGCAACGTTATTTGGTTTGTAGTAATGGACCCAAGTCTCATCAACAGTAATAAATTTGTCCAAAAATTTAGATGGGTTGCGTTTATACAGTACCAAACAATTGGTTAAAATGTCTTTTTGACATTGTTTTTGGTCGGGTGTCAGCAAACGCGGCACCCATCTTGCGCAAAGGTTTTTCATAGTTAAATGTTTGTGTAAAATATTACGTGTCGTTCTATTGACATGCTTACAGTTTCTGCTATCTCTCTTACCTATACTATGCGGTTCATCAAAACAATTTTGCGGATATATTTATTTCTGGCGTAAACCTTGATAGGCCGTTTAACTACTGTATTCGATGGAGAAGAGTTACCTAATGTTGAATTATGCAATGCTTTTATAATATTAACCATTATGGCTCCGTATCTAAATGAGACCCAGAATATTTCCTTCCATTTTAGTAACTTTAAATAAAACTATTTGCTCAATTTCTTTTTAGATTACAAAAAATACGTATTTTTTCTTAGCAAAGCAAGATAAAAACAGTAAATACATCAGTACTAATTCAACTAACTTACTAAGAAAAAATGAAAAATGTACCTGACAGAAACAAACAAAACAAAAAACTGTTAGTGAATTATAGAGTTTATTAATGAAATGTTCACCTATTTACAAATCTTTTAAATTTGTGTACTTATTTAATGGAGACAAGTTTGACGAGAGTTTTTTTTTATTTTAATAATTTAATATAATTTTATCCAAACTGCCTAGAAATTATTACAAAGGTCTTGGACAATGGTACCTCCATTTTTATACTAGATTTTTTAAAAAAACTTGAAATCAAGCCTTGACATACATATATTAACAATAAATTGCAAGATAAAACAATATTATTTTGTAGAGATCACTACAACATACTTTTGGAAGTAAACATACGATGACCATGATTAACACTATGGAATAGAAAGTATTTTCGACAAGGTATGGTTATTGAACTACTGCCATTGTACTTGGTTACTATAATAATATAGTAAATAAAGTGGCAAGGCACTTACATATAAAGAACAATTTTTTTAGGATGCATATTTAATTTTGATCACATGTCTTGTGGCATTTTGTGTACACTATGTCAAAACTTTGCTACTGTGTAAATTGGTTATAATTTGAGTATATTAAACATCACTGTGTCAATTTTTCAAATGCAAAACCATGGTTTTTTGCAAAAACTTTTTTGTTTTATTTTAAACTTTTTTTATAATTGGTGGTGCAAAGTAGTTGTAGTTTCATCATGTTGCTTTGACCAAAAAAACCGAATATCATCAATAAAACTTCCTTATTACAACTAGCAACCAAGTTCCATTATCTAAAGAGGTAGACAATCAAATATAATTTAATAAAAAACAAAAGTTTAAAATCAATTACTCAAACCCAATCCAACTCTAAAGCGGCCAACCAAAAACAGACAATTCTTTTGGTTTTTACGAATTCTCATCAGTGCATCTTGGTGGTACGGCATTGCTTCATGGTGAAGGATGAATTCGAATAACTGATTTAAGTGCTCTTAACACAAGTTAGATAATAATTGGTGGTGCAAAGTAGTTATAACTCTATTATGTTGCTTTGACGAAAGAAACTGAATATCATTGATAAAACTTCAGTATCACAACTGGCAACCAAATTGCAATGACTAAAGAAGTAAACAATCAAATATAGTTTAATGAAACACAAAAGTTTAAAATTTATTACTCAAACCGAATTCAATTCTAAAGCAGCCAACCAAAGAATGCCGTAGTTTGAGTAACTGATTTTAATGTTTTTGTTTTATATTCAATAACATATTGTATAATGATTGATCAAAAAAATGGAGCTAAGAAAAGATCATTATATTAATTAAGTTTACAATAAAGAACCTTATTTATGGAATTCTATAGTTGTTAAATGGGTAAATGGTTTTACAAGAAATTATTTATGTCATTAAATACATTTTTACTGATTAAGAATAATATTTAATTAGCGTAAGTGTAGTCCAACACACGCAACTTGCGTTGACTTTCTCGTAATTGCTTCTGCTTTGGTTTAATTTAATGAATTATCTAACTATTGCGTTACCACCTTCGACACATTACTAAACATAAACTGTTAATTACTGCGATTTTATGTAAATTGTATTTGTCCAGTGAGATGCTAGGCACACTGATAATGAGTGCATACTTTTAAACACGTGTGTATGTCTCTTATTGGATGAAAAGGCAATTTAGATAAAATACATCATTTATTAATTTTAAATCTAACTATTATATTCATGTTAATTTTAAACCTAAAACGTCCAAACAGGATATTCTAAGCAAACTTTAGTCAGTGGCTTATAAGTTCTCGCATGTAACATTTGACAAAATGCATCATGAAATTCTAATGAGACTACTAAGAAGTAAACAACTAGACAAGCGAGATATTTAAATAATACAAAACTTTTATTATAACCAAAATGCTACTATAGAAATAAAAAGTCAGAAATCACAGCACATAAATATGAAAAGAAGAGTCATACATGGTTGCGTGTTGTCACTTCTATTCCTCGATTTTTACTTTGAAATGATAATTTGAGAAGCAACTCACAACAAAACAACTGGCATCAATGTCAACGGCAAAATCATACAAAATATACGATACGCATACGACACAGTCCTAATGACAGACAACCTTCAAGATCTTCAGAGGATGACCAAAAGAGTCCAAAAAGTCAGCCAACAATAAGGACTAACCATGAATCTGAAGAAAAGAAAATTTATGATCTCTATTAAAAACCTCAATAACAACGAACAAACTCATAGTAGCAAATAAAATCGTAGATTAATTTGAAAGGTACAAGTATTTGGGAACTAGAGTTAACTTGCAAAATGACAGCACAGATGAGATAATAAGCAGAATTGAAATAGCTTGCTACGCATTTATAAAAATAAAAAAAATCTTTTGTTGTAAGAATCTCAAAAATAAATTAAAACTCAGAATGGTAAGATGCTATATCAAATCACTCAAAGCTAATGAAATTAAACGACTTGAGGCATTCGAAATATGGATATTCAACCAACCGCCAACCTTCGATTGAAGACAGCACCCTAAGAAGAAGAAGAAGAAGTTATTATAAAAACTAACATTTATTCAGCCACAAAGTTTCAAAGTAAATTATGTAATATCAAACCAGTTTTTTTTTTTTAATTGCATACAAAAAACCAATTTTTAGTAAAATATATTATTAAGTATGGTATAAAGTACCAACTCGCAACAACAGCAATGCATAAAATTAAATCAAAAATTGCTTAAAGAAACGTATTACTTTTAAATAATAAAAAATAAAAGATTTTTTCAAAATTGTCAAAATAACCAATTTATGTCATACAATTTGTCAAAATACACATTTATTCTTATGATCAAAATTCAAGTACAAAACCACCCAACTATTGCAAATATTTTCAAATTTGTAACGTTATCACCGATTGGGAAGCGGCTAGAGTAGCAACAATCGTGTCACTACATATGATGATGAGATGTGGACAGGTTAACAGAATAAAAGTTGAATTGTATATGTACAGGATTTATTACCAAATTATTACCCAGAAAAACGGTTTAATTATAAAATGTGTCACAAAAATTAACCTAAACACTTACGATTTCTACTTTTATATACAAACAGTACCTTAAACGGCTTTACTGGAGACCGAATGGTCTATACGGCTATGTCTTGCCAAAATCAGGACAAACTATACCAGTGACTCGGTTTTCTGTTTGAACTATCTAGATCCTTACTAGGCCCTGTCAGGATCAAGACAGTAAGACTCTCTGCTTAAATTTTGGTTAATTTTATATATTAACCAAACATTTAATTAAAAAAATTTGTATAAACCTATTTACTTCATAAAATGTAAAAAAATAACGAAATTTTATTTATTGCATTAAATAACTGAAAATAACATTAACAATGCAAAAAAGTTAAACTAAATCTAAAAATTATATTTTTTTTTAATTGCGTATTTGTTGCATAAACTTGCAAAGATCTAAATTGTGCTCATATCATTTAAGACAAAAATTGCACGAAACATAGATTAGAACATCAATTTATTGATGTGATAGCTCAATGGTAGAGCTCTTGCATATTATGCAAGCAGTCCCGGAGTTTGATCTCCAAAATATATGGAATAATAACTTTGGAAGTCACCTAATCAGCTGTTGGTCCCATCAAACCTATTTAAACAAGTTGTAGACTTACTGTGACGATGTAAAAATGGTTGTTGCTACAACGTATTATTATTCTTTATAACATTTAGTCAGATTTTAAGTTCTTTAACCTTTATCTGACTGACAGGGTACCCGGGTACCTTTTTGAACATTAAACATATACATTTTTGGCGTTTAAAGTATACATACGGACGTGACGGTTTGGGTACTTGGGTACTTTTGATAATTTAAAATAAAATAAGATAAAAATTATTGTAATTAATTGAACAAATAAATTTTTACAACTATATTAAAATTAATACAATTAATGTTCATTGCAAACAAGTTTTCCACAAACATAACATGCTTTTCGTGTTAACTTGTTAACAAATATAATATTTTGCAACTACCAGAGTACTTCTAGAAGCATTGCAAGCTAGATTTTTAATAATTAGCAACGAGATCTATTATTCGACGTCCCAGAACCATTTCTACAGAACTGTTGAATGCATCAATGACAAAAAACAACAAATTTGTTCTTCTTAGAGAGCATAATTAGTTCTTTACTAAACGCAAAATATTTTGCCTTATTATTTAAACTGGTATTATTAAAAAATCTTACCAGTTAATCCATCTTTATGAACTAAAGTTGAACTTTGTAGCAGTTCATCTTTATCGCGCTTTCATCTGAATCGGAACTTTCTATTTCAATATTTGGATTGTTTATTACATCAGATTGTTCTGATACACTATTTTCTAGTTCCAAAACATATTTCTTTTTACTAGAAGCAACAAACGCCATATGCATAACGTGTTTTTGTTACAGAGTACTCGGGTACCCATGCCGTTATTAGAAGGTGTATTATTTCTCAGTCACATAAAGGTTAAAAGTGTCTAAAGTTTTGTATATGTTTAGACCACTTTAAACAGTTTGAAAAAATCTGAGCGAATCAAAGGAAACATAGAAATGTAACAAATGAGTTCTAGCACACTGTAACCTGATTGATAAATAAGAGCTTTTTTTAAAACCGTGTGTACACCCAGCTTAAGAACATTTTTTTTAAACATCTTAGAATAGTTTTTTATTTTTTACAATGTTTGTTACAAAATCTTGTAAGACCTCACAGTTTTCTAAAATTATGCCTCTTGGAGTTTTTCATTGTTAAGTTACCAGGTTGTTTAAATTTTTTATTAGTTTATATAAGTTCTTAAAGTTATTTATGTTTTTAACTTCTTAGAATCTTCTTGGGTTTCTAAATCTTCTAAAAGCTACATAAGCTCTTACTGTTTTTTATGATTAAAAAAAAAAGACTTTATAGTGTTTTTTTTTGACCTTAAATATTCAAAATTCTAAAAGTTATTTAAATAAAACTTTTAAACGACATGATTTGCTTCTAATAACTTATTTATGTTTTTTTATTCAAAAATGTTTTAGACTTATTATAGTTACAAGCGTCAAATTAGTCTAAGAATCTTATTATCATTATTGTGGTTACACTACGATCTTATTGAAATTAAAAAGGTTTTTTTCTAAGAGTTTTCAAACCTTTCTGAAGATATTTTAAAATAATCTAAGAGCAATTAATGCTTTCAAAGCCTTTTTTAAGGCTTTTAAAGTTTTTTAGCTGCATTTTAAAATTGCTACTAAAGCTCTTAAAATTCCAGAATTTTGAAATTGTTGGCCAAGCTTGAGGTAGACGGTTTATGTGGATATTATGTGCAATTTTTTGATACATACTAAATGAATTCTACTTGCTCTACCATCCGCCGGAGATTTTATATTTAATTTTTTGGTTGTAATAAAACCCAATATTAGTTGATTTTTTGTATTATTTCATTTACAAATTTCAATGTATATAATTTATTTAAAATTTATTTGACAATTAATATCTAGCTACTAAGTCAACACTATTGCGTTTGTTACGTATATTAATGTATTTTGATGTACTATACTATACACATTTCATGCCAAGCTTTAATACTATAATATTAGAAATGCGAGCGCTACTCCTACGCTTTAAAAGGATTAGTTAGATAAATTATGTGATATTTCAAACTTGTCTTAAGATTAGTCAAGTAATTATATTTATATATTTTTGTTTGGAATAGCAGGTTTGGTTATTTTATATTATTTTAATATTTCCTTATTTACAATTTATTTGAAATTATATTAATATCATTAGATTCTATTCATTATATAAATAAAATAGATAATTTTTCGTTAATATTATTATTATTTATTTCAGACTAGTTTTAATATTCTATGCAATTTTATTATTTAATACTAAAACAAGACTTTCAAATCATATTCATATTTACTCTCAGATTTGCAAATCTAACATGATTTCAACAAAAGCCATCCGAATCTAGCAATCACTCAGTAATGCAAATCACACACAATTCTTTTCCGAATAAAGCATTTTATCATTAATTCAAACTGATTTCCTACATTACTGAAAAAACTAATGGAATTCTTTTTAATCAAAAGAAAGTTAAAATTTGAAATTCTCTAAACAAATAAGAATTGTTTTGTCTGCTCAAATGTTTGTATTCAATCGAAACATTAATTAATTAAAATACAAACAAAAGAATTGTATTGATATAACAATATAAATAAGTAAAAAAAAAATAATTGTTTAATATTAATTATAAATATAATATGATTGGTTGTGTAATTATAATTTTCTTATTATATATTTTAAACATCAGAGAATTTTCTATAGACTTTGCTTGTTGAGTTTTGCTTGATCTTTACCGGAAATTAAATTAACATTGATTAATGAAGTGCATTGTTAAAAATTTGCGGAAATCCGGATGCAATATTTTTGTTTAGTTATGAAGTTCTAATATCGATTTACTTGTAAAGTAAGTTTAATACACTTGGGAAGTGGCCTTACTTGATAAGATATATGCAGGAGGTAGGATGATGTGTTTTGCGTCTTTTTAGTTTATATTTTGTGTAAAAATATAGTAATAACAAAATAATTTATTTTTATAAAATTATACAAAATTATAATATTTTGAGTAATTAATTAAATGTTAATATTCTTATGTTGTTGCGCTATTATAAAATTAAGCAATAAAATGCATATTTTTACAGAAACATAAATTAACTTCAAATTAATTTGATCTTTGTTATTGGCATTTCTTCTTCTTATATTGCCATACTCGCTACGAGCGTCGGCACCCCTCTTGTATGTTTGTGGTGTGCGTAATAGTTCCACACAAACATACGGGACTTACAGTTTAACGTGGAATCCGAACCACACCACCAGAGGGGTTTACTAGGCAAATACTTCACTGGTTTGTCATTGCCTTGTACAACAGTCTGCCATGATTGATAAGTAAGCATTTTACTGTGCAAGAAGCACGGTTTGATGCCCAATTGCTATAAGTATGAACATTGCTCACAATCTTCAGAAAGTGGTAAATAATCAATTTAAGCTAGTTTACGTTTACAAAAAAATATATTAAATCATATATTAGACAGACTACGGTGCGTAATAGACGGCTCTTTTTGCACGCATTATGCGTGCGTAATACAACGTATAAAATAAATATTTTTTTTTGCATAATGAATACATTGCAGTAAAAAGTAGAAAAAAACAATTTTGGAGCATTAGTTCAACAGAATCCAATGTTATCAGATTTATATTATTTTAAAAATCATAAAATTTTCTACAAAACAATTAATTTAAAATTAAAAACTAATTTTCCAAAGATTTTTTAAAATTTGGTTAGTAAGAATTTTTTTTTATTGAAGTAAATGTTATTATTAAGTATCACTTTATTAAGCAAAGTTGTACTTGCTTATGAAGGTTTTGCCACACTTATAATACAGTTATGTGGTTCCAAAAGCTAAGAATTTTTGCACTATTTTATCATTGCATTAAAATGGCTATTACACTCTCTAGGTTTTAATCTATTGCACTATTCCATATTGCTTTTAGAGAAGTGGTGCAATGATTTAGTACAAAAACTATTGCGCCGCAGGAAATTTGGGTTTGATCCTCAGCAACTTCATTTTTGCAAGGCATTGACCCTCTAACGGTGTGGTTTGGATTTTATGTTAATCTGTAAGTCTTAAATGTTTGTATAGATTTATTAGAATGGTTGCCAACACAAGAGTCTGTTCAAAAAAGATATTGTTTTTAGATTGCAAATTTTGCGTTTTACAAGCAAAACTGAGTTCAAAAATGTTTAAGATTTGTTGTCTACGCAGAGCCTGTTTGTGGTGTTGAAAACTCTGTAGTTAGAAATTAGGTAAAAATGATCTTACAAATTCTAAAAAACAATTGAAGAACCAAACCAACGACTACCATTCTAAAATGTGGATCTGCGTTACCTGGGACAGAAAACCAAAACAGTGCCACACCAGTACCGCATGTACTGGCGGCAAAAAACAAGTTTGGTCGTTGCTAACTACTATAAAGTGACACATAGCAAGCCAATAAAGCCAATTTACGACATAATGTTGAAGATTTTTGTCAATAGAATTGTTTATTGTTTCTGAACCATGATGAGATAGCTTCTAATCAGGTTCAGTTAATAACTAGCTTAAACCATTACGTCCCACTTTAAGCTATATTTAAGCTTTTATGCTCTAACATCAAAAACTAGGCGCCCAAAAATTATTATTTATGATATTTAAAACGGTAGTTCCATAAGATTTAAAAATAATTAGCTTTAAAAAAAACAAATTAGAACTGGAAACTAGTTAACCTACAACTCAATAAAGGCCAAAGACGTCATTCAACTGCTGGTAGAAGATAAGTTGACGGCCAAATATTTTGGAATTAACTTGAACGTATTTCAGCAAAAACTCTCAACACTCAATGTTTGAGTTCAGACAAGTTTCTAAGTTCACAGCATAATTTAGTACGATGGCCATACTATGGATTTTTTATTGTTTTTGAACCATTGATGCGATGGCCTCTAATTGACAATAGGCGTAAACCACTATGTTATACCTTCAAACTGCCATATTCTAACGCCAAACCCATAGTGCTTAAAATAATCATCTAGAAACCCAATACGGTAGATTTCAGACAATAAGAAAGAACAGTCGCCAGTTACAAAAGCAGGTTTATTACAATCTAAGAGCAGATTGCAACAACAAGGCCCACAGTAAGGCACCTGTTTTTCAACAGCAGATTTTTGCTTCACCCAGAAGTTCTCTCAACGCTTGCAAGGAGCAATCTTATGCCAAAATTAGCTGTCACTCTGCTTGTCCTAAACACTTTGTTGAAATGTGGTTTGGATAGGAGTGCAAAACCCATCTTTCTGAGTGTTTTTGATACAATTTCATGATCATGGGTGAGCGGGAACTAAGATTAAACTTTGTTGGAGTGTGGTTTGGATAGAAGTACCCTACCCTCCCGCCAGAGTGTTTTTGATACAATTTTTTAGTCACTTACACTTTGGTGGGTGGGCGAGAACAAAGTTTAAACTTTGTTAATGTGTGGTTTGGATAGGAGTGCCCCACTCACCCGCCCAATTGTTTTTGATACAGTTTCTTGATCACTAACACTTGGGTTCTTGGGCGGAAACTAAATTTAAACTTTGGATTTGTGTTGCCCGCCTACCCGCGTGTGTAACGTTTAAACTTTGTTGGAGTGTGGTTTGGCTAGGAGTGTCTCACCCACCCACCTGAGTGTTTCTAATTCAATGTCTTGATCACTAACACTTGGGTGGGTGAGCGGGAACTACGGTTAAACTTTGTTGGAGTGTGATTTTGATAAGAGTGTGTTTGTGATACAATTTTTGATCACTAATACTTGGGTGTGTGGACGGGAACTAAATGTTTGTAATTTCTAATTTCTTCACTACAAACATTTCGATGGGTAGGCGGATACTTAGTTTAAGCTTTGTGCGCGTGTGGTTTGAATGAGAGTGCACCACCCACACGCCTAAACGTTAGTGATTCATTTACTCGAACAGAAACACTTGGAGGGGTGGCTAAAAACTAAATTAAGGTGGAAAAATTGTGCAGCTTTTCTCGGAAGTTAATTAAGATAATTCATTTCCGTTTTTAGAATTATTATGAGTATAATAACAACATTTGAATAAGCTATTTTGGTAAAAATATATTAATATATAAAAAAGTTGAGTAGTAAAAATTGTTCAATTTATTTCAAACTTATTTCATATTAATGATATTTATATAAAAAAAAAAATGTTGCAAAAATTATCACAAAATGATTATTTGTTTGCTTTAAAAGTAGCACCGAAGATAAGGATACTTTTGGGTGTAAACAATAAGCCCACCGATGGCTCCGCCCATTACGTTTGGTACTGTTTTTATTACACAATTGGTAGTTTGATTTTATTGGGTTATCGGCGCCATGGGCGGTATTTTACTACAGTGCGAGTGAAGCGCTTCCGGTGATTTACTACGGTACCATTCCTAACAATTCTGTCCTTAAGCTTTGTGCGAGTGTGGTTTAGATTGGTGTTGCCCGCCCGAGTTTATTTATTCAGTTTTTAGAAATTCTTGGGTGGGTGGAAGGAAACTAAGCTTTAAATTTGTTTTCGTGTGGTTTGGATTTTTTGTTTTCAGTGGGCATTTTTGTAATTTTCTACCGCCAAAGTTGACGTATTTTGATGTAAATTAGTTGAAAAATATAAATTTGTTTTTCTTACGTTTCACTTTGAAACTGCCAGATTCCAACAACAAAGTCTTGGTGCTTAAAATAATCTTTTTGAAAACCCAATACGGTAACTTTTGGTCAATATAGAGAAAGAACAGTTGTCAATTACAAGGGCAGGCTTATCACAAACTGAAAGCAAATTGCAACAACAAGACTTACGTTTAAACTTTGTAGGAGTGTAGTTTAGATAGGAGTGCTTTACCCACCCGCCCTAGTGTTTTTGATCTAATTTCTTGATCACTAACACTTGGGTGAGTAGGTGGAAACTAAGTTTAAACTTTGTGCGAGTGTGCTTTGGATTAGTGTTGCCCGCCCACTCGGCCAAGTGTTTGTTATCCAATTTCTTGATTCTTTGTGGGTGTATGGTTTAAATAAGAGTAATCCGCCCACCCGCCCAAATGTTTGTGATCCAATTTTGTTGATTACTAACATTTGGGTGGGTGGGCGTGAACAAAAGTTAAACTTTTCACCCGCTCGAGTGTTTTTGATTCCATTTTTTGATCACTATCACTTAGGTAGGTAGGCAAAAACTAAGTTAAAACTTTGTGAGCGTGTGTTTCTAATCCAATTTCTTGACCACTAACACTTGGGTAAGTGGGCGGGAACTTTGTTGGAGTGTAATTTGGATAGGAGTGCCCCACCCACTCGTCTTAGTGTTGTTGATACAATTTTTTTATCACTAACACTTGGTTGGGTGGGCGGGTATTAAGTTTAAGTTTTGATAATAAAATTTGATGGTTTGCACACATTGTCCAACGCTATAACTTTCTATGAAACTTTGCCATACACTATTGAATAATTTACAAGAAACTTGACAGATGTTGCTATAACAACATGACTACATTCTTATTGAAAAAATGTAGTTTTGAAAAAGCGGTAATGCGCTTCAATATAATTATATCAACTCAAAACATCTAGTCACTTACGATCTATAGAAAGTCCAAACTTTGCAAACTAGTTTTAAATATTTTGGGGCTAACATAACCTGCAACTACAATCTTAAAACAAAAGTGCAAAAGCAAACAGTTTAGCTTTTTGTGGGATGTAATATGACGAAACAAACGCATAAATATCAACAGCAAAGTAAGAATATACGAGACATGTGTGAGAGTCATCTTGTTGTAAACAAGAGCAGAGGCCAATATTACAAAATTTTTGCTCAAAAGAACAAAAAAAAAAAGAAAAGAGTAGAATGATGCAAGAGATCAACTGGCAAAAATAGTAAAACAAGAAAAGCAAAACACAACAACATCACAAGAATTGACATGATTATTATTACTAAAATTGGAACTAGAAAAATACATTTGTGATTCAAACAGGACAAGGTTTTAAATTAAAAGGAAGAAGACCCATGTCTGTAAAATTTTACAATTTTATTTATAAAAAAAAGATGTCAAGACGTCAGAAACCAGAACAGAAAAATTATGCTCTTAATGAATCACTTAAAAATTGGTTCAGTGTTTACCGGCTTGTAGATTTGGCCGCTAAATAACTTCCAAATTTGAATCCAAATTTTAATAAACTTATTAATAATTAATATTATTATATATATATTTTAACTTAAAATCATCAATTTTAACTATAATTTTTTTATTGCCAAGAAAACTATTAATAAGATTATTAGACTTATGATCAAGACCTATACAATAGAGCTTGTTGATAAGATTAGGATGCCATACCTTATCAAAAGCTTTAGAAATGTCTAGAACTACTGCAACATTTTCTTCATGTTTGTCTAAAGTAGAACTCTATTTGTGACTAATACAAGTCAAAAGATCTGTTATTGAAAGTTTTGATCGAAATCTATATTGAGTATCTAAAATGTTATTTTGTTCTAAGAACTTGACAATGTAAAAACTAATATATTTTTTAAGAATTAGATTTATTTCTTTTTTTATGTATAGGTTGGACATTTGCTATTTTCAAACAATTTGGGAATGTTTCTTTGTTGTATTATATAGGAGTCTAAATGGTGCCGCAAGCGCAAAAACTACAAAAGAAGAGTTATAATTGCCCAAAATTAACGTAAAACTTTTGAAATTTGAGTTATTTTTGTTTAACAATGTGGTTTTTAACTAGGTTTTCAAATCAATTTTTATTAACTAAGTTATACAACGCACAGAACAACGCACAGAAAAAAAGAAAAAAATTTAAGTGATAAGAAATTAATCATTTTTTAAACCCGTAATCTTGTACTTATTTTTGTTGTAAATTTTGTACACAAAATTATCCCAATTTGATTTTTTCCAAAACAATAAATACAATTTTTTAAAACTTTTTTATGACTTTCTAGTTGGTGACATATAATTTGGAAACATAAAATCTAGTAAAAAGCACATTGTATAATAAAAACATGTAATTTTAAAAGTTTTTTTGTCGCTTAAACCGATTTCACTTCTTGTTTGGTAGTTTTTGCGTTTGCGGCACTATTTAGACTTAATTAATCGGTACTAAATGTTATTTTTTTAGTATTTGAACAAAATTTGATTAAAAAATCTGTGTATTGAACAAGTTTTTATACTTTAAAACTAAAAGAGAGCGTAGTGTTAAAGCAATAAGAAAAATCGATTGGTAACGATAAATATAAAAGAAAGCGGAAATTGTTGACACGGATAGAACAGTTTCTTGTTATGCTGTCCGTTGCAGTAACTAACATCGGTTTATTAAGAGGTTTATTGAAATCATATAATTTTTTTTGTTTCTTAATATATAACAATATTTATAATACAATTATTACAAATCGGTAGTATGTCTTGGCGTTGGAGATTCTAACACTGTTTTAAGATGAGTTGCATTAATATAAAGACTCATTGAGGGTGCAGCAACTTTAAGTATATTTAGTCTATCTATAGCTACAGTTTCTAAGCGACTATAAAAGTTTGTGTATAAAGAAGCGATGTGTTTTGTTGCACGATAACTCAACGTAAATGCTTCTAAAAATTCATTAGCAACAAAACTGATTTTACAGTCATGATCTAGATATTTTATAACACCAAAAACGTCACCATCTTCTAAATGTTCCACTTCAATACCATCACTTGTGTAATAGGCACATGAACCAAATGATATAAAAAAACTGATTCGCATAGTTCTGTATGTCTTAGAAGTATTTCGTGTGATAAAAATGCTACTGGTTCTAACAATGATACTATACATCCAATAAGTGCTTTTGACATACCTTTGAAAAACTCAGAATTTGCAATCAAATAGTTACATCTTTCCAAACGAATGATCGGATAAAGTTAAATGTATTAGATGTTTATTGAAATATTTTCCATTATAATTATGTTTGTAGAAGTTGGCTATTTTACTGGCCAGCGTTGGTTATACATGTTTCCTAATCATGTAGTCTTTTAAGTTATTAAATACATCTTTGCATCTGTTGTTTGCGTTATTAGCCATTCGTATAATATTGAACAAATACGTTATTATAAAAATATGTGCAATTAATGAACATATTAAGATAACTGTATGAAGTAGTAGTTCATCTATATTTTCTATTAAATGGCTACTGAAGTCGCAGCGAAAATATGTAGAAATTACTTTATGCATGCATAGTATATTCTTTTCAATTACAGTTTTGCATTGGAAATCCGTTAAATTATTATAAGAATTTATTACCAGTTCCGGGGTAGCTGCATCCATATGATATCATATATGGCACGATATACACAAAGCATGCAAATGTATGAATAGAAATAAACACTATAAGCGTTAATACAAAACAATTTATTGCATCTCTTTTAAATTTCAAAACATTCAACGTTGTTTTAGTATGCGTAACAAAGCTAAAAGGATTTAAAGCACATTTCATTGTAGCAAAAACAACACGATCTTTAAATCTAAATCTGTGAATTCTCAATGTATAATTCAATGACGGAAGACAATCAACAAATAAATTGAAAAAAAAGTACGTTGCAACTTTATTTGGATCCAATTCTATTTTACCAGATTTATTTACAAGTTCAGTTATAAAATTGATGCATATATTTACCTCAAATATAACAATATGAATCCATATTATTATATGCACCCAATAATCAGATGAAGTGTAATAAAAGCTCATTAATAATGTTCTCCCATTAAAATGAAATGTGTAGAAAAATGTCATGAATTTCTCTCGACATAATGACTTACTAAACGGATAGTTCTAGCATCAATTCTTTGCTTGCAATAATTTTTCGTCAAATAGTGATTGAAACTTTTTATAAAATTTGTTTTTAGATGTTCAAACGATGGTAGCATTATTTCACGTATATATCTCCATGTTTTTGATACAAATATGCGACAGGTACAAGACGTGGAAAAACGTAAAACTCTTGTTTTAGAGTGCAATTATGTAAGCCATTTTAGACAATATGACAAATTCTATGTTGATACTATCTCAACGATTTGGCTAACATTTATTCAAAGCTAACATAATATTTCATGAAATAAATTTTTGATTAAAATATAAATGCCACTAAAATTTATTTGTTATTAAGTTTTTATTATCTGAATTACAATAATTAACAAAAACTAACAAGTTTGAAGGTTTATTGCGCGACTATAATACAAGCTAGATTAAGTTAGCTGTGAGCGTTCTAACGAGTCTTCAACTGGATGCAAGGTCAAATATTTTAACTTGTTTCAGAGAAGGTAAAAGTTTACCTACTTACAAAAAAAATAGTTTTAAAGTTTTTAACAATCTTGTACTTTTGGAGTCATAAAGTATTTAACAGTCTAGTTTGACACGAAGCTTACGTTTGCAAAAATTACGCAGAAGGCCGAAAAGACAATACTGGAACTGATATGCCTAATGCCAAGTATTTGGAAATCTTAAACTTTAATAAGAAGATTGTTGACGTGCGTGTTACACTAAAAAGAAGTCTTGCTAAAAGAATCTTTAATACAAAAGAGGTGAAACAGGTACTTATGAGTGGACAGAGAAACAGCCAGTGCAAATATAGTAGCAAGGTGCCAAGAGAAGTGGAAGCACAGGACATATAGACAAATCGCCTAAAAAATTGACTCAGGCTTTTTCTAGCATAGTAGCATTATAACAAATCTATCTATCTATACGGCAGTAACAGGGCGGAAACTGAGGAGTGTAAATACTGTCTACTGTCTAACAAAATTTTATTTTAAAGTTGAATTTTGCTATTTTTAAAATTTATAATTAAATCTACAAGTTTTTGGCCAGATTTTGATGCATCCTGACAATTGCTTAAAATTTTAAAACCAGGTTTTGCTGTTTTTACATTTTATGAACATAATTTTGCAGTTTTTAGTCAAATTTTTGTGTTTCATTTTGCTATTTTAGATTTTTTAAAAATAAAATTTTGCATTTTTAACAGTTTTTCATAAAGTTTGGTTGCTCTTTTACAGTATTGTTTGTACTTAATGGTCGGGTTTTGTTATTTTTGAAATTCTACAAATAGAATTTAGCACTTTTTGACAAATTATGGTCGGAATTTGATATTTCTAATAATATATTTTGTAGTAGGAGTTTGACATTTTTCTGATTTCATAATTTTTTACTTTTTTTAACAGTTTGTTGTTTTCTGACATTATTTTGATGTTACAATACCGGATTTAACTATTTTTGACTTTTTATAAATAACTTTTTGCATTTTTAACTGTTTTTTGGCTGAATTTTAGTTATCACTAACATAATTTTATATCCGGACATTGTTCTATTTGACTTTTTATAAATAGATTTTTGCATTTTTTAACAGTTTATGGGTAAATTAGCTCTTTTTGACAATATTGTAATATCTTATAATCAGTTATTGCTTTTTTGACTTGGAATTTTGCACTTTTTGATCAAACTTTGTTATTTCTAACAAAAATCAATTTATTAAACAAATGTTTGAATTTTTTAACAATTGATACTTATGGCTGGATTTGGCTAGTTTTGTGACTTTTAGTTTTACATTTTATAACAGTTTATGGTGGAATTTTGGTGTTTGATAACAATATTTGTTAATTTATTGTTCAATTTTAAAGACTTACAATTATTATGCAGTTGGCAGTATTGAAAATTGAACAATAAATTGCTGTCATATTAAAAACAACTAAAACGCAACAAGTGTGAGAATAAGCTTATTACTTGATAACTGTCACTTGGGTGGAACCACTGTATCAAACCACCGGTCCAATATTTATCAATTGTGTTTCAGCCCACTCGCTCAAGTGTTAGTTATCAAAGAATGTGTTAATGTATCCACCTCTGATGTATTAGTGACAACTGTCATTCAATCAATCATATTAAGAACAGCAGAAACGCAACAAATGTTAGAATAAACAAAATTCTCAATAACAAACACTTGAGCGGGTGGGCGGGTACATTGCATCAAACCACCGGCCCAATAATTATAAACTGTATTTATGCCCACCCGCCCAAGTGATAAAAAAAATTTGTTATGATACCCACCTCTGACGTATTAGTGGCAACTGTCATTTAATCTGTCATATTAAAAACAGCAGAAACGCAGCAAGTGTGAGAATAAGCAAATTTCTTGATAACTTATATTTGGGCGGGTGGGCGGGAACACTGTATCAAACCACCGGTCTAATATTTATAAACTGTGTTTTTGCACACCCGCCCAAGCTTTGGTTATCAAGAAATTTATTATTGTTCTTACTTCTGACGTAATAGTGACAAGTGTCTTTCAATCTGTCACATTATAACTAGCAAAAACGCAACAAATGTAAGAGTAAGCTAATTTTTTGATAACTGTCACTTAAGCGGGTGGGCGGGAACACTGTATCAAACCACCGGCTCAATATTTATAAACTGTGTTTTAGCCCACCTGTTTAAGTGTTAGTTATCAAGAAATTTGTTATTGTGCTCACCTCTGACGTAATAGTGACAACTGTCATTCAATCTGTCACATTAAAAACAGCTGAAACTCAGCAAGTGTGAGAATAAGCAAATTTTTCAATAAGAAACACTTGGGCGGGTGAGCGGGTGGGCGGGTACAATGCATTAAACCAACGGCCCAGTAACTATAAACTGTATTTCCGCCCACTCGCCCAAGTGTTAGTTATCAAAAAATTTGTTATGATACCCACCTCTGACGTATTAGTGACAACTGTCATTCAATCTGTCATATTAAAAACAGCATAAACGCAGCAAGTGTGAGAATAAGCAATTTTCTTGATAACTATCATTTGGGCGGGTGGGCGGGAACACTGTATCAAACCATCGGCCCAATATTTATAAACTGTGTTTCTGCACACCTGTCCAAGTGTTAGTTATCAAGAATTTTGTTTTTGTGCTCACCTATGACGTAATAGTGACAACTGTCATTCAATCTGTCACATTAAAAACAACAGAAACGCAACAAGTGTGAGAATAAGCAAATTTCTCAATAACAAACACTTGAGCAGATGGGCGGATACACTGCATTAAACCACCGGCCAAATAATTATAAACTGTATCTCCGCTCACCAACCCAAGTATTAGTTATCAAACAATTTGTTAATGTATTTACCTTTGACGTATTAGTGACAACTGTCATATTAAAATCAGCAGATACGCAACAAGTGTGAAAATAAGCAAATTTTTTGATAACTGTCACTTTGGCGGGTATTAGAAACAGCAGAAACGCAGCAAGTGTGAGAATATGCAAATTTCTTTATAACTATCACTTAGGCGTATAGGCGGGAACACTGTATTAAACCACTGGCCCAATATTTATAAACTGTGTTTTTGCACACCCGCTCAAGTGTTAGTTAACAAGAAGTTTGTTATTGTGCTCACCTCTGACGTAATAGTGGCAAGTGTTTTTTAATCTGTCACATTAAAAACAGCAGAAATGCAACAAATGTAAGAGTAAGCAAATTCTTGATAACTGTCACTTGGGCGGGTGGGCGGGAACACTGTATTAAACCATTGGCCCAATATTTATAGACTGTGTTTCTGCACACCTGCCCAAGGGTTAGTTATCAAAAAATTTGTTATTGTGCTCACCTCTGACGTAATAGTGACAAGTGTCTTACAATCCTACAAATGTGAGACTAAGCAAATTTCTTGATAACTGTCACTTAGGCGGGTGGGCGGGAACACTGTATCATACCACCAGCCCAATATTTATAAACTGTGTTTTAGCTCATCTGTCCAAGTGTTACTTATTAAGAAATTTGTTAATATGCTCACCTCTGACGTAATAGTGACAACTGTCATTCAATCTGTCACAATAAAAACAGCAGAAACGCAACAAGTGTGAGAATAAGCAAATTTCTCAATAACAAACACTTGGGCAGGTGGGCCGGTACACTGCATTAAACCACCGGCCTAATAATTATAAACTGTGTTTGCGCCCACCCGCCCAAGTGTTAGTTATCAACAAATTTGATTATGTACCCACTTTTGACGTATTAGTGACAACTGTTATTCAATCTGTCATATTAAAAACAGCAGAAACGCAGCAAGTGTGAAAATAAGCAAATTTCTTGATAACTATCACTTGGGCGAGTAGGCGGGAACACAGTATTAAATCATTATTATAAATTGTGTTCCCGCCGCCCCACTCAAATGTTAGTTATCAAAAAATTTGTTATTGCGCTCACTTCTGACCTAATAGTGACAACTGTATTTCAATCTGTCACATTAAAAACAGCAGATACGCTACAAATGTGAGAATAAGCAAACTTCTTGATAACTGTCCCTTAAACGGGTGGGCGGAAACACTGTATCAAACCACCGGCCCATTATTTATAAACTGTGTTTTAGCCCATCTGTCCAAGTGTTAGTTATTAAGAAATTTGTTACAGTGCTCACTTCTGACGTAATAGTGACAACTGTCATTCAATCAACGGCCTAGTTATTATAAACTGTATTTCCGCCCACCCGCCCAAGTGTTAGTTATCAAAAAATTTGTTATGATACCCACCTCTGACGTATTAGTGACAACTGTCATTCAATCTGTCATATTAAAAATAGCAGAAACGCAGCAAGTGTGAGAATAAGCAAATTTCTTGATAACTATCATTTAGACGGGTGGGCGGGAACACTGTATCAAATCACCGGCTAAATGTTTATAAAAAAAAACAATTAATATACCCATCTCTGACGTATTAGTGACGACTGTCATTCAATCTGTCACGTTAAAAACAGCAGAAACGCAACAAGTATGAGAATAAGCAAATTTATTGATAACTGAAACTTGGGCGGGTGGGCGGGAATACTATATCAAACCACCGCCTCAATATTTATAAACTGTGTTTCCACATTCCCTAAGTGTTAGTTATCAAATTTTTTGTTATAATACCCACCTCTGACGTATTAGTGACAACTGTCATTCAATCTGTCATATTAAAAACAGCAGAAACGCAACAAATGTAAAAATAAGCAAATTTCTTGATATCTGTCACTTGGGCGGGTGGGCAAAAACACAGTATCAAACCACCGGCCTAATATTTATAAACTGTGTTATCGCCCACCCGGCTCGAGTGTTTGTTGTTAAGAAATTTATTATTGTGTTCACCTCTGATGTATTAGTAATAACTGTCATTGAAAAACAGCAGAAACGAAACAAGTGTGTGAATAAGCAAATTTCTTAATAACAAACACTAGGTCGGGTGAGCGGGAACACTGTATCAAACCACCGGCCTAATATTTATAAACTGTGTTCCCGCCCACCCGCCCAAGTGTTAGTTATCAAAAAATTTATTATTGTACCTACCTCTAACGTATTAGTGATGACTGTCATATTAAAAACAGCAAAAATGCAACAAAAGTGAGAATAAGCAAATTTCATGGAACTGTTACTTGGGCGGGTGGGCGGGAACACTGTATCAAACTATCGGTCCAATATTTATAAACTGTGTGAATTTGACGGCAAGTAATTAGATAAAATAAGTCATTAAAATTGACAAATGTAAAAACAGCTTTACAAACCGAATTTTGCTATTTTTGATATTTTATGAATAAAATAATAATAAAATTTATTAATAATATTTGAATGTTTTAAGGCTGGATTTTGCTAATTTTGACATTTTGTGAGCAGAATTACATTTTTCAGCAGTTCTAAGACTGGATTTTGATACATATTTACAAAATTTCAATATTTATGACCGAACTTTGCTATTTTTTACATTTTATTAGTTTTCTTTACAGTTTTTAACAGTTTATGGCGCAATTTTGATGCTTTTTGACAATATTTTGTTGTGTCTAAGTTGGATTTTGCTATTTCTGATTTTTTATGAATAAAGTTTTAAATTTTTTAATATAAAACCAAAACAATATTTTGCGGTGATGCTTAAATATTCTAGCTACGCCACTGCTCACAAAATTTTGTCCAGCTAATTTGGCCCTACTGGCATTTTTTTATTTTTTTGTGAAGCTGGATTTGGAGCATCGCATGCGGTGTACACTTTTTTAAACTTAATACTTTATAAGTTTTGCTGATGATAGTTAAAATATTAAATAATTAACAATTTGGATATAAACTATAATTTAAAACAGGTAAGGTTGCGGGATTTTTTACTTTAGGTAGCCATCCAAAAAAAATAATTAAATACTTTAAAAACTATGTATAAACCTAATTATTGCATGAAAGTTAGACCAAAAAAATTTTACACCGCATAAAATTTTTCAAAAATTAAAGTTTGAAATTGCACAGAAATCTTTTTATTCCGTAACATTTACACACAAAAATTGTTTCAAAAACTACAAAAGGTGTTGAAAAAAATAATTAATTGTAAGAAATTAGATCAAAAGTTACTCAAAACACATTTTATTTTATATTTTATGATATTCAAAAACATTATTTTGCATAAAATTATTAATGAAAATAGCAAAAAAATGGTTTAAAAATTTCATTTGTTTTATAAAAATGAATAACAATTGCGTATACTACACTTAAAGCAAAAGTTGCTCAAAAACTTAAAACATCTATTGATTGCCTAAAATTTATCAAAATTATTATTGAAATTATAAAAAAAAATATGCGGTACAATTTTTTTTTAGGTACTTTGTTAACAAAATCAAAAGATTTTGACAGTTTTATTAAAATTGCTTACAAAACGTTTTTTTTTTTCAATAATTTCATTTTAAGTAACTATTGCATATCATTTTTATGTGTTGGATTTTAAAAATTATTAAAGTTTAATAGAAATTGCCACGATTAATGAATGAATAATAAATTATTATACAATTAAAATAGTTTTTTTAATTAGCATATGAATTTTAACATTTTATTTTCTCTATTATTATTATTTGAATAAGAACCGGTCTAAAAAAACAACTTTTAGCATAAAAAAATCTATTCTTATCAACTACAAATTTAAAATTGTTAGCACATTTGGCTATGTAGAAAATAAAATATTTTTAATTGTCCGTCGCTAAATTGTTTTTTTATTAATTTGTTACACTTTTAGTTAATACTAAAAGAAACATCTACGCTCTTAATAAATTAAATATTTGTAAACTGCTATAAAATTTCACAGGACAGACAATAAATGTCTTTTTTTTGAAGAATATTAATTATTATTATACGTATTCCTAAAACAATATTAAAATAAACAGCAAAAAACGTTTATTTAGTTTGTATCTTTTGTAGATATATTTTATAAAACTATTACATATTTATAAATAAAATAAACATATTTGGAAATACCCAGAATAATTGGCACAAATTAATTATGTTTTAATCACTGTTTTTGGTTTATAATAAAAAGGTATAGAAAGCAATTTTAACAAATTTAAAATGCATTTAGTTTAAAAAAAATATAAGTTCACTTTAGTTTTAAATTTAAAATAAAAATTGTGATTATATTTTTTTAAATTAAATAATTTGATTTGTCATAAAATTTAAATACAATTTAATAAAAATAATATTTAATTTTTTTAAAGTTTACAAAATATTTTCTTATTGTAATTATTAAAATCTATATCTACATATATAGTTTTATGGTAATAAGTAATAGATTTTGAAAATATAATTAAGTATCTAAAAACAATATTCTCTATTCAATAAATATTTTATTTTATTAATTTTTTTACAGTTAATTTAATTATTTTAAAATAAAAAATAATACCTTGATCGACTTTAATTTCTGTTTAAATTAATAAAATAAATAATTTGTATGCTATTAAAATGTTAATTTCCTGGTATTATATTGAAAATAAAAAAGTTTTTAAAAATTAAATTCTTTCTCAATTTGTCTTTTTAATCATATTATTAAATTTTCCACACTTTATTTAATTAATAATTTAAAATAAAAAATAATACCTTTTCTATCGACTTTAATTCCCATTTACATAAATAAATTATTAACAAGCCATTAAAATATTAATTACAATTTAAATTAAATTTAAAATCCTACCTGTTTCCTGATGTTTTCGTAGTGGACTTGTAGCTTCTGGCAACCAAAATAAAAATCTCAACGCGCGTTCCTTCTAAATTCTAACAAGTAACTAAAAGCGCGCTTTCTGCTAGCAGCTCGTAACGTGTCTCGACAGAAGTTACCAGGTTAACTGGTTAAACAAGCACGAGCGCGTTTATGTAGGTCTGCAGGATACAAGCAGAACTGTAGCGCTACAACACTTTCGTCCTTATACAAGGACCGCGTATCCAATGGGAGTGTTGCTGAAATTCCTTCGGCCAATAGCGACACTGCGGATGGGGTATCTCTGGAGTTATCAATGAATTGTTAGTCTGTGGCTATGTCACGCGTTTTTTTAGGATTGCTATGTGTGGGCGAATCCTACCATAATTTTCAAAGTTGCAGTAATGCAATTATCAGAGTATTGAGCTAAATAATTATTATAATATTTAATTATAGTAGATATACTTTTTTGATTTAATTTTTAACTTCAACTTTTCTGTAATTAAATTTTACTATTATTTAATTTTAAATGAGAAAAGTGGGAAGCAATCAGTTATAATTACATTAGCAAGTTATATTAAATGACGGGTTAAAAATTGTGCATAGTTAATTCCGGCTGCATTTTTATGGAATAAGCTTAACTTCTTTTACATCATATTAAACTATGATAAAGGACTCATTATAAAATAGTTGTAGAATTAATGTAATTTATATTGCAGTATAAGTTTAATTAATTTGATCAATTTATTAACAAATGTTTGATATTTGTATCATTTTAGCACGACAAAATTATTCGATTACACTAGAAACGAGATGAAGTATGAATGTAATAAGATGAAATGATTAATGTATCTGAATTTATTTTGAGTTGTAACTATGAATATATTAATTCTTTTCACCGGCGGTAAATAAATTTAGTTTTTTAATGCATGTAGTTTATATTGCTAGAAGCTAGGCCTAAATTTAAGAAACGGAACCGCATTAATTGACTTGTTTAGTTAGCATCAATTATTCCAATTCAGATATTTGTAGTGCGCTTCCGACGTGCAACAGGGAAAAAAATTAAAAAAAGGTAAAAGTGATGATTGCATTGTTTTTTTCTGACGATTATTTTCTAGAGATTGATTGAATTTGCAAAAATAAAGAAGATGAAAATTATTCACTACGTTACAGAATTAATAGACACTTTGTTAGACGACTTGGAAATTACCTTGACCGAAAAATAGCAGTTTTTAGACAAGAAACTAAAAAGCAATATTTTGCCTGTAACAAACAGCTCTGGAAAAGCAGGAGTTGCTTAATAATTTAGACGTCATTGCATGCTGACTAGATTTATTGATAGTTTTGATGCTTTTATTTTGTTTGTTTTTAGGCAAAGATGAAGAATTCTTATTGCTTGCAGAGCTTTAGTTGTGTTGCTGTTAGGTTTTGTTTTGGCGAAGCTAATTGGCGTGTAATCGGATTTGTCCTCATCTATTTTGTAAACTTGATCTAAAAATATATTTTTAGCTAGCGTTTTATCACTTAGCTATTTTACTAAACATTTGCTTACTATTAAGTTAGAATGGGCCAGCAGACTGGTGCAAAGTACGTTGAAAACCTTCATTGTCGGAACGTTTGTGCCTATTTGTATGGTTGGAAATGTGCTATGTTGTTAGTAATTACGGTGTAATTGTAATGTGATCGCTCAAATATTAACCTTGTCTATTCAAAATACATGAGTTTACTTAGTAAGCCAGTCTACTAGCATTAGGATGTTTCATTCATAAATTCTATTTGCAAACTACAATGTAAATTGCATCTAGGATCATTAGCTTTAAAGTTATCTTACTAGTTTAAAAAATACAAGTACGATTAGTCTTACAAACCAGCAGTAACTTAACAAATTAGACCCAAAAACTTGATTTATTACGACGGTTGAGCCAGACATCTTGTAGTAATATAGATGTTATATTCACAGCAAAAAATAACTTAAAACCAACCTGATCTAACCACAAATCAAAAATAAAAAGAATTAATTAAAAAGATTTAGCAAGCATTCAAAAAAACATGTTTTTTGCAGAAATTAACTGAGTAATGAAACAAACGATTCCAATAGACAGGAAGAAATTGATTGACTTTTTTCAATTTTGTAAAGACCTCAGACATTGGCAGCAACCTGTTATTTTTTCAACAAAATACATCAAATTACTAATAAGGCAAAAAGGAAAAAAGACTTTTTAAAGTATTTAACTTTCTGAAACACCCGGGCATGACATGTCAAAAATTATTAAGACAAACAGTTACTTGACAAAAAAAAAATACAAAACCTTAGCAATTTTGGTTCATAGAAACGTCCACAGCAAAGCAGATACTTACTGCAAAACATTAGAAGGAAAACCTTGCCACATTAGTCGTATTAAGTATCAACCAAATACAAAAAATCTTTTGACTAAACCCTAGCGAACACTCATGAGTGCCAAAACTACTGAACACAGGTACGGCCAATATGGATTTTTTTATCTAACTGATTTTACTTTACTGACTGGAACCTTGTGGTAGAAAACGGGCTAATTAGCCTTTAACGTCAGAAGTAAGACCCGGCGCTTTCACCATCTACTAGCTGAACGTTCACGACGTTTTGACGGCGGTCCGGCAAATTAAAAGCGTCTTTAAAGTCATATTTGTCTTTAAAACTCCACCCCAAAAAAATTAAGGAAAAAAAAATTGATAAAAAAATAGAAGTAATGGAGAAGAAAACATAAAAAAAGTAAAAGCATTTTACCTTCTAATGAAAAGTGGTTTTTTGATGTATTTTTATTTTGAAAAAATGTGAAACAAACATATTTTTATTTGGCCGAGGGGGACGAGGTTGCTCTAGTGGTAAGCCATCAGACCCCGGCAGATGCTGCTTTTCGGCGATCAAAAAAAGTGAAATGTGAGACATGTGACGTCCACTTTGAAAAGAAATTTAAATTTTGTTGATAACAAACACTTGGGCAAGTGGGTGGGACACTCCAGAGCATGGTAATGGGCCAATAGTTTGGAATGGAGTAGTCCAAACTCCCACCCAAATGTTTAGGATGGTAACGGGTCAATAGTTTGGAATAGAGTGGTCTACCTACTCACCCAAGTGTTTAGTTATCAAATGGTTAAATCACAACTTTCTGTTGTGACAAAATGACTTTTAACGTCTGCATAGAAGACAAACTTTAAATTTTTTAATAACGAACACTTGGGCGGGTGAGTAGGATACTTCTGAGCATGGTAACTATCCAATAGTTTGGAATAGAGTGGCCTACCTATCCACCTAATTGTTAGTTATCAAAAAGTTAAATCACAATTTTTTCTTGTGTCAAAATGGCATTTGACGTTCACATAGAAAACAAACTTTGAACTTTTAATAACGAAGTTGTGGGCGGGTGGGTTTGACATTTTAAAGCATGGTAACGGGCCAATAGTTTAGAATGGATTGGTTCACCCACCCACCTAAATGTTTAGTTTTTAAAAGATTAACACAAGACTTTCTTTTGTGACAAAATGGTTTTTGACGACCAAACTGAAAATAAACTTCAATTTTTTTGATAGCGAACACTTGGGAGAGTGGGTGGGGCACTTCAGAGCATAGTAACTAGCCAATAATATGGAATGGAGTGGCCCACTCACCCACCCAAATGTTAGTTATCAAAAAGTTAAATCAAGACTTTTTTCTTGTGACAAAATTACTTTTGACGTCTGCATAGAAGACAAACTTTGAATTTTGTGTGGACACTCCAGAGCATAGTAACTGGTCAATATTTTGGAATGGAGTGGAGATGACTTAATTTTCTAACTAATTTCTCATTATTTTCTCATATTTTATAGCTATAACATAAAGAAGTAACATTTAATCTTTTGATATAAAGCACTTAAGCGGGTGGGCGGGGACACTCTTTTAAACTAACCGCTTACAGTACACAATTTACGTATTCAAAGAATTGATTGGATCACATTTTCCCTTTCTGACAAAATGACTTCTGACGCTTGCAGAAAAGTCAATCATCTAATCTCCTAGTAAGTAGTAAGAAACACTTGGATGGGTGGGTGGGACACTACATAGCACGATATCCAGTTAGTAGTTTGGATTGGAGAAGCACACGACTTTCTCTTGTGACAAAATGATTTCTGACGTTTGCTGAGAGTTTAAACATGCAATCATTTGAAGGACAACCACTTGGGTAGGTGGGTGGACTACTCCATACCATCATCACAAGTGTTTGTTATTAAAAGATTGGATCACGACCTTTTTTTGTGATAAAATGACTTCAGACGTTTGCTGAGAGTCCAAACATGTAATCTTTTGATGAGGAACACTTGGGTGGGTGGACTACTCCATACCATGATAACTAGTTAATTGTTTAGTTTGGAGGGCCCACCTACCCACCCAAGTGTTAGTTATCAAGAGATTGGATAAGGACCTTCTCTTGTGACAAAATAACTTCAGATGTTTCTTGAGGGTTCAAACATGCAATTTCTTAATGACACTTGGGTAGTTGAATGGACTACTCCACACCATGATAACCAGTCAATTGTTTGAATTGGAGTATCACACCTTCTCACCCAATGTAGGTTATTAATAGATTAGATCACGACTTTCTTTTGTAACGATATGACTTCTGACGTTTTCTGAGAGTTGAAACATGCAACTTCTTGATAACGACCACTTTGGTGGGTGCTGGGCTACTTTATCGATAGTTTGGACTGCCGTAGTTACATACCAGGAAATTTTATCCATTTCTGTCAACAACTTTTCTATCTAAATGTGCCATTTAGATGACGTTTTTAAAAGTTTATTAGAAGTGCGGGTTCTGCGCTAGCCTTGTAGGCGTTGATTTATTGTGGTGGCGGCTGAAGTTCACGAGTATTTCTTATACAGCGAGCATGTGTATTTAGAAGTCGTTTTGTCTTGCACTGCAAAACAAGATAGCTCAGGATCTGAGTGATTGCAATTTTATCGAAGAACTATTTTGTTAAAACTAAAGTGTCTCTGTCCGGGTCAAATTCCATAACAGTCCCTATTGGGTGTTACGAACGTAGTAAAATGCTCCTTTACAGAGTCTTTAGCATATTTCTCGTTATCTTGGCTTTTCTAAGGTGGTTGTTATGTGTAATCTGAAAAATAATTCATGATCTAACTTTATTTCTAGGTATTTTGCAGTACTCATCCATAAAATTGGAGCGTTGTTGAGATAAACGTTTTTATGTGAAGTTAGCTTATAATCTCTAGAGAAAAGTATAGTTTGGCTCTTTTAAAGATGGATTTTTACTATCCAGTACTAATACCAAGTTTCAAGTACCTCACAAATCTTAGTGTGATGACTTTTTAATGTTTTGAAGTGTACAATAGTGCCATATTGTCAGCGTACTGAACCATTTTGACACTAGATGTGATGCTGGTATGTTTGATACATACAAGTTGAGCATTGGAAATAATACTGAACCTTGAGGAACCCCTGCTTTGGTTGTGCCAGAGGTAAACACGTGTTCATACAACTTTACGACCAGTGTACTTTTTTTCAGATAGGAAACAATAAATTTTATAATTTGAAACGATAAAGTTTTAAGAGTAGTCTATGGTGCCAGACCTTATCAAAGGCTTTTTCATTATCAAAGAATATGACACCAGTAACCTGTTTTGTACAAAAACCAGTTTTAATTTGATTTGTAACTCTGGAACATTGTTTGGAATGCAATCTGGACCAGGTGCAGATTTGGGTTTGATTTAATGATAATATTTTTTACTCTAGACGAATTAACCGATTCCAGATTGTAGACGGCGTGCATTGGAGTTTAAAGGTGTTGCTTTGGCTTTGCCTTCTATAGTGTGTTTAAGATTTCTTTTGCCATAAATGAAAGGAAGCGGTGTACGCTTATTTTGAAGAGTTTTGGCTATCCTTTACATCAGATTAACATTTTTGTTGGAGGTTTTAAAGGATTTCCACCAGTCAGTAGGGTTGTGAGACTTTATTCATTTATGTCTGTCTATGATTTTGAACACGGATAAGCTCTCTGGTTTTTCTGTGGAGACCAAATCAATTAGATCCAAATTTTTATGAGATTATTAAAGTTAACAACCGCGTTGTCAACTCCTTCCGTAGTAATTTGATGCTCTTTTTTAGGATACAAGGGATCAGTCAGTTTTGCAAACTAATCTTTTTCTTCTAATTTGATGATATCTGTAAAACATGAAAGTAACATTTAATATTTTGATGACATACACTTGGGCGGGTGAGCGGAGAACACTTACAAAATTACCAGTTTATAATACAAAATGTATGTGTTTGCTTATATTAGTTTTACCGAAAATCGGAGTTTTATTACAAAAAATCACAAAACATCACAAAAAACAACAGGATTTTTTTATTATTACTATTAAATTCAAAAAAAGGAAGAAAAGCTATCATAGAAGCAAGTAAAGACCGGATGTTCCCATCAATTTTAAATATAGAAACGCAATTGAAATTAAAGGCTAATAAAGTGTTCTATATCAATTGGCGAGTGGTATTACACCATTTTAAACTACCCATTTATTATTTATGTATTTTGCTCATCATTTGTAAGAATCGGTATTTGCGGTACTTTGCTTGAGTTATTTGATGAGTGGATTGAGTAGCTCATTGGGTATCATAGCCGGTCTTATGCTCGTATAAGAAGGGGTGTTTCCAGGTAAGGTTAGCTACCTACCTGAAGGAAAAAACCTATACTGGCAAGGTATTGCTTGCCTCAGACACCGAACGTAATTATCAGAAAACATCACAGGCTAAGACAACGGATAACAAATTGGTATAGAAAAACGTAAACCTCATCATACAAATACAAAACATTGTAAACGACAGAGTTCAAAAGATTATGCGATCTATAATAGACTTTATAATTACAAACCAAGCAACACCATCAGAAATGCTCAATGTCAGAACACTGAACATTTGCTAATTTGTGGACTGACAAAAACCTTGTTATGTGCAATATTCTACTAAAACGTCCTTAACAAATGAGAAACCTTCCAAAGTTCAATCAAGAAGTACAATATAATGTCTCAAACAACAAAGAGCATAAAACTTTTCTATAATATTACATATAAGAGCACACCATCGGACCATACTCTCGCATACAATAAACCGAGTAAATACAAGAACAAAATTAATGAAATGCTTCCTATTGGATTAAATTTATCAGCGACTTCTATAGAAAATGCTGAAGAACAGAAAAAACATGTAAACAAGTTTGTGCAAACCAAAGGAGTTTCAATAGAAACATGGCAACAGTATTTTAAGGAATTTTATTTTGTTAAAGAAACAGTGAACATGGATGAGTATGAAACAGGCATAAACACTACAATCAACAAAAAATTTATAAAAGCAAAACTCAAGAAACAAAATCTTAAAAAAAAAACAGAAAAAGAACAGATAAATGGCATAACAGTATCACTATTTCCATATTTAAAAAGGAGAAAAAACTTAACCTAACCTAACCTAAACACTAACAACACAACAAAAGTGGAAAACTAATGAACTGAAATCATCTCAACTTTAGAAAAACTAGACAGACTAGTCTTTTCTTATTTAAACTCTTGATGAACAAGATAATGAAAAAAGTTTTTAATCTCAGATATAAAAAAGGCAAACAAACAAATTAGAATGACGTGCTATGCTGACGATGTAGCAATTGTTGCCGAATCAGAAAACGATCTACAGAGACAGCTTTACCAGTTCTTTCAAGTAAGTCATCAACTCAATATGATTTTTTTTTACTAACAAAACAAAATCGGAAAAAATCCGATCAGATGCAAGCTTGTAGTAGAAGAGAACAAGTAATGCAGTTTATATATCTGGAGTGTATGTGTTAAACGCTTGCAACCCAGCTAAAAAAGTAAGATGTCAAATTAACAAAGCATCCGTACTATTTGGAGGATCTGCTTTTCAGGAAAAAAGAAATATTTATTTATATCACATTTATAAACGGATAACTGTTTTGTTTTGTTTGAACCTGATACGAAAAGTATAAAAATCATGTTAACATTAAACTAGTGGAAAAGTTAATGTTTAAAAAAGAAACAATGTTTGCGGTAAGAAGCAGTTGTGTCAAAAGCTGATCTTCTTAAGTTTAAGCTACAATATCTGATGGTAGATTGTTGGTTTGGGTTTTAAGTGGAAGCTCCGTTTAAAAAAAAAAGTTTTTAGAAAATTGTTACAAACATAATATAATTTTTTATACAATCTTGCAAAGTTTTATTAATGTCGGTCATTACAAACCAAAGGCAAACGTACAGTATATTTAACTTTGACATAGAAGTATACACTAACTATTCTGAGAGCAGTTTTCAAACTAGTTACATCAAGCAATATCTTAATCCAAAGAACCAAACCTCTAAAGACAACTTCAAAAGTGCATTGCTTGATTTTAGAAATAAAAGAATGAACAAGTTACTTTTGACTATAAAGGCACCCACTTTTATTTTACTAATGCAGAAATCAATTTTGCAATATTACGTGCAAACGTATAAGCGCAGATCACAAGATTTTTATAAAAAAAGTTGTTTTGCGGTAAAGAATATTAATATTAAGTTTGGCCAACATTTTTGCGCATTGACGTAGCTAAGCAAGTTTTGATTGTTTGTCTCAAATTAAAAAAATATCTGGAAAACAATTATTTTTCACAACAATTTTTGTGGAGAAATAGAAAGAGGTATCTCTAGATTGTTTTTGGATTTGCGACTTGTAAGAAGGGAGAGTGCGGTACAATAATCTAAGCACTCGACTCCTGCATCTAATATTGTGGGCTTTTAACTTACAGTTGAAAATTATTTCAAGCATTTTTCAATTTTTTATTCAGTCTGGTCAGCGTAAGGTTTTATGACTAAAGATTTTTTTTTAATCCGGAGTATATAAAATAATCTTTTCATTGATCCATTGAAAACTGTAAGGCTACTAGTAACGTTAATTGCCATCATTACGGGCAGAGAAAAGGCTAATGCACTAGCGGTGGAGTGTATACGATTAAAAAGAAGAACATAATATGATTTTGATAAAACACCTTTTTTGGCAAGTAAAACACAAAAATCAAAAATTATTTGTTTCCGGAATTTTAGCTATTTTTTGTTCTCTAAATAGATAGAGTAGGCCGGTAGTTATTAACAACGCCATTGACAAAGCTTAAAGCAAAAAAAAGTGGTTTTTTGTTAGTTTTAATAAGTTTTAGTCTTGTATTTTGCTTTAATGGGTTTGCTTAGTGATGTACTATCTTGTTTATAATCGCTTTGCTAACAATCTAATATTGTAAATAGCTAAGCAAACTAATCCGATTTGATAAATTTTAAAATTTGGTTTTCCAAAAACATATAAATTACTTCAAACGCTAAAACTAAGTTTGATTTTTGTTTAAATTTAATCAAACTGCAAATCTGGCCTTTAAAACTGAAAATCCGGCCCCAACGTGTACGTTTAAACAATTTGGTCTCCAAATTATCAAATCCAAATTGCTGTTCAAAAGTCTAAATTTTAATTTTAACAGTGTAAATTTGGTTTTTAAAATGCGGTATCCGGCCACCAACGTTTTAATTTCAACATTCAAACTGTAAGTAACTAAAAATTTGGCTTCCAACGTGTTAGTTTTGACGTTTAAATAGTTAATCCGGTCTTTAAATTGTCAAACTAGTGTAAATCTGAATTTTAAAGTTAAGTTTAACAACCAAATTGTAAATTCAGCTTTTAAAACTAAAAATCCGTCAACCAAATTGTTAAAAGCGGTTTTTGAAAAAATCGAGATTTTAAAACTAGAAAGCCGGCCAAGTTAGTGGCAAGTTTTTAAGTTAAACAGCAAAATTTGACTTCTAAGTTATCAGTTCTGTGCATTTTTGACAATTTTTGACATTTAAAAATATACTGATACCGGCTTGCGTCCACAAGGAGTTTTGAGGGCGGCTAGTTAAGTCCAAGGTCGATGGAATAACTTCTGGTGATAGTCTTTGGAGCGTCGGCGGTTGCTGTGAAGTGGTTTAAATTTTTTTAAGTAAACTTAAAGTTCCAACTAACGCTCTTACACAGAAAGCTTCAAACAGCGCTACTAACTCTCCCACACAGTGCGCAGTTTGGTACAAATTTGTATTTGTTTTTGTGAATCAACGTGGTAGTGCATTTACCAGTGGTGATCTTGAAACTTTGGCAGAGTGTGCAAGCACGTAGTGTATAATAGTTGCAGTTTCTCGGACAATTCTGGAGAGTAAACTAGCTGAAAACTATTTACCTGGAAACTGCAGCTGCAGTGGGTAGATTAGTACAAAAGGGTATGTTTTGGCACTATTGTACAGAAGGAAGAATAGTCTGTATATAAAAACGTATTTACTGTGGGTTTATTATATGTCTTTGTGGCACGGGTTTGAAATGTTTAAATAGTAGCGGCACGAGTAGTTTGAAAACCGATTATAATCTGGGTTTTAATAGCGGTCTCATGGTCGGTGTTTTTAAGACGTGGGTTTCTTGGTTGGGCTGCTGCATGTCTGTTGATTGACGGTTTTATCTTCTGTAATTCTCGGGCACAAGTGTCTTGACATGGTTGTTGCTTTTTTTTCTTCTTCAGATGCGTTTGGGCTTTTGGTAGCATGGATGTGTACGGTTGGTACGGCGATTTCTTGCGGATTATGGATGGTGACAAATGGTTTTTTTTTGCAACTTTTTTTATTAACAACTGGTTAAATAACGATGATGTACGGTTTAAGTTCCAAAACAATTTCTACTTCTAACGTAGTTTTGCTGATGGTTGCGGTTTGAGTTTGCAACTATATGCGTAGCCAGTTTATTTTGTTTGTCAGTTTGGTTATTTCTATCATCATAAAGTTGGCAGCTCAAAGCTTACTTTTAGTGCTGCAACGTAGTTTGGGTCCATAGTTCAGTATATTGTCTGATTAGCTTTATTTTGCAAGTAATAGAACTGTTTATAGCTAGAACAAAACATGAGTTACTAACCGGTCGTATAGCTGCATGAGGTTGAAATGGAGGTGGTCTGTTATACCCACGCATCTATGTCTTGGTTATTAGGTGATTAGCGGTGTTTCGTTGGATGGGGTCACAGCCAGTTGTTGGTTGACTGATGCTTGAAAGTAATGGTACCATTAGAGTTATAGAAAATAATCCCACTTGGTTCTAGAGCTGTGATCTTTTTATGTTTTTCTAGGTATTTGGTTAATTTTCTGTAATTTGCTATATGGTGATGTGTGCAGGTTTTTAAGATCTTTGTTTGATTTTTTGATAGGTGGTACCTTTTATTGTCAAAAAGATGTCCTGTCAAGGGTTGCGCTTCTATTTTTTTGCAAAATTTTTGTGGCCGGGTTTTCTTTTTTGTTAATTTCTTAGGTTTAGTGTTGCGGGTACTGTGCTTTCAATTGCTCTACATTCGACGACTGTTCCCCTTTACAAAGGGTTGCGGAGTCTGCTGGTTCAAGTCCTATGTTGATGGAGTGATTTCTAGTAATAATCTCCAAAGCGTTGGATGTAGTTTAGCATTTTTAAGTAAATTAAAAGTTCCGATTGACGCTCTCACACAGAGATTTTTGAATACGTTTTGTATGAACGGTGAGATAGCTCAGTTATAGTGCGTTTCTTGGCGGAGGCAGTAGACTGCCTGGTCATTAAAATGCATAAGTTGATGACACGATAAGAACTCAAAAAGGCAATCAAAACCTCAACCATTTGCAAAACTACGTTAGAGTTAGAACAGGTCTTGGATCTTATACCAGACATCATCAACATCCAACTAGTGTTTGTTGAAGAAGTTGTGCGCAAAAGAATGACTTACACAAGTCTGCACATTCAGGCCAAAATCTTTAACGCAACAGAAAAAGGTCATTATATCAAGACATCTCTACCTTGCAAAATACGGAAGAAGAAAAGGCAGAATCAAACCTTTAATCATAGGGCATTGGGCGGCGAAACACAACCGAATACGTCATAGTCATCTACCTAGATGAAGACGAGTTTTTACCAGACACTTTGGCGACATTGACACAATATTGCATACAAGGCAGCCTAACTTACAAGAACAAAAACCACTAGTAACAGTGGGAAAAAACTTTAAAGCCAACTGACTAACTGACAGCAACTCCCGTTTTACAGCAAAATAAAATTAGAAAATCTAGCAACATTTTGCCAAAAAAATTAAATATCTCAACAAATTTAACGCTTAAAAAAGTTTTAGAAAACCTTATATGATATAAAAAATTATTTAGCTATTTTTACTTTAATTTTGTTGGGTTTTAAGTCGTTTCTTTGTCACTTATGGTAAAAAGAATAAAAAATAATAAGTTATAAAATAAATGCCGTTTCATCAATAATGCAAATTAAGGACACTTTTCTAATTATTCATTGAATTTTTAATGTCTATTGATAATATAAGTTTACGGATAATTTAACAAAATATTGTATTATATTTACAGTGGGAGTCGTGCTTTTGACTCATGTAGACTAGACTCAAGTGCAACGAGATAACCAACACAAATTAAATTTATAATAAGCTCGTTAATGCTAATTATCATATATGACACATCAACTATAAATATGAGGATTGGCAGGAACAATACAACCGCTTAGAAAGCAAACTTAGTTTGATCAAACTGTCCGTGACTTTAAATAAAAGTGAAGACGGATAGACGTCTGCAGATGAGAGGAAGTTAGTTGCTACGTTAGAAAATTTTCCAATCATAGCTAGACCATTTTTTGCATTTTACATTATTATTTATAGTTTACATCCAATAGGCATTGAATAAAACAGCTTTTAATCATCAATTTATAATTTATATTCGAAAACTTTATGGGTCAAATTTTTATCTCTGAGTACGGGAATTATCTTTAAAAAAAAAAATATTATCATAAAATTTAAAGTTTAATCGATTTATAATAATTTTGTTTGATAAGGCAACAACTAAACTATTAACTACTAATATAATTTCCATATATTAATCCAGTAAAACCAATTATTAACAATAACAAAACTAATCCCATGCACTATAAAAAATTCCGACACGCAAGTATGTAAATGTTTTCCATTATCGGTTCAACAAGTGATAACGTTTCATGCATTATTTAACATATTGCATTTATTTGTTTTAGAATTAACACGAATTAGGACTCACTTGAAATATAAATAACATCAGCAATTAGTATTTATTACAATATTGCTATTTGTTTAATTAAAACATATTAAATGTAATGTCATAAATAGTGATAATTAAGTCTAGATAAATTTATTTCTATGAAAATTTTGTTTAATAAATTAATAAATTGTTTATGGCAAGCGATCAAATAACTCACAAATTCAAACTATGATTAAACAAGCGTTTATTTATTTATGAACTAATTAAGCAAATCTCATTATCAAGCAAATACCTTTAATAATTACAAACTTTATTGCAAGTAGTTAAGCAAAAATTTTAATACATCCGTTTTTAGTTAATTGCAACAATGAAGAAGAATACGAGTTAAATTAAATTAATCTTTGTTTACATGCTTGTTTATGAAATCCAATTTACTAGAAAATATAAATGTAATTAGTAATCAAGTGCAGCACGGAGATAATCACTGCAAAAATGTAACATTATTTACCTTGGGGTAAAATTAATTAATCTTCATTTTTTTGGTCGTTTCTAATGTATTAAGGATGATTTAAAGACAACATTATTTATAATGGATGTAGTACTGAAGGCTCACATCTTGTTTAATAGAGATGTATAAATTTTTGTCAGTCCACACCAGACTAGTTAATCCATGCTTTCTGCTCCACTTTATATGAAGTGGGTCGGTATCTTTTTATTTCTGGTTTGTTTTTAGTTGTCATTTATTTGATGAGAAATAAGCATCGTAATAAATATTTTTTATTGACTTTTTTATTTCTAATAAGTTGAAGAAGTATAATATTGTGAAATCTTCACTTTTTATTTTTTGCTGTAAATGTTCCTAGAATTCAATACATTCCACGAACAGTAAAGGCTTGTCATAACATGTTGGAATATGTAACGAGAAATGAAATTTATGAAATTTATCACTTAATAAAATAAAGTTCTATTTTTTTCTTGAATATTTTATAAAGCAACACACATTAAAAATTAAATTAAATCAATAAATAAACCTTGAAATAGTTCAATGACTACTTGACCAGAGGCGTACGCACAAACATTTTTAAAAAAGAAAAGTTATTATTTTTTTGTAAAGCGGACAATACTAAAATAACTATTTTACTTTTATTCATCTTAATCTTTTTGGACAATTCTAAAACTTCCAGAGGAGTAAATTGGGTTTTTAAGCAACTCAAATATTATTTGCACTATAGGTTCATTTAAACTTTTCAACACTTCAAAACTGAAAAGTGCATTTTATAGATATAAAACTAAATCTTCAAACAATTATTGTTCTTTTATTACAACTAATTTATTTTTCAAATGGTGTTATAATATATGTTTTTTATATAAGTGGCACTGTGGAACCCGGAAAAAAAACATTAGCTAGCCTTACAAAGATTACTTCTTGGAACAAGTTGCTAGACACTTAACCCTACGTTTGAACAGTTGAAATACAACTCATTTAAGATCAACCAAAAAAAAAAAACATAAAATCTATAAACTTTAAGAGCTTAGCAGGTCTAGTAGAAACCGGCGATCAATCAGAACGTCTCCGCCAAAAACCATACTACGCAATCGATTAAAATAGTCTTAAAGTCATTTACTTTTTACAACTGCTTACTTTCACAGGCTTATGCTTAAGCAGATAATGAACCACGGTCAAAAAAACTTGTTTATGGTAGGACCAACATAAAATTTTAGATTAATTTGATTTACACTAGTCTGTAGACAAAGACAAAAATTTTTTAGTACTTAGTTACAACAAGTTAAATGGCTCCAGCAAGTTGTTAATAATCTGCGCTCAAAAGTTAACAACAAAATTGAAAAAAATGATCTTGTGACCAACAAACCAGAGCAGGAAAGAATAGTAACTTTTCATAAACTCCTGCTTAAAAACATCTTTTTTTATCTTCTTTAGCTTGCATCTATTCACTTCTGAACATTGGCTTCCTTTAAACTCTGCCACACGGTCTTATCTTTAGCTTTCTATTGCCTCTTCTCACACTTTTTTTTTTAAGTCCGTGGTCTCCACTGCATAACCCGTATTGTCCACTTTGCTGAGTCTTGTCATGCAACATGGCCTGCCCAGCCCCACTTAAGGTTTGCGACTTGTGTGATATTATTCTCGACACCATTTTGGTGTTTTGAATGTGATTCCTTAGGCTTACACCTAACATGGCCCTTTTTATTGCCCTTTGGCAAGTTTGCAGCTTGTCTGCTGATCTGTTAGTAAGGGTAGTTGTTTCAAGACCATACATAGTTATGGGGAGGATGCACTTATTGTACACCTCCTTTTTTAGTCTATATGGGATGCTCTGAACTTTTAGTATGTAACTCAGCTTACCGAATGCTGCCCAACTCATCCTAATTCTGCATTTTACTTTGGCGCACTGGTTTTCTTTTTCAAATCTGATTACATGACCCAAGTACACATACTCTGCTACGTTTTCTACCACGTTTTGACTTATGCAGATGGGAATTTTAGAATCATTTATAATTTTGGTCTTTTTGAGGTTCATCTTCAGTCTGACTTCTTTGGATGCTAAATTTAGTTGTGTGAGCACGTTGTTTAACTTCTTAAAGTCCGAGCTAATAAAAACGATGTTGTCGGCAAAGCGCAAATGGTTCAGATGTTTTCCATAGATATTTATACCGTTCTTCTCCCAGTCCAGCGTTTAAAGACATCTTTCATTGCCAGCGTGAAGAGTTTCGGTGAAATAGTATCACCTTGCCTTACTTCTATTCTAATAGGAACCTTGTTAGTAATGGTGTCATCGTCCAGTTTAATTTTGAGTGTTGCTTTTTTATAGATGTAGTTCAGTAGGTTCAAATATCAATACGTGCGTTGGTCATTGCATTTAATATTGCCCATATCTCCATAGAGTCAAACGCTTTTTTGTAGTCTACAAAGGCTAGGTTAGGTTAGATTAGATTAGATTAGCGATCAAATGGTTTAGAGGTGGTCTACTGTACTAAATCCTTTTTGAAAACCTGCCTGCTCGGGGGGCTAGTCAAAACAAATTTGTTTGTTAGGAGGTTTGTTATAATTTTTGTGAGCAATTTATACAGGTGTGGAGTATGCTGATTGAGCGATAGTTTTCAATGTTCGTATTGTTGTTCTTTTTGTGAATTAGGGTAACTTGAGCATTTTCCCATTCTGTTGGTATCTTCCTTTCTTTCAAACATTTATTTAGTAGAATTCACACAGCTTCTATTAAGGTATCTCTTTCCATTTTCAACATTTTGCTAGTTATTCTGTCTGTACCTGGAGATTTTCTGTTTTCCATATGATTTATTGCCATCCGTAGTTCATGGGTATCGATATTTGGCATCTCTTTGGAGTTTACGTTAGTGACTTATTTGGTGTTATTTGTTAATGGTTTGTTTAAACATAAGTAACGTTTGTTAAAACTGAACGCTAACAAAAACTTTATGAATTGACCGTGTACTTCATCAGAAGCAAAAAGAAGCATATACCAAAAACTTCTGCAGATTTGTCAAAGATTGTAATCCAGATAAAAAAACACTTTTTGTATTGGTAAATTGCGCAGTCTTTTAGGCAGTCGTTATCATACTATTTTTGTCGGTGTTGATAGTCAACAAAAGTTTACAAAAATCTACTGTTTTTGTCTACTCTTGTTTAGAGTTTTAAGGGTTAGTGTAACCTGTAGATTGTTGTGACCTTAGTTTGAAGCATGTAACCAAACACTATCACAATACAGTGCTACTTAATAAGAACAATGACTTTGCAAGAATCAAACAAAACTAAGTTAACCGGCTAAAAAGTGCTTACCGACTAAACTTTCCATGAGTCAATTGGCCGGAAGTTTGAGACCGTTAGGCTCATGAACCTTCCGTTAGAAAGAAGTGGAAAAACAAAAATCAGTGTTAAAGAGGAGAATGAAACGCTCTATAGGCTGAGGTATGGTTATGGATTAGGAATTAAGTATGGTTAACCAGTTGATTAACCGGGCGTTTATATCGCAAATTTTCTTTGTCTGGTTTGGCAAGTTGAGCTAGATTAGAATTAGAATGAGCTGCAAGATTGTCAAAGTACTTTGCAACAAAAGCTTCAATATGTCGTCGTAGTGGAGAAATCCCAAAATTGCTTTTAATTTTACGATTTTGGACAAACCATAGAGCTCCGAGGAGCATACGCAAAGTCATGTTTAGAAGCACTCCAGTCTATTAAGATGCAAGTTTGCGGCGATTTTCTACATAAAGCACGCATAAGTCATCATAGGTCTAATTGTAGACGTGTTTAATCGGATTTTGTTTGCAGAATCAGAATTAAAAAGTTTTTTGTCATTTTAGCTTTATCAAGTATTGACTGCACGTGCAACTTGTACGTTATATGGTATGGGAACGTCATCAAAACAGACGTTCTTATAAAGGATAATCCGTTCTTTTATAAAGAGAACCACCCCTGTGGACTTTTTTAACTTAAAACCTTCAACAATGATATATGTTACTTGGTTTAGTTGGTTGAAAAAAAAAACAGATTATTTGGTTTCACATGATTTTGAATTATATCCAAGATAACCTTATCTAGCAAACATTGTAACAGAGAAGACCACGATGCGGGAAAAGGAACAGGGTTTTTGAAAAAACCGCTCCACCACAGACGCTATCTACGTGGTACGACAAATCGCAGAGAAAGCGCTGGAGTTTAACAAACCCGCCTAACTATGTTTTGTGGATCTATAAAAGGCGTTTGAAGTTAAGCTCTCAGACTTACTAAAGACGTTAATTATCAAAAACATACACCCCAATATAATCGAGACAATAAAACAATTGAACACAGATACCATGACCAAACTAAGAGCGACGAACGGGGAGGAAACTGATTTTCGAATCAGAGTTGGGATACGGTAAGAGGATAGCCTGAGTCCTTTACTGTTCAACCTTCTCATGGATAAGATTATAGCGAGCGTAAAACCCATTCTCACCTACTCCGCTGAAACCTGAGCCAATACGGCAAAGACAAAACGCCGGCTAAGATGCGCAGAGATAAGTAGCCTCAGATCCATTACTGGCTACTTACTTGCCGATCGAAAAATTAACATTGAAATGCGTGAAAAATGCAACACACCAGATATTGTAAGGTAAACGCAAAGCAGAAGAAGATAGTGGAACGAGCACGTGTCACGCATGCAGGACGATAGAATTGTCAGGATAGTTTGAGACGGTAAAACATACACAAAACGCTCTCTCGGCAGGCCAATGAAAAGGTGGAAGGACAGCTGGACGTTGATATTACAGGATCAGGACCCGGGTAGGAGTTTGGCCAAAACAAGCCACACGGCTTTTAAAAAGGAAAAAAAGAAGAAGAAGATAACTGTATAACCTTACTCAAGGTGCATAGTAAGCTGATAGGCCGGTAGTTTTGAAAAATTGCCAGTTTTTCTTCTAGGAATTCTAGGAATTTTCCAACTTTTTTATGAACCCTTTTGACGTGCTCCATATCTCGGTGGTCGAGGGGGAGCATTGGAGCTCTAGACTTTCAGAAAAAGCTTAGGTTTTTTCTTCAATGGTATACTGTTCTCTATTTTTGTCATGAATGGCTAAACCGGCTTGTTATTTAAGGTCCGTCTCCGCGGTTGTGCTCACTGGATTCAGGCGGCTATATTTTTTTTTAGTGAGTGTGTAAATACAGGCCAATTCGTGCAAATGATGAATCTTCTTTTCTCCCTGGTCAGCTGTTTTTTTTTTTGTAAGAAGAAGAAATGTTTTATGCACGTCCATTCCACGTGGCAGTGTAAAACTAAAACACTTTATTTGAAAAGATACTTACTCACTAAAACTACCTCTTTTATTTACATGAGCAACAATAAGATTGGGTTGGTGTCATTTTTTTGCAGCAACCTATCTATTTTTCATCCAGCTTTTTTGTCATTTTTTTCCTTTTTAAAAATGTTTTTTTATTACAGTGTTTACGCATCTACTTTGGTGACCGTCTAGCATGTGTTCTATGATGTTCCGGTGACTACTTCTACGCTCAGATTAGCCGTCCAGCTTTTTTTGTTTGTTATCTAGTTAGTTATCGTATCAGTTTTAAACCTGTACATGAACGCTGAAAACATCCGTTCCCGCTTAGAAATTTGGTGAGATAATAAGCCACGCGCTCGTGCTTTCTGGTTATCCAAGGTATTATGTTTGGAATAAAAGTTTTGATACAGTTTGCTATACTGCTGTTCTTCTCCCATTTTTTTCTCTCATTTATTAATAGTTGACTCGCTATTCTGCAAGACGTTTTGTAAGAATTTCTACAACCAGCAGGTGCAGCAGGATAGTTATAGCAATGACTGCTATCTTTTTGGTAGAGACGGTCTTGTACGTATAGAAATTTTTTTGTTTGCGTGCGTTTGAGTATTTTTCTGTACTTGTGCATTCATTAACTTCACGTTGGTGCTTTTTACAAGACTATAGTAGAGATGACGCTGCGTAGCGTTTTTTTGCTTTCTTTAAGTTTGCCTATATTGAGCATCAACTTGGCTAGTAATGCAGCTGATTTGTCCGCTTTTTTAGAGTCTTTGCGTAAGGGTCAATATTTATGTTGTGAAGAAAAGTGATGCTCAAGTATTTGATGCAGTTCTAACTTAAAATGGTAACGCCGTCGACTTTAAAGAAAAGAGTTTTAATGGTTTTTTCTTATGTAGTTTGCAAGTTTGAGTTTTTCCAGTTATCTTACCAGCATTTTTGATGATTATTTCACATTTTTTTACCAGTTTTTCTGCGTTATTTTTGGTGATAACCACTGCTACGTTGTCTGCTTAGACTATAAGCTTGATGTTGCTCGACATCTTTAGCTTTGGGACGCTGTTGTAGTTTACGTTTATCTTTTAGTATCTGGGTCTTGATTGAGTTTTGTGGGGTTTCAAGTGTAAATTTTATTTCAAAATTATTGCTTATCAAAAGGTTTTATTCTAGCTGGCTGAGTTAAAAACATTTTTGATGTCAAACTAGTCATCAACACAATTTTTTTTTTGGTTCTACATTTAATAAATAACACTTGAGTGGGTGGCTGGGCCACTCCATTCTCCAGCTATTGGCTAGTTACTATGCTTTGGAGTGCCCCACTCACCCACCCAAGTGATTATCATCAATAAATTGCATGCTCATCTTCTATTTGGACGTTAGAAGTCATTTTGTTGCAAGAGAGGGTTGTGATCTAATCTCTTAATAACTAACACTTGGGTAGGTGGGTGTGCCACTCCATTCCAAACTATTGACTAGATACTATGCTTTGGAGTACCCCACTCACTCACCCATTCACCCAAGTGATTGTCATCAATAAATTGCATGTTCATCTTCTATTTGGATGTTAGAAGTCATTTTGTTGCAAGAGAGGATTGTGATACAATTGCTTGATAACTAACAATTGGGTGTGTGAGTGGGCCACTCCATTCCAAACTATTGGTTAGTTACTATGCTTTGGAGTACCCCACCTACCCACCCAAGTGTTTGTTATCAAGAAATTGCATGTTCATTTTCTATTTGGACGTTAGAAGACATTTTGTTGCAAGAGTGGGTCGTGGTTCAATTTTTTGATAACTAACAATTGGGTGGGTGGGTGGCCCACTCTATTCCAAACTATTGGTTAGTTACTATATTTTGGAGTGCACCACCTACCCAAGTGATTGTCATAAAAAAACTGCATGTTCATCTTCTATTTGGACGTTAGAAGTCATTTTGTTGCGAGGGTCGTGATCCAATCGCTTGATTACTAACACTTGGGTGGGTGGGTGGGCCATTCAATTCTAAATTATTAGTTAGTTACTATGCTTTGGAGTGCCTCACTTACCCACCCACCCACCCAAGTGATTGTCATCAATAAATTGCATGCTCATCTTCTATTTGGACGTTAGAAGACATTTTGTTGCAAAAAAGGGTCGTGATCTAATCTCTTGATAACTAACGCTTAGGTGGATTCGTGGACCACTCCATTCCAAGCTTATGGATAGTTACTATGCTTTGAAGTGCTTCACTCACCCACCCATCCACCCAAGTGATTGCATGCTCATCTTCTATTTGGACTTTAGAAGACATTTTGTTGCAAGAAAAGGTCGTGATCCAATTTCTTGATAACTTACACTTAGGTGGATGGGTGAGCCACTCCATTTTAAACTATTGGCTAGTTACTATGCTTTGAAGTGCCCCCTCCCCCCCACTCACCCTAATGTTTGTCATCAAGAAATTGCATGCTTATCTTCTATTTGGACGTTAGAAGTCATGTTAACACTTGGATGGGTGGGTAGGCCACTGCATTCTAAATTATTGGCTAGTTACTATGCTTTGGATTGCCCCACCCACCCACCAACTCAAGTGTTTGCCATCAAGAAATTGCACTCTGTTACCAGTTTCTACACCTATTGTACGTCGATAGTGGATTGCCCTTTTCTGAAGCCGTATTGCATGTTTGACCAGTTACTTTTTTCTTCAAGTTCATCCAGCAGCTTATTGTTAAAGATTTGCTTAAAAATCTTACCGATTGCATTGGTGATTTTCAACTTGCCTTCTGTTTTCTTTGTAGGTTTTTCAATCAGGATTAGCTTAACTGTTTTTAACTCTGCTGGAAAGACCTTTGATTACGAGAGTATTTTGGCCCTGCCGTTTTATGCGTTTTAACTTTTTGGCCGGTTTTTTTAATCTTTTTTTTTTTGGTAATGTTGAGTATATCCTTGGGCTTAGATACAATGCGCGACTACGACTTTTTTGTTTTTTTTGCTTTTTCTGAGACAGGTTCATACGCATCCCAACTTTTAAGTTTGCGATATTGCTGTTTTAAGTGTATTGTGGAAACTGATGTTTTTCTTTTTGCCTATTTCCCACTTCTGGATATACTAAGTTGACAAATTATCTGTTTTTTTTTAGTTTCGGTTTGTTGCCATTGTTTAGTATAATCAAGAGGTGTTTTCTGGCCCACTCTGCAAACCGTGAGACTCCCAATCAAGATTGATTATGTATGCTTTTTTAGGTTCTTGCTAAAAACGAGTCAGTGAGAAGTTAAATAAGTAGTAAACGATATTCTTATTCTCCACTCATATGTATTGCTTTCTACAATTCGTTTTGTAAACATTGGTGCGGGTGTGGGGTACGTTGATTTTTGCGTTTGTTTTTTAGTTAGCTAATCATTGCGCGCTGGCTGTAACTGGCTTCTTGCTTATAGTAATAGTGGGTTGATGGTGGCGTTGTCTCTTCCTATGTTGTGTTGTTGGTTTTGAATCTTAATTTTTACCTGGTTGGGATTTAGTACGTATGTACTCTGTTTACCAGGGAGTTATAAGTAGAATACGGCCTCTGGTTTACCTGGTATAGGTTGGCGACGTGGTGCGGTTTTTTAGGGGTTGTTCATGCATCGCGGGGAATAGTGCAACCTGGTACGTAACTGCAGCCAATAGTTTTTTTAGGGTTTGGAAATTGTCTCTAGGCGTATATTGCAATGCTGTGGATGCAGATTGAGCTTAGAGGTAGGTAAGTTACCTGTAGCGCGTTCTTTATTTCTAGTGGTAGAAAAATAAATCTTATTTCTAGGTGGTGAGAAGCAACTTACAGAAGTGAGTGCAAAGCCGTGAATCGTGTGCAGGTTAAGATGCGTAGTTATTATTTCTGAGGTAGTTGTCGATGTAGAAGCGATGATAATTAATGATTTAAATGAGTAGACAAAGGGCATGGCAGGGTTGAAATTGTTTTGTTGTTTATCACTGGGAAATTGCATGTTGATTTTTTGCAAGACTGTTAAATTCCTGTTTATATGTTTTGAAGAAGTTTGCAGATAGGTAGTAACTGAGGTCTGCTCTGCTTAAGTTTTATATTTATAGGTGAAGACTTGCGTTGGTGTGCTTGGATTGATTTATGATTATTATAATGCTTGGCACAGGAGCAACAGTGTCTCCCTCCGTCATCTAAAAGTATGTTAGTTTCACTCTTTTACGTAATAAAAATATACCAAAAAACCCTTTTCAATTAGAAGGTGAAATGTTATGAATATTGAATTTCGGAATCGTAATCAGGAGTTCAAATTACCCTAGAAACCAAAAAAGTTACAAACTTTGGTTTACAATTACAAGTTTTAGTCTGTTGGCACGAGCATATGAACGTATTATTGATAAAACCGAAATTTTTGTTGATCGCCGACGTTAAAGCAGTAACAAAATAACTGTAAGAAATTACATTACAAAGAAAGTTGTAGCTATCCGCTGTTAAAGCTACATGCCGTGCAGCACCTTTTCCCAATGACGGATTTGGATTACTTTTTACTACTTACCAACTAAATTGTTTGTCAGAGATTGACCACGAGGACGATCCCAAAAGAAATAAGAGTTGCCTATGTTGAATGCACTGGCAACACATTGACCCGATCACTATTTTAAAATAAATTTTTTTTAGGTTACCCAACCAACCAAAAACAAAGTGAAAGTACGCAGGTATTTAGCCTTTTGCTAATTATAATTTTTATTTGCACAGAAAAGCAAGAACACCCACGCAAAATCCGGAAGCAAAAGTGACTATTGGATCACAAATCCGGACCGACAACAGTTTTGAGATTAGAGCAAAGGCAGCTTTCTTTTTAGAGTATTTTTTTATTAGGAAATTTACTTAAACAATTTTTAAAGGCATTTTAGTTGGTTGATTTTTATTTTCTCTTGCAGTTTTACGAGGGCTTTTTGTGGAAGAAGATGCATTTTTAGTTTTGGTTTTTTGCCCCCTTATGTTTATTTTTTTTAAGATTTTCTTTTCATGTTCCTCACTCGTTGGCATTTATAACATTTGCTGCTATTATCTTTTTCAGGATTGAAAAGAAAAATCATTTGCTGCTTTGAGAACGTTTTCTTTTTTTTTTTTAGTCAATCCTCCACGTTATTTGTGTGTTTTGTAGTTAGGTTTTTTTTTTCTTCTACCAAATCTATGAAGCAGACTAGTAGAACAGTAAAAGATTTCTCATTTCCGGAACCTTTTTAAGGTATTTTATTTTTAGGGTCTAACATTTTGTTATTTTCTTACTGTAGAATACCGGCTGAGCCCGTTTTTGAAGCCAAAGTTGTCCTAAAAAATGGCCATTCAGAGAGAAAACTGTGTAAGAATGAAACTGTGAATAAAGGCCAAAATTGTGGCTAACAGAATGCCAAAAAAAGTTCCGAGAGCGGACGATAGTTTAATGAGAAAAAAGTCGAGAAAAGTAGTTATCTCAAAGCATCGCGCAATGGTGTTGGTTTACGTGTGCAATCTGTTCAATGTGGACGCGCATGTAAAGGGTTTTCTTTCCCATCCCTAAACTAAACTAATCTTTTGGCAATACTGAAGAAACGCCAGCATGATTCTTGTTAACGTCTCACGCAACATTTTAAAAGTTAACTTTTACAACTTTTTGTAGTTCTTTAAACATTCTTTAAAATTTTAAATTTTTTTAAGTTTTTTTAGAACATTTAGAGCTTTGAGAACATTATTTAGCCTTTTACAACTTTTTTGAAGTTTTTTAAACATTTTGAAGATTGATTTTAGAATATTTTGAAATTTTTTAAAACATTTTAAATTTTTTAGAACATTTTGACAGGTATTTGGAACTATAAGAATCATTTTTAATTTTTATACGTTTTATTTATGTTTTAGAATTTTCAGAAATTTTCAAGAACTTGGCTAAGGCTTTTTGGAATATATTTACTGCCGTTTAGTGATTTAGAACTATTTTGTTCAGAACATTTTTAAGCTTATAAAACATTTTGGCTGTTTTTGGAATTTAATAAAAATCTTGTTTTTTTTAAGTTTTTCTATATTTTATAACTTAAGGCAATTTTCTAGAATATTTAAAACATGTTCACTGTTCCTTAGAGCTTTTTATTAAACCTTCATACAAATTTTTGAAGTTTTATTTGTTTTTTATTTTTTTAAATGTTTTTTTTTTATTTTAGAATTTGTAGACGTTTTTTAGAAAACAATTAGGATATAAAATAGTAACCAAAAAATTTGGATCACACTCTCCGATAGTCTTGTCGGAAGAAAAACAATGAAAACGCTGCAAAAATACCTTTGTGCACTTTCGGCAAGGTAAGACAAGTCCTGATAGAATACCGCCGGAGCTAGCAAAAGTACCTGTCAGTAAAGTTCTGCGCAATGATTTTTAGCGCACTGTTAAAGAAAGGCTTTTTTCCCAAAGAGTGGAAGTTGGTGAGGTTGGTCCTAATCGATAAATTAGCAAAAGGTATCGGTGCTGCACCTACAAATCACTATGCATGTTTAGAATGCTTGGGAAGTTTTTTTGAATTGATCTTAAATAAAAGACTGCAGAAAGAGATACTGAGTACCGGTGGACTGTTCCATAAGCAGTATGATTTTACGGAGGACAAGTCAACGGTAGATGCCATCCAAAGGGTCAAGGGCATAGCGGCGGAAGCCAAAAGAAAAAATAAGTTTTTAGTGTTATTGACGCTGGATTTCAAAAATGCCTTTAACTCGGCTCCGTGGAAAGACATTATCATGCAAATAGAAAGGAGGCAAGTGAGGCCGTATCTTATCAGACAGATTTGCGATTACTTCTACAACAGAGTAATCCAGGTTGGCAGAGGCAAGTTGGAGATGACCTTTGGGGTACCACAGGGCTCAATTTTTGCCCCACGTTATGACACACTTACTACGAGGAGGGTTCTCAGAAAAATCATGTCGGAATATACAACTTTAGTAGGGTATGCGGATGATCATGCTATGATGATGTGCGGGTTGTACAAAGCAACCATCAAAGAGAATGCTGACTTACGCCACAAACTGCGTAGAAATGTGATTGGCAAGAAAAGCATTGGAACTGGCCACGCACAAAACTGAAGCGGTTATACTAGTTAGACGTAACTCACTCAAATCTGTGTCTGTAAGAGTAGGGGATGTTACGAAACCAGCAAAAATAGCCCCAAATACCTCGGAGTCCTACTTGACGGAAATCTGCACACGGAAGCCCAATTGTAAAGACTACTAGAAAGGCTGGAAAAACTGTAGAACTGCCCAATATTGGAGGAGCTAAAGCGGGTAGAAAACTGGCTATTAGCTTGGTGGCCAACTTTATCGTACTATACAAAGTTCCCACGTGGAACAACAGTGCACAAATCCTAAGGTACATAAAAATGTTGGAAAGAGTACAGAGAAAGATTGCAAGACAGGGCTATACAGGTGGTAGCAGGAATCATTCCCAAACACCTTATGGTTCTTGGAAGGAAATACACGGCTGGTACAAACCAGAATGCGCAGAAGACGGTGACCAAAGTTGAAACTTTGTTGAAGTGGGAAGCTGAATGGGACGTGGAAGGTGACACGGGAAGATGAACAAGAAAGCTAACCTCAAAAGTGTTTCCATGAGTTACGAGGAAACATGGGGAAGTTGGGTACTACCTTACCCACATCCTGACAGGTCACGGCTGCTTTCAAGCCTATCTGAAAAGGATGAACACAGTGAAAAGTGACCGATGCGTATACTGCAACAAAGTGGATACACCCGAACACACCATGTTTCATTGCAATAGGTAACAGTACACAAGGCAGACGACGACTGGATGCTTAGCTCTGACAGCCGAAAATATGATGGAGTATAGCTTGAAGGCGAGGATACATGGAAGATGATAACGGAAATTATCAAAAAAAAAAAAGCAGGAAGAAATGAGCCGTCAAGCCGAAGCCAGGCAGACAAAGGTTTGGTAAGAAACCTATATATGAGTATAAGTGAATAAAGAAGTAAAAAATAACTAAAATCGGTAGCCGCTGCAACAAAATATTTAACGGTGATTTTTCAACGACCTGTGTTAGTCTAGAGAGGGGTTTTTAGTCGGTAGGCGTTTGGGAGTCATTCCCAAATAAATCCGGCACAAAGTCTTAATTTAATATTTAAGTTTCTAACGACTTTTTGAATCTATTTTCTTTTTTTTTTCTTTAAAGTTTTTTTATTTGTGTTTTGCCTTAATTCTGTAAAGATGTTATTGCGTTGCTGCCTGAATTGCACTTTACATTGATACTTTAGTATTATCAAAATTACAGTACTCACTTTAGAAAAGAATACTAAAACGCGTGAAAGCATTAGTACAAAAGAAGAAACAATATTTTTGTGTATACTAAGTTGTCTCTAATAGCGGAAAAGTTATGTGTAAATTAATAGTTTCTGTAACATGTGATGCCTACTTATTTTATTATCTGTGTTAAATGAAACTTAACATACGTAATATACGTGTGGGTTTATATCATTTTATCAATAGGTAGTAAATATGAACGTGGTCGTATGCTATACTGAAACATATATTAGTAAATATGATTACTCTTTGAGCATTAGTACAGAGCGTTTGTGTTACATAATTTACAATAACAACAATATCAAAATTTACACAAACAATTTAATTAGATGTAACGACCACACAGTATTTAATCGTCAGATTTATGGACATAATAATCAAGTTAAATTTATATTTAAACATATTGCAAACATGTCATACATACAGCACCTCATCTACATATTCATAATTTAAAATTTCCCCTTGCATATTTCACCATCCATCATACATGATGAATTTATAGCTAACATTTGGAGATACGTTCTCTTTCAATCAACACATATTATCCATTTAAATATATTATTTGAATGGTAGTACGGAAATTTCAATTTGAATAAATAATTTATTAATTCAATTAGTAAGTAATTTATCAACAATTACTAACTCAATAATTTTTTCATTAAAAAATATTTCCTTTGCTGTTTACAAGATGCTGTGTGAAACTCAATTAGGCAGTCGAGAACTTTGAAGGAAAATGTTTTGTTTGCATCTCTTAGTAACAAGTTTTACTCTACGAGAGTCGCGCTGTGAGAAAAAATAATCGTAATTTTATTACTGCGCGTAATTTCACAATTAAACTAGAGGGATGCCGCATTAATTGATTAAACATTGGCGGAGAGCTGGCTGAAAATATCATGCAAATTATACTAGTAAACAATGTAAACTGTTTAATCGCGGATTAAAATACTGTGAATAATTTAGTTTTGTTCAATTAGTTTGTTTTGGTAATTCTAGTAGCAATAAAAAAATTAATATAAAATTTGTAATACTTAAATGTTTGTATTAATTACCGATTTCACGTTCCATTAACAAGATTGATGAGGAATGTAATTTATTAGACTATGTTGATTTTAATTTGTTTTTTTAACAAATTATTTATGTGTCGAACTGGCCATTAATGAAATCGATTCAACTTGTTTATTTATTCATTGTTTAAATTATTCATGTAACTACTTTATGACATTTTTATAATATTTACTGAATTTAAATTTATTTTCTTAATTATTTATTTGTTCTTGAGCAACTGATAGATTTTTATCCTTACTAGTTGATTCTAAAGTTTTTGGCCATGAAGAGTGTTAAAAATTTTGCGATCTAACTACTGAGAACCCCTACTGTCCCTTGAGCAGTATGGTTTTACGGAGGGCAACTCAACGGCAAATGCCATTCAAAGATCTAAGGGCATAGCGAAGAAAACCAAAAAGAAAATTAAGTTTGCAGTGTTTTTGATGCTGGACGTCAAAACTGTCTTCCAATCGGCTCTGTTGAAAGGCATTATTATAAAACTGGATAGGAGGCAAGTGAGGCCGTATCTTGTCTGACAGATTTGCGACTACTTCCACAACAGAGTAATCCAGGTTGGCAGCAGCAAAATATAAATGACTTGCGAGGTACCACAAGGGTCAGTTCAGTACGACTGGGTGCTTAAAAAAATCATGTTGGAGAATACAACTTTAGTAGGGTATGCGGACGATCTTGCTATGGTGGTGTGCGGGTTGTGCAAAGCAACCATTGAAGAGAATGCTGCGCATAGAAATGTGGTTAGCAAGGAAAGGATTAGAACTGGCCACGCACAAAACTGAAGCGGTTGTACTAGTTGGACGTAACTCATTTAAATCTGTGATCGTAAGAGTAGGGGATGTCACCGACAACAGCACAAATAGCGCTAAATACCTTGGAGTCCTACTTGGCAGAAATCTGCACATGAGAGCCAACATTGCAGAGATTACTAGAAAGGCGGTAGAAGCACTTGCTAGCTGATCTCTGTGGTTGCGATGCTTTTGCCATTAATGTTTGGCGGCATTTTTTTTTTTAATCAATGCCTTTTGTGCGCGGAGTAATTCTAGAGGGTTATCATCGCAAACTTGATAGGTTTTAGAAACTTTTTTGTAGTTTTTTGTATTAGAGTTAAGTTTGATTCCTGGTTCTTTTAATGTCCGCAACTGTTTTTACTAGGACTAGTCTACCAATGCTTTCTTTCAGGTATTTTGAGAAAAGAGTTTAATCCGTGTGGGTAACGAATCTTTCTTTCCCCTCGCATTTGATTTTTTTTTTGTAGAATTTTAGTAGTACTGGGTTAAGTCATTGATTGTCTTAGTTTTGATTTCTGAGTTGATGTCTTTGAGTATTGTTACGTCTAGTACGTAACATTAGTGATCAGCAGAGCTATAGTACGTGAGTTTTACTGGACCTAGCACTTGAATTTGAAATTGAAATCTTTAGCAATTATGGTAGAAAAAGAAGTTGCGTAAACTGTATAAAATAATCCAACCTTTTGATAATGTTAGTTGGATTGATGTAAGCAGATGCGAGTTGAAAGGTACTAAGCTCCGGGTTGTTTACAACATTGCATTTTTTAAGCGTGAGAATATCAGGGGTATTTGGAGTGGTCCGGCGCTCTCCTTGCAAAAATCTTTGTCCTACCCTTCCGGTTTGACGTTTCCAAGAGGGCATGCCTAGGTTTGTGGATATTTTTTTTACTTTTTGGTGCTGGTAGAGTGAGATTGTTTTGTTTGGTTTTTGGGAACCTTTTTTTATGTAGTTTACTAGTTTGGATTGAGACCAAGCAGTCTAATGTCTGTCTAACGTCTTCTTTAGTTAGATACAGCGACATATTCCGAATTACCACTTTGAGGCAACGTTTTTTAGTGGTTGATCATGTGAAGAAGTCTGCTTTTTTGAATTTGAAGAAGGCTGTTGTTTCCTTATGATCAGCGTGAGTAGCCGGGCTTACCCTAATATGGATATTGCAGGCGGAGGACGATATTGTTATCTTTAAAATGTTTGGAAAAGCCCGGAAACAAATGTTTTACTAGGTCTATAGCAGCGAGTTTGAACCTGACCTTGGTAAGTTTTTTTTTTTGGATTTTCCTTTTACTTAGATGGCCGGCGCTTTTGTTGGAGATGGTGAGTCTTTATGCTTTTGGTCTGATGGACTAGCAGTGCTAGCCGCTGATGGCTTGCGTGCAGTTGCTAATGATAATTGCTAGGAGGTGAAAGAGAAAGAAACTTACCCTATGTTTTTTGCGGTGTCTGGGATTGTATTTTTGGTGGATGAGCCTGCATTTTTTTGGAATAGAGAGTCCTGGATTGGATGGCCGCGTTGATGGTGTTCTCTACAGTCACTTAGTGGTTGAAGTTGAAGTCATCTTTGTCCTTCTTAGAAGTAACTACTGCTCGGCGTTTATTGTTAAAGAAGTGGACCATTTCCTCAACTTTTTATTTTATATTTGCGAGTTCTATCTTTTTGCTGATAATGGTGTAGGAATGGGGAGCGGTAGTGTTGGTAGCCATCAAACTGAAGTCTTAACAGTTCCTTGATAGTAGCCTGGATTTGGAGTTTAAATTTTAAAACCTTAGCTTCCATCATCTCACTCATTACGTGCACGTAGTGGTCTAAGACTGTCATCTTTTCCTCGAATGTTTTTTTTTTTATTTTTCTTTACTTTCTCGCAACTTAGTCTGTTTTTAGAATAAAATATTGTTATTTTTTTATTGGATAATTTAATAACATCTGTTAATTAGCTTCTCATAATTGTTAGGTACAAGAACACGTCGGGGGGTAGTAACAATTAGTTTTTTTATGACCAACATTTGAGCGGATGGGCGGAAACACTTTTCAAACTACCGACTCAAAATTCATAAACTGTGCCCGCTCAAGTGTTTGTAATCAAAAAAATAGTTTTGTTATCTTCTTCTTTTAACTTAATGACGTTTGTCAACCATTCTTTCAATTTTGTTAGCTGCAGGAATACAGTAGCTGTTTATAATATTTAGTTTCTGTGTAACAAACATTTAGGCGGATGGGTGGTCACTTTTTAAAATCACCGGTTCAAAATTCATGAACTTTTTGCTCAAGTGTTGGTTATTAAAAAAATGTTTTTTTTTTTCTCCGTTTTCTAATTTACTACCGGCCTAAAGTTTATAAACTGAGTGCCCGCTCTCCGGATAAGTTTTAGTATCTTCTATGAACTGTCACTTGTAAGACAACGGCAAATGATTTGGTTAATGCAACAGTTGGTAACTACAAGAAGGTAATTGGAAATTTAAAAGCACGGTTCAGAAATCACTTTGTCACAAGAGAAGTTTGTGATCTAACCTCTTAAAGACGAACACTTGGGTGGGTGAGTGGGCCATTCCAATCCAAACTATTGATTTGTTATTATAGTATAGAATGTCCCACTCACCTACCAACCAAGTTTTTGTCATTAAGAAATTGAATGTCTAATCTCTCTGCAAGCGTCAGAAGTTACTTTGCTATAAAAGTATTTTGGGGTGCAACTTCTTAAAGATATACATTTGGGTGAGTAGGCAGGCCACTCCAATCCAAATTACTGATTTGTTATTATAGTATAGATAGTCGCATTCAACCAACCAACCAAAGTTCTGTCATTAAGAAGTTGAATGTCTAACTTCTCTGCGAGCGTCAGAAATCACTTTGTCACAAGAGAATTTTGTGGTCCAACTTTTTGAAGACAAATATTTTGGTAAATGGGTAGGCCACTCTAATTTAAACTACTGAGTTGTTATCAAAGTATAGAGTGTCTCACTCACCCACCCAAGTTTTTGTCATTAAGAAGTTGAATGTCTTATCTCTCTGCAAGCGTCAATCTCTCTGCGAGCTTCAATCTCTGCGAGCGTCAGAAGTCACTTTGTCACAAGAGAAGTTTGTGATTCAATTTCTTGAACACAAACAATTGGGTGGGTGGGTGGGCCTCTTTAATCTAGATTACTGGCTTGTTATCATAGTATAGAGTGTCCCAACCACCCACCCAAGTTTTCGTCATTAAAAAGTTAAATGTCTAACTTCTCTGCAAGCTTCACAAGTCACTTTGTCACAAGAAAAGTTTGTTATCCGACATCTTAAAGACGAACACTTGGGTAGGTGGGTGCGCCATTTTAATCTAAATTACTGATGACTTGTTATCATAGAATAGAGTGTTTCTCTCTGCGAGCGTTAGAAATCACTTTACAAGAGAAATTTGTGGTCCAACACTCTAATCTAAACTACTTGTTATCATAATATAGAGTGTTCCACCTACCTACTGAAGTTTTTGTCATTAAAAAGTTAAATGTCTAACTTCTCTGTGAAGGTCAGATGTTATTTTGTCACAAGAAAAGTTTGTGATATAACTTCTTGAAGATGAACGCTTGGATGGGTGGGTGGGTCACTCTAATCCAAACTACTGATTTGTTATCATAGTATAGGCTATAGAGTGTGCAGCTTGACAAAAAATTCAAATTTATTACTAAAATTACTGAAAAAAAAATGCATCAAATATTAAAGAAAAAAAACAGATAACGTCATATATTTAAGAATAATAGTTTTATAAAAAGTTAAAACTGCAAACCTAAAATCTTAGTCTAACAAAAACAAAACAGTTTGCATCAAAAACAATGTAAAAAAATTACTATTGGTCAGAAGACCGCTCTCATCAACTATCATTTATAAAACAATGGCAAGCCAGCAAAGTATCTGCTTAATAAATCCCTCTAGTTGTGTGGTTCAAATTTGACGTAAATATGTAGATCTCGCACGTTTGTGTAGAACTGTTATTGCACACCACAAAAGTACGTACGTACGAGCACGGCGTTGTAAAAAAAACTGTCTACTAAAGTTGTGCTCAGGGACGGACGGCTCTAGACGGTTAGCGAGGTAAGCGCTTACAATAAATTCCACCAGGTCTTGAGCAACTTCCTGGAGATGTCCTTTATGTGTAGAAACCTCGGAGATGTTGTGGTGACTTCTTGTTTCAAGGACTTCCTGATGGTTGGTGAATCGGCGTTGATTCCGACCAAGTGGCCGTCTAAATTACAATACTAAGGGCGGCGTCTGCAAAGCGTGTGTGGTCTACGTGGTGGTAGTAAAACGCTGATTTGGCCTGAGAGTGGGGCGTTTGTTAGTGTACAAGTAGTTTTCATTTTTCTTGTTAGCCAGTCCAGGGGTCGTTGTTGTGATTCTGTTTGGTTGCTATGTTGCAGACTTCCATTGCTTCTGAATTTAGTCTTAATTTTTAATTGGAATACTTAGAATTTCTTCTGCGGAGCTGCTTCCGTGATTGTGATTGACTAGTGTTTTTGCACTAAGCTATCCATCTGTGTGCGTTGAACGATAGTTGCAGCGTTTTTGTGTGATAGCTCCTCGATTTTACTGGGTTGGAAGGCAGATGTTGGTCTTGTTGGCAAACCAGCAGGTAAACGGACTACTATGGAGTTTGCTTGACGATACAACCAATATGTGCATTGGTGATAGACATTTCTAAACCTGGATATTATCTGGTCTTTGCTTTGGTTTGGTTTATGCCTGTTTGGTGTTGTTGTTATTATCTTGGCTGGTGGTCTGCCTTGACTGCACCGACTTTTCTTATGGTTTGGGAAGAGAATCTTTTAAAGACTGCTTGATTCAACCTCTGACGGAGAATGCCTATAAACTAAACTTTTCCCGGATCATGCCTAGAAGCTTAAGACCGTAAGGCTCAAATATTTTTCGTTTGAAAATTGTATATATTTTAGAAGAAGGTTAGTTTGGACGCCTTATAGGCGGAGTAGAATTGTGGGGTAAACCATTTTAGGAAGTATAGATATTGATTGTTTTCTTATAGGAATATTCATATTTGTATAGCTTAGCAAATCTGACTAAACCACGAGTTATCAAAGTACTTTTTAGCCAACGTTATGATGTGTTAGTGCAATTAAGGAATACCGAGATTGTTACAAATTTCTTTGTTTTGAACATAGCATAAGGGTACAAGGAGCCATTAAAAAATTAGATTTTGGAACTCACACACACGATTGAGGTGCGTGTTTGCAACTGTTGTCTATATAGATTAAAGACTCAAAGGCTATTTTTGGTCTGGTTTGATGATTGTGTACATCCAAATTTTGTTCTAAAGCAACATGCCGCTGTTCCGCCAAAGAATTGAAGTTAGAAGGTTTGTTTAGGATGGACTGTACGTGTAATTTATACTTAAGTTCTTTATTGAAGGTAATACCCAGATACTTGACAACATCGGACCACGGTATAAAAAAGTTGTTTAGAAGTTAAACACCAGAGTATTGGGGGGCTATTAGCTCTATAAAATGCAGAGGAAATTTTAGTGCAGTTTTAAAAGTAAAAGGTCTGTAACCTGTGACAATGTGGTCAATCACTCTGGTTTTAGGTGAGCAGGGCAGAGAGAACGTTGTTAGATTTCGTGTGGTCTTAAATGTTCAAGAGCAGATCAAGTTTTCAATTTTAAAATCATTTCTTTGATTTGAGAAGATTAAACGTTACGTAACGCTGTGTTGTCGTCGGTGTCTTCTAAGAAGTCATTGACTTCTTGGTAGACCGACGTGTTCCAGATTAATGTTTTTAGTCATTGAGAAGAAGCATTAAAGTTCTACGTTATTAGCAAATGACAGCACAAACTGGTAAATTTCTAATGTCAAACGTGCAGCCTTATACGTAGGTTTAATACATGACAAAACTGCGTACCGGCGACACACGGCACCTCTTTTGCTGATGCGAGATGCATTTACAAATTTAATACTTTTTTTTACTATTGTAAAATAAATATAAGAAAGCATAACTTTTTTAGTAATATTCATTTGTTATTAACAATTTAAAAGACGGAGGCAACATATTTGAAATTTGCGGGGGGCGCCATAGTACTTAGCGCCGTCCTGGTTGTGCTACATTTATTATTTTACAAGCAAAATCTACAACATTCTTATCAAACAAATTATTTACACTCAAACTTGTCTACAAAAAAAAAAAAATTTAACACTTTTTTTAGTTTCTATTACACAGCTTGATCAACTACTACCGCCATGATGATTGCAAAACTTAACATTAAGCTTGTTTGCACAAATACGCTTTTAAAAGATCATTTGTTCTTAACTTTTGAGTACAAACTACGATTTCAATTAGAAATGTTTTTAGGTTACGACAAAATTGATTTTTTAAAACAGTTCTGATTTTTTATAAACAAAGATTAAAGTTTGATCAAAGTTACAATAACGTTCTAGCAAAGTCACTTGAGTTTTGAAACATTGAACGTTTTGATTACTAAACACATTCACACATTCAAAAAAACCTGCAACAGTTTTTTACTTTTTTCTTATAACGTATGTTTTTGTTTGGGTGGTAAAAGGTAATGCAAACAAGAAGTAGATAGTCAACCCAAATGTCAATCTCACTTGTACGTGGTGTCACCTGCAAGACATCTAACAAGGCTCTAGCACCTGAAGATCATTTGCTTGGTGAATAGATAATGATAAGTATTTGGTTGGTTTGTGCTTTAACTATCTAGGCAGCATTGTCACTGGTTTATGCTGCAATTTTTTTTACTGTATTTTTGTTTTCTAATTTCACCTGTAAACTGTGTGTTTTGACATCAATACTGCAATTGACCAATTGCTGGTTTTTGAACTATGTACTATTGACTTAAATAGTTGCTCTCCACTCTAATTGCTATGATTTAACGAGCATCTATAGATGACTTATGTGTATGCGCGCTTTTAAACGTTTTACTTCTAGTTTACAATGTTTTTATTCTTACGCAGAAGCGGCGTAGATGCAGAAAACAAGATAAGACTTCTGCCTGCTTTTTTTAGTATGTTGAATTCTGGTGCTATCAACATAATTTCACAATGTTTTTGTTTTGACGGCGTCTTGTGTTCTATTATGATTTGGATTATAATGCAATTTTTGAGGAAGTTGTACTTTCTAATTCAATATTAGTTTGATATTCTAGAAACTTCTTAAAGAATTTATTCAAGGCTTTTTTTTTGCAACAACTAAGGAACAAATGGGCAACGGAGTCAAAGAGTTTGTTAAACGTTAATTGGCGGAATATTACGAAAAAACGTAAAAAGTGCTTGTGTATACAAAATGTAAACATATCTGTCCTGCTCACAACGCTATCAATTATCCGCTATCTCCAAACCCTGTGTGTGAGTCACATTTAAACTTAGCAAACACGAGTACGCTTTTTCTTTGTGTGTCTTTTTCTAATTTTTTTTTTTTTTTTATTATTCTCCAAAAACAATCTGAACCACTGTATATATTTTTTAATTTAATTAATAGTTTACGTTTTGAAAATAAATATTATTATATTACACTAAGAAACCCGGAGAGTATGGGTTGCAAATATTTATTACATAGAAACTCTTCACTATCTGCAATTCGTATGCAATGTGTATATGCATAAGATTATTAACGTATTTATAGATAATCTCACAGTGTTCTCGTCTTTGACATAATATGTTAATATGTGTGCAGTTAGTAATATTAACATCATATTAAATTAACATAACAAAGTTTAATATTTTGGGATCATAATTAAATAACTTTAAGAATAGTTTAAATATTACATTTGTGTTTAAATTATATTTTGTTGTTTTAGGTTCAATAATACATACAATTTACATTATTGTAGGAAGTAGTTCTAAATTATGTAATTATTTCTAAAACAAATTTATCTTACTCACAAATATTTTAGTAAACTAAACTCTAATAAACAAGATTACTTTATAGTTAAATAGTTTCCAAAAACTTTGAAATATATCATTAAATATTCTAATAATAAGCATTGAAATTGTGTCATCAATTAGTAATATAAATTTACATAGTTTCTAACAAAGTTTACACTAATCTGATTGCTAACTGAATCCGATTAGTAATTAGTCATTCTAAGATTAAACCACCACGACCAATCGCATTTTCAATAACGCCCACTCAAAACTAGCAAATTTTACCGCACAAATAATTATTTCTATGTAATAAATTTGCTTTAATAAATGATTTCTTAAGAAAATTAATTAAATAACTAATATTATCTAATTTTCTTAAAATGTTGCTATATTTATCTCAATAATTTTCTCTGTAATGATAATTAACTTACAATATTTATTATTTTTAGATTTGCCCTTCACAATGAGATTAAGCGTTTATATTAAAACTTCTAATGATGCCAACTAATGAGTAGGCATATTTTTTAATTTTAATTCCATCACAGTTTAATTGCCTTTAAAAATCCCACGCGGCACACCCCTTGAATATATAATATCAGCAACGAGATTGTAAAAAGACTTTCATCTATATATAATTACCCTGTAGCGCGCAAAACTTTTAAAATTGTTGTTGAAAACTATCCTATTAAATTGTAGCTAATTCTGTTAGTATGGCTTTAACAATGTGCGAAAGCCGCTTAGTTGTTTTATACTATCTGTGTTTTAATTTTATATTGTATGTATGTTCACAGGTAAATTAAATGTGGTCACGGATTTGCAATGTAAATGGAGTTTAAACTATACTGCATTAAAAATATTTGTTGTATAACATTTTGTTCAATCTATATCGGCAATTAAAACAGTTATTAAACGGTAGGATAAGTTTTGATGGAATTTATTGATGCGTGCAGAGTTGGACGAACATCAATTAAATAAAAATTGGTATAAATAAAATTGAGATACAAATTGAGTATAATAATATTTTAACATTTCTATAATTTGTGAAATGGCACAGTTGAAATTTTTGAATTAATTCATATATTTACTACAGGGACGTTTTGAAAGTTACTACTACTACCTTCTTCAGCATTAGTGAGACTGCTTAAAAGTGCAAAAAAGTGAAAGTATGCAAGTTATGACCTCAACCTGGTAATCTTACTTTAATGTAGAAATGAAGTTGGTATATAGGCCACTCTATAGAATGATAACCAGTTCAATAGTTTAGATTGAAGTAGCCCCTACCCAAGTGTTAGTTATCAAGAAGTTGGATCACAACCTCTTCTTCTGACAAAACTACTTCTGACGTTTGCAAAAAGTCCACAAACATTCAGTTTCTTAATAACGAACATTTGGGTGGGTGGGTGTGCCGTTTCATACTATAACTAGTCAATAGTTTGGATTGGAGTGGCCCACTCACCCGTCCAAAAGTTAGTTATCAAAAAGTTAGATTACAATCTTCTCTGGTGACCAAATGACTTTTGACATTCCAAGAGAGGTCTAACATGCAAACTTTTAATGACGAGTACTTGGGTGGGTGAGTGAAACACTTTATACCATAATAACTAGCCAGAGTTTGTATTAGAGTAGCCCACCTACCCACCAAAGCGTTAGTTATTAAAAGATTGGATCACAGTTTTTTTTGTGACAAAATTACTTTTGGCGGTTAGGTTAAATATCTAATCTCTTAATGACGAACACTTGAGTGGATAGATGCACCACTTTATACCATAATATCTGGTCAATAATTTGGATTGAAGAGGCCGACCTGCCTACCCAAATGTTAGTTATCAAGAGATTAGATCACAACTTCCTTTTCTGACAAAATGACTTCTGACGCTTGCAGAAAAGACAACCATCTAATCTCCTAATAACAAACACTTGGGTAGTTTGAATTGGAAAGGCACACCTACCCACCCAAGTGTTAGTTACCAAGAGATTGTACACGACTTTCTCTTGTGACAAAATAATTTCTGACGTTTGCTGAGAGTTTAAACATGCAATTTCTTGATGACGAACTCTTGGGTGGGTGGGTAGGACACTTCATACTATGATAACCAGTTAATAGTTTAAATTAAATTGTCCCACCTACCTATCCAAGTGTTAGTTATCAAAAAATTGGATTACGACCTTTTTTTGTGACAAAATGACTTCTGACGCTTGTAAAGATGTCTAACATCCAATTTCTTGATAAGGAGTATTTGGGTGGGTAGGTGTGAAACTCTGTATCAGGACAACCAATCAATAGTTTGGATTAGAGTGTCCTACCTATCTACCCAAGTGATAGTTATCAAAAATTAGGATCACGACCTTCTCTTCTGACAAAATGACTTCTGAAGCTTGCAAAGAACTCAAACATTCAATTTCTTGATGACAGGCACTTGGATGGGTGGGTGTGCTACTTCATACTATAATAACCAGTTAGTACTTAAAATTGGAGTAGCCCACCCACTTATCTATGTATCAGTTATTAAGAAATTAGATAACAATCTTCTCTTGTGACAAAATGATTTCTGAGGTTTGCAGAGACTCCAAACATGCAATCTTTTGATGACAAACACCATAATAAGCAGTCAACTGTTTGGATTGGAGTAGCCCGCCCACTCACCCAAGTGTTAGTTATCAAGAGATTGAATCACAATTTCTTAATAACGAGCATTTGGGTGGGTGGGTAGGACAGTCTCTACTAGAATAACCAATCAATAATTTAGATTTGAGTGTCTTACCCACCCACCCAAGTGTTAGAATCACGGCCTTCTTTTCTGACAAAACGAGTTCTGACGCTTGCAAGGAATTCAAATCTGTAATCTCTTGATGAAGAGCACTTGGATGGGTGGGTGGACCCTTTTATACTATGATAACCAGTCAGTAGTTAGAATGGGAGTGGCCAACCCACCCATGTGTTAATTATCAAGAAATTGAATAACGACTTTCTCTTGTGTCTTCTAAAGTTTGCAGAGAGTTTAAACATGCAATTTCTTAATAACAAACATTTGGGTGGGTGGGTGGACTACTTCATACTATGATAACAAGTCAGTTGTTTGGATTGGAGTGGCCCGCCCACCCCGCAAGTGTTAGTTATTAAGAGATTGAATCACAATCTTCTCTTGTAATAAAATGACTTTAGACGTTTGCTGAGAGTTTAAACATGCAATCTCTTGAAGGACAAACACTTGGGTGGGTGGGTGGACTACTCCATACCTTGATAACCAGTCAATTGTTTGGATTGGAAATGGCCCGTTTTTCTACTCTAGTGTTAGTTTTTGACTTTTTTGTAATAAAATGACTTCAGACGTTTGCTGAGAGTCCAAACATGCAATCTTTTGATGACGAAAACTTGGGTGGGTGGGTGGGTGGATTACTCTATATTATGATAACTAGTCAATTGTTTAGATTGAAGTAGTCCACCCACCCACCCAACTGTTAGTTATTAAGAGATTGGATAACGATCTTCTTTTGTGACAAAATAACTTCAGACGTTTGTTGAGAGTTCAAACATGCAATCTCTTGATGACAAACTATTGGGTAGGTGGGTAGACTACTACATACCATGATAACTAGTTAATTGTTTAGATTGGAGTAGCCCACTCACCTACCAAAGTGTTAGTTATTAAAAGATTGGATAACGACCTTCTCTAGTGACAAAATAACTTCAGACGTTTGTTGAGAGTTCAAACATGCAATCTCTTGATGACTAACACTTGGGTGGTTGAGTAAACTACTCCACACCATGATAACCAGTCAATTGTTTAAATTGGTTTGGCCCACCCTTTCACCCAAATGTAAGTTATTAATAGATTGGATCACAACTTTCTCTTGTAACGATATGACTTCAGACGTTTGCTCAGAGTTCAAACATGTAACTTCTTGATAACGAGCACTTTGGTAGATGCTGGGCTACTTCATCAATAGTTTGTATTGCCGTAATTACATACCAGGAAATTTTATCTATTTCTGTCTACAACTTTCCTATCTGACTGTGCCATTTAGATGACGTTTTTGAAAGTTCATTAGAATTGCGGGTTCTGCGCTAGCCTTGTAGGCGTTGATTTATTGTGATAGCGGCTGAAGTCCACGAGTGTTTCTTATACAGCAAGCATGTGTATTTAGAAGTCGTTTTGTTTTGCACTGCAAAACAAAATAACTCAGGATATGAGTGATTGCGATTTTATCGAAGAAGTATTTTGCTAAAACTAACGTGTTTCAGTTTGGGTCAAATCCCGTATCAGTCTCTGTTGGGTGTTACGAACGTAGTAAGATGCTTCACTACAGAGTTTTTAGCATATTGCTCGTTATCTTGGCCTTTTTCAAGGTGGTTGTTATGAGTAACCTATAAGATAATTCTTAATCTAATTCTATTCTTAGGTACTTTGGTATTTATCCATGGAATTAGAGCGCTGTTAGGATAAACGTTTTTATGTGGAGTTAGCATATAATTTCTGGAGAAAAGTATAATTTTCGCTCTTTTCAGGATTGATTTTTACTCTCCAGTACCAATGCCAAGTTTCAAGTACCTCACAAGTTTTAGCGTGATGACTTTTAGATGCTTTGAAGTGTACAACAGTGCCATATTGTCAGCGTACTGAGCCATTTTGACACCAGAAATGATGCCAGTATGTCTGATACATACAAGTTGAAGAGCATTGGAGATAATACTGAACCCTGAGGAACCCCTGTCTTGATTGTGCGAGGGGTAAACACGTGCCCATACAACTTTACGACCAGTGTACTTTTTTTCAGATAAGAAGCAATAAATTTTATTAATCTATGATTGATTTTGAAACGATAAAGTTTTAAGAGTAGTCCATGGTGCCAGATTTTATGAAATGCCTTTTTAATATAAAAGAATATGACATCAGTAGTTTGTTTTGTACAAAAACCTGTTTTAGTTTGATTAGTAATTCTGGAACATTACAGTTTTGTAAAAAAATGTTTAACTGATTCCAGATTGTAAAAAGCTGTCAACAAATGCTTTGGCTAATTCCAAAGTGTATTTACTTCTTTTGTCATAAATAAAAGAAAGCTCTTTTTCTTTTTTTTCCTTGAGCTCTACAACCCTAAGTGGGGATTTGGCTTCCTCTGCGACTTTGTTCCATCTCTTCCGATTTAGGGCAACTTTTCTCCAGTTGTTAATGCCTATCTTTTGGAAATCTTTTTCAACTGCAGAAATACATTTTCTGCAAAGCTTCCTTCTGGGACTTACTTCCATTGGTTTCTATTATGTTATTACTTTGGCGCTTTTTCCTTCATTCCTTCATTCTGATGACGTTTCTTAACCAACAAATCCTTTAGGCTTTAATGAACCTAACTATATATGTTTTGTTGATTAGATGTGTCAACTCGTAATTTGCTTTTATGCGCCAGTTTCCATCTTCGTTCTGCGTTAGCCCAAAGATTTTTTGCAGAATTTTTCTTTCAAAAATCCTGAGGGAGTTTTCTTCTTTTTAATTTAGCGTTCAAATTTTGCTAGCAAAATGAAAGGAAGTGGTGTACGCTTATTTTGAAGAGTTTTAGCTATTTTGCACATAAAATTTGTTGGAGGACTTAAACGCGGATTTTCAGCACTGATTTTTGTGTTCCTTGGTTGTCTTATTGGTTTGCTCAATTGGGTCGTAAGACCTTTGCCATTTCTGTCTGTCTATGATTTTGATAACGGATAAGTTTTCTGGTGTTTTGTGGAGACCGAATCAATTAAATCTGTGCTCTCTTTTATGATATAATTAAGAGATCATTCAGTTTTGCATACAAACTCAATCTTATTCTCATATCTTTTTTAGAGATCTGAGTCTGAGCTAAGTTTGTTAATAACCAAAATATCAGTTTGAGCTGAACTGGTTTTGAGTAAAGGGTTGTTAAGAACATCTCCAGTGTATCCTATGTAACTATGAACTTATCATAGCCTGGCCTTAAAACAATATAGTTTTTATCTTGTGCATACCCAAACAGTACTTTGGTTTAGCATTTGTTTTAGTCTAGTATAACATCCAGATCTGCTGTTACTAGTTGTAGCTGTAGCTACAAGTCAATCGAAAATTTATTAAAAGAACAATATCATTGTAGGATCGGGAAACGAATGAAGGATTAGAAGGAAAACAAAAGCAGAAGAAGTCGTGAAACAAGTGAACATATTGCAAGTGGAACGGAAAAGATAATTTGATGGAGACTATGAAGTAATAGAAGAAGGGCGAGATGGCTATAAATGAGATAGAACAACGAGTGAACTGCAAAACTAAACTAATACCACAAAAACCGCAATAAGTAGGAAAATAAGATGTAGATCTAGTTTAGACGTTTCAGTTAAACTCAAATTTTTATTTGTGAGCGGTTTATATTATCTTTTAGCATTTTAACTCGTTGCTGTGGTAACGTTACTGTTGTCAGTTCAAGCATGTTGACATTCAAGCTGGCATAGCATTTAATTTTTTTGTAAAGGACCGATGTTAGTACTAAAACTTTTGTGCACAGAACAACTTTGGGGCCTAATTGTTGTCTAGTGTTATGTTCAAAGGGGAACATTTTTTGAAACTTTAATGTGATATGTCTTCTTGTTTTTCTTTAATAGCACACAATCGGTAGGAGCTACATTGAAACATGTTATTAGGTGAATTGAATGGATTTTAATTTTGAATTCCAAAATTTTATCAAATTTTTAACTTTTAAGCATCATATTTAACAAAAATAACAAAGAAAAATTAAAAAAATATTCTTTGATTTATGACATGAGTACGGTTAGAGATAGATCTAGATATGCTGTTCAAAAAAGATGGACAATTATTTTTTTTCATTTAGACTTTTTGAATATTGTATAAAAAAAAGAAAAAAGTTTTTGATGTGCAACTTTTAGGATGAACATGGTTTCCTATGAGTTTATAAATAAAAAATGTCAAATGAACCCCCTACCCACCCTAGAAGTTTGTTACCCCTATTCATTAACACCCTGTATAATGAATTAATTGTAATTTAATTTATTTTATTATAATAAACATAACTACATTCAATTAATATCATTATTTAATTAAATTAGTAACATTTTACAATTTAAGTTGGTTGTTAGGTTAGGTTAGGTTCGATTATTAAAGCTCCTTTAAATGAACTTAAATCATTAGTGAAGTGTAGTGCTATGTTAATAAAAGGTAAAACTGTCATCTATTAACTATGTATCAAGTATTTCGATAGTCAATTGCACCACGGATGCATTATTTATATGTGAAAATTGTACAAATGCAACTTCTATAAGCACAATAGTAAAATATACATTTACATTTTATAAATACAAATTGATAATTGTAAAATAATTAATGGTCAAAATACATTAATTAACAGTGCTTGTAGATACGGCACATCAAGAAGAAGAAGAAGAAGTAGATAATTTTATATGTGAAATTGGTTGGTTGTGTTTGAAATTATTAATTAATTGCAATTTAATTTGTGAGATATGACAAAGCAATATCAAAATGGCCTCTTTTTAATAGATTATTTTTAAACTATTTTATTTGTTTATTTAATTAAATTAATAGTTACATTTTATAAATTGCAATTTAGGTTGGTTGTTTTTTAAGTTGGCAACGGCAGTAACCTTCGCCTATATGTCAACTCGTGCTCGATAATTAGTGCTCATTTAAATAAACTTTAAACATTAGTGAAGTATAGTGCGGTGTTAATAAAAGGTAAAATTGTTATCTATTAACTATGTATCAAGTATTTCAATAGTCAATAGCACTGCGGATGCATTATTTATATGTGAAATTTGTATAAACACTGCTTATATGGAAAACATACATTTACATTTTTTCAATTCAAATTGGTGATTGGAATACAATTAATGGTCAAAATGCATTGACAAACGATACTTGTTAATAAATTGTTGTGTGAAATTGATCAGTTGTGTATGAAATTATTAATTATTTGCAATTTAATTTGTATAGTGTGACGTCACAAAGCAATATTAAAATGGCCGCTAATATGATTGTTTTTTAATATTTTTTTAATTGTTAAATTTAAATTTAAGTTTTTTTTTTTTTTTAGTGTTTTAAAAACAAGTTAAGTGAATAGTTTTCAAAGCTGTGGATATGGAATGGGGGGCAGTTCTTCAAAGAGCTTCTACAAGTTCTTTCAACTTCAGCGCCCTAGAAGCATGCAGGTTTACCAACTGCATATAAGGTAGGTTCTGCAAGAGATGACGCCAAGACAAAAGTGGTGAGTTTTAATTGTAAATATAAATAATAAATGATTTTTAGTTTTTAATGTTTTTGAATTTTAATAAACTATTATAAAATAATATATAAATTGTTAATAATTATTTTATTTTTTTAATTCAATTTTCCAAATTGGTTTAATTTTTTTAATTTTTTTGTAAATCAAGCTTTGCTGATCATAATTGGCTGCTTGAATTGATGTTATTGAAGTTGGGATCAAAAGTGATCAGTTAGCTAAGTAGATTCTTATCATTCGAAAAAACACAATAAATAATAAACAACATTTTTAATTTATCTGGTTAGTACAAGTCAACTGAAACAAAACTTTAATTCTGCGTTCTTCGGCGTATCTGACGTCAATTCATTGAGTTTGGTTTTCTTGAGCAGTTCTTTTTTTCTTTTCTTTATTTCTGCAATTTCTGTTGGTACTTATGTTTCAGTAAATGTTCTTCTCTTGTCTATCCTTTTACCGTCCATTCCTTGATAGGTATAGTTGTCTTGGCCTTTTTTGTTTTTTTTGCTTTTATTAAGCTTCTATTTAGCTTCTAGTTCTTATTTTCTTTGTCTTCTGTAGTTTTTGATCAATTTTGGTTTATTTAAATTTTAAAGCTTCAAACTTTTCTATCTTTTTTCTTCAGTACTGTTGTTGCATAGTTTATTTGTTTTTGTCACTTAGGCAAATTGGCAATTGGATTAATTGATTTGGTTTTCCAATACCTTTTCTAACTCTTTCTTATTTTCCTCCTACGCTTTGCACTCTACTAGCGTATTTTATCAAGTCTTAGATGCCACATCTCTTTTTGATGCTTTCACTTCTTTTGCAATTTTGCAGCATTTGTCCTGTGATAGATTGTAGGAACTCTATCTAAAGATATTCTTAACTATTATTTGGAAAATTGATGTAGTGCGCTAACAAAACAACATAACTTTATGACTCGCACTTGCTTTGAGTTCTTTGTTTATGGTAAATAATTGCAAGCTCTAATATTTATCAAACGCTTTTGCTTCAGTTCTTTTGCAACAATCTAAGAATTTTACCTCTAAAGCAGACATTTGTAATGCGTTTTGCCGGTGCTGAACCGTGCAATCAGTTAATTAGAATTACCAAGTTGTACGACAACAACTTCAAGGGCTACCACCAATTGGTTTTGATTTAGTAAAAGATCTTCTTCTATACCTAATTGAAGATACTGTTTGTATGTAACTCTAATGTAACTTTAGAATTGCTTCAGGTGTCCAAGTATGGGTACGATCTAAAAAATTATAATTCATTTAACGAGATTTTGCGGTTTTAACATAATGTGACTTGTACTGAGACATGCCGTTTACGTTAATCTTCAAGACAAGCATATGAGTACTGGCAGGATTTTGTATAGAAAAGCTAAGTTTTTTTCAAAAGATACTGTCCAGTCCAGTTATCAGTCCTATGGGCCTTTGCAGGTTATTGCGACTTATATGTGTTACCATTGTTTTAATATTATGCGATGGTTCTCTTAGGAATATTTTTAAATGTGTCAATCCCTTACAGCCCTTTCTTTTGATGTGTTTGCTGCCGATTATTTCTTTTCTAGTCGGGTTTTGGTCCAGAGGTTTTCTTTTGTCCCCTGGTCTTTTAATATTCATAACAGGCAAACTTTGCAAGTTGTGGCTACTGCTTCCAAACTATATATGCAAGTCATAACTAGTTTAGATTTTATTACTGGCGATTGCAGAGCCTGCAATGCCGCTTGACTGTTTAACATGATAGTTATCAGTCAATCAGGTTTTAGTCCTTTTTGGATCATGTCGCTGGCGCATCACTTAATGGCAGCTAACTCTGCCTAAAAAGTCTTCTTAGTGTTTGTCCTCGTAGATTCCAGTCTTTGTGCTTTTTGATTTTTAGCCCCTGTTTAGCCTCTGAATTTTGTCTAGTTTTTTGAAGAGTGGTTTTTTCTTTCCATACAATCGCTCCGTATGGGATCGTGGGTCTTACTACCACCGTGTATAACCATCTAATCATATTAAATGTTAATCCTCCTTAATGCAAAAAGCACTCAAATGGCTTTTGTTGTTATATTGGTCAGGTGTGTGTTAATGTTTAACCTAGTGTCTAGCGTTAGGTTTTTTGGGTCTGTGGTGTTTTACAGTGAACGGTACAATTGTTGTTTTGCCTGGGTTCACTGATAACTTTTTTTTTTTGCACTACCTTTCTACGGTATTTAGTGCACTCTGAATCATGTTAGACACGGATGCTCCAAATTTCCCGTATGCAAAAATCATCTGTGTTTGAGTGCCCTACCCACCCGCCCAAATATTTGTTTTAAATGCGACAGCTAGGAATCACTTTCACAATAGAGGTTTGGAACCTAACTTTTTTAATTACTAACACTCGGGTGGGTAGATGGGCCACTCTATTCTAAAATAATGCTTTGTTACCATGCTTTGAGAAACATACCTCTATCCGCTACTTTGATGACGCGCTTTTTGGAAGTTTGGCTTTTCCCAGAACTTTTGGATTAGATTTAATCAAATCTTTTACTTTTTTAGTGTGATTAAAACACACATATAAGTTGTTTACAAGTAACAATAGTTTTTGATACAAAGGGTCAATTTTGTATGCATGGTATGGTGGTTGGGTAGTTGAGCGATTGTTGGTTTAGAAATTTTTAGGTTTAAGTTACAGGATTAGTGTTGTATAACTAAACTTTTGGATTTTAATTTGTACTTATCTGAAAAAGCTTTTTCGTTTTGTTTTCTGTCCTCTTTTGTTATTCATAATTTTTTTGTTTTATATTGATAGTAAGAAGAATGTATCTATATCTGTTTTCTTACAACTCGCAATAGTTTTTGGCACAAAGAGGTCAATTGTGTCAAAGATAACCTTAACAAATTAATATACAATGTGAACGCTTGGTATGGTGATTGAGTAGTTGAGCGATTGTTGTTTTAGAAATTTGTCGGCTTAAGTTACAAGTTTAGTGTTATATGCGTAAATTTTTAGATTCTAATTCATACTTATCTTAACAAGCTTTTTTGTTTTGTTTTGTGTCCTTTTCTTCTTTTATTCATAAGTTTTTTGTTTTACCTTGAAATTAAGAAAAATGTATCTGTATCTGTTTTCTTACAACTTGCTATAATTTTTGGCACAAAGAGGTTAATTGTGTCAAATATAATTGAATAAAAACAAAGATATGCTTTATCAATTTATTAATTTAAGACACGCACGCAGGAAACTGTTATTTAGTAAGGTCTATATTTAAAAAAAAATGATGGTTGGCATGAATTTGAGAAAAAGCTTAGTTTTCTTTTTGTTCAAAATATTTGAATTCTCAAAACAGTTGAATTTTTTAACTTTACACTTAGTTATGAACTAGTTTTCATAATTTTTCTTTGTATTCTGAGCTATTTTTGCAAGAAATAATGTTGTGAACTGAGTATATATGTTCCCTGAGATGTCGTTTACGTTTTTGTTGAAATATTGTTGACATTCACCCTGAATTATTTGAGTTTGATTGGCAGCTCTTAAAAATTAAGTTACATTAAAATCCACATTTGGAATTTTATTAAAAACTCAATTTTCTTCAGTTGTGTTTTGTTCAAAGTTTGTATTTTGTAAGATGGCTTTGTACGAGCTTACTATACTCAATAGCATTTTTCTCTGTAGTCTCTGATCAGCCGGTTTTTGTATGTTTTTACCTCCATGGCTTTATGCGATCTGTAACGAATTGTTGACTCGTAACGGAGTTTAGTAATTTTCTTTTGGTCTGCTTATGTTAAGCAATATTCTTTATAAGTTTTCTGTTTTTTTTTTATCGTTTTCTTTGTGTGTTCTATTGCATCTACATTTGAAAGTAACCTTCTTTCTTTGATATCTCTTGGCCGTTTGTAAATGATGTAAAAGCTACTACTTTTACTCCAGTCTGCTATTTTTTTCTTAAGAAGATGGCTTTCATGGTTCCATATTGTTGGCCTTAAGACCGACTTTTGGGGAACCTCTGTTATTTTTTCGGTATGACGCTTTTGTTTGGATAGGTAGCTCGAGACGATGTCCTGGAGATACCGCGATATTCCTTTTCTAGTCTATTTCTGCATGGCTTTGAATAACTAGTGCACTTTATTTGCTTTTGCTATTTTTTATGGTTTTGACAACTTCTTAGATTGCCTTTAGAATAGAATTTTTTTGTACAAAGCCATACTGCTTTTTTTGTTTTTTATTATTGATTTGTAGATTTTACTGAAGATTATTCTGAATTTTAGGTTTTTTAGGAATCTATTTTACCGTTTTCCACTCAGCAGGGAAGATTTTCTTTATCATGTTTGGCATTCAGCTTTGAACTGTAAAATAATCTTTAAGTTTACACTAGCTGGTGAGGCTTTGAGAATCTACACAGAACACAGTACATTAGTATTGAACAGTTATGTACACACTTACAAAAAAAGGTTGTGTTAATTAAATGACTGTGAGCGGAGTTTTTTCAAATATGTACAATATGTACTTTGGTTATAGTATACCAAAAAGCGGGATTAGCTTTTTGAGTTAAACTGTACCTTAACTAATTAATATACGACGTGAACGCTTGATGTGGTAGTTGGGTAGTTGAGCGTTTGTTGTTAAACATAATTTTAAATAACATAACCTATTTTTTTGTAATATTCAGGTTTAAATTACATTTTACATAAACATGTTTAGTGTTGTAAGCGTTATTTTGTTTGTTTTGTATCTTGTCTGTAATATTGGCAGGATTAACCTAGAAGCGGTGGTCGGCACCTGGGTCGTACTGCGACAAGTTTTGCAATTCCGTCTTTACAACGCAAAATGTTTAAAATATGTACAAAACACATTTGTTAGATCTGTAGTAATTCACAAAGACTTTAAAATAAAACGGCAAAGCAAAGGAAGCCATCATAGCCGTAAAGAAACTACTGTTTGCCAGAACAAAGTAAACGCTGCGTTTGATGATGTTACAAGAGTGCTGCTTTATAGTAAAAGTTTTACTTGGAGTTAAAACCAAGAAGAAAGCAAGAGAAGATACTAAAGAAGTGGATCGGTTGGTACTCCCTATACGTCTGTCTGTCCCAACCAAGACCCTGGCCGTAATAGTAAAACGGTGTCAGTTTTGATACAAATTTACAGCATTTTTACCCATCTCTGGCAAATTATAGAAGAAGCAGACGCATTTTAAGTACTAATTTTGATCAAATAAGATTGTTTTGCATTATTGCTGGATATGGTATAGACGTTGTACCACTGGCAATGCAAACATAAGAATAAATTTTAACTTAATTGTTGATACAACTTCTTCAGAGAATAGGATTCTCTTTACAATGACGAACAGGTACACACTTTGGAAGGATGCTTTTGCTAACAGCAACGCAATGGGCACAGTTACCATCAAACTTTTAGATCAACGAGAGTTTTGCCGGAGTGAAATAGATCCAAATTTGCCATTTTATTTATCCATAACTTGTCGATAAGCAACATGTTCAACCAGTTCCTATTTTTCTTTCGCAATGCTTGCCACAATTTCTTGCATGCTTGTTCTTCTGCGCATATTTTTGTTCCTCGCCCTGTGTGTGTCTAGTGTGAGCTCAAGCATTTTTTTTTCTCTTACACAGTTGCTTTGGTAAGGGTTACGGTTTCTGCGCCATACGTCATTACTGACACGATACACTGATTGTGGGCTGTCCTCTATATACTTAGCGGCATCTCTATTGTAAATATCTTGTGCATCTTTCTAAATGCTGTGCACAAGAACTCGGGCTTTCACAAACTTCAATTTGGCAAACTTTGCTTCAGGATTTAGGCCTACAACCGTACAAGATCAATTGACCAAGGAGCTCAAAGTTTATGACCATAGACAACGCTGTTTGATTACTGACTGAGCTTCGAATCGTTTGGAAGAGGACTCCAATTTTGGCGGAAAAATTATCTTTAGCGACAAGGCGCATTTTTTGATGAATTGCTATGTTAAGAAGCAAATTTGCCGTATATAGGACGACACCAACTCACACAAGGTTTACCAGGTGATAATGCATCCGTTACCGTTTGGTGTGGATTTTGGGGCGGTGGCGTCATTGGTCCTTACTTTTTTGAAAACAACGTTGTTGAGGCGGCCACCGCTAACGACGAACGCTACAGAACGATGATAACCAAATTCTTATGGCCCAAATTGAACCATATGGACTACACGACATGTGGTCATCATCAGCAGGACGGCGCCAAGTGCCACACAGCGGACTCCATAATTGACATTCTGCATGAACGTTTTGAGGGTAAGGTTATTTCTCGCAGGGGTATGTGATTTGGCTACAAAGGTCATGCAATTTGACCCCGTTAGACTTTTTCTTGTTGGGTTTTTTGAAGTCGCAGGTCTATGTAAATAAACCACAATCGACCGATGCCCTAAAGATGAACATAAGATAGGCCATCATTCAAATTCAGCCGGATATATGCGGAAGAGTCATTGAAAATTGGACCACTCGGATCCGTGCCATTATAAGAAGCTGAGGCGGGCATTTGAACGATGTCATATTCCACACTTAATGGCATACATGGGCCTTTCAAATAAAATAAATAGAATTTTGTTAATACCTCACACACAGCTTGTTTTATATTTAGTCTGTAGTTTGCCAAGTTTGTGCCTTTTTCCTGTTCTGGCTATGTCTAACAATTTTATGATTTCCCTTTAGTCCTTTAAATCTTTGTTTGCCGTTTTTCTTCATAATACTTTATGCATTTGTTATTTTCAACCGTTTGTATGATGTTGTATTGGTTTGTTTGCGGCATAGTGCTTTCTGTGTTTTAGTTATTGTGTCTACTGTAGCATTTTAGTATTATGAAAATATTAATTAGTTTCAAAATTAATATATGGTTAATTCTGCAATACTATTTGCTTTGGAAATGAAGGTCATTTCAATATTGAAATTACAATTTATTAAGAGGATACAAATAAATAATATCATTTATATTAAAATTTTCTATTTGAATAAATAGCATAAGCAAAAGAAATATTCGTTTTGTTCAACAAGATTATATACAAGACAAAAAACGTTATCGCATTTAATAAAATAGAAATATAACCAATTGTTTTTATCTGCATGAATCGGAAGAATTAAAGTGTACACAAATATGTTAAGTAGAGGTGGGGAGAGAGACAAAATACTGCGGCGCCGTAGCTGACTCAGTCTCATTCCGTAGTGACCAACATACAGTGTGCGTCGTATGCAATACTAAAGAATTAATGAAAGTGCAAGAAGATATCAATTATTATTAAAATAGTGAACGACCGCCAACGCAGTGTAAGTTTATCATTGAAATTGCTATTTATTCATATTATTCCTTAATATAAATAGAAATTTATTTACACTAACATCGTTCGTCTTAGCATGGGGTTTATATCGTATGTAATTTGATTGAATATGATAAAATTTCTCTGTAGCTGCGAGTTCTACCATCTCACTCGCATCTGCAAAATGAGTTACGCAGCTAAACTGTTTACAAAATGATCGACTACATTATATTTTAAATAGTTTTATTTTTTACATTTATTTAACATATAAAACATACATTATTCAATACATTTTACAAATGTTAATATTTACTACTCTATTTACAAAATTTCAGTCTTAATGATAATATAAATAATAAAAATATATTTTAAAATCAGATCCTACAAATCTATAAAATTGTATAACATTATTATAACATAGATTTAACGTCATTATATCAATAAAATGGCCATACTTTATAATATTTTGTCAAATTCGGTAATTATTATTGTTTGCTTGTCAATTGAACATTGTTATTGTATTACAATATCAAAATAAAAACTCATTAAACTGTCATTATGTCAAAAATCCGGTTTGAGCAAATCACATTCGAGCTGATACATCAGTAAAGTCACAAAACTTCCAAATAATTGTTTATGGTACATCTGTTTCATCTGAAATCTGTAAGCGTTTAAAAGCATTAAATGCAATCAATATATTTAATTTAATCAATTTACCCTGTAGTTATAAATAATTGTCTGCAAGTTTCCTGGCATTCAGACATGGCTAATAATACTCGTTCATATCGTTTGGATTTACACCAATGTTTAGTTGTTTCGACCAAAGCATGACCTATACCTTTGTGTCTGTATCTGAAAAACATAATAATCCATTTATTATTATTCAGATTAAATCTCTGATTGATTCTGGATTCATGAATGCAAAATTTGTATAGCTAATCGTCGAGTGGCTTCCAGCCAATTCACGTATATCGTGATAGCTATTTAAGTCGCGATTGGTAATAATAATAATAATGTGTCAGTTATTAATTATGACATTTGATAACAGGTTTTGTTTTAATTCATAATAGATTTCAAATAAATGATTACTGAAACTGATAAATGATCAATAATAATTAAGTTTTACAAGTATAAACAAGTTATGGAGTATAAGTATACTACTATATACTCCACAAACTTCAACATAAATCTCAATTAATCTACAAATCTGCGGGCATTATTAAAGGTAATTTATATTGCATCACAAAAAAAGCGATACGCCACTGGTTTTAAAAACATACTTTCACTATATGCAACCCAATATACATCTTTGTAAAACCAGTAGTATTAGCAACGTATATTTGGTTGCATAACTTAACTTCTAATAATTTTATTTAAATATTTTATTTACTTACTTTGAATCAACCGCTAATCGAAACATCCATGCAGAATTATCCAATAAATAGAAATTAGAAACTGAAACTGTGCCTACAATCTACAACAAAATTAATTTTAAAAAACCTCAAACATTTTAATTAATCAATTAATTACCATTCTCTGCAATCCACCCACTTCAATCCCTTCATCCATCAATTTCTGCTCAGATATAATCCTATAAGACAAATTCTGTGAATTCTGTACAGAAAAAAATGGAATACAAGCTTCCGCGACAAAACACTGCAAAGGTCTTTTACTCTGCATCAATTCACTAGCTTTAATCCAAAAACCCATATAAATACTTATATAAATTATTAGCATAACTAACGGAACAGCCATAATACAGTATATTAAATGCACTCCGAAAAATATAAACATTACAGCTGCGAATGTTACAATCAATTGAAATGTAATCTACAAAAACAATAAATTAAATTTATATTTAAAACATTATTCCATCCCTTACTTCTCTTGTTAAAGCATTGATAAAGGAAGTTGTAACATTCGATAAATATGCATTGCGGACCACTTCACTAACTTGTGGCATATCTGATATTTTGTAATCACGAATTATTATAAAGTATGACATTATATGCTTGTGTATTAATAAAATTAATTAATTGAAACCGAATATAATTAAATTATAAAATTAAGAAAATAAATAAAACAAAAAAGTGAGGTTATGTGGTTGTCAAACTACATGATTGCAACTTTGTAAAAATAATTGAAATATCATAGACTTTAGTAAAATTGTAGATTGTGTAGATTTCTTTATTATTTTAACCGACAGATTTCTGTATGATGATATATTACACTGTTTTTACAATTGTCGGAGAACTAATTATATGTTGCTTATTGGCGATCGCAGCTTAGGAATGCGCCACAGATTACCTTCTAGATTGTCCACTCTACCTGCATTAATGTGTTCTAGTATGTAGGTTTCTGTTAATTAGTGCGTCCCTACCATATACGCGGGAATTTAAATTTAATTTAAATGATTAGATATTTTATGACATTTTCTATTATGCAAAATCCGGCCATAAATATTTATATTACAAACAACCAAAACCTACTATAAACTGTCAAAAAGTGGAAATATTTTACCATGGAATGTCAAAGTTTGGCCATGAAGTATAAAAATATTGTATTATTAACTTTGTAACTCTTTCCAGGTTTTGAAACAGAGATTGTGTGTGGGCCCTGTATGCTTGTAGACCATTCCGCATTGCAGACTACTTACAGATAGCTCATCATATAATAAACACCTGCAGTTGGTATCCCAATTAAATAAAAACAAATACTTATCCCTAACATTTATTTTATACAAAACATTAAAAAAATCACCAATGAGCTTTTCGTAACTCAACAACTTTACTAATAAAATCTGAATGACTTGCATATAATGACAAATCCCTACTTATATCCATCCAACGTACATTCTTAGCATCATCACCTGCATTCAACGGAAATTTACCAACAGAATCACCAATTTCATCATGAAAATTGAAAGCAACAGTTTCCATCCAAGCATTATCGGTATTTCTAGGATCATCCACATATCCTTTATAAATTTCTTCGCCGGATTTAAAGAAATCTGCAATCATTTTCTTATCGTTTTCAACCTGCTCAGGAGATGACTGCAATGAATTTAGAGCTTCCTCCATAAATTCTCGCATTAAAGTCTGGCTGACTGCTTCTCCCGGATCAACCATGCCACCGGGTATTGCCCATTCATTACAATCCCTTCGCTGAATCGCACAGAATTGTAAAATTGGCCTTAAATTAATCAAATTAATTTTAAATCTATTAATTAATTGAAACGAACAATTTAGTTTTATCGTTTACTATTTTTTTATTATTTTCAATTTTCCATCTAGTCACAATTGGATCAGCAGCATGATTAGGGCCCCATCTTCCTAATAAACCTCGACCTTGCAAACCAGTTCTTCCTATAGGATTTCTAGGTACTCCATTTATTACATCGTAATTACCATTAAAACTAACTCGATTTATAGTACCATCCAATTCATTCCATTTAGATTTAAAATTGATTGATTCTAAAATGTTTATATTATTTTTTATAAAACATTAGTTATAAATTACCGATAACAGGATCAGCCCAAGGTTTGTTTTTTAAACTGGGAGCTTCATATGTTGGAGGTGCATAGTTTTCAAAATTTGTTGTCCAATTAACTTGGTCATCATTAATTTGTAATCGTTGTATATTGCTTAGGGGATATTTAGCATTTCTGCATTTGAAATGCGACATAGTTCGTAAAAACATTAATTTTTTAAAGGTTGGAAGATAAAATAGTATAAACAATCGTAAGTAGTTCATTTTTAAGAGTAAATTTGATTGCTTATAGTGTTATTAACGGAGCAAGTAGATCTTTTGGTCAGCGCTGTTATTGTGTTGGCTGCACTGCATTAGACGGCCATTTTGAAAACAATATACAGGGTGTTACGATTGATCTGAAATGAAGATGCATACTCTTTCTCAATGTGAAATTTTTGTTTGTATGCTGCATCATTTAGTAAACAATTATTAATTTAAAATAATATGTTTAATAATTACAAGTTTCATTTAAATGTTGTGTAAATTTTGTTGTAAACTCTTATAAAAGTAAAAATCAAAGCACTATTTCAATTTTGTTTTTTTTTATCTATAGGACGTTGTTAATAGATACTGGCGTACAACATAAAGTTTTATCTATTTTTGTTTTGCCAGTAATCTTCTATGGATAACTTTTCTTTCTCCTATCCTATACAAAATAATCTTTTTTTTTTCTTTATTAAACCTATATGTTTTCTGGCATAATCAAACTTTTTGGTTTTTTGCGTTTAATGTTATTCAAAACTATATTTTTTTTTTTAGGTACAATTTTGTTAGCTGTTATTTTTTTTGCTATCAACCTGTCACACAGAAATATGGTGTCTGTTTCATTTTTACCAATTTTCCTTGTATACATTTTGTAGTACCCATGTCCTGTCTAGGTTTGTGTCATAAAATAGTTTGTTGTTCTGAATTTGCACTTTAACTATGTTATTATATACAGTATGAGTTGTTTAGTTTACTATTTGTACGTGGTCTGCATTTTGATCCAAATAACTAACTTATCATCGATTAGGTTTGTTATTCTATCCTCACTTATTCTTTTGACATGGTCAAACCAACGTATAATACTACGTTTGTACTGGTCTATTGAGGTTACTACTACTACATTTGTTCATTCGTTACTTACTTATTTCTAACTATGTCTATACGAGTTTTTTTTATACACTCTTCTTAAGTACTCCAATATAACCGCATTTATTTTACTTTTGTGTTTCTTTTGACATACCCATGCTTCAGAGCTATACAACAGTTATTAAACATTTTCAAATACATAAAAGCATCTATTTGCTCTAAGCGTTTACCATTTAACCTTATTCTTCAATCACTGCTTATTTTGTCTTTATTGACGATTATGATTTTGGTTTTGGCTACATTTATACAGAGTTTTATTTTATTTGCAACAACATTTAGTCAGCTTAGTGCATTCTGTAGGTCATTTTTATTTTCACACACTATCACAGCATTGTCAGCATGCAATAACACTCATATTTACATTATACATCTGTACATTGTTAATGTCATTACAGGCATTTCTTACGCATTTATCCATAAATATATTAAACAACCACTGGGACATAACGCATCTTTGTCTGACATCTTCTTTGTTAAACCAATTATTTAGGGTACTATGCTCAGCTCAGCTACCATCATATACAGCAATAATGGCATTTATTAAACATTTACTAAACATTTATTTACTTCATAAAAATTTGGTCCATGCAACTCTAGCATAAAACCATACTGCACTCCCCAAATCTTCTCAGTTGTTATTCCTCGCACTCTTTTAATCAATACTTTTCCAAACACTTTTCCTGGGATACTCAACAAATTACTAGCATAATTATTTTTACATTCAGTTTTACTGCTTTTACCTTTGTATAAAGAAACAAGCTTGGCATCTAATCAGTCTATCAATAAGTGATATATGTTTGAAATTATTAAACAATCAGAAGAGCAAGTTGCAGTCCTGATGAGACTATTGTCAAATACCTAAGAGAGGGGTTCAACTAATTCAAAGCGGGAAGTTATATGTACATTAGTACTGAGCACCAATTTGGAACAGAGTGCCGGAAAAGAAAAAAATACAAAACATGATATAGGCTGTACAAAAGAAATTCTGTTGCAAGTAGCCTCCGTGTACAGGACTGCATTAACCAAGGTTCTAAATGTAATAACAGGAATAAAATTAATTGACAAGAACAAGGGAGCGTTTGTTAAACGAGCGACCAAGAGGCTTATACCGAACTTGAATGAGTGCATGACATGAACCCATAGAGTTTTAAATTATTGTCTGACACAAGAATTGCCTAGTCACGGACTATTTAGGACATACACAAAACAATTGCACATCACTGAGAAGCCCTGAGCATACTAAAATAGGTAAAAACAAAAAAAGCGAGCTTAAACAACTGGGAAGCAACACCAGAAAGACCGGTACAGAAAATTACGGTTTTGAAACTAGTCTTGCAACATATGATTATTACCATCATGAAAGAAAAAAAATCTGAAGAACAATAACAATAAAAAAAACGGAGACACAAACAGAACTAGTGAGATGAAATAAAAAGAGCCTGTTTTATTGTTGACATATTGGAAACGGTAAACCAAAAAAAAAAACAAATTTAATAGGCAAAAAATGAGGTTTTTATTGGGTAAACATTAAATGGAGTTTTACACTCTTATGCGCAACAAATTGCTCAAGCGCGTGAGGTCGTCTATAAAAGATTACTCCTAAAAAATTAACATGTATGATTAACAGCGCTAACAAAAGTTAAGCAACGGTCGGTGCTGCCACGAGTTGGATGGGTGTTTCTAAAAAGTGATGCAGAACGTAGCGTTCTTTTCAAATGGATCCGTTACTTTATTTACACATCCACTCATACTATACACGTCTTCTTTGTAGCTTGGTGTGCCCAACACTTCAATTGCTTACCCTGAAAGGGAACGGCGTGATTAGGTGTAGGTAATATATAAACGTTTTTTTTGTGTTTTGATCAACCGGTTTGTGTAGGTTTTGACTTGAAGTACATAAAGGATCTTTGACTCTATGACGTAACTGTCTTTTATCACTTAATAATTCGTTTATGTTTGGCATATTTTTTGTTTTAGTGTACTTACTTTTGCTTTTTCCACCGTTTTTTTGTTTGGAGAAAGCATCATTAATTATTATTTTTAGTTATTTGATTGACTTTTTAGTATGTATGGTCATGCATCTATAGTCAAAGGTATCTTTGTTTCTAAGACATCTCTTTTGTGGATCTTTTACTGTCTCTGTTTTTTAAGTAGTTTGTTTATATTTCTAGTTAAATTGCGTTTTTTGTTTTATCGACAGGTTTTTGAAACGATTATGGACACGCTTTTACTCTACTTTGTCAATGTTTTTGTTAGGATTTTGTTGTATACAAAGTTCTAAAGTAATGGCTCTAAAACTAACTTCTCGGAAACACCAGTTGTAATTTTGATGAATAAATTTCTGCCATTTTCTTATTGTTGTAATTTTTTTTTGATGTAGCCGCTGCCGTCCTGGAAAGTTTTGACACTTTTGTCACTTGATAGTACTGCGGCTACTATCTCAACCGTATTTTGCTGCCCACGTTGGTGCGGCGTAGAGCAGCCTAGATTTTGTCAAGCTTGACAGCAATTGTTGATTTGTCTGACTTGGCCTTCCTACGTTTGTCATTAGTCGGGGCACCCTTGGGGGTTCACATGTAGAATTTTAATAATTATGTTTTTTTTTCTTGTAATTTCTCTTTACTTACATAGTGGGATATGAAATTTTGCAGGTATTGTAAAGTTTTACTTTTTTTACTACTTTTTTATTGTTGTTACTATTTTGGATGTGGCCGAGCCGTCCTGCTTGGATACTTAAAGTACTAGACAGAAAGAAAATTGATGCCTGCAAAATGTGGTGTTGGAAGCACATACTCCGAGTTTCTTGGACGGCCAGACAATCAAATGTGTTCATCCTCAACGAGATCAAATTGTATACTCTCAAATTCTGAGATATTTTAGGCACGTAACGAGAAAAGTTGTCGTCTTAACTTTGAAAGACTGATCATCCACGAAAAAATGGAAAGCACAAGGTCAAAAGGACGGTCAAAAAGATGGTCAAACTAAATAAAAGATTTAACGAGCTTCACTCTAAATAAGGCAACCAAGGACGCCAAAAATAGGAGCCACTGGCGTGATATAGTTCTCAGAGTTCTGCTTCTACTCAACAGCAAAACATGACTACGACTCCTTTGCTAAGAGGCAACCGAAGAAGAAGAAGAGCCGTCTTGGGAAGTTCTTGTCTAAAGCCTAAGGCGTTCCTTGACGCTTAGGTCACTTTGTAGTACTACCGCTATTACCTCAACCACATTTCTGCACTAATAGCTGACCCGCGCTGCGAACTTCAGTTCTCCTCAGTCTATCACAGTTTCTTTGTGCACCAACTTTTGCTGCCTAGATCCTGTCAGGCTTGCCAGAAATTTTTGATTTGCTTGACATGGCTCTCTTACGTTTGGCATTAGTCGGTACATCGTCTGGGGATCACCAGTTGTAATTTCAATGTATTTTCTTGTGTTTTTTTTACTTAGTTAGATTTGAGATTTTGCAGGTATGGTAAAATTTTGTTAGACCATTATTTCTGCTATTTTCTTATTGTTTAAAATTTTTTGGATGTAGCCGCTGCCGTCCTGAGGAGTTTTTGCATAACGGTAACTATTACGGTTTTTTGTGCAGCAACTAAGCTTTGCTGCTCACGTTAGCGCGGAGCAGAGGAGCTTAGATCTTGTCACGCTTGCCTGCAGTTGTTGACTTGCCTGGCTTTTTCACTTTTAGTATTTGCTGCTACTGCTTTTGTCGCAATTTTGACTGCTGCCAAAACTTGCCGACTGTGCAGTGTAGTGTTGATTTTCAGAATGATCTCCAATTATTTTAGATGTTTGCCGAGCGTCACGGGCTTACTTTTTACCTCTACCGACTTGTTCTCTCTTTGGCCGTTTTGCTTAGATAATTTTCTACCTTACAACTGATGCTGTCCGATTTTTTTTTTGCCAACGCTTTAAGAATTTCTTGCCATGAGTTGAACGTGTTTTTTATGTCTAGGTCAACTATGATGCAGGTGTTGCTGTTTTCTCATAGAACTGCTTTTTGCTGCCTTTTCATTTGTCTTAGACAGCTTGGATTGCGTTTATTGTCAATCTTTATTTTTGACGTCCAAATTACCTTTTTTAGAGTTCATTCTTCAACCGCATAAAGCAGCGTGGCAAATATAATAGTAGCGCACCGCAGTATCCTTATTTTAAATTTTAAGTTAATGTTAATGACTTGCGGATAACTTTCTCATTTTTGTAAAAGAAGATTTTGCTATCTCGATTTTTGTTTTTTATTTTATTTTTATCGTATAAACTATCAATTTGACAAATCTTTTAGATAAAATGTCAACTTTTAATTTGACTGTTATATGTGCCAACTATCAGATGTATTGTCAATTTGACAAAACATGTACATATAAACTATTTTACAAATCTATCAAGTGAATATTGTCATAACAATCTTGGTCTTATTCACCACTGCTTTGATCAAACCACTTGGGCAGTTTTCTCAGCCATAACACACTACGCCTACTAACGCTCATCTTTTTTTGTGTTTTTTGCATAATAAGTTGTAGGAGGGCACATTTGGATATCTCTTAACATGGCTTAAGTATTCTAATTTTTTTTTAAGGGAGAGTTCTATTACGTATTTGTTGTTTTTAAAAACCTTTTTGTTGGTGACTCTATCAGTTTTGGATATTTGCCACATTCTGTGGTAGCATCTCAAATGTTTGTAGCTTTTGTGTTTGGAGTTTTTTTAGAGTGATGGGTTCAACTCCATATAGTTGGATGAAGAACACGTAACAGCAAAGAGTTTTTATTTGTAGTTCTATACTGATATCTCTGTTACACAATTTTTTTTAAATATCTGCACTTTGTCAGTAAGTTTATTTTTGACTCTCACTGTTGCATTTTGTTTTTAGTATAAGTTGGTGATTATCTTGGCATCCTTTTGGTTTATATTTTTGGGCTATCAATTGTTGTAGTATATTATGATGTCTCAAATGCTTTTTGAAGATTAATAAAAGAAGCATACACATTTTGGTTCATGAGTAAGCATCTGTAAAAAACTTTTAGATTAAAGAAATTCTAAGTTCTGAATCCGACTTTGGCATTGCTACTAAAAGAGGGCACATTTTTTTGTAGATTTTTTTATGAATAATCTTTAGGAAGATCTTAAAGGCATGACTCATGAGCGCAATAGTCTTGTACTTTGAAAAAAATTTAGCATTTTATTTTTTTAGGAATCAATATAAAAGTAGACATTGACTACTGTTGTCCAGAAGACAAGTTTTTATTGAATATTTTTAAAATTTTTGCTAGAATCTCATTTCTTGGCTTCATACTCGTATAAGGCGTGTTTCAGTTTATGCTTCCACTGTTCCCACCGTTTGTTGTGTTTTTTATCGTTAGGTTAGGTTTTCCATCTTTTTAGTTTTTTTTTTTACATCGGTTAATATGAGTTCATGTTTATCTTTGGTCACGTAATTGGTATTTATGTTTTTCTTAGCTCCTGTCATTTTTTTAATTTTTTTTTTCTTTGAAAGCTATCATTTAATAATTCAGTATCTATTTTGTTGATTTTCTTAAATTTTACTCGTACGTCTGCTATTACCAGGTTGTGCTCTGAATGAATGTCAGCTCTTGGATATGTTCTAGCTGATTTTAGAACATTTTTATATCAATTTTTGATAAAACTATAATTGGTTTGATTTCTTACATTTTTTCTCTTTTTAATCGATTGTAGATTTTTAGTATTATTCTTTTAGAAAGCAGTTGGGAAAATATGTTTGTTATTGTGAAGCTTTTATCCATTCCAATTTGTAAATACACGCAAATTGGAGTGAAAAACCTACCCATCTAAGTGTTAGTAATCAAAATGTTTGTCTTCTTTAGAAGTATCTGTAGTTATAAGTCACAGAAAAAAATTGAAATTGACTTTTGATCACAAACACTTGTAATGGGAGTAATTCGTTTATTAACTTAAATGTTATCAAGAGATTCCTTGTTTGTTCTGCCTTCAATAGTTAATAGTCACTAAGTCACTGCTAACTGTCAGTGTGACAAATCAATTATCAACTTTCTGAGCAAATCACCTTTTACGTTTGTAAATTATTTTAAGCCTTTAAAATGTTTTGCAACTTGCCTCCTTACAAACAATCCTTAAATTTTTTATAGTGTGAGCACGGCTTTACCTTCTACATAAAACTTGTATCTGTGGTTGACTACAAATTTCTAAGTAATGAAAAGTAGTTCATTTGGTTATCTTTGTAGTTGTGTTGGTGCTTTACAATTGCTGTAAGTTTAGTTGCCTATATATTAATTCAATAATCAGTAATCAATCAGCATTTGTAAATATTAAGTAAAAAAAATATAAATTCTAATCAATTCAATGTTTGAATAACTTTAAAATTATGTTGAAATTGGTTTCAATACAATGTCTCATTTGTCAATACACAATTTATATTAATTCATCATTGATTTAATTAATCGGAACATAATAATAATACAATAAAATGTTAGAAATGCAAGATAACAAAAATGTTAATCTCGATGTAGATGTAATGAAAGAAGGCCCTATACGATGTATATTTTTCTGTGAGTTTCACCCAACCGCAGGTCCTATAATATCATGTCAGGTTAGTACAGATAATAATAAAAATGAATCAATATAAACCGTAACATTGCAGGTGCCAGAAAATTTCATATCCAAAGAACTATTTGATAGCATTAGTGTCTACATAATTACAAAAGCCGACTTACAAAAAAGCACTATTACTGTGTAAGTTTTAATTATAAATATAAATGCAAAATGATTAATTAATATTATTATTGTTTCAGGACATTATCAAATTATAAAATTCTTGGTTTTCCAGTACGAATAGATGATAAAAAATATGCACGAAATGCATTCCATTTTAATTTATGTTTTGTATGTGATAGCGTTTCAAGAACTGTACATTTTGAATCAGTTGTTATGAAATTTTCCGAGTATTTAATGGCTATGGAAATGGAAAGTAATTTTCTGTCTGGTGGATCCTGTGCGATCAAATTAACTCCCATTTTAAAACAAGTTATTCATGATTTAAATCATAAAGGTTTATTTATATTTTTATTACTGCATTATGTCATGACTATACAATACAACCCACGCTTATTGTTTTGTAACAATTGGAATTATTATAGGTGAATGTGCATTGACTGAGGGACCGACTGCAACTCATTTAAAAGTAGTTCGTATTAGAACAGATCCTTATCCAGTTGCCGACCATCAAGTACCTGTATTTATTAAACCACTGCCAGAACAGCAATGGGATTTAACAACGCATGCAGTAGCACCTTACATTGATGGTTTTAATCATGTTGCTCGAATAGCAACCCTATCAGATGTTGAAAATAATCTAGTCAAAGCTTGCGTGCAAAATCTAGTCTATTATGGAGTAGTTGCCCTAGTCCCTTTATTCCAATATGGAAATGTATATTGCACCACTCCTAAACTCCGAATTTTAGCACATGATCGTGATTTGCAAACACGATGTTTGCAATATGTAGCTAAATCACATAGGCAGTATCCGAATTTACGGGATGTATTTAGAATGTATGCAGCTATGACTAGAGGTACAACGATAAGAGATTTATGTTTGAGAATGAATCCATCATCGTTATGGATTAATGAAAGGAAATTGGTGCAGTTTGGTGTATTGGAGGGGTTGATCAGAAGAGTAAATAAATATCCAGTTTTGCTTGGTGAATCGTCGCCGTTGCAGAAATCACTGAATGGAAGTGCTAGTTTAGATGAAATTTGTTGTTCGACTGGTGTTAGTGGGCAACAGTTGGAAGAACAATTGGAAAGGGATCACAATGTTGTTTTATTATGGAAATGAATTATTTTATTGTGGTTTTTTTATATATTTTTTTTAATTATTGAAAAGAAATAAATATTATTTTTATTTATTGAGATTTTTCTGAATTTGTTTCATTTTTAAATAGAGTTGTTTATCCAAGATAAAGTGAGCTTCTAACATTAATTCCACTTTAATTTGCTCTATGAAATTCGTGAAAAAAAGCGGAGGCATTAGTGCAACAAAGCACGCAATATTATTGTGTAATTGTACAGGGAAGCAACTCTATATGCACTAGTGGTGTTTGCTGAAAACTAATTTCCATAGGCGTAACAAAAAAAATACTATTGAATCATATAATCGTGTATATAATTAACTAAGGTCTATCTACAACTAACAATCTATAATTTTGTTTACGTAATAGTTTATTGTATTTTATTAGTAGGAGCTAATAAGTTATGTACTTAATATTTTTATTTGTTATAAATGTCTATATGTGCTTAATATTTAATTACTTGTCTATTGGTTTTAATAAAATACATACTCTCAAAACTAGATTAATTATATATTGACAAGTTTTGTCATTATTATAAATTACTACAATAATGTTTTTCTAAAATTAAAAAGTAAAGTTGGTTTAATTTTGTTAAATTTTAGCACGTTTTCTTCAACTTCTTTCAGTGCGTATCCACTAATAGATGGAAAAGTTTTTGGACATTTCTCAGGCCAATGCATTTTCTTATATTTTGCAACCATGACATTTGTTTCTATCTTACTTTGTCTTAAATCTTGCCTTGGGCGATGAGTTGTAAGATGTTGTATTTGAGGTTACGTAGTATGCGGTTGAAATACTCCGGACAGTAATTCTCGATCATTATGTATTCGACCTCTTTGTTTATGATTTTGTTTGTTTATGGAATTTTCAGTATGCGACAAAAAGTCCACATTTCAAACTCCCTTAAGTTTCTTCACTTTTATTGTCCACGCATTCCGTACAGTATTATTGACTATACGTAGCATGTCCGAATTGTATTCTAACATCTAGGTTGATAATTTGTTGCTGTTTGATCATTTGTATTTCATAAAAGCGCTTTGTGTTACTTCTCTCATTTTTTTTGTCCGAATCCCATTTGTCGTGCAACCATACAAGACTTTTAGATTGTTATGTTGCTTTCCGTGAATGTTTCTGAATTCCTTGTTATTACCATCTCTTTACAATGTGTCAACTAAGTATTGGAAATTTTTGATGTTGTCAGCTATGATCTCTGTATTAACTGGTTTTTAGAAAATTGTCTCAAAGTTAAATAGTAACGCAAATTTTTATATTTCCGCCCAGTTTCTCTTATTCAATTTTATTTATTTGGTTCCAATACGGGCTTACAATGCATTTTATATATTTTTGGTTTTTAAATAGTCTTTGGTGCAGTACTTTTATAAAAAAAAATGTGTGTAATTTATCAAGTTAATAAGTCTGTGTTTACTGCATTTTTTGGCATTGTTTTTCTTAGGTAATGGTATAAAGATTTTAGTTAACCATCAGGATATATGCCGGTCTCGAAAAATTGATTGATTATTATCTATAGTTTTGATATGAGCTTGACTATCTCTACTGGTATCTTATCCTGATTAGCTGTTCTATTGTTTTTGGTAGGTTTTCTGTTTTATTATATGACGTTGATCTTCAGCAGCATTGTTTTGTCGGAGTGTGTCTCCTTTTACGTCTAAGCCTGCAAGTCCCCAACCCGCAGCAAATACCGCGCAACATAAATATCTTGAATAAGAAAATGGTTGCCATTTTTAAGGAGATGGGTGAATTTCAGATGAGAGAAGCAAACATCTTGTCTACTCTTAATAATTAATATGGATAATACATTTGACAATGTATTACGCCGCGTTTGCTTGCCAACAGCATGACAGAAAAAATGGGTGAAGTGGAAGAGTTCTTTTTTGATCATAACTTTGACGTCTTTTTGGTGTCAGAGGCAATCCACAATCTTAATCATACACCAAGAATCCCAAATACTTTCACAATCAAGATCGCTTCCGTTTACACTCGACCGCAATACTGTATTAGTTTTGATAATGAAAACTGCGGATTTTAATACAAACGCAAACTCAAATCTTACAATAATTGCTGGGGACTTCGAAGCACGGATTGTAAAATAGTTTAATAGAAAATGCTAAGGATCAAGTTTGGTTACTCGGAGCTAAAAGGCTTACAAGTCTTGCGTTTGAACAAACCCTCTTACTATAGCACCAAGAGGACGTTCTTGATGTGCAACATACTCAAAAACGTCAACTCGCAAGCTGTGGCAACACTCAACGACCTAAGCTTTTACCACTTTTCGTACTACTGGAGCTATACGGAAAGGGGTTCGGAGAAAGAGGAAAACCTGTCCAACAAGCCTCGGAAAAGACTTCTAAAACCTTTTAGCTTTGCGTCGATAATCTTCTAAAATTATCTGGAAAAACAAAAGCGTTGACACGAAAAAGAAATGCCGCTTAACAACAATGGCAAAGACATTGCAACCCCAAGGATTGCAAGATCATAAATAGACTTTATAACGAAGTCAGAACGGTTATAAGAGTACACAAAAACCAGTGCTGGAAATAGACATTGAAATATTTCTCGGAGAATAAAAATTTGATGGAGAAAATTTTTAAAGGTTTTTGGGGCAGACGGGTTTCCCATCCCATAATTCACGGTGAGAATGGGATGCAATACAGTATTGAAGGAAATGATAAACCATTTGCAGACAGCTTCAAACTCTATTGCTTCAATTCTGGAGCACATCAAAAGGGTTTGCAGGAAAGTCAGAGAACCGCTAACAATGACACAACACTAGATAACGTCATACTTTCTCGAGTCAGAGAAATTATCAAAATGTTTAAATCCCGTTCTGCTTCCAGCTCGGATAAAATCTCAAACAAAGCTCTGAAACCGTTCTCGCATAAACCAACAATTGTACTTATCAGTATTACAAATTTTTCTGCTTCTTATAAGGCTGATAACCTTGTATCTAAACCGTAGAAGTTTGGCAGTGAAACTTGAAAATTACTTTTCTAACTCATCTTTTTAACCTGTTCGTAGCCGATATGCCTTTAGGAAGCATGCACGGGGTTAAAATGGCTCAATATGTTAATGACAGCATTTATCTATGTGTCACGGTTAAACGCAATGGTCACCTTACGTCTACAAACAGCCACCTTTAATCCGGAAGATTTGCTGGATGATTGGCACGTCACAGTGAATCTAGAGAAAAGCAAGGCCGTTTTCTTCATACGGCGTTGTTCATTCCCTTCTCATGAGAAAGTCATCTTTAACGACGTTTTCATACCGTGGTCCAACACTGCTAAGTATCTTAAAAAGGCGCTTAATGCACTTTGCAATAATATTGCAAACTCCGTTTAGGTAGTTTCATGTCTTGTTTCCAAAGTAGTATATTGGCATTAATAGTTTTCTTATGCTGATACGCCAAAAATCTAAACTAACTAACTAACTCCAGAGCTGTATATTGTTTGTCTGGTGTGGCGACATTAGCCTGATTCTTTTCAACTTGTTTCTGCAACCCCCAGACATTAAGTCTGTTCGTGTTGTCAAGTTACCTTGCTTTAAATAGGCGTCTGGTATTTTCATGTTTTTAGTTTAAGATTTTGTTTTGGAGATCCGATTGTGGAACTATTTAATCCTTTGGTATGTTTGGAATTGGATGATGTCATTATGTGATTTTCTTGAGAAAAATAATGGAGAAAATAGTTATTTTTGTACATTTTAGTAAAAAAATTATACTTTTGCGTAATTTTAGAACAATTTTGTGCAACAATTAGGTTTTCTGAGGGGTCGTAGTGTAAAAACTGCCATTCTGTGTAGTTTTTAACAAAACTCCCATGAAAATTGGTTTTTATGCAAATAATTAAGATTTTTGCAGTTTTAAAACAATTTTGTAGTTTTTCTGAGCAATTTTATACAAATATAGTGAATATAGTGCATAATTATAAGACACTACATAAAGCGGTATAAAGGAAAGTTAAAGAAGCCAAAGAAAATTATTTAGCCGCTCAATGTATGGAGTTAGAAAATCTAGAAAAGAAATTTGACTGTTTCAACATGCACAAAAAAAATATAGGAAATAGCTGGATGCAACAAAAATAAATTTGTTGAGAATATAATCAAAAACACAGGTGGACGTATAATAACCGACGTGATGGACAAACTAAGGACGTGGGAAGCATACCTGTTGCAACTCTTTGATGACGAACGATCTCCGAAGTCTAAAAATATTAAGATTAAAACCAGAAATAGAACATGCGTTGGAAACTATGAAATCCGGGAAAGCTGTTGGTCCGGACCAAATACCTATAGAACTCTTCGATGACAACGTAGTTGATATCCTCTAAGACCTTTTCAATAACATCTACGAAAAAGAGGAAATTCTTAAGCAATTGCTATTGTTTACCTTTGTTCTTATACCTAACAAACCAAATCTAAGGGACTGCTCAGATTACCAAACCATTGCGCTTTTGAGTCACACCTTAAAGTTGTTCTTGATAATAATTCACAAAAGGATATATAGAAAACTTGACGAAGGCGTAAGCAATACACAATTTGGATTCTGCAAAGGACAAGGTACAAGAGAGACGCTCTTTGGCATTAACGTTTTTTTTCAGCGTTGTCTAGATATGAATAAGGAGGTATATGCGTGTTACATCGATTTTGAGAAGGCCTTTAATAAAGTGAAACATTGTAAGTTACATCAACTACTCATCAGTAAAGGCATTGACTTGGATGACGCTTGAATAATCATCAATCTATATTGAGGCCAAATGGCTGATGCTAAAGTTAAAAACCATCACGGAGGAAATAGAGATCTGACACCGTCCTGCTCACAAGCAATTTTAATGATATTAAACATCTTCTACAAAAACTAAATGATTGATGTAACGAGTACGGTCTCCACATAATCATAATCAGATAAATTTGAGAATAGGGAACACCGTTGTAGAAAATATACAGACCTATAGATACCTAGGAATATGGGTAGAGAAATTGGGCGATCAAACAAAAGAGATACGAACACAAATTGAAATTGCCAGGTCAACATTTATAAAAATGAAAAAGTTATTCACTAGTAGGAACATTAATATAGAACTTAGGATGAGGATGCTGCGGTGCTATGTATTTTCCACACTGATGTATGGAGGTGAAACATGGACCACATAGACAAAATGAAAGCATTTGAAATGTGGTGCTATCGCAGGATGTGGCGTATTCCTTGGACAGATAGGATCACTAACATCGAAGTGCTAACCAGAATGCAGAAAGTAGCAGAGGTTATTAATACTATAAAAAAAGAGGAAGCTTTAGTACTTAGGACACACAATGAGAGGCCAAAATATAGATATCTCCAATTGATCGTGCAGGAAAAGATTAGTGGAACAAGAAATATTGGAAGACACTGCGTGTTGTGGCTTAAAAATCTTAGAAACTGATTTGGTTGCAGCAACATTCAACTTTTCAGAGCTGCAGTCAATAAGGTGCAAATAGCTATGATGATAGCAAACCTCCGATAGGAGATGCACTAAAAGAAGAACTGCATCATTTTAGAAAGATTTGCTAAGCACGGCCATATCACAATAAAGTACAATCAATACGACCATTTTAAGACCAACCGCGTTTTTTGCGTCTTTCAATTATCAGAAACCATTATTTTGAGTTTTTTTATGCAACTTTGCTTCCAAAAATTCATTATAAATTGAGTTGAAATTTTGTATGCTCCGTAGAGGTTGAAAATTAACGATTATTATGATCAAAAACATAAAAAGGCCAAATTTACATACAACCTTCAAAGTTTTCAAAACATGGTTAAATTTAGATGAAAATTGATCCGCCAGTGCTTGAAATACTTTTCCTCGTATGCCAAAAATTAAGGAAAACATTTTGTTAGGAACATTATATAAAACTGTTGACGAACAAGGCCTCGCCTGTTTTACTAACCAATTTAATCAATCAAACATTGACATTGATTTAGTTTGGAACTGTGACTTAAAAGTTAATTTCTCTAATATTTAAAGTCTAAAAAAGAATTTAAATTTTGTTCATCAACATCTTGAACATAGGAAACTCCATATTCTCTTTTTGACAAAAATCAAAGTAAAGAATAAAGATCCAGATCACTTTAAACTAGTAGATTTTGATTATCATCTTGAACATTCATTTGCTGACCAACAGGATATTTGTGCTTACATCTACAAACAAATAGCATATTCTAGACTGGCGACGACGTACAAAATTCAAGACATTGGTTAATAGCATATTTTTTAAACTAAATCTTCCCGATAAGACTATTTTTGTTACTGGCATATACCGTGCTTTAAATAAGGCAAATCCAAACTTTTTTGATGACCTTTCTAAAAGTATGACAGGCTTTTTTAAGGTAATCATAGAAAAGTTAAAATAATTTTGTTAGGAGATTTTAATGTACATCATACTTAATAGTTAAACCACTCATCTTCTACAACACAACAAGCTATGATTTTTGCTGCTTTTCATAATTTTATTTAGCAACCTACATATTTTTCTTGTGATGTACTTTTTGGTAAACCAAGATTAATAGATTTGTATTTTTCAACAATTCCAGACATTTTAACAACTATTTTTCAGGCTGCTTTTGTTGTTGAAACTTCTTTTTCTGTTACTACCAAACCTAAACCGCGCCTCATCTATCATTATTCTAAGATGAACATAGTAAAAATGAAATAATTTCTTAATAGTTTTGATTCTAATGATCTTTCAAAAACTATTCAAAATGTCATCGAAATTTTTTTACCGTTTTCTGTTATTAAACCAAAACAAAAATACTTGTTTTCAATTCATGTGACAATATTATACAATCTGAAAAAGATAGGGTTTACAGAAACATAGTTAGTAGAATTTCTCAGTTTTCCATAAACAACAAAAAAAATTATAAAACAATAAATTCATTGCAATGTACTACAAAATTTTCAACACTTCTCTTCAAAATGATCATAACAATCTAGTTACTAATTCAAAAGATAAAACAGATATTTTTCCAAACCAATTTGCGTCTAACTCTACTATTATAAATCCTTCTATTGCTGTACTTTATTTAACACAACGGGTTGTCAAAAGATATGTTCCTAAATTAAATACCAGAAAGGCATAGATAAAATTTTACCTATTATTCTTAAAACATTTACCTTTGAATTAGCTCTTATTTTGACCAAAATATTTCCTTTTATCATACAAAAATGAAACATTCCCAAATTGTTGGAAAATTGCAAATGTTCTACCTTCTTAAAAAGGATTCTGATTCTTTAAATTATAGACCAACTGCATTGTCAAGTTCTTAGAACAAAATAATTTCATTTCAGATACTCAATATGGATTTTGATCAAAACGTTCGATAACAGATCTTTTGACTTATGTTAGTCACAAATGGAAATCTTTTCTAGACAAACAAGGAGAAAATCTTGCAGTAGTTTTAAACATTTCCAAAACTTTTGATAGAGTATGGCATCCTAATCTTATTAACAAGCTCTATTGTATAGGTCTTAATAAAAGAAACTGTAAATCTTATTAATAGTTTTTTTTGACAAAAAAAACAAAAATTATTGTTAAAATTGATGGTTTTAAGCCTGACCCCAAAATCATAAATGCTAGTGTCTTCAAAAATCTGTTTTTTGCCAATTTTATTTTTGATTTACATTAATGAACTTCTTTAAATAACTAAAAGTCCTATTAATAGTTTTGCAGTTGATAGGACTCTTTATACTTCATATTTTCCAAAGATCATATCGACAAATATGGCAGAGCGTCTTGAAATTTTTAGGTTAGAATTTGTAGCATCTATAAACAAAGACTTCAAAAGAATATTTAAATGGGGCACTCTAAAAAAATCAATTTTAACTCTAAAAAAAGCTCAACTTCTTATTGTTTTAAAATGCAAATCCGAGGTATTATCAGTACCAAATATTAAACTAAACAACATCCATATCTAAATTATCTTCAATTTGTCTTTTAGGTGTTAGAATCTCACATAATCTTCTCTGGAACTTGGTCGTTGTTGGCATAGCTTTACAAGTATCTAGAAAATTAGGATTTCTTAATAGATGTAAAAAGCTTTTTACTTCTGTTCAACTTTTGCATATATACAGGGTGTCCGGAAAATACGTGTACAACGTTTGACGACAGACTCCTGACGTCAAAATAGGTCGATCTAAGCCGACTTAGTTATATCCAAAATTGTCTCGTTTAGCCGGTAGAGGGCGTCAAAAATTTGTAAATATTAAAAAGAAATTACCTGTAACAATAATTTTTTAAGTGACCTTGTTGCTATGGCGTTTAATAATTTGACAATTATTGACAAATTGTCACCAGTCTATGAAATTTACTCAAGTATACGATCAACATTCTTGAATTACAAGTTTATTTTACCATTAAAAATGGAAAATTATACAAACTCTCAGAAAGTTGACATCCTCCTGGTATACGGGTTTTGTCAAGGAAATGGGCGTCAGAGTGTTAGGGTTTACATGGAGAGGTTTCCTAACCGTCGAATACCAAACCACCAAACATTTGCCAATATTGAGCGTCATCTTCGAGAAACGGGCAGTTTTGAGAAAAAGTTTGAAGGCAGGGGTCGTATGCGAACAACTCGAACTGTGGAAACAGAAGAGATGATTCTGGAAAGAGTTGAAGAAGAACCAAGTACCAGTACCCGTCTCTTAGAACGTGAGTTAAATGTTCCTAAAACGATTGTCAATGAGGTTTTAAAAGAACAGTTGTTACATCCTTACTACATACAAAAAGTCCAGGAACTTTACCGACTGATCCCCCCATGCGGCTTACATTTTGTCAATTTATTAGAAACAAAAGAATCCTTGTTCCAAATTTTTGTAGAAAAATTATGTTTACTGACGAGGCATGCTTTACAAGATCTGGGGTAACCAATCTGCACAACGAACATATTTATTCCGATGAAAATCCACATGCCATTAAAGTTGCACATCATCAGCATCAATTTAAAATTAATATTTGGGCAGGTATTATTGATCACTACCTTATTGGTCCCATTGTTATTCCAGACAGGTTAGATGGAAATATTTATTTAAATTTTTTGCAAGACACATTACCAATTTTTCTGGAGAATTTGCCCCTTTTACTTCGGAGGGAAATGTGGTATATGCATGATGGTGCCCCGCCCCATTTTTCCGTTGCCGTTCGGCAATACTTACATCATCAATATCCCAACCGATGGATTGGAAGAGGCAATGATGCACCAGTAAAATGGCCACCACGTTCTCCTGAGTTAAATATGTGTGATTTCTTTTTGTGGGGCGCTATTAAAACAGAAGTTTACAAGACTCCGGTAAACACACGCGATGATTTATTGCAGCGGATTTTAAATGCAGGCAACCATTTTAATAATCCCGAGACATTAGATAGGGTCCAATATCATTTTTTAAAGAGTGTTAATAAGTGTATTCAGCAAGATGGCGGTCATTTTACACATTTGCTTAAGTAATGTTTTTGTTTTACTTAGTTTCTTACAATAGATACTTTCAACTTTGTTATACTTTTGTTTTTTTTGACGCCCTCTACCGGCTAAACGAGACAATTTTGGATATAACTAAGTCGGCTTAAATCGACCTATTTTGACGTCAGGAGTCTGTCGTCAAACGTTGTACACGTATTTTCCGGACACCCTGTATATATATATATATATATATGAAGCCCAAAACAGTATGTTGTGCGGATGATACCAAGCCCACTAAAGTTATACGAAGCCCGTTTTGGGCTTCCTACAAATTTTCATGTATAATGAACAGATATGAAAAATGAAACTATCCTGTACTTTTTTAGCAAAAATTATTGGGCTTCCTATGTCGGTATACTATCGCAATTTATACACTTATAGTTCATTATATGCAACTATAGAGGGCTTTCGCATTAAACTGCATATACAGTACATATGTTTTACGGATGTTAGGAGCCAATCATGTTTTATGAATTATATGAAGCCCTTAAGTTTGGCATCAATGCTTTTCTATAAAACAGTCTATTACAATAAAATGTTTGAAAAATATAATTGATGGTTGTGACCTCTACTACGTGATAATTCATGTTTATGAAATAATAAAACAAGTTAATATTTTTTTTATCACAAATTTATTCTTACAAATACAATAATAGCTTTGGCTCTACTAGAGCCTTCTACAGATGTAATAAGTTATATAACTACAAGTAGAGCCAAAACTAGTAATGTGATCGTAAGAATAAATTTAGGATAAAAAACATAGTAACTTGTATTATTATTTCATGTTTGAAGAAGTAAATACACAATATATTATTATTATTTTTTAATTTGTTTAGTATGGTTATGTACTACGTTTAAGTAATTGTTTTTTTAAATTTTACTATGTTAAATTTAATGCTTGCATTACTTTCTAAACTTATCAATCCCCTTCAAACAAGTTGTAAGACTCTAGCTATAGCAGTTTTTTAATATATTTTAAATTTGTTATGGCATGTGCATTCAAATTTAAATTGTCAATTAATAACAACATAATACTGTCCAAAGATGTTGCAATAGTTAGACTTAATACAGTAAACAACTTGTTGCCTATTTGAGCTTTGTTGTGTTGCAAGTGAACTTGTTTGTAGAGGAATATAATATTAAGCAGGAATTCTTTAACAAAAGGTCGTCTATAATGTTTATTTTAGAATTCCAAACATTTTTTGTACTTTGTTACAGGTTTCTCCTTAGATGGTTTTTAAAAGTTGATGCTGATGAGCTACGGTTATAATTTGGAAAAGTGTCGTTTTGACCTTACTCCGTTGTCTTGGCATTTAACTGATGTATGCATGTACAACGCTTTAAAGGATCTCTTCTATACTGGCCATGTCAAGCCAACAGCTTCCCAACATAGACTCTCTATTGTATGAGAGGGCCGGGCATCTGCATAGCACTTGCTCTATTGTCTTGTCATTCATTTCACATTCTCTACATGTTGCATTATCTCCAATACTAATTGAGTGCATGTGTTTTTTCAATTGGCAGTGTGACAGTCACAAATAGTAATCGGCTGTCTTAGCATTTGAGGTAGTCAATGTTTCCTTTTCCTGTCTATAGCCAGAAGTGTCATCACAGCGTTTTTCCAGTGCGTTGTGTGTGTGTTAATTTTTAGGAGGTTATTTAAACTTTTGAGTGTTAAAGAAGGTCATGGTTCAGGTTTACACGTCATAAGGGTTGACCCTTTACGCGCTAGCCCGTCCGCTTCAATGTTACCTACTTTGTTAGAATGTCCTTATACCCAGAGCAGCTTGATGTTATTTTCACAGGCTGCTAAAGAAAGGACACGATGACATTCAAAAATTAGCTTCAAGGTGATTTTAGGCTTGTTTATAGCAATTAAGGCCGCTCTACTGTCTGTTAGAGTTTAGGCATTCTTGCCAGATATTTTGCGAGTTACTTTTTTCATAACCCCATAAGTTGTACTACTTCTGATTAGAGGTTTTTGGACCATTCGTGTAGATTCTAATTGTATCATTGACTTCGTTCTGCTTATCTTGTTTATGTATGCGCACATTGTAAGGTTTTTGAAGCCCTCCCTGCAGTGTTAAAGTTTAACTGCATTTAGAAGCAAAGCGTATTGGTTGAGTGGTGGCAAGCAGATGTTGGCAGCAAGTGGCAATGGTTGCAGCGGTTGCAATAGATTATCGGGTCGGCGTCTGTGTAGGTAAAGTGATTATTTGTTGCAAGGTGTTTGTTTTTGTCTTCTCATTTTAAAATTAAGAAAACCTTTGGGTATATTTAACAAATTAGTATGAAAGTAGTTTTTTTCTAAATTTTTGCATAAAAATACAAAACTCCGTTTTTTTTTGTTGAAAGATAGTTTTTGTGGGTTTAAACAAAAGGAGTTTTATACAAAAAATTATTTAGATTTAACTCTAGTTAGTTGAAAGAAGCTCATATCAAAAACCATGTTGATGATTTGGCAATAGGTTTTTAACTTCCGTGTGATTTCTGATTTTGTCCAAGGTTATTTTGTGAAAAATGTCTCAAATTTTATTAGAATTTTTTATGAATACAAAAATGAGACGTAAGCATTGTACTTGTAATGTAAGTAAGGAACTTTACAACCTTGTAAGAAAATGCTTTCAAGCTTTGTTTAGGACCGGGTTCTAATTTTAGTTTGAAATGAGGAAACATATTCTTTACTTTAGACGTCCAAACCAATTTAAAAAGTCAAGCAGAATTAGTACGTTTTCTACAATATTTTATTTTTTTGTGGATTCTTCTTAAGTGCATTAGAGTTGTCAGCAAATAATTTGGCCATGTTTTCCAAAGTATATTTAAAGCTTCTTTGTCATAAATAAATAGAAACGGTCTACGCTTATTTTTACACATTAGATTATCTTTTTTGGAGAAATTTAGAACGGATTTTCAGCACTGATTTTTGTACTTTTATATTGCTTTCTTTATCTCACCATTGAGTTAGTTTAGATTTTTGGCTTATCAGCCTAAAAAATAACCTCATCATTGAACTGATTTAGTTTATTTTGGTCAATTAGGTCATAAAATTTTGTTATTTAAAGTTAGATCAGCTGTCTGGTTTTCTAATGAAACCCAATCTATTTTACTTTTGGCAAAACCTGTAGAATTTTCCATTGCTAACGAGATGAGTCTAGTAAAGTCAAAGATAACGCTGTCAACTCTTTTAATTGTTTGAATATTAAGAAGGAATGTGATGCTCTGTTCTAGAGTGTGAGAAAAACGTCTAATCGGTCTTATAGACCGACTCTTAACTTTCTGTTTATTCCTCCATAAAGATTAAAGACTATTGGGCTATGGTCTGAGCTAATAAAATAGGAGTTTAAACTAAAAGGTTTTTGAGTAAAGCAATGTCACAGACATCTCCAAGGACCCTTATTTTTTACTAAACAAATTATAAGTATTGAGATTAATAACCAATCAAAAAGCTTTACATACATTAATATATTTTTTTTTTAAATATTAATATGTAATATTTAGAAATTACTTAGTTGTCACAACAACAATTAGGTATTGTATAGATTTATTTTTTTTACAATGATCTATATATAGCATTAGAATACTAACATTATATTATTTATTTAAAACTATTATGTGATAAATTACTTACATTCAACAGCCACATTTCTTAAAATATTTGTCCGATTGATTTTCTAATATTTTATGCGGTTTAATAGCGAAAAAATGGGCAACACCGTTGGTCGTCAAAACACCGTAGGCAATATAAACATATGCACTTAGGCTTCGCAATATCCGTGTTGTCTCGTAGGGCTCGCATAACCTGACAAATCTATACAAAATAATTTTGTATATAAACTTACCCCTCGCATATCAGATATAATTATATTTATTATTAAAGAGTAATTTTGCAAAATATACAGCAAAACTGTTTTTTTAAGACCGGGCTTCTGGTGGCCTATATATATATATTATATTCATACTTGTTTTGAATATTGTTCCCAAGTATGGGGAGGAGCATTGGAAACTACACTATCTCTTCTAAACACTATTCAGAAACGAGCTATTTTGATAATTTCCGATTCAAAATTGACTAATGACTTGAATACAACACAGGCGTAATGTTACAGATTTTTGCATTTTCTATAGATATTTTAATGAACATTGTTCAAACAAAATACTAGACATTTTGTCATCTAAACAAATATTTACTCGTAGTACAAGGCTTGCTAGGAATTGTAACAAATATTCACAAACAGTTTAGAGATGTAGGACCAAAACTTTTAAGAGAGATTTCTTAAACCGTACTATCGGCAAATGGAATAAACTTCCAAATACTGTATTTCCTGAGACTTATAAGCCACAAATATTTAAAGTCAATGTTCACAGACTGCTTAAATCTATCTAGTCCTTCAATGTGATAGTTCCAGCTAGAGTGGTTTCACTCGTTGAAATTCAAAGGTATTTTTATGTTGTTGTGGCAAATTATGTAATTCCTAAATATCACATTTTGAAAAATTAGTATTAGTTTCATTTCACACGCATAAAGCGTATGTAATGAAACGTATAAAATAATATACTTTTTTTCAGCATACATTTATACATTATAATAAAAAGTAAAAAAGAATATATATTAATAACAATTACTAATGACATGTTATTTTATTTCTATTTCTGTCTGTATCTTTCCAACATCCTCATACTTCCATATTAGTAAACATCATTTATATTCAACGTTTGTTTCCTACTTTAAAATAAAATAGTTTTTTCATGCCAAGGCTGATCAATAAAATAATTAAAAAACTATTTTATTTTATAATAATTGATTTATCGTGTTTCTATTGATATGTTTCATAAGTAATACTTATAACAACTATAATTAAAAATGTTTATTACCAATAAAACATATGAATATATTTCACATATGAAGTATTATTTACATAAATTTTATTTATTTATTCCCTTTTTGCATTAGCTAATAATGATGTGGTTTTACAATAGATTATTGTTTTAAATAACAATCGTAAAATTATTTTAATGTTTTTTGCTCAATACAAAAAATTTAACGATGGAACTATAATAATATATGCATTGATTATGGAATCTACAAAGTACTGAAATATAATACTGAGCACCAAACTATAGATGGCGTATGTGTATTAATCCTGTTACTAATACCATTTGGCCTTAACGTCACTTAATTTTTTTTTTTATTAATTTTTATAGAAATAGCTAAATGAAAGAAGTTAAACATTGTGTTACGTGCTTTGTTATTAAATTGTACAAATTTGGAAACTTTGTTCTTTTTTATTTTAAATTAATTTCAGTTTATATGTGAAGCAGTTTATATATCAAAAAGTTTTTTCGAAAAGTTGGCAATTGATTTGTAAAACTGATAGTAAAGGTGTTTCTTTAGAGGCGGCGAACTTTAAATTGGCAACTTTTATCTGTGACTGCTGATTGGCAGTTCTCGGTTGTTTTGAGGTTAGTTTGGTTTGGCAGTTTATCATGAATAAACTCACGCCAAAGCAACGTTAGCAAATTGTTTAATTTATTTTGAAAAACATGGTTTAGTTTGAGAAACTCATCGGGCATTTTGTGCATTGTATGGTGCTCATAATCAGAACGATTAATTTGAGAAACTGAGTATTGTTTTTTTAATACGTTTAATCTAAACGATTATAAGCATCCAGTACGATGTTGTACAGTGCGCACACAAGAAGCAATTTATAGTGTGCAGCGTAGTGTTAATGATGATCCAAATGTGTCAATTCGTCATCGTGCTCAACAATAAAACTTGTATCTATCCACTTTATGGAAAATTTTGTAAAAAGATCTTGGTTTACAAGTTTTCAAGATTCAACTTGATCAGGAATTAAAGCCACAAGATCATTGTTTGCGCCGTATATTTGGTAAATTTGCAGAGGAAAACATTACTATTGGTCCACAATTTTATTTAAATTTGTCTAATTATGAAGCACATTAAATGGCTACAAACAAAACTGTCGCATTTGGAGCAATAATAATCCACATGCCATTGTCGAAACACCATTACGTCCAGAAAAAACTACCGTTTGGTGCGCTTTATAGGCCGGTGGAATTTTGGTCTATATACTTTCAAAAATGGTGATTAATTAATGGCGTTACAGTTAACGGTGAGCGGTACAGAGACATGATTGCCAACTTTATTGTGCCTCAATTGAACAGCATTAATGTTGCAGGACGGCGCCACATGCCACACAACGCACGATACAATTAATTTACTAATAGAAATATTTCACGAACGATTAATTTTATGAAATAGACCTCTTAACTAATTAATTTGACGCCATTAGATTATTTTTTCTGAGGATATGTAAAGTCCCATGTCTACACCGATAAACTAGATACAACTGAGCATTTGGAAGCCAACATTTGACGCATTATTGCCGAAATACAGCCTGAATTACTGCAAACAGTGTGTGAAAATTGGACCTCCAGATTACGCCATGTACGCTCTAGTCGCGGCGTTCACATGCCCGAAATCACATTCAAACATTAAAGTTAAAAAAATTATCTGTCAAATAAAGCCAATTTCATGGATATTAAAAACATTTTTCTGTGTTTTATTTCAATTTAAAGTTCTCCGCTTCTAAAAAGAACACCCTTTATGATAGATTTGTGAACTAGTTCTTATGGCAGTCTCTGCTTTAATGGTGAAAAATACTAATATCTATGAATATTGTTTTAAAAATACACAAACAGACGCACCAAGAACTTATAACTTATCAGTCAGTTATAATGATACTAATCTTTATTGTGTTATTAAATAATACAAAAAGCAATTAAATTCTCCGTCATATAATTTAATCGCAATGAGGAAATATGATTAATATGATTATAAAGCAAGTTTAAACCGCTACATTCGATATCTTCTTGGAACTGTTTGTAAAGATACGTTACAGATCAATATATTAGTCTAGGAAATCAATAAAAAAAATTAAGTGATTGGCAATAGATAATTATTGTTATTCATTAATAGTAGCGATAAAAAGTATTAGAACTAAATATATGGTAATATTATGCAAATTAATGTTGTGTAATATAATGGTGCCGAGAATTTTAAAATAACATTTTAAACAGCAATTATTAATCTTCATTATACAATAAGCGGTTAATTATTTTACATCCGAGAAATAATAATGATATTGTTGTGGTTTTGGGGTATTGCACACTATTTAAGCGGATAGAAATCATTAATGCTAATTATAAAATCTTTAATTATTTATTTTTTCTAACTAAAAACATAATCTGGGAAATTAAACTCGGATGCTAAATTTTTCAGAATTTACATAAAATATTAAAAGATAAATTTGACAAATTTGTTTTAGAATAAATGTACATAATAAACTTTTAATGGCATAGAACATATTACTTTGTACAATTAACAGATTAAAAAAAAATATTTTACTTAAAAAAAACAATTTAACGCTAGAGAATTGCCGGGTTTAGTCGCCCCGTTCTGTTGTGGTGGCACTAGTAGTATTGTTATGGAAAATTATTAAATCCTATCACATCTACAAGAACATCGGTGAGCCTTTTTCTCTAGAAAAATATTGACACGTACAGCGCCGTTTTTGAATTAAAATTGGTTCTTATAGGACAAAACGCCAACCAACTCAATATCCAAACGATAAGATTTTAGTCATCACTCTTTTTATATGTTGAACTACATACAATATTCTATGTCTTCATGTTTTTGGTTAAAAATTTGAAGTTACATTTAACGAGTAAAAAAATAATGAAGAACTGATTAAAAACGGCACTTTTTAAAAATTAATTGCAAAGAAATGACTTATTGCATAAAATTTCTACAAATTTGAGGACACAGATTAGACTTTCTTCAACAATGTGTGAAAATTTTATTCAATTATATTCAGGCGTTTTCTTACTGAGTTGGATGCTGTAAACCTTTATAATAGCGCAACTATTCTCCTCTCTTAACAAATAATTTGAAAATATAATATTTAATTTCTCTGTTGTTTGTGGTTTTTTTTTGTATGGACGGAGCCACATCTAAAATAAACTACATGTTCAAAACATTTTTTACTTGCGACGTTTTAGCTGTTCATGAAATATTTGTCTTAGCTGTTGCTATACAGTTCAACTTTTGTGTTTCTAATAACTAGTTTAACAGACTAGAGTAATTAGTGTTGTTTATTTTTTAAATTGTCCAAATTTTTTTATAGTTCTAGTGTTTTCTATTTTTCAAGCAAAATCTTTTTAAATTACTTTTAATCGTTTTATAAGTGTTTAATAATAATAGTTTTTTTAAATTTTTTTTTTAGATTTTATAAATATTGAAATAATGAATTGAATAACAAATTACAATTTAATTTCAAAATTTGATAGACAATTAAAGGTTTTGAATTTTTATATATGTGTTTCATTAAACTGGAAATTTCATATTCTACACGTTGCAAAAAACTGATTTTAAAAAGGAGTTACATTGCTTGGATTCTGCTTGTACTTTTATGACAGTTCCTAAACCGCGCCCTTAAGTAAGTTGTTATTTATTTTAGTTGATTTAATAAAGTCTCTAGGCCACAATATCAAACTGGGCAAACCAAATCAAACAGCGGAAATAACTAGAAGGATAAAGATGAGCTGTGCTGCATTCAGCAAAGTAGATTACATTCTAAAGTCTAGAACTATTCCAATCAACCTTAAAAGAAAGGTATACAACAGCTGCATACTACCTGTCACAACCTACGGAATGGAAACCGCAACCCTGACGCTAGGAACCGACTCATCGTAACGCAAAGATGCATGGAAAGAACGAGGCTAGGTATCAGCCTCAAAGACAGCGTCAAAAACGAAGAAATCAGAAGCAGAACAAAAGTCAAAGACGTCACCAGGAGAATATCAGAATTGAAGTGGAGATGGGCGGGCCACCTGGCAAGACAAGATGGAACCAAATGGACCAAAAGAATCATAGAATGGCGCCTAAGGACAACGATTAGAAGCAACAAGATGGCGAGATGATATACAAAAAATAGCAGGAAAGAACTGGGTCCAAACAGCCCAATTCAGAAAAACATGGAAAACGTTAGAAGAGGCCTACATCCAGGAGTGGATAAAAACAGGCTGAAGAAAAAGAAGAAGAAGAATAAAGTCTCACATTTTTAATATGAATCTAACAAACCGGTTCAAGTTATAGAATAAAAACTTTACATATAATAAGGTTTTTTTTTAGTTAGGCTCCACCTAAGAATTAGAAGACAAACTATCTAACACAGCAGAAGACAGCTAGCGTCACCTAGCGACTGGAGACTAAATAGCAGAGAACAGCTACATGAAGAACTAGCGATTGCTCACTATTACTAGTGAGACTATTAGTAGTGCGCAATTGCCGGTTTTGGTATCTTTGGTCTTCTAACAAAAAATAGCGTGCGCCATCTAGCGGCTGGATGTTGAACTATCCAAAACAGAATTTGTTTCCTCAACAAATGTTTGAAATTTGAAGTTTACTCTTTGCCGCTAGGATGCGCTAGTTATGTTTTACTAGAGGGCTGAATCACTCAATCTGCTGGACTCAATTCTTGAGCAATTATATATTATATACAATCTTATAAAGACGTAATTTAAATTAAGTATGCAACATTGTGTTCAGAATGAGCCTGAGACTGCAGCAATGTTTTTAGATGTTATTACGGATTTGGGACACCTTGTTAGTTTTTTAAGACTTACAGTCTTGTTGCTTTTAAGTTTTCGATCTATTTCAAAGTTATTTCTTATTAGGGAACATTTTTGTTTGGATTTAAACCAAAAGGCGTGCAAAATTTCCTCTGCGTTGCAGGCATAGACTTGGCGTGTTTAATATAAGTTTCTACAATAAAACCTTGATCGTGGTATATTGATTATTAAAACTTTATTGTTTACTTGCTTAATAGAACAAACTAACCGCGCCGTTTTAGCTAGTCAGGGGCGTTATTAGTAATTATTTAAAATGTAAGACTTTAATATGCCCTACTTTGTAGAACCGCTAAAGTTGGTGATGGCGGTTACTAAGTGGTTGGCAGTTATTGGAACAAAATTGTAGTCCACGTACCATGACTGTTGTTACTGTTGTTTAATCTATTAGATACTCTAGTAGTTTTTTTTTTTTTAATTTGGACGAGTTTTTCTTTAAAGACTTACAAGTGTTGGATTTACTCTCACGAGCGCCCAGCCATATAGGCGTTCCATAGTGTTTGTGGAAAACTTGTAATACGATTATGTTTGGAATTCAGATTATTGGACAAATAGTCTATTTTTAGCTATTTAGTAGGTTTAAAGAAGGTAAATCTAACCTAACCTAACCTTTTCTTTTTTTGAAAAGAGTAAATTCTTCAGCTAAGACACCGACAGCCTATGTGCACGGTAGTGCCGGGTTTCTACCGGCTAAAACCCTCTTCCCATTGGGATATATTTGTTTTTCTCCACTCTGGGATGGCATTAAAGCATTACTTTGGGGTGGAGAATCCCGGACGACAGTTAATCTTTTTTGCCACCAAACATAACATACAATTCAGAGGTTACAAACACAATTTTTACAAAAAAACTTTATTCACACTTTAACAAAATGAAGCAAACAAAAACCAGCTACGGGCCCACCCAAGGTAAGACCCCCACCCCCCATACTTTTACCGGAACAAGCTTCTTCTTCTCCTCTTCCTTCTTCCAAAGAATAATTTCTATCATGGTGAAAACATCATCCCAGCCGCCTAGAAACGCTATCATTGTTTCCACCATGTTGTCAGGGTTCACGCTTGCTCCGCCCATTCTTACCATTATTTTTTTCACTTCAAAGACCTAACCTAACCTAACCTAACTTAACCTAACTTTTTTGAAATTAAATTTGCTTGCTAGAGCTAAGCAGAAGAGAAGTTGATTTTTAACTGATAACGTTTTAGCGTTTTGTGCCTGACTTCTCTTTGCATTGTGTACATGTTTGCTTCTTGCTATGGGAGTGGGAAAAAGCAAGTTTGTTTTTGAAAAACAGATGCTTTAGTTTGGGCTTTTGATAAAGATTGGCTTGCCTTTAGCTTGAGATAAGCTGTGTGACCTTTTGCACAAAGCTGGAATTGGTTTTGGCGCATTGGACAACGATGGCATTTGACAATATTTCCGGATATACGTTTGCCCTCAACGCTAACTGTACGTTTTAAAGTAACTAAACGTACAGCATTGGGAATGGTTTTCTATCCTTTTTTATGCGTTTGATTGATAAAGAAGCATAATCCAGCCTTGATGCAGTCGGGTATGTTCTTGATAATGTATTTTAAGTTTTGTTTGGACCCTGATTAAAACTAGTAGTGGTACACATCGTTGCTTTTTCAATAAGCGGTTGCGGCTCAAAAATTTGGTGCAATTTTAAATGCAAGCGAATACCATATTTTACATTTACAGCGCTATCTTTGAATGTAGCCATCGAAATACGGATTTATTTTGTATTACAATGGGGTAGGCGTTGTATGACGTCATCCTCTGTGAATGCTGTCGAAATTAGGAGATTATTTAGAGAACCTAAGGAACTATTGGCTGCACCAGAAGTGGTTTCCTTTGCTTTAGTGGCCTTGGTGGCTTTAAAGGTACTTGACTTGAATGACCGGTTGATAGACTAATAGAAGCAAAAACTAAAGAGGATTTATCCGATTTTTTGTTATGTTTCTTGGACTTTTTCTTTCTGTTACTACGACGGTAAATCTCTTTAATGTTTTGAGCTGGTTTGTAGGGTCTTTGAGGAAGGTCTAGATCTAGGCGTCCGGAATCTGGTGGATTGGGGCTTATCTACTGCAGTTGGAGAAGGCTTCTTTGGGACCTTGTTGGAAGAGGTCTGCGCTAAAACTTTTGCTGGCATGGGTGGCAGAGACATTATGGCCGCCGTGAAGGCGGCTTAATTTTTGTTTAAATTTTTTTTTGCAAGTTAAAGAGGATCTCTTGGAGGTCCAGCCAGTTTTGTTTCAGTTTGTTGGCTTAGATGTCAATCCGCTTTGTTTCTTTGTCAAGCAGGCTAGTGACGTATTTTTCCAATCCGATTATTTTTTGGTCCTGCTTTTTAAGAAGGTTTTCTAGCTTTTGAAGCCAAACGTACGTCAACTCTGTGAGCTGATTATTTCTTACTTTGGATTTGAGGTTTATGCTGCAAAAAATCTGAATTAATTAATTAATTAATTATTTAAATAATCAATTCAGTCAAATACTTTTTGTGTGTCTAGTTGTGATTAAAAAAATAACATTTATACTAGTTGTAGGAAAATTTGTTGTATCTATATGGACGGAGCCTGTTCATATGGATACAACAAATATGTTGGTAGATTTAACTGTGATCAGTTGAGTCGTATTTAGAGTTTTTGATGCTTGTAAGATGTAAGTGTTGGAAAATAATTTTTTTGCGCAGAAAATGATTTGGGTTTGCAGATGACTTTGCTTACAATAATACAAATTTCAAAAGATTTTAGTTTAATTTTGTTCAACTTTTTTAAACGCTACTGTTGTTTCTTTTATAATTTCAGTATTATATTGCAGGAATTTTGGTTAAGGGCGTTGTTTAGGTAATTAATTGCACCGTAAGCTAAACTACAGGTTTACAGTAGAAGTTGTTGCATTTGATTGACCATTTGATTTCTTTTGGCTGAACGGGTATTTGCTACTTTTATCTTATTATAAAACTAATTTTTGATGTGCAGATACAACTAGCTATATTTCAAAATTAATTTTGATCACAGTTGGGCATTTATTGACTTTTTTAGTTTTAAGTTATGAGATGCTAATTTTTATAATTACATATTTTGGTTTTAAAAGTTTTGATAGTCTAGATCATTTGTACTTGTTATGGGTATTTTGATCTTCCTAAACTTTTAACACTGCAGTGATGTATGGTGTTTATTATTATCTAGAGAAGCGTTTAGTGGTAGGTTTCTTGCTTTGGTGTTATGTTCTTTTGTTTTTAAATTCTTTTTTACGAGTTACTTACAAGGCATTATCTTTGTTATGGGTCATGATTATGACGTTGGTAGCAAGTGTAAGTCTCACATATGCGTTACTGAGTGCATAGCTGGACTCGATAGCAGCTACTTAAAGGTTAAATTTTGCTGAGTATTTATGGTCTGATTGGAGACGGAGTGCTCTTTGTAACTTTTTGTTGGTATTACATTTTATGCTAAAGTTGTGAGTTTTGTTTGGTGTCTACAATTCTTGTCGGTGTTGGCAAATTTGTGCAAAAACTTTTTTGTTATTGTTTTTTACAGCAACTGATTGGAATAGTAAGCTATTTACAGATGTTTTTGCTAAAAATAACACTGCAAGTCTCAAAGGATTTTGGTTTAAATTCTTTATTATTTTGGATGTTGCCGTAATTTCTTATGCATTTTTCTGTTGCAGACACCTTATGGCGTTGTTTAGGTAATTGCTTGCATTAAAAGTTAGACTGGGCTTACATTAGTACTAAAGATGGCCTAACCACCAAAACTAGTCAACTTTAAATAAAAGACAATTACAAGTATATTTTTTATAAATATAATTTTAAAATATATATATATATATATATATATATATATATATATATATACAATTAATACAGTGCCAAATTTGGGTACATAAATGTTTACAATAGGTTTGCGGCTTGTTGTTGCATGGGTTTGCTTTATTAGAGTGGTTAGTGCTCAGAAGTTGAATTAAGTGTTGTCATGGTTGCTCATGATGGAATCAGTTCTAACAATACTACCTAAGTATTCTATTTAAACAGCAAAAGCAAAATCAAAAGTGTGGTTTATAGCTTTTATCAAGACCTGTACAGTTCAATAACACCAGAACCAAGAAACCAGCTACAAGTGATCATGAACGTGGGCTCCAAAGATATGCCTGATATAGTTAGCGCTTAGTCAAATGAAGAATAGGAAATCACCTGGTGAAGATCAAGTAACAACTGAAATGATCAAAATGGCTGAAGATGTATTAGAAAAGGCAATCAGAATACTTCTAAATAAATGCCTACACCAAGAAAAGATTCCTAAAGCATGACAAAACGCAGAAGTTGTTTTGCTTTTTAAGAAAGGGGATATTGCTAATATGGAAAACTATCGACCAATAAGTCTTTTATCGCACTTCTGACAAAGATAACTACAAACCATCTGACAAGGAAATTTTACTTTTACCAACCAATCAAACAGGCAGGTTTCCGAAAAGATTTTGGCACAACAGACCACCTACAAACAATTCACAACATAATAGAGAAAAGTGCTGAATTTAATATACCCCTTTATATGGCATTCATAGACTACCACAAAGCATTTGATTTGATAGAAACATGGGCATTCCTAACAGCAATAAATACAACTAGAATTGATACAAGATACTCTAACTTCATAAAATATATCTATAAAAATGCAACACTACGGGTTTCAATTGACGAGGATTTAGTAACAGATCGAATCCCAATTAATAGAGGCGTTCGTCAAAGTGATACTATCTCACCCAAATTATTTACCTTGGCCCTGGAAGATGTATTTAAAAGGTTGCAGTGGGAAGCAAAAGATATAAAGGTAGTCGGCGTACATCTTAACCATCTACACTTTGCCGATGGTATCGTTCTTATAAGCAGCGATCTCAATGAACAAGAACGTATGATGACAGAACTTCATGAAACGTCCTAAAAGATAGGACTAAAGGTGAATCTGAACAAGACCAAGATCATGAGTAGGGACGACTTACATATCACAATAGACAACCACGAGTTTGAAACCGTAGAAAAGTACGTGTACCTAGGCCACTTAATTAAATTTATTAATATTCTTAAAAACCCAAACATCCTTATAAATCTCAAAAGAAAGGTCTATGATGCATGCATTCTGTCCGTAGCCACGTATAGACTAGAAACTGCAACCTTAACGCAGAAAAGTGCAGAACGCCTTAGAACTACACAAAGAGCTATGGAAAGGTCCATGCTTAGAATCAGCCTAAAAAATAAAATACGCAACACAGAAATAAGGAAGAGGACAAAGATAAAAGACATAATTGAGCGCGTCGCTAAACTAAAGTGGCGGTGGTTGGGACATGTGGCAAGGCAAGACACCAGAAAGTGGACAATACGTCTAGTAAAATGGCGGTCACGACTAACAAAACTGAGCATTAGAAGACACCAAAGAGATGGCTCGACAACATTAAACAATCTGTGGGCCAAAACTGGCACCAACTTACTCTAGATACGGACATATGGAAAAATTTTGAAAAGGCTTATGTCCAGCAGTGGACAGTCAAAAGCTGAGAAAAAGAGAAAGAAATTTTATTAAATAGATTGAAAAGGGCTTAGCTATTGATTTGTTGTGTTGTATTTATTGAAGTCAACCAAATAGTTTTGAAGCAATTGCATCTCCATAGACAAAGCAAAGATTGTTTTAAGTTTGAGTTGGTTGCCATTAGTAGATGTGCAGTTTCTATAATGAGCTGCTTTTTTTGGTAATTTTTTACAAATAGAAAGGGTTGTGGTACGTTTATTATTGCGTTTTTACTGCTGTAGCCACTTAGCCTAAAAGCTACTTTTACTTTGTAGTTAAATTATTTTATGATTTTTGGCCAAAAAGGCTGGTTAGGCTGCTTTTAAAATAATCGATTTATATCTTCTATTATTTAACACATAAAACATTTTATTATAAGTTATTTAACTGGTGGATTCTCTTTGCAAAATATTGAGAAAAGCGGTTTTTATTGTACAAAAATTTGTAGTTTTTTTTTAATCTATCTATAAAAAGTCAAAAATAACAAAGTCTGGTCATAAATTATTTTCAGAAAAAACCATAATTCTTTAAAAAAGGTTTAAAGTGCCAAATTATATTTATAAAATGTTAAAATAACAAAATTTGGCCTTGAAAGATCAAAATATTATCAAAAAGCACCAAAATCTAGCCATAAATAGTCGAAAAACCCAAAATCTGGCTATAAATTATTAAAAATTGTAAAACTCTATTAATAAAAAGGTAAAAATACTCAAATACGGTCATAAAACATTAAAATATTTTTAGATGAAACCAAAATCCGGCTAACAACGGTTTAAAAATGCAACATTATATTCACAAAACGTCATAAAACAGCAAAACCTGTCCATGAAGTATAAAATCAGAAAACATCAAAATTTGGTCATAAACTGTTAAAAAACGCAAAATTCTATTTATGAAATATTCAATATAGTTAAATTCGGTCATAAAACATTGAAATATAAAAAAAAAAAAAACTGGAAAATTGTGTTCATAAAAAGTGTAACATTTTTTATAAAATCATAAAAATAGCAAAATCCAGCAGAAAACACCAAAAGCTAGTCATAAACTTTTAAAAAGTGTAAAAATATTCATAAAATCTCAAAAATAGATAAAAAATATAATTAAAAAACCAAAAACTTCCTTAAACTGTCAAAAAGTGCCAAATTCTATACACGAAATAACCAAAATATTAAAATCCGAAGCCCTAGTTTTTGAAGTAGAGGGTTTCTAATGCAAAACACACACATACCATGCCATACCACAAATCTATAGCTGGAAACCACTATCTATTTTCATCTAATCAAAAGTATCCTACATTTTTTTAAATTTTTTATGCTATAAATTAATTTTTTTTTTAATAGAATCTGTATTTACATAATAGGAATGTTTTAATAACAAGGATAATTTAAAGATTTTTAATTAACATTATTTATTATATTTTCTACACTTTTACATAAATGTTTTGTTTTAGTTTTAAATTGTATTGCAAAGAAAATAAAATATTAACATTTAAACATAAACGAATCTGCCGTAGATCAACCACTGTAAGAAAAAATGTCAAACGTTATTAAATTAATACTACAAACTGTAAGGGTCGATTGTATCACGTTCACTTAGCATACTCATGCATACTTACTGGTATCCACCCTTGCCTCCATAACCACCTTTGCTGCCACCGCTACCACCTCCTTTGTTGCCGCCACCTCCAAATCCACCGCCGCCTCCAAATCCTCCACCACCTCCTTTTCCGCCACCTCCTCCAAATCCACCACCACCTCCAAATCCACCACCGCCATTTCCACCTCCTTTGTTACCACCGCCATATCCACCTTTGTTACCACCACCGTAACCTCCAGGTGATCTCTTCACTCTTTCATCATCACCCCGTTGTTTGTAACCCTAAAATCAAAAATTCTTAACAAACCTAACACAATTAAAAACTATTAATTACCTCCGAATCAGCAATAGGTTGGATGAAATTAAGGCCAGACGGTCTATTTAATTCGTTTTCTTGTGCGATGGCCGCAGCCAACACACACAACACTACTAAAGCAACACGCATTTTGCTGTGATACTGACGATCTTGCAGCTTCTTATTTTATACCTTTTTAGCTCCTTGATCTATTCAACCACTAGATTATGTAATAACAATAATTGATTATGCAGGACTGGATTTATGTGGATTATATTAAAAGGAATTAATTAAAAAAAAAAAAATTGGTTTTATATGCAATATTTATATAAACCGATAATTAACTTTAACAATAATCCGTTATTTAGCTGGAATGAGTTTTCTTTATATATATATATACATATTGCATCAACAATAAGTGAGACAATTTTTCAAGTACCATGCCTGTGTAATATTTACAAAAACTATTCACAAAAAATACATTTTTTTAAATTAAATTATTTGAGACTACGTTTTTGTTGATTTGATTATTATTGAGCAAATTATAAGGTGGTTTCGAAGCATTTCAAAATTTTGTTTAATTTTTGTGCGCAAATCCAGTAATTATAACAAGAAATCGGTAATTTACATCACGTTATTTCTATTGAAACTTTATGATGGTTTGTAAATAAAATTATACAGTTAATAGTGCAGTGTTAATATAATATGATAACAATGAATTTGTTCCAGCAACTGCTCATGATATTTTTAGAACCGATCAATAAGAAATAATGTACATTAAAATTAGTTTAAAAAGATGCATAATTTATTTGTGTGTATGGTTTTATAACAGTTTCAAGTTAAAGTATAATCAATTTTAATGTAAGAATTGTTTACTTTTTGAAATCATTTTTTTTTTTTTATTATTATTTTGTAATATAAATAAATATAATAGGCTACTTAGTATACACAAAAATGTTGTTGGCTTTGTTGCTCTAATGCTTTTCTATATGCTAAATATTTGTCTTATCATACAAAAATGAAACATTTTCAAATTGTTGGAAAATTGCAAATGTTTAACCTATTCCTAAAAAGAAAGACAATTTGACTTTTTAAATTATTGATCAATTGCATTATTGTCCAATCTGTCAAAAAAATTTGAAAAATATATTAATTTTTACATTGTTAAGTTCTCAGAACAAAATAACTTCATCTCAGATACTCAATTTGAATTTTGATAAAAATGTTATCAGATCTTCTGACATATGTTAGTCACAAATGAAATTCTACTTTAAACAAGCAAAGAAAAATTTTTGCAATAGCTCTAGATATTCAAAGCTTTTGCACCCCCACATGGTCAATTTTAACTCTAAAAAACTCAATTTTTTACTGTGTTAAAATCCAAATTTAAGGTATTATCTATCAGTACCAAATATTAAACTAAACAACGAATCTGTATCTAAATCTTTTTCAATTTGTTTTCTAGGTGTTACAATTTGCACATAATCTTCTCTGGAATGACCATGTTGTCAACATAGCTTTGAAAGTATCAAGTATCTAAAAAACTTTTCTTAATAGATGTAAAATGTTATTTACTTTTGTTCAACTTTTGCATATATATAAAACTTATATTCGTCCTTGTATTGAATATACACTATCTCTTTCAAACTCTATTTAAAAACAAGTTATTTGCATAAAGTTTGAAATTTGTTATAAAACTTTATCGGTAAATTGATCTAATTTTGATAAAACTCACATTTCTGGCCTAATTTTGATACCGGGAATACAAATTTGAAATTTAAAAACCTATTCCATCAAAAAAAATTTGATCTGAAGAATTGGTCAACTTTAGAAATACAAAAATTAAAAAAATTGATCACAAATTGCGCATTGCTTTTTATCTTTTGAAGAGACTATGCCCAATTTTTTTTTTCAAAATTGGTGGTAAGAATAGGCTTTTGCGCAACACTACTTTTAGCCTAAAATCTTGTTTTTTTTTTATCTTTCACAAACTGCAAATAAATTATTTGTGCAGATATAAAAAAAATTATATAAATAATAACATGCAGAAGAATCTTTTATCTAAGATTAAGCGTAGTGCCTGGGTTAGCCAGTGGCGCACTCTCAAATAATGCTTATAAATGATGTTTTTAGAGCGCTACTGTTTAAAATTGAAGGCTTAGCTCAAAAATGTTTTTAGTTTAATTTCTTTCAAAAGTTGGGCAATTTTGTTTGTGATATTTTAATTTTTTTCATAAACTTTAGTTTAAAAAAAAAAACATAATTTTTAGTATGAACTAAAAAAAAGTTTACACCACCGGACCAAAAAAATAAAGTTTAATTAAACATAAGAAAAAAATTGTCATAAGTATATTTTTGGCTTACTCTAGAATTTGCAAATTTACGTTATTTGGGAAAAAAATGTTTACGCCGCCATTGGTTTTTTGAAAAACTCGACTAAGCGTCTTTAATTGTAGATAAAATGTGGTAAAATATGACTTATCTAAATTTGTCATAAGGAAGAGTGCAGAGTCTTGTAAACATGGGTAATTTTTAAGGCTTTTTGGGATAGGTTTCAGAACAAGTTAAGTGGATAAAAAGTAATAAACTCATAGGAACCAGAAAAACAAAACAAAAATTTAATATTTATTAGAATATTTTATCAGAGTTTCTTAAAAAATACTTACAAAACCGAACTCTTTTAAAAGATTTGAAAGTTTTTAAATCCTACGTTCTTTGGACTTTGCACCGATTTTCTAACTAAAATAAAAAAGTTAATGCTTTTATAAATATTCTAAATTAAAAAAATAAAGATATTTTGTGGATGACCGTGTTACAAAACGGGCACGACAACTCTCTCTTGTTATAATAAATATGTCTCCACAAACTTTTGGTTTAGCAAAATATTTGCAAATGCTTTATAAGTTTTTTAAAAAGAAAAACGATTTTTAATCATAACTCAGCCATATAGCAAAAATATTCTGATTTTTGATTTGAAGAAACATTTACTGAGTTTTTAAAAAAGTGTTTTAAAAATATGTTTAGTGACACCAAAAACTTAACCACTCATTTACCACACCGTGCGTTTATGTTGTAAGCTTGACAATTTTTGCAGTTATTGTGCAACCCTAAGTTTTTAACTGCACTCATACAGCATACTCTCAACGGGTGTTACGTATAAGATTTTATTGCCAGATACAATTTTAACATACAACCTTACAAGCTTTAAATGTCAGTGTGTCTTCAGATTTAAACTTTCTCTGTCATCTTAAAAATGCGTTTTTTGTGATAACTTGGCTTCCCGACGTGATACAAAAACTGCAACCATCCAATTTACGTACATACTATTTATCGTTGTTGAGATGAGAAAGAAATACGTATGACCTAAATAATTTGTCTACACATTTGTTTGCGCAGATTAACTTTAAACGCTTATCAACTTACTGTTTGACATTATCATACTACATATTGTTCACATAAACGACATCAATAGATGGAATTTTTTAACTCTTACAATAACGTTTTTCAAATCCGATGTTAGGTCAGCGGCTCCCACAATGTTGCAAGCTTTTCAGTTTTCTTCTTTTTTAGCCTAATTTTGTCCACTTCCACATAGGCTTTTTTCATACGCCTTCATGTCAATCTTTGTTGGGCAGTCTGTATCCAGTTTCTGCTTGCGAGCCTCTGTATGTTGTCTTTCCATCTTATTTGAGGGCGGCCAACGCTTCTTCTAGATACTCTAAATCTCCACCGTAATATTGTCTTGGACCATTTGTCTCTTGCCACGTATCTCGCCCATTGTTATTTAAGATGTACTATTTGTTCTATGACATCTGTAATTCCAGTTCTTTTCTTTATTTCCTGGGATTTTATCTTGTAAGCTTAATCCTAACATTGCGCTCTTCATTGCTTGTTGGCAGACTAAAAGTCTATTTGCGCTGTTCCTTGTAATGGCCATAGTTTCTGTCAATCCGATCCGCCTGGTGATCTCTGTTGTTTGGTTGACCTTTCCTAATTTGATGCTATGCCACAAGTATATATACTCCTTGATTTTTTTAGAGTGTAATTCTTGATAATGACCATTTTGTTACTCGGACTTATGATTTTTGTTTTGTGCATGTCCATTTGCAGGCTCACAGTTTGTGAGGATTTGTCGAGTTTGTGTAGCATTTCTTTCAGTTCTTTTGGGTTGTTGCTAATGAGGACGATATCATTGGCAAATCGAAGGTGATTTAAGTTACAATCGATACTTACTCCCTTTCTCTTTCACGATAGTATTTTTGAACACGTTTTCCAGCGCTAAAGTGAATAATTTTGGCGAGATGGTGTCGCCCTGCTAGACACATTTTTTATTGACTGAAGTACTGCCCATGTTTTGATGGAGTCAAAGGCTTTTTGATAGTTTTAAAAATGCCATGTGGAGGTGGATATTGTACTCTGTAAATTTCTCAATCAGTATACGCAATGTTTGAATGTGGTCGGTCAAATTTTTGAGTATGTCGATTTGTTTTGGTTTGTAACTTATAAAAAGTGGACAGTAGACTGATTGGTCTGTAGTTCTTGAAATTTGTATTATCTTTTTTTTTTTAAGAGTATTGTCTTTGCGTTTTGCTATGAGTCAGGAATTTTGCCCTCTTCAATGCTTTTGTTCAAGAGTATTAGGATTGCTTTTTTCAAGGCTTCTTCTCTAGTCTTCAGTATTTTGTTAGTTATTTGATTTTGCCTGGTGTTTTTTTGTTCTTCAGATGGTGTAATGTTTTTCTTAATTTTGCTTTATCAATCTTTTAGAGTTCTTTAGATCTTACATTTAAGAAGCAATTGGAGCCCAGATATAGAAAGGACCATTTTACGGGGTCTTTTTTTTTCATTTAGTTTGTTAATTTTGCTGCCCGTATTTTGTGTATTTTTGAATCAATTTCTAAGTGTTGATTTAACCCTCCCCCCACCCCATCTCCACTGTAGCTGGAGCAAGGCTAGCCCTTTGAATACTCAAGGGCTAAATTGGGCGTAGCATGTTTGTCTTGACCTTGTCCGCTGATCTTTATATTGAACTACTTGGCTATATAAGTTTACATAGAATTTTTTGATGGTTTCTGTAATCTTGTCCTTTTTTATGACAATTTCTGCTTTGTCATTTTTTATCGTATGTATTGTTGCTTTTCTTTTTGATCTTCTAGCGCGCAAAATTCTCATGTTGGTGTTGCTTTGAATAGCTTTGTGGATTTGTTTTGTGTTGAATTCTCTGCAGTCTTTCCTGATGACCTTTTTAATCTTTTTGTTTAAAGTTACATATTCCGGAGAGTCTCTGCCTATTGATTTCTGTTCTTTGATCAGTACTTCCGCTTCCTTGCTAATTTTGTGGTTTTGTGTTTTTTTGTGGTGCACAGACTTTTTCACCGCTGTTTTGATGCTTGTAATAATTCTTGTTGTTAACGCATTTAGTTCTAACCTCTGTAACTCATTGGTTGGATGTAGGTTCTTACTGATTTTAGGAGTTGTATTTTTTTTCCTTTAAGGTCTGACAGGGTGGGTCGGATTCTCTTTTCTATTTGTCGCTTCCTCTCTAGCTGGACGTTAAGTTGTATTTTGGATCTTACTATTCTGTGGTTACTTTCTGTGTCAAACCGGTTAAAGACTGATACGTCCCAACATATGCATTTTTTATTTGCTAGGACGTAGTTTATTTTATTTTTTGTCGTGTTATCTGGACTTTTCAAAATCCATTTCCTATTTGGGTGTTTTTTGAAGAAAGTGTTTAAGCAGTAGATCTTTTTTTTGTTGAGGAAGCCGGTCAGTGTGTCTTCTTCCACGTATGGTGGGTCCGTTGCTGTTTTTCCTCCAACTTTGGCAGTAAAGTCCCCATTATGATGGTAAAATTGGTGTTTTCTGCAATTTTTGTGGCTGTTATGTCTTCGTTTCTTTGTCTGTTGAGCGTGTTTTTAGTATAGCTGATCAAATGTAACAAAGAAAGTTTTTTGATGACAACGTTTTTATTTCTTGACAATTTTAAGAATCAAAGTGCGTTGGTTGACGAAGAGCTTTGATATTATCATTTATGAACTATAAATCAGCGGGTTTATGTTTTCCGTTAGAGAATATTAAAATCATACTAAATTATGTAATTTCTGAGTCTTTGTTTATAAATAATTATAACCGTAATTTTGTTTTGGGTTTCTTTTATTGTTCTTTTTGAAACCGGCGAACTTTTCTACGGCCGTTATCTACCGACAAACAAACCTTAGCCTTTTATTTAAGGCCATAGTGAGGAGTCGGCCTCAACAAGTGGCCCTTGAGAATGACTAACGCATGGCAATACCTTTTAGTTATCTTTTCTGCGTAAGTCCTGCTGTTAATTTGTCCTAGTCATTGTCTCTAATGCGGTACTAGTTTGAGGTGGGCTGGTTTTGGTCTTGCGGAATTTACACAGTCTGCTGCGGCAACACATGCTGTTCCCGGCTCATCTCTTCCTATATCTTATTTTTCTGCCCTACTTCATACACTGACATTCTCTTCTCTTTTCTTTTATTCTTGTGTTATTGAGTCTAGATATTAACATTGTTCTTAGGTATCTTCTTAGGTTTTCTATATCTTCATTAACTTCTTCCTTGTCGTATCCTCTTTCTTTCATAAATATTTTGTGCAGCTCCATTAAGTGCATCTGTTTTGGTAGTCCTACATTTGCCAGTTTAACTTACAGTGACATTCTTGAATCTCCATTTGGGATTATTTCTTCGTGTCCCCTGGTTGCCAGGTATACTCTGACCATTTCGAAAGTTGCATTTTCTGTCAACCTTGAGATGGCGTATCTTTCGTTTAGAAATTGTTTAGTCAATTCCGTCAACTTGTTTTCTTTGAGCAGTTCTCTCCTTTTCCTCCTTATTTCTGCAATTTCTGTTGGTACTATTGTTTTAGTATATGTTCTTCTCTTGTCTCTCTGTTCATCTTCCATTGCTTGGCAGGCATAGTTGTTTTGGTCTTCTTTGTTTCTTTCCTCTTTATTATTTTTTTCCATATTCTTTTGCTTTCATTTAGCTTCTTGCTCCTTCTTCCTTTGTCTTCTGTGGCTTTTAATTTGTATGTTTTCTTTCATTTTGGTTTACCTAAATCTTAAAGCTTCAAATTTCTTTGATTTTAGCCTTACCGTTAACCCAGATGGTGATGTATTTGGCGTATTTAACTGCTACAGTAGGGGTCTCAAGTTTAAGTTTCTTATCTAGATAGTTAGTTAAAAAAAATGTGTTTTGATTTAGTAAGTCCCGTGTACTGCCTCGATGTTGTGTGCACGTTAAAGAACCCAATATTCCTAAGTATGCGGCAAAATTTTCAGATCAGTTAGTTTTAATCTCTGACGTCGGTAATTAGCCCTGTCAGCAGACATAGACCGACTTAAATAAATGAATTAACTAACTTAATAATTGGCAGCCTCCTTGTGAGCTGCAGTTAATGAAAGTCTTTGGTTTGGTTGTTATGAATAAAAACTAAATGAAAACATTGTTTTGTAAATTGTTTTGTCCAGCCTACAACAATGAACGTTGTTCTTTGATTGAACTGATTTTGTGTGGCTATTCGTCTAAGGGCCGAAATTACAATAGTGGTTGAACTCACACAAACGTAGATTAATGTAAACTGTGGATTAAAATATCTGGATAGCTAACTGGTGGAAATGAGCGATTAACGATTTAACTAGCAGTTTAAATAACTTTAAATTATGTGAGTTATGACAGATATTACTTATAAGAAATGGGTGTTTTATATTAATAGTGATTACTGGAAACTTACTATTGTTTATAAGAAGTTATCTATATTTATTAGTTTGCAATTTTTTGGCTTGTCAATTTGTAGGTTAAGACTTTAAATATTTTGTTGACATAAAATATAGGGACGATTGTAATACGCGTCCACACTAACTAGCGATTTAAATTTTAACTAGCAGTTAGTAAACTTTCAGTTTAAACCACTATTGTAATATTGACCTTTAAGAGTTGATCTTTACAAATATTGCTGCTTTTTTAACGCTTTCTAGCTGTCTATGCAGATCATATTCTATCAACTGTAGTGTGGTTTCCATTTAACTTTCTACAGATTTTACGAAGGTCAGACCTGCTTTCTCCATACACTGTTACTATTTTTTCATGGATATTCTTTTTAAACTGATATAAAAAAATCAAAGTTAAGCTAGAGCAACCAAAACTTGCAGATGACACTAAAGAAACTTGACATGAAAAAATTTGCGTATATTGTTTTCATAGCTAGGTAGATAGATTTGTAGAGACATACAAATTTTATTTGTACTAAATTATAGCTGTTCCTAAGTGTGCGGACACAACGGTCATCCTTGCTCCAATTATAGCATCGGACCCTGGCACATCGAACTGCGCTCCGACCCTGGAATACTAGAATTTGTTCTAAGCTTGGACCCTTCCTCATTGCTTTGATTTTTGTATTTGTAAAGGGTGGTCTATCTAGTGGTATCTTTTTAATCATTTGTTATTTTGACAGTGACAAGTTTTTTCCGTAGTTCTTGACAAAAAGTCAGTATTATATCTTCGCGGAACAAACTGAATCGCTTTACGCGTACGTTGTAAGTACGTTGGGAAATATTGCAAACATATTTCCAAAGTCAATGTTGTGTAGCGTAAACAGTGCGTTTATTTAAAAGAAGTTTTGTCCAAAATGAGGCCCCCATCGCGCGTGCTGTACGCAAGTTTGTGCAAAAAGTTTGTGAGATTGGCATTGGCCACTACCAACATACACCGTCCTCGCCGTCGTACAGTGCACACTCGCCATCGATCTCAACAACTCAACATTTCACGCATTAGCCTGATGCAAATTTTGCACAAAGACTTTGCATTATTTGATTATAAGGTCCAATTGACTCAGAAGTTGAAGGAACACGACCATCCGGTTTGTTATCGCTTTTCAGTTTGGGCCTTAGAGCTGCTCGAAATGATCAACGATTATGCTCAAAAAATTATCTTTTCTGACAAAGCGCATTTTTATATCGGCGGCTATGTTAACAAGCAAAACTGTCGCATATGGGAATTGGAAAACCTGCACGTTATTGTCGAGAAACCAATGCATTCTCAGAGAGTGACAGTTTGGTGAGGATTTTGGAGCAGTGGCATCATTGGCTCATTTTTCTTTGAAAATGTTGCTGGAAACGCCATTTCGGTCAACGGTGAGCGCTACAGAGACATTATAAACAATTTTTTGTGGCCGGAAATTGAAGACATGAACTTGGACAATCTTTGGTTTCAGCAGAATGGCGCGCCATGTCACAATCGATCATTTGCTCGCCAAGTTTGGTAATCATGTTATCAGCCGTCTTGGCGATGTTAATTGGCCACCTCGGAGCTGCGATTTGACGTTGTTAGAATTTTTTTTGTGGGGTGCCGAAAGGACCGATGTTATGCAAACAATCCATTAACGATTCAGGCCCTTAAGGCAAATATCAAGCAAGCCATTCGTGAGATATAGCCAGAAACCGTCATCAAGGTTTTGGAAAATTGGGTTAACAGGATGCGCTACTGCAAAGCCAGCGGAGGTAGCCACATGAATGAAATTGTGTTCCATAAATAATGGGAATGTTTGCTCTTTTGAATAAACCAATAATATACCAAAAAAAAAAAGATTTTTGTTCATTTCATCAAAAAGGGGCCACCAAATGGACCACCCTTTATATTGATATGAACTTTTTTAGCGTCGTGAGAATAAAATTATTGTTAAAGTAAAGAATACAATATAAACTTGTGACAGAATATGTTAATGATTTTACCCGCACGTTGCTAAAAAAGTTTCACTTCAATATAAATACCAAGATCGGAGCAATGAGCGAGGGTCCGAGTATATAACAAATTTTAATATTCCAAGGTCGCTCTCGATGTGTGAGGGTTCGATGATATAACCGGAGCGAGGATTGTCGTTGTGTCCGCACCCTAACAGTTTTATAAAAATTATGTGTTTTAAAAATTAAATTTTAATTTATTATTATAATAGAAATGTTTTAATAAGATGGATTTAAAAAGGACAATTTAAAGATTTTTAATTAACATCATTTATTATATTTTCGACACTTTTACATAAATGTTTTATTTTAGTTGTAAATTGTATTGGAAGAATAATAAAATAATAACAATTAAACATAAACTAGTCTGCTGCAGATCAACCACTGTAAGAAAAAATATCAAACGTTATTAAAATAATACTCCAAACTGCAAGAGTCGATTACATCACGTTTACTTAACGTAAAATGCATTAATGTTTGTTAATTGACTATTTAATGGTTTGTGTTACAATCGAGTCTTTTGTGTTTATTTGAAGAATGTTTTCAAAGTCATAAGGAAATTTACAAAGACCATATTAAAAATATTTTTTTAAATTATTTTAATGAACTTTTTGCGTTTTGAAAATGCTGTAAATGTATACTTACTGGTATCCACCTTTGCCTCCATATCCACCTCCTTTATGACCACCGTAACCACCTCCTTTATTGCCACCGCCTCCAAATCCACCGCCGCCTCCATATCCGCCACCTCCACCGTGTCCGCCACCACCTCCTAGACCGCTGCCTCCACCGCCTCCTTTTCCGCCTCCAAATCCACCACCTCCTCCATACCCACCTCCACCGCCACCACCAAATCCACCACCTTTACCACCGCCGCCATATCCACCTTTGTTACCACCACCGTAACCTCCAGGCGATCTCTTCACTCTATCTTCAGCATCATCACCACGTAGCCTGTAACCCTAAAACAAAAAACTATTAACAATTCTATATACACAATTAAAAACTACTACCTCCGAATCAGCAATAGGTTGGAAGAAATTAAGTTCAGACGGTCTATTTAATTCGTTTTCTTGTGCGATGGCCGCGGCCAACACACACAAAACTACTAAAGCAAAACGCATTTTTGTGTGATGCTGTCGATCATTCAGCTTCTGATTTTATACCTTTTTAGCTCCTTGAATTAATTAATGACAGATTACAACTGATTATGTAAGATTGATGATTGAATTGTTCAGGACTGGATTTATGTGGATTATACTAATAGGAATTAATTAATAAAAACACAATAATTAAGTTTAAATGCAGTAGTAGAGATTTCTATTTGTAATTGTATTTGTAAATTTGCCCAGTAAATTGCGTAGTATCTTTTTTAATATTTGTTTTAATACTAATTATGCAGATTTAGCTTTTTAAATTTTTGATAATTTTTACGCATTTTTTAAATATTTTTTGATTACTATATAAGGGGGCTCAGATGCAAAACGTTTTTTGAAGCTTTAGTTACAAAACATTTAGTCCAACTGACAATTTACTGAAATGTTTATTTTTAAAATTGCACAAATAAAAAAAAAATTGTAAATAAAAAAAAAAATTTGCAAATTTCAAACTATTTTCAAAATTTCACAAAATAATTAAAAGAAATGACAAATGTATTTTTTGCAAACAAGATGTTCTAATTAATTAAAAACCTTTAAAAAATGTAACAAATTTATGAGTTACATGCCAACTATGTAAATTTTAATATATTTAAAAAAAATATTAATCTGCAAATTTCAAACTATTTTCAAAGTTTTACATAATATCAAAAAAAATTATAAATCTAATATTCATGTTAGTAACATGACATTCTAGTTAATTAAAAAATTTCAAAATTTTAACTTAAAAACTAAGCCAATTATGTTAGTTTAAGTAAATTAAAAAAAAATTTAGTTGCAAATTTTACAAAATATCAAAAAAATTTACATCTGTATTTTTTTTTTGTAGCAATCATCAACTTGTAGAGAATCAACTTTTCCTCAGAAAGTATGTTGGTTTTGTCATATTTAAAATCTTTTCTTTAATAGCGATTACCACTTTGCAGAGAATTAAACCTTTTTTCCTTGTGTGTTGGTTTTGATATATTTGGTTTTTGTTGTCTGCTGCTTTTTAGTAGATTTGCTATTTGATTCACTGATCAATGAAGACTGATTGTCTAGCCATGTAGTTTGATGTCCAGTAACAGTCTAGACTTTTTATTGTGTTATCTTGTAGTGGGAAACTTTTACCCATATATTAACAATTTGTTTTATCTTTCTCAACAGTTTTTTTTTTATCTATTGTTTTAAAAATAGGCCTTAATGCTTTCTTTCCGTTTATGTCTGTCTTGTATCAGTTGCTGCTAATATGTACCAGATCTTTTAACAGTGCTCAGGTATGTTTTGTTTATCTAATATTTTTTGTTTGTCCAAAAATTGCTTAATAAATATATGTCCAAAAATGCTTCGTAACAAAACTACAGCAATTAATGAAATGTAAAAACATACTAACTTGGTTATTTAAAACAGTATTTGCAAATTCTGTTTAAAATTATCTCTTGCCGTATTAATACAAAGTCTGGTTTTGCGCAAAATTGGGTAAACAGTTTGCTTCACAATGTCTAGAGAAATTCTTGTTTGCGCTGCCGCATCCATAATTTGGTTTACAACTTGTATTGCGAGGTTTTCTGAATAAACTGTTGAAAGAAAGTAGTCAAAGAGTGTTAAATCAGGCGATTTCGGAGATCAGGATTGAACACCCTTTTCTTGATAAACGCTTTTCCATAAAACGTTCAACCCAAAAAATTGATTGTTAATAATTCTAAACTAAAGTTTACAGCAAACCAATACTGAAAATGTTTTTTATTGAGTTTGTGATGGTTTTTAATAGACCAGCAATGTGAATTTTGGTTATTATTGATACTATTTTTAATTAAAGTAGTCAGTGATAACGGAAACTTGGGTGGGTGTATCATTCCATACCTTGATGCCGAGTGAGTAGTTTAGATTAGAATGGCTCACCTTATCATCCAAGTATTTGTCTAAGAGGTTGGATCACAAACTTATTTTATGACAAAGTAACTTCTGGCGCTTGCAGAGAAGTCAGGTTTTCAATTTCTAGATAACAAAAACTTGGATGGGTGAGTTGGACACTTTATACCATGATAACAAGTCAGCAATTTAGATTAGAGTGGCTTACCTACCTGCCCAAGTGTTTGTCTTTAAGAGGTTGGATCACTGAACTTTTCTTGTGACAAAGTGACTTACTGACGCTTGCAGAGAGATCAAACATTCAACTACTTGAACACGAAAACTTTGTGAGTGAGTGGGACTCTTTCTACCACCATTTACCCAAATGTTTGTCTTGAAGAGGTCAAAGCACGAACATCTTGTAATGTATGAACGAGCATGAACAATAACGCATGCGCATGAGTAAAGAACGTACTTTGAGAAGAGCAATTTTCTTGGCACTTGCCATCATTCTTAAATGTCGGCAATAAAGAATTACGTCTTAAATACAAATTGTAGTAATTTAATTAAACCTAACTTGGTGACATCCCACATCTCTTGTGACAAAGTAACTTCTGGCACTTGCAGAAAGGTCAGACTTTCAATTTCTTGATGACGGAAACTTGGGTGGGTGAGTGGGTCACTCTAATATATCATGATAACAAGTCAGTAGTTTAGATTGAAGTAGCTCACTTATTTATTCAAGTGTTTCTTTTCAAAAGATTGGATCACAAACTTCTCTAGAAGTTACTTCATACCATGATAACAAGTCAGTAGTTTAGATTGAAGTGGCTCACTTACTCATTCAAGTGTTTTTTTTTTCAAAAATTTAAAAAGTTGAATCACAAACTTTGCAGAGAGGTCACTTTATACCATGATAACGAATCAGCAGTTTAGATTAAAGTGGCCCACCATTGTTTTGGACAAACTATGGAGTTTCAACATTTGTCGTACTTTGGAAGGCTTTTAGACAATTGTGGTGTTAGTTTGCAGCTGCGCGCCAGAATAGGGACGCATAAGTGATTTGAGGTCTGATAGTAGATGTAGATCAGGATTTTGTTCTAGAGCAATAAGCCACTGTTTTGCCGCAGCATTAGAATTAAATGTTTTTAGCCATTCTGGTTTTATCAAGTTTGTACGTAAATCCTTTGTCAACGTTTCTGTAAGGAAACGTTGTTTAAGAAGACGTTTTCATATAGGGTAGTTCATCGCAGTGTTGTTAGCATATTGAGCCTTTAACCTAGTGCTTCTATCCCAAAGAAAGGAAAGTTTTTTTTTGGCAGTTTTAAGAGAAGGCTCTTGTGATAGATAATTTTTTTATGTCTGAAACTTTTGAAAATGTGGTTTATCACGCGGTGTAGTTGATGGACACCTGAGAAGATGATTAGATTTTGTGTAGTTTTGGATTATGACCTTACTATAGGCTGGTAGTTTTGAAAAAACTTTTTGTTTGTACCAGGCTTTAGCATGTTTATTACAAGTGAGCTTTTCTATACTGTAGGAAAGTGCCCAGTTTTAAAAATTGCATTAGCAATGTTAGTGAGTGCCATTATTGCGTTATACAAAAATGATTTTAAAGCTTTGTTTGGTATTTTATCAGAACCAGGAGTAGACCAAGCTTTTCAGTGAACTATTTTGACGTGTAGGAGCATTGGAATTCAAAGCTGACGCAAATGCTTCTATCTTTTCTTTGATTGTATAATGAACCTCATTTTTACCGTAAAAAGCAGAAATAGGAATTAATTAAGTAAGGCTTTAAAGATTTTTTACATTGGATTGTTATCCTTTGTGATAGATTTTAAAGTATTTTTTTAGCACAAGTTTTTGTGCAATTTTATGGTCTTTCTAACTTTGCTATGGAGCGAATTTAAGATTTTGCAATCTCTGCAATCATTAGCGGCATTTCTTTTGCAAATTAATGCCTTGGTAGCCGTGACAATCCCAAAGAGTTACAGGCACAAACATAATGGGTTTTAAAAGTTTTTTCCTTGGCTTGGTGGATTTGAAGAGAGAAGTGATGCTACAGATCTTTTGATGTGTTACACACTTTCCTTCTTTTTTGGTTGATTTTTGTAGAGCTCCAGTAGTACTAGATTGTTCTTGAAGCTAAGGTTATTGATAGTTTTTATCTCAACTTTGGAGTAGTCTATTGATTTTTTTACAAAGATCAGTAAATACGTGAAGGTATTTTCGAATCTTAGCGCTTGGTTGGGTTTGATGAGTAACTCTTCCATTTTACTCATTTTTTTTCTGTGATGCTTTTGGCATTTCAAAAGTAAACACGGAATAATACGTTAGGTGTATTATCCATTGTTTTGAAGGTCTAGTAAGGTAGACATAATTTTCTGTTAAAAATTGTTAGATTCCAAAAAAAATGCTGAAATTTTGGCATTTGCAATTGGAGAGACGGCATTCACAAACCATTTGTGTAATGTTGCAGCGGCAGGTTTTTGGGGGCATGCTACCGATTGGGTTCTAATCAGTTTATACAGATTTCTTGAAGTGCCCGTGTTGTTGGCACTTCTGACATTGAGGTACGCCACCACCTCGTGTTTTTGGTTTTACAGTGACATTTAAGCTGAAAAACTTGGATAAGTCCATGATCTCCGCACAATTGCTTTCTTTGAAAGTTGTACGGAGACTATTGAGAATTGAACAAATTTGTTTTTTTTTTCGGTGAACGTTTGAACGAAAAAATTCAAGAGATTCTGAAGCTAAACCAACGTCTTTTTCCAACCTTAGCATAATTATTTTTGGATGACTAAACTTTTGTTGTCACGTTATTGATTCGTAGTTCCGCAGTTATTTCTATTCCGTTCTATTTTTTTTAATTTCCATTAGTTTGTTGTGTTTTCCTTACATTCCTGACATGATTTAAACCATTTATTTGGTCTGTAAAATCAAATAAACATATTTTATTCTATTCTATTCTATTCTTTAAAAGTCTTGGTCTTTTTGTAGTCAATAAAGCAAAAGAATAGGACGTATTCTTTGGACATCTTTGCAACTTTGTACCGATACATTTATGCTAAATAAAGCTTTGCGGGTTTTCTTTGCTTTTTTGAATCTAAATTATGTCAGTCCTACGGCTAGCTTGCATTTCTTGATTTTTCGATGATTTTTAAAAACCACTAAAAATAGAACGTAGTTTATGTGGTTGATTAGTTTGTGTGTGCTCTATTTGTTTGCATTTGTTTTTTTTTTTTTTATTGAGATTGTCTTTATCGATGAGTTTTATAAGTTCCGCCGGTATCTCATTGAGCCGGCAGTTTTCTAATTTTTTATGATCATATTGCTTTTAGAATCTTTATCTAAACCTACTAATAACAAGCTTTTAGAATCTCTTAAATTGAAAACACAGTTTATGAATTCTGGTCCGGAAGTGTAATATTATGTTTCCGCTTACCCACCCAAGTGTTAGTCATAAAGGAATAATTAAATGTCATTACCGCATCTTGTGTGCTTGCAGCTAAGAAATATGACAGAATGACTGATGTCATTAAGTTAAAAGAGGTAGATGACGTAATTAATTTCTTGATAACAGCACTTGGGCGGGTGGGCTGGAACATTTTATATAATTTTATAAATTCTAGACCGGTAGGTTAGGTTAGGTTAAGTTCCTGGACTGGATTTTGGAGGAGAAGGTGAAACCACTTCCAGGCGCGTCCCAGGTGGCGGATAGGGGATAGCACCCGCGGACCAACACCATTGCACGGTGGCCTCGCTACGGCGATGAGACTACCTTTTTCTCTTCTTCTTTTTCTTCTTTGAACTATCGTTTGCTCTAGAACAACTCTTTGGTCTTTCTTGGTCTCTCTTTTCGGTTTACCATCGCTATTAGGTATCAAAGGCATGGTAACCAAAACAGCTTTTATCTTTCTTCTTATAGTGGAACCCAACACTTTAAACGACTATTAGGGTGCGCACAAACAACCCTGTCAGAAGGGAATAAACAGAACTAAAAAAAAAAAAATGTTAGATAACCAAAAGGATATACCCCTAGTACTAGTGGGAAATCCTTTACTGCTTTGGCAGTCTGCTCCATGGATTTTGGGGGGAGCAAGTATCTATTAAAATACTCGAATTTCTTCAAAAAAGTTGGTTTGAAAGTCACCCATGCGACTTTCTAAATGGGAAGAGCCAGCAGAGTTAAGAAAAGTTAAAGAAGATGCTGCAAAAAACGCAGAAGCGATAAAAGAAAATATCAAAAGCCTTCTAAACTTCAACGCTAAAAACAAAAACGTACACACGTACGTCAAAGATCAGGTCAAAAAATAAATAGGATCTGGGAACACGCAATAAAAACGAATAAAACACTAGAAAAAAAAAAGAGAACAGACGGAGCACACCATGATGGTAAATCTGGAAAAGCTGCAGATAGAGGTGGATGAGTTAAAAAAACAACGGCTAAATTTAAGCACAAAAGAATAAGACAAAACCTTCTTGTTAAAGAAGCAAATTGAAGATCTAAAAATTGAACTGAAAAAAGCTATGAACAAAGCCAAACAACTGCCAGAAGTCGATAAAGAACGGCAAAAACTGGAAAATGGCTGAGCACAGAAAATTCTATTAAAGGTTTTTAGGCGACAAAAAACTTGACGTGGCCAAATGAAAAATTTAAAAATACTCTGATAAAGCGAAGAAACCCATTTAAAGATAGTGGATGTAACTACGTGGTTCTATGGCTAGAAGCGGACGACAAGGAAATGGAAAAGAGTTTACAAAGGTACGCAAAAGAAAAAAATAATGGAGATAAAAGGAGACGGTAAAATAACAGCATCAACAAAGATCCAAGACTTGGACGGCTCTGTTATCAACAGCCAAATTAAAACAATAGCAAGAATAGAGGCCACAGAGTCAGACTACGAGCTGTATGACAAATTATCCAAAATAAAAAAAGATCAAAAGAGAAATGGATGTAAAAACTCAGCGATACAAATGTGCAGCGGGTTAAGTGTTAGCAAATTTCGTAATATGATAGAATACGTATACAAAGACACGGACGCCAAGGCTGACATATACACCGTAAAAAGCAAAGGAACTATAGCCAAAGGTGACGAAAACGCGGCCCAGGGTGAGACTATAAGTGGAACCAACGGTAAAGAATGGAGCGAGCAAAAAAGTAGTAACAGACGTAGCAAACACAGAGAAGCACTGAGAGTAAAACCCACGGAAGGCAAATCATACGCTGACATGGTGAAAGACATAAAAAACGGAGTCGACGTAACTAAAATGGGAATAAAAATAAATACAATAAAGAAAACAAAGGCCGGAAACATATTAATTGAAGTTGCGACAACAAAAGGTTTTAGCGACAAACTGATAAATGAGATCATCAGTAAAACAAGTGCAGCTGTACATGCGCAAACTAAGACAATGTCTTTATTTATCAAAAACATTGACGAACCTACAACAAAGAATAAAATATCTCAGGCAATTGCAAAAGTGACGAGAACTTCTAAAAACATAGAAGTGAGAATGTCAAAAGGAACAAACCGAGAAGGACTTCAGTACGCAGTAATCACTTTACCAACCGTGGAAGGAAGAAAGCTGTGCAACCAAGGTACCATCAAAACAGGATGGGCAAGATGGCAAATAGAAGAAGTTATTCAGCCCATGAGATGCCTCAAATGCCTTAACTTTGGACATAAGTCAAACGAGTGCGACAAGGAGGATATGAAAGTAAAACCTTGTTTTAAATGTGGCAAGAAGGGACCAAAAAGCACAAAAGGACACATTGCCAAGGACTGTCAGGAAAAACCAGGGTGCTATATTTGTGATAAGGAAGGTCACAAGGCCGACGACATGGTATGTCCAGATAATAGAAAAGCGGTAATGGAGGTTAGGAGACAAAGAAAGAAACCTTCCCAAAAACCATCATTATGAAAATATTACAAGTAAATCTAAAAGGTGTAGGGCGGCTATGGACCTTTACAGGCAAACATGTGAGGAAAAGAGTATAAACCTGTCCATAGTCTCCGAACCGAACCAAAAAATGACAAAAAAACAATCCCAAGTGGTTAACCGACAAAAACATGGACGTGGCAATTTTTATACCGGACAGGCACATAAAAGTCACTAAAACAGGCAGCGGCAAAGGTTTTGTTTGGGTAATAGTAGGTAACACAACTATTTACTCACGCTACCTGTCTCCCAACACAATGACCAAAAACTTCGAAAATTTTTTGCTTGACATGGGCATAGATATCAAAGCCAATGGACCCAACATTTTAATGCAAAATTGCCCATCTGGGGATCAACGGTTGAGGACAGAAGAGGGCAAATATTAACAGAGTGGTTAAACAGCATGGACAACTCAGATATCCCAACGTATGAAATAAACAACAAAAGATCCTACACTATGTGTCTTTCTGCACTCAAAACCTTTGAAGAAAGGTACAAAAATGGCATGTAAGTGAGATAGAAAACCTCAGTGACCATAAATACATCTTTATGGACATAAACGAAGCAGAGTTAAACAACCAAAAAACCAGCACTACTAAAGGTTGGTTTTTTAAAGAGGAACAAAAAACTATTCTTTCGTTACACATTGAGCAAGAACTTCCGCAGCGGTGCTAATGGACGCTGTAAAAAACACATGCGACAAAACTTTTCGCATAAAAGACGATAAGGTTGGAAGAAGACCAGTCTGTTGGTGGACAAAACATATCGCTGCCCTACGTCAAAGCTGTATCAGCAAAGCTTAACGAGGGCAAATAAAGTAGCGCCAAATGAGCAACGTACATCTTAACAAAGCGCAATTTACAAACAAAAAAAGAAAGAGCTTAGACAAGCAATCAAAGTTTCCAAAAAAAATTGTTGGTTGAAACTGTGCGAAACAGTGGACCAAAACATCTGGGGTACTGGGTATAAGCTAGTTACGGGCAAACTAAGAGTACGGAGCCCAATTAAATTAAGCGACAAGGAACAACTGGACATAGCCAAAAAACTCTTTCCATGCCATGAGAAAACCAAGTGGCAGTGGACAAAGACGCTTATCCCCATAATAGAAAGATGGGTGAGATGCCCGCACAGAAACACCGACTACTTCCTGACACAATTTTTGACAAGTCACGGGAGCTTTGGCACTTACACCAAGAGGATTGGAAACCGATTTCCCGGAGCACACCATCTTCCATTGCACGCGATGGCACGTCAAAAGACATAAAGCAGAAGTAACTGTGGGAAAGGCACTGACGATCGACAGTCTAATGAACCTCCTTCTTCAAAGCAAGGACAACTGGAAGCAGGTACATTCATTTGTGAAGGACAGAATGAGTACAAAAGAACGAGAAAAACTGGCCAAGCAGAAAGCCGTACAAAAGGCAAATTAATTGAGACCAGATGAGTAATGCAAACCCTTATTGGGGTATTCCGCCTACTCGTTGAGAAGAAAAGAGGTTTTTAAGTGAGTGGAAGTCCCACACTGTGTTGAACCAAGCGCCCAGGAAGCAGTAGCGTTTTCTTCACATAAAAAAAAAGGTTAGGATTATGTAAAAAATGTGCGCGCCCAAAGTTGGGCAAACAACAAGAACCACAAAAAAAAGTGTGTCCAAACCAAAACGCATTAAAAAAAAAAAAGTGGTGTCAAATCTATGTAAATGAGTGTTAATTGCTCCTGAAGACTGGCGCGCGGGAACCTCCACCTCGACGAAATACTAAAATGCAATTCCGAGGTGGAGAAAGATCGTTATTCCCGCAAGAAGAGGAGGAGGTGTTTTTAGTCAGTAAAAATCTGACACTACTCTTCGGGGTGTCTTATGAAAGATTTTCCACCTTCTCTGAAAAAAAAGGTTAGGTTAGGTTAGGTAAATGTCATTACCGTTGGATATGTTCTTGCAGCTAACAAATATGACAGAATGACAGATGTCATTAAATTTGAAGAGAGAACAAATTTAAATTATAGAAATCTAATTTGTCGGTTCTAATTGATTGACTAATGCGTTACAGCAGTCATTATCTAAAGAACTTATAATATCTAATCTGTCAAGGAATGAACATAACCTTAAACAACGTGTAGAGGTCTAATTTGTCTATTTGCTATTGACCAATGCGTTACAGCAGTCATCATCTAAACAAACTTATAATATCTATAATATCTTTTCTGTGGGGCCATTGATAGTACATCTATTAGTATCTGTAAAAAGTTGATTTAAACTTAGGAAATTGTGGCTTTTTAGAATTTAAATTTAGTTTACATTTGAGTTTTATTAACTATCAGTACGTATTGAAAATATCACTTTGTATAGTTTATAGATAAATATATAAAAACAATCTTTTACTAACCACATACTAAAACAATAGCAGAAATCAGAATTAATATAATGAATTTGTAAGCAACCTCAAAAAAAATTACTATTACATATATAAATCATAATAAATCTTTAAAGTAATAAATTTTGTCAGACACAATAAAAATAACCTGTTACGTCTCTGCATCAATTAATAAATTCATAATTACGATAATAATCGAATATTAGCATAATTGATTGCCCTTGGGTGCTTTTTATTGGGATTACCAGCGAACGCCAACTATTTAATATGCATTCATTTTACACTACAACAAAATGTTTATAAGTAATTATTTCCGAAGAACGAGTGTAGAAAAAAAAATACATAATTGTTCCTGCACGATCCTGTTCTGTTATTGGAAATGATTCTGTCCGCACAGCTGAGTTCTAAGAATACACGAGGCGAATTGATTTATGCATAACTGATGATCAACAAGAGATACTTAATTAAAAATTATTAATTATTTATTTATATATATAATAAATAAATATAATAATAAAATGTTGCTTTAAATCAGAATTTATTAACTAAACACAATATTTATTGTTATGTAATAGTAATAAAAGGCTATCGACCATTGATTTTTATATTGAAGTTCATATAATTTTTACTAAATGACTCTAGACAATCATAACAATTAATATTATTATTTAAACGATATATTTGCATATATTTTAAGCAATCATTGATCAAATAAATACGAATGTAATTATTTAAATAATTGGACTCAAATAATTTCTTGATTTTTTGGAAATTTGATTCCAATTACTAATTTTTAATTTGAGTTTAGTATCCAAAAGAAATAAAATCATTTTTACAAACCAATTTCGAAATTTATATTTGTATTTATTTGCAACATTTGGTAATAATTGTTATTTTAAGCCTGAATTAACTAATAAAATATTAAAGTAAAACATTTTTAATGGTTTTAAACAAACAATACTCATTCCTGGTAAACTACCTACATCAACTATTAATTGATTCCGTTTTGAATTATTTTTGTAACAATCTCTATTATGTAAAACGGTTTTTTTTTTAATTCCGCTTATTATAATCCACATAAATCCAGACCTGTACAAATCAATTACAATTCTTACATAATTGTTTCAAGCAGAAAAATGAGTATAAAAGATGCAGCGGCATGATCGACAGCATCACACCAAAATGCGTTTTGCTTTGGTGGTTTTAGGTGTGTTGGCCGCGGCCATTGCACAAGAAAACAAATTACCACGTGTCGGTCTTGTATATTTGATTGATTTAGTTGGTAAGAGACCTGAAGATGAAGGTATTAGTGGCATTAGCAATTCGATCCCAGATAGTGATAGACCTTTTAGCAGACCGTCTGGATTAATTTTCTTCCAACCTCTTTCTGATTCGGAGGTAATTAATTGATTTTTAATTTTTTGGAAGTTTGTTAATAGTTTTTGGTTTTAGGGTTACAGACAACGCGGTGATGATGGTGAAATTAGGGAAAGAGTTAGGAGATCACCAGGAGGTTACGGTGGTGGTAACAAGGGTGGAGGATTTGGCGGCGGAGGTGGTGGAGGAGGTGGATTTGGAGGAGGAGGTGGATTTGGAGGCGGCGGTGGAAAAGGAGGCGGATTAGGTGGCGGACAAGGTGGTGGTGGACAAGGCGGTGGCGGACACGGCGGTGGTGGACAAGGTGGCGGATTTGGAGGAAACGGCGGTGGAGGAGGCGGAAAAGGAGGTTTTGGAGGTGGTGGACAAGGCGGTGGTGGACAAGGCGGTGGTTTTGGAGGAAACGGTGGTGGAGGTGGTGGACACGGCGGTGGTGGACAAGGCGGTGGTTTTGGAGGAAACGGTGGTGGAGGTGGCGGAAAAGGAGGTTTTGGAGGAAATGGTGGTGGTGGCGGAGGACGTCCAGGAGGTGGTGGTGGTTATGGAGGCGGCAAAGGTGGTGCTTTTGCTCATGCTTCCAGTTCAGCCACAGCAACTGCAGGTGGTGGTGGCGGCAAAGGTGGATACCAGTAAGTACAAATAAATACTATTATACCTCCATATTAAGTTGACAAATTACCATAAGTAATTAAATCTTGACACAACTTATTTTTAATTGGTAATTTTACAAATAGTCAATAACATTTATTCTTTTTTTTTTACAGTGGTTGATACATTTCTGCAGCAGATCCATTTATGTTTAACTGTTATTATTTTATTATCTTTTCAATACAATTTACAACAAAAACAAAACATTTATGTAAAAGTGCCGAAAATATATAATAAATGATGTTCATTAAAACCCTTTATTGTTAAGTCTTTGTAGTCTACTGTTAATTTATTAATGTTTTTAGATACTCTAGTGTGGGTTTAATCAAAACTATCTTGTTAATAAAGTGTGATAAGAGCAAACACGACTGTAACTGTGATGATGATGAAGTAAAGTAATTATACCGTATCTAGAGCAAAATTGTAGCGGTTGGACGTGTTTAGGGAGAATGATACAAAATTTTAATCTAAGAAAAACATTTTTGGAACGGTTTTCATTTTTTTTATATATACAACATATTAGGAACTACTTTAAACTTTTTTGGGGTAAATCCTAAAACCCTCTTCAGATCTGACTTCCATTATAACTATCAGAGGTGCTCATTTAGTTTAGGGGCATTATACTCGTAGAGCTTTGGCAAAAACTGGCAGGCAGTTCAAGCGTAACTTGGTTTAGCATAAATGCATTATTTATAAATTAAAAACCGATTACTTCATAATTTTTAGAATAATTCGAAGTAATTCGTGTCAATAATTACTTTTATTTGACTGCAATAGGTTGTGCACTTAACGTTTCAGTAACAAAGCAGTATAAAATACAGGGTAGTACCAAAATAAAATATATTTATAAACGGATGTGCTATATTTAACGGTAACCTTCGCTTTAAGAAAGTATTTTTTGTTAACAAATCATTGGTGATAATAACCGCTTAAATTAACTTCAATAACATTAATATTTTTACAAATATACTGGCCGCCATAAGTAAATGAAAATCCAGTTTAACGGCAACTTTAACAATTAACATTTGTGTAAACAGTAATAATGAGTGTCCTTTTGTTTTTTTACGCATTCATCAAGGCGATTAGGCATACTTAAAATGAGCGAATGGCTGAAAATTGTTCTGCCTGCGATCTACTATATCCCACACATGCTCAATAAGATTTAAGTCCTGCAAACGTGAAGGCCATGGAAGCAAATTCACAATATTTAGGAACTCAATAGATACTCTTGCGGTTTGGAAAATGAGATTTACCAGCTTATTGTTGATATTACAAAACGCATTTAAAGTTTTTGGAATAACTTCTAGACCATTACACCTTGAATAAGCGCAGTGTGTTATAAAAAAATTGTAGTACGTCTTCTGACCATTCTGCGATCATCATGAGCTCTTAAAAAAATTGAAATAAATCACTAAAGAAAATTATTTTTAAACCTTATTTCAATTTGATGTTGGGAACTTACGTAAACAAAGAAATGGTTGGTACAATTTTAAGCCAAAGCTAGTAGTATAAAGATTTAATGATTAATTAAACTCACCAATTACTTTTCTTGTTGACGTAAAACGGTCTAAAGCGGACAGCCAAAGAGCACAATCTTTGCAATTATTGGTGATTTTAGGACGTCCAGGCCGTAACCGTCGTCGTTTCTTATGTTTTTTTTTTGTCCATTTTTGCCAACATAGAAAAATTGTATCAATGTTCCATTCTACATGAGAAAAGAGCATTGGCAGACTTGCTCCAGTACGAACGGTTGACGACATCGAAAGAGCCGTTGAAAATTTCACGCGCCAAATCCACCAAGCCACGAAAAGGGCTTTTAAGACCCATCAGGTCTGGTTAGATAATCTACTCGGACTATCACGCAAAATTAAGGAACTGATTCACACAAGAAATGCTGCCAGACGCCAATGGCAGAGGCATTGCGACCCCGAGATTACGAGATTCTAAACTCCACGGCGAAGTTAGGAAGGCTATAAGGTTGCACAAAAATTTGTGTTAGCAGACCAGCCTGGAATTGACCACAGACAATAATAATCTGATGTGGAAGATCTTCAAAGAGCTAACGGAACAGACAAACCCCATTCCAGCCATTCACGGCAAAAAAAAGAGTTCTTGCATAAAGCAATAATGGTGCTCACTAACATTGCTAATGCAATTTTTAAAACTGGGCATTTTCCTACAGATTGGAAAAGCTCTCTGGTAATTAATATTCTAAAGCCAGGTAAAGACCGAAAGTTTTCTCAAAACTATCGGCCCATCAGTCTTCTCAGCACGATAAGCAAGGTTATTGAGAGGGTAGTTTTGGACAGACTTAAGGACCACAGAGAATCGATGAACATCCTCCCCCATCATCAGCACGGGTATATATGGGGACACTCGTCAGTTTATTAACTAAACCGCGTGACGGACCTTATAATCAAAGGTTTTAGAGTAAAAAAGATCATCGTATAGAGTTAATTATCCTCTTGTAAGGCTTATAGCCTCATTTTTAGATAACAGAACTTTGAAAGTATAGCTCGGAAACTACAAATCTACCCCTCGAAAGATAACAGCAGTTCCTCAAGGCTCTATTTTCTCTTTGCTGCTATTTAACTTATACGTTTCCGATATGCCTTTGGGATGTAGACACGGGGTCAAAATGGCTTAATTTGCCGACGATACAGCTCTTCTATACTCCTCCAGGTTGCCCAAAGTGGTCACTTTGAGGCTTCAAATAGCCACCGACGACCTCAATGAATGGTTGGACAAGTGGCAAACCACTATTAACCCAGAGAAAAGCAAAGCTGTACTCTTCAGAAAGCGGTGAATCGAACCCGATAAGAACATCTTTTTTAACGATGTTCCCATACCGTGGTTTGATTCTGCCAAGTATCTGGGGGTTAATCTTGACACGTACAAACTCCACGTGCAGTCCGTTCTCAATAAAGCCCAAACGGCAAAAAACGTTCTCACTCCGATGATGCGTCAGAATAGCGGTCTGTCGACCCGGTCCTCACTTACGCGTCTTCAGTATGGGAAACAGCACCTAACTGTCATCTTAATAAGCTAGAGGTTTATCAAAGTAAATCTTTGAGGTTGTTCCTCAGGGCTCCGTGGTTTGTTCGAAACAGAAAGATTTGGGCTGACTTAGGACTACCCCCGATACGTCAACACATCGAAGCTTTGGCCGCAAATACTTCGAGAATTTCGCGAACCATTCTAACCTTGATCTGGCCCGACTTGCCGAGCCAGAGAGAACTTTATCTATAAACGACCGGTGAATCAACTTTACTAACCCACTAACAAAACAAAACCAATACCGCACAAGCCAATAGGCGTAGTCTAACCATCACTAAACTACTAATCTCTAAAAGGAAGATACATGAACGGTAAGGTTTCGAACTTCCGTAGGCACTCATTATTGGGCGGTTTTTAGTCGGTAGGCATTTCAAGCTGAGAGGAAATGAATCCGACACTTTGCCAGTCCTTTAGAAGATTTAAAGTCACTCATTCCGAACATAGAGAAAATATAGTTTTTCCTTGCACTTTTCCCTTTTCCTTGTCGTGGTTATAGGACTTGCGTGTTTTAATGAACCTTTGGGGCGTAACCGGTGGTTCTGGTCGGGTGGGAAGCATCTTTGTATTGAAACTCTAAGCTGATAAGCGGCCGAGGCGTGATTTTAGATTACGGTTACCCCACAACATTGTAGTTTGTGGAAGGACTACCCGCGTGTTTGTGCCGAGCGTGAAAACTTGTAAGGGAAGATAAAAGGAACCTGGTAGCTGAGTTACTCTAGAGAGGCGTCTTCAGGGCTTGGCAACATTCTAATTTAGCCTTCTTGATCAGTTACATTGTCCAGTCAGATGGCTAACAGGGTGAGCCTTTGGTAGATGCGTAACAATCTACATACTTAATAGTTTTTGTTTGTAGTACCCAATTTGCTTACCGGCGATAATAGTGGCACAACAAATTTGCAAATATTGTATTACAGTATGTTAATTCAAATTATCTTTAAATAGTTTATGTTGAATTATTTAAAATAAAATTTGAGTTTTTATACTGTAATAGAATAATTTTAAATTTTGAGTTGTATTCAACATAAACTTCTTATAAGATAAAATTTGAGTTTTTATACTACAATACAATTTGCAAATTTTAAGTTGTGCCACTATTTCCTCCGGTGACCATACTTTTCTGATACCTTGGATTTTTGTCTTTATGTTGCGTTTTCGAATTTCTTGAAAAAAATAGCGACGGGTGCGTCTTTGCATACCCTGTCAACTGCTAAAAGCAATACGGGTTTGCCCACATTGGAAACCCTTCTCAAAACAACTGCAATGTAGGCTTCCTTTTGGTGTCAAAGTTAAAAGACAAAAAAATGCGGTTGGCTGCTGTAGAGCAGCTAAACCTCTTTTCAGGCAATACGCACACTTCTCGTGCTGCTGGAATTGCAAACTGTGCTAACATTACACAAAATAAGCCCCAATCAAAGTAAAAATTTCCTCAAAAGAAAAAAGTTTTTAAACCTTTGGGCAAACGAACCCTTTTGAAACGGACAGATAAAAAAATGGTTTTGCTCATTCACTTCTGAGCCCTAACTTAGGCAATCTAAAAAGAAGGCAAAAGAGTTTGAGTCAAGCCTAAAAACTACTTCTCTTTTAACAAAAAAGGTAAAAGTTAGCTACAAAAAAACTGTACTTAAACACCTGCAAGTAGCTGCCACTAACTTGTGTTCTTAAGCAAAACCATAAGGTACAGGCAGAACTGTCAAAATTGTCTTAACTCAAAAGTTAAATAAAACTCTGTTTACTTTCGAGGAAATACTTCTTATCTTTGGGGATTGGTTACACACAGATGAGATCTTTAAGATAACTTGTGATGATTATCTGTAGAGTGGCTAGAAAAAGAAGTCTCCAGAATAAAACTACTGCGGTCGGAGTAAAAAAAAAACTTGCTATTGAACTGGCTTGAGCCACTTGGACATGCAGAACTAGGAACTTGACGTAAAGAACTAGAGTATTTTGTATACCACCGAGAATGATATGCCATAAATCTAAAAATCTATACACCAAGAAGGAAGACCCAAAAGGTTGGCTCTTTGTCTTTGGTATAAGGATGGAAGACGTGCTATTTTTTTATTTTTTTTTAACCGCCGAAGTTGACGTATTTTGATGTAAATCACATACACTGACTATTTTGTATGTAGAGTTGTTTGCAAATTTTTTAATAATATTTGGTGTATAGTTTCTCTAAACGCTGCTAAATGTGTATTTGTAAGAGTTTTATGTCGAAAAATAGTCCTATTTTTGCAGTTTTTTTAGTTTAGACCCATTAAACCCAAATACACAAAACTATTTTTTACATTAAAATACGTCAACTTTGGCGGTTAAACAAAATCCAAAAAATGCTTTTTTTTTGTCTCATAGCCCACTGAAGACAAAAAATTAGTTTTATGGCTTTTGCGGCTTATAGACAGGGATAAAACTTAAAATGGCGCCACATAGAAGACAAATATTTAAATCCTTAATGACAAACACTTGGGCGGGTGGATAAGTCACTCTAAAGCATGTTGACGGGCAAATAGTTTGAAATGGAGTGGCCCACCCACCCACTCAAGTGTTACTTATTATGACAATAAACTACAATCTACTCTTGCGGTAAAATAACTTCTGACGTCCGCATAGAAGACAAACATAAAACGATCAAATAGTTTGGAATGGAGTTTTTTACCCAAGGTTACTTATCAAGAAGTTAGATTACAACCTTTTCTTGCGGTAAAATGACTTTTGACGCCTACATAGAAGACAAATATTCAAATCCTTAAGGACGAACACTTGGGCGGGTGGGTGGGTCACTCCAAAGTATGGTAACGGGCCAATAGTTTAAAATAGAATGGCCCACCTACCCACTCAAGTGTTAGCTATCAAGAGGTTCAATCACAACCTTGTTTGCCGTAAAATAACTTCTGACGTCCGCATGGAAGACAAACATAAAATTTCCTAATAACAAACACTTGGGCGGTTGGATGGGTCACGTTCAGAGCATGGCCAATACTGTGAAATAAAGTGTTCCACCCACTCACCCAAGTGTTACTTATTTATAGGTTAGGTTAGGTTAGGTACTGTGAAATAAAGTGTTCCACCCACTCACCCAAGTGTTACTTATTTATAGGTTAGACCACAACCTTCTCTTGCGGTAAAATGACTTTTGACGTCCGCATAGAAGACAAATATTTAAATCTTTAATCACAAACAGTTGGGCGGGTGGGTGAGTTACTCTAAAGCATAGTGACAGGCAAATAGTTTGGAATGGAGTGGCCTACCTACCTAACAAAAAGTTAAATCACAACCTTCTCTTGCGGTAAAATTACTTTTGACGCCTGCATAGAAGACAAACAATAAAATCTTTGATGACAAACACATGGGCGGGTGGGTGGGTCACTTCAGGGCATTGTAACAAGCCAATACTTTAATAGAGTGTTTCAACTACCCGCCCAAGTGTTAGTTATCAAGAAGTTAGATTACAATTTTTTCTTGCGGTAAAATGACTTCTGACGTCCACATAGAAGACAAATATTTAAATCCTTAATGACAAACACTTGGGCGGTTGTGTGGGACACTATAGAGCATGGGAACTTGCCAATACTTTGAAATAGAGTGTTAGAAAATTTCTGATCAATTGTACTAGTAATTTTTTTATTTTAGTTTAAATTGCGACTTTTTAAATCTAAGTTAAAGAATTTAAGCGGTATATACCATCATAAACTAATAAAAAAACTACTAATAAGTTATAGAAACGGGAAAAAATACTATAGCAAATTTTTCGATACACTCCCCTCCCTCTTCCTTGCTCTGGTCCGTTTTAAATAAAATTGCCCAAATAGAACTTTACGTTTTTTAACAATATTTTAATGTTTTGAGGCCGGATTTTGCTAAATTTTACGTTTTATGTTCAGATTTTGTTACATTTTTATAATAAACAAATTGTGTAATATGTTGACAATTGCATAAAATGACAGTTTCAAGTAGTGAATGTCAGTTGTCACTAAAATGTCAAAGTGGACAACAAAAATGTATTATGCAATAATTATCAAAAACTGCTAGATTGATTGTCATTGCACATTATTACTGTCATACAATGTCACCCTATCAAACAGTAAACTGTCAAAATTGTCAAAAATGTAATGTACGACTCTTATCAACTATTCTGAAATTATATGATTAATTATCGCTATATCACGGTTGCACTTGAACTAAAAAAATAGTTGAGATACAATTTGTCGCTTTGCGATTGACAGATGAGACATGCTAAGCATTAAATGCACAAAAATATTGAAATCTTATTAGTCGCTTTGCGATTACTATGTAACGGTAGCACTTGAACTAAAGAAACAGTTGAAATACAGTTTGTCGCTTTGCGATTGACAGGTTGAACATGCTAAGAAGTTTGTTTTTTCTGGCACCTTTCTACATTTCTATCAGAATGTTCTCAGATATGTTTTGAGTCACAAGAAAAATTTGGATAAGCACTAAGTTTAAAGTTATGAGCGGGTGGTTTGCATTAGTGTACCCAGTACATCTACTCAAGCGTCTGTAATAACAAAAATTTACATTATACTTCTTTTGATGTTTTTTTTGCTAAATAACCAACAATTGGGCGGTGGGCGGGCACTAAGTTTAAAAATTATAAGCGGGTTGTTTGCATTGGTGTACCCCGCCCACCCACCCAAGTGTCTGTGATCCAAAGATTGAAGTTTCATCCACTGTTGATAGTCTTAGTGCTAGATAACAGACATTTGGGCGGGTGGGCGGGCATTTAGTTTAAAATTATAAACGGGACGTTTGCATTTGTGTACCCCGCCCACCCACCCAAGTGTCGATCAAGACATTTGACATTCTTCCACTTTTAATGTTTCTCTTGATGGATAACAAACACTGGGCGGGTAAGAGCATTTAGTTTACAATTGTGCGCGCGTGTTTTAAATACGTGTGACCCACCCACCCACCCAAGCGTTGGTGATTAAGAGATTGGAGTTTTACTCACTATTGATAACAAACTCTTGGGTGGGTGGGCGAGCACTTAATTTAAATTCTTTTGGTTTGACAGTCTTTACCATTTTTTTGAAATTGTTGCAGTAAATGATTATCAAGTTTATTGCGTTTCCTGCAAATAGCTTGTAAGGCGTCAGTACATGAAAAATAAGCGTAAAGTGTTTTGATCTCAGGTTGCATGTGTGCATTTGTATGTGAAAACCTCTAGAAAAGTTTCTAGATACAAAAGGTTTCACGTTGGTTTTGACCGTAATGCTTTATTAGCAATGAATTTCCATGTTTAACGACGATGAGCTTGCCAAGTAAAAAACCTTTTTTTATACCGGAAAAGATATTCTAGAGCTGTCGTCGATGTAGAAGTGTATTAATTCCGTAATTTATTTGTTATTTTTATTGTTGACAAACTGTCAAACTATAAATTATCAAACTGTCAGTTATTATGTAAAAAATCTAATTGTTTGTTGGTAAATTATATTTTTTTAGCAAGCTGCAAACGATTTTACCGCCCTAGTGCCGTAATGCGCCACTTTATCACTTTCTGTTCAGTTTATAACCCAATTCTAGTGCTTTCTTATAATATTTAAATTTTATGATCGGATTTTTATTATTTTTGGCGTTTTATAAATAAAATTATAGCTTTTAAAAAGGAAAAACTGCATAAAAAAGTTAAAATCTTATTTTGAAAGGAACTAATGCCCGGGTTCTGGTAACCGGAGTCATATTGGTTGTAAGCTATTTACGCCTCTGTATATATGAGAACATACAAAGGCGGGCGTTATTATTTTCAACATTTTTTTACGCATTTTATAATTTTTAAACAATTATTGTTGAAATACGTGTAAACAAATCATATTATTTTTAAGTGACCTTGTCATTTAATCATGTCTTTTGTTGGCTTGTGGTGCACAAAGAAAAATGCTAGCCAACATCAATTGTGTTCTACCGATGTTAACTGGCATTTTTACGTATTACGTATTCTTTTTTATTATAATTGCGGACTACAATCGATGACAGCAAGTTTTTTGATATGATTAAAAAACATTTAAACTGCTTTCTTGATCCTATCAAAATACACAAAAAATTTTGATCAAAGTAGGTTTTGCCCCAACAGAATCTGTTGGTGTTGGTATGCTCTCGTTCTGAAGAAAGGGTTTTAAAATTATTTTTTTAATAAAAATACTATCGAACTACGACAGTTTTTACTGCCATAAGTTGGGTACTGCGCCAAAGCTAATAAAAATGTATACATTTTTTTAACAGTGTTTGGTGCTATGATAATTGACCACATTTTCAAAACCGGCTTTGCCATTTTTTGACCAAATTTAAGATTTTTTTAATTATATTTTATTTTAACAGTTTGTAGTAAATTTTGGCAGATTCTGGCAATATTTTTATACTTTATGGCCGGATTTTGCTATTTTGACATTCCATGAGTAGAATTTTACACTTTTTGACAGTTTATGATTAAATTTTTAATTTTTTGACAATTATTTTTAAAATTTGATGAAATTATACTCACATTTTGGTTCCTTATGACAATATTGCATTGCCGGATTTTGCTGTTTTTGACTTTTTATGAAATTAATTATGCACTTTTCAGCTGTTTGTGGCCAGATTTTGGTTCCATTTGAAAATATTTTAATGTTTTATGATCTAATTTTGCTAATTTAGATATTTCATAAAACACTTTTCAACAGTTTATGGCCGGAAATGGTGCTGACAATAGATTATAATTTTAAGGCCGGATATTATTTTTTTGAAAATATTACACTATTTTATGAACAAATTTTGCCAGTTTATGGTGAATATTGGTACATTTTGACAATATTTTTATACGGTATAGTAGGATTTTTGGAATTTTTTGAAAATAATTTTTCTATTTTTGCAACTTTATGGCCGGATTTTGACATTTTTAATATTTTGTAAATAAAAAATTGCATTTTAACAGTTTAAACAAATCAATTTATGACAATATTTTAATATTTTATAGCCGGATTTTGCTATTTTGACATTTTATGAATAACATTTTGCACTTTTAAACCGTTTTTTGCAAAATTTTGATATTTCGGATTTTTCTGTATTGAAATTTTTAATTTTTTTTTACATTTTTCCACAGTTTTCATGCTTCTTGACAATATTTTGATGTGTGACCAAATTTTGTTGTTTTATTAATATTTTCTGACCGGGTTTTGTTATTTTTGACTTTTTATAAATAGAATTTTGCATTTTCAAATTTTTATTTGAAAAAACTATTGTACTGCGTCAATTTTGCCAAAAGCAATGCAGCAAAATGTTTCTATTATCAGAAGCCTAAAACTTTGCTCTGCTATTCAGACAATTTTGTAAAAAAAATAACATTATGCTACTTAAAATAAAATTCACTTTTTATTAAAACATCCAACAATATCCCTAAATGATAAACAATAATAATCTGAATTGTAAACATAATGTATAAAAAAGTGTTTTTTAATTAACGCTTTAGGCGCTTTATTAACGAGTAAAATTACAAATAGTAACTGTAACTTTTTTTATTAAAATCTAATTGTAAACAAGTATTAAATATCCAGTATATAATTAAGAAATTAAATCATATCTAAGAATTGAAAAATAATATAAATTCATATTAAACATAATTTATCTATTAATAATAAAAATAACGTATGTAAATCAATTGAACCGAATCAAACATGATAACATTAATTTAATAAGGTTCATCGAAATCGATCAAGCGATCTAAAAAAATAGAATTAACTATAATAATTATGCATAAATTATTCAGCAGACAGCCGTGCATTATAAATAAAAGGATTTTCCAATGCAATCATACTTCCTGTATCATACATACATGGTAAGACTTAATAAAAAAATATAACTGACATCTAAACAATGTCCAGTTATACATGATGTGTTGTTTTTTTTAATTATTTATTACTTTTATCATTGTCAGAAATAATCGTTGCAAATCCAGTCCTGTACTAATCCGCGAATTAATTAGCATTTCTTACATAATCAGACACGATTTGTTCCCACAGCGGGTATAAAAGATGCGGTCGTATAACGGATTGAATCAGACACCAAAATGCGCTTCGCTTTGGTGTTATTTGGTGTGGTGGTCGCGACCATCGCACAAGAAAATAAAATCGGTGTTGTGTATCTTATTGATTTAGTTGGCAGGAGGGTTGATGATAGAAGTGATATTAGTAATTCAATTTCTGATAAACCATCGGGCCTTGTGTTTTTCCAACCAATTCCTGAAAAGGAAGCACTTCAAGATGGTATTTACTTCCGACCAGCTGATGGTAAACCATTACCGGATCCTGAGGTAAATTAATTATTTTTTGTTGTGTGTTTTTTTTTAATGGCTGATTTTTAGGTTTTAAGACTACGGGGTGATGATGGTGATTTAAAGGAAAGGGTTAGAAGATCTCCTTATGGAGGTTATGGAGGTTCTAAAGGAAGTGGTGGTGGATATGGAGGAGGATTTGGCAGTGGCGGCGGAGGAGGAGGTGGATTCGGTGGTGGCGGAGGATTTGGAGGAGGCGGCGGTGGTGGAGGCGGAAAAGGGGGTGGATTTGGAGGTGGATTAGGAAGCGGAGGTAGTGGATTAAGCGGAGGTGATGGAGGTGGTATTGGGGGCGGAAAAGGAGACGGCGGTGGACTTGGCGGCGGTGATGGAGGATTTGGAGGAGCCGGACATGGCGGAGGTGGTGGATTAGGTGGAGGTGGTGGACATGGAGGCGGAGGTGGACTTGGTGGAGGAAGTGGACTTGGCGGAGGCGGTGCAGGCGGACATGGAGGTGGATTAGGCGGAGGAGATGGCGGCGGACATGGAGGTGGAGGTGGAGGTGGACTTGGTGGAGGAAGCGGAGGTGGACTTGGTGGAGGAGGCGCAGGTGGACATGGAGGAGGAGGTGGACTCGGTGGAGGAGGCGCAGGTGGACATGGTAGTGGAGGTGGATTGGGCGGAGGAGGTGCTGGAGGAGGTGCTGGAGGAGGTGGATTTGGCGGAGGAGGTGCCGGAGGTCATGGTAGTGGAGGCGGATTAGGCGGTGGCGGTGCAGGCGGACATGGAGGCGGTGGTGGACTTGGAGGAGGAGGTGCAGGCGGACATGGAAGCGGAGGTGGACTTGGTGGAGGAAACGGAGGTGGATTAGGCGGAGGAAATGGCGGTGGACATGGAGGCGGAGGTGGACTTGGTGGAGGAAATGGAGGTGGATTTGGCGGAGGAGGTGCAGGTGGTCATGGAGGAGGTAGTTCAGGAGGAGGTGGATTTGGTGGAGGAGGTGCAGGTGGTCATGGAGGAGGTAGTTCAGGAGGAGGTGGATTTGGCGGAGGAGGAGCCGGCGGTCATGGTAGTGGAGGCGGTGGCAGTGGAGGATTTGGAGGCGGAGATGGCGGTGGACTTGGCGGTGGTGGTGGACATGGCGGAGGAGGTGGACTTGGCGGTGGTGGTGGACATGGAAATGGTGGTGGACATGGAAATGGTGGATTTGGAGGTGGTGGTCATGGCCATGGAGGACATGGACATGGTCATGGTCATCACGGTCATGGCGGTGGTGGCTTCCCAGGTAGCGGCGGAGGCGGTTATGGAGGCAACAAGGGTGGTGGCTTTGCTCATGCTTCTAGTTCAGCAACAGCAACTGCGGGCAGCGGTGGATACCAGTAAGTAAAATCTTAAAATATAACTAAACAATAAATAACAATTTTTTTTTTCTTGCAGTGGCAGATAAAGTCAACCATTCAAGTCTACGTTATGTTTGTATTTTTATAACATATATTTCTCTATTTATAAGAAAATGCATTTATGTTAGAATGCCAAAAATTAATAAATGATTTATTTTTTTAATCTTAAATCTGTTGTGAGTTAATAATATATTTTTTGTAAACTGTACCTTATTATTTGCTCAATCAGTATGTCAACACTATAGTAAGTTTTTACTTAAATTGCTTGGCAACCTTGCTCGATAATTTTAACAATATACAAAAAGAATTGGGCGGAATATGCGGTTTGCAGAATATGTATACCGTTTATATCTTATGTTGAATTAAATATACAGTACCGTTAACCCTGCATACTGTTATCAATGACCAATGCAGTGAGCTTGCAACTGTAGACTTGGTATTTACAAGAATAAGAAAATTGACACAACTTAAGTTTTTGGCAAATGCTATTGTAGTTGTATGTCTAAAACCTAATTAAATACTAACTTGATTATGACAATGTTTCTGCAGCAAAAAGCCCAATTTAATTTGTGATAAATCCGTTTTTCAAGAGTTGTCGGCAATGTTTAAGTCCAAGAAGTAACTATCGATGGCGCAGTAAACGTGGTCGATAGAATTTAAATGCATTCTCATTTGCACTCGAACTTTTGTGCAGTGAAACCAAAAATATTACAAAAAAAGAATATTATAAATAGTATTGCGTCAGTGAGGTATGCTAGTACCGCACAAGAGCTAGCTCAACATACTGTGGAAATCACAAAATGTGAACCGTCTAATAAAACTAAGTATGTAGTACCAAAGCATAGGATGTCTGGTGTCCACAACGAGGCACAGTTATTAAAAGAGACCCGAATGAAGCAACATCTACAACCGTGCTCTTTGCCGGAATATTTTAGATCCAATACTGATTTTAGTATCGTTGAAAGGAACTTCCTAGCTAATACCCGACATTAATATTAAATGCCGTTTACATCAAGTGCTACTTGTAATATGGAATAATAATAAATTGTGGTCGTACAAGGCATACTGACGAGGTTTGTAGAACCGAAACAATTGTCTATGCTTGACCCTTGGCCGCTGTGATTTGATTGACTGATTTTTTAATAAATTATTAATTTATTTCAAAAAAAGAATACACAAAAGATAACAGGAAACTCGCCACGTTTATGTCTTTATTTTAAACTGTCCAGCATTAATCTAATAAATTATCTAGTTGGCTAGAAGTTTTGCTGATTCTACTTATCGTCTTCTTTCCTTAATCTCTCTTTCTTTTCTTTCTGTGTTTGATCCACTTACGCAACCTACTCCACGTTTCTTCTAAGTTCAAACATATATTGTATAATGTTTTCAGGTCTTATTACTGTGTCTGTAGCTCTTTCAATATCGTTTCTTACTCCATCCCATCTGTTGCAATTAAAGAAGGCATGTTCTGGGGTGTCTTCCCGTGTTCACTAAAAAATTGGTACATGTAGTAGTCAATGTCGCCATGTTTACGCGTGGTCTATGTCTCAATGTTAGTTATGAGCCTCTTTGTCCAGTTTTCTGTTCCTGTAATTGGACCATTCCTGCAAAGTCTTGCGGTGCCGTTCTTCGTAAGGAACCTCTTGTTTCCTCTCATATGCCAGTCTTTTCTTGTAGTTTTATAGAGGGTATGCCAGTGATGCCAGATACAGTTCTGTAGGTCTGTCCGACTCTTATGAGTACTTTCTTTTGTGCTTTGTCTACTATTTATCTGTATTTAGTAACTTTTATCGACTCCCAGCAGATTGGAGCCCCAAGTGCCAAATGAGTCACTGACCTTAAAAGTTTCCTGGTCTGGAGTGTTAGTCCGTTTAAGTTGGGCATGATTCTAGTTATGTACACGACATTTTTTCCGCTCTGGCGGCGGATTCTTCAAGGTGGGTTTACTATAATATATTATTTTTTCTCCCTATTTTAGTACTTAGATATTTAATGGCTTCCTTGGTCTTTATGATTTGGTCTTTTACCGTTATTTGCATCTCTTTTAACCTGTAACTTCTATAAAGTATTACAGCTTCTGTTTTATGTGGGGCAATTGCCAGTCTTAGCTCTTCTATTTTTTGAATGGTTCTGTTTACCGCCGTTTGTGCTATTTCTTGTAGTAGTGTTTTTGTTTTGGCAGTGACGATAATAGCAGTGTCATCTGCATACCCGACTAACTTCATTTCTTTTGGCGTTTCCATTCTAATTAAAGCGTCGTACGGGATATTCCACAGCAGTGATCCCAGTATCCACCCCTGTGGAACACCTCACGTTACTTGCCTAGTGTTGCTCTTACCTACTATTAGATGCCTGTCTTCTAAGTAGTTGCCAATAATATTTCTGAGGTGTGGCTCTATATTTTTTCTTGTCATTGTTTCTAGAATGCATTCTCAATTTGCGTGTTAAATGCATTCTTAACATCTTGCGTAATAAGCATGCAATAGCTCCGGTTTTGTATTCATTTTGCTTATCTGCTTTTGCTGCATTGCATACCTCTTCTAGTGCATCCGTCGTGCTTTTGCTTTTGCAAAATCCATATTGGTTTGGAGCCAGTTTTCCTTTTGTGGTAAGGTTTTACTTTAGACGGCTAACTAACAGCTGTTCAAGAAGTTTTCTAGTACTGTCTATCAAGCATAATGGCCTGTATTTTTTCTCCTCGGATTTATCTGTAGGTGGTTTTTCTATTAATATTAGCTGAGCCGTCTTCCATTCCTTTGGAATTTTTGCATCAACAAGTATATCTTTCAACGTATCTAAGTATTTTTGTAAGTTAGCCATCACTCTAATTTTTAGAATTTTTGCCGAAATTTTGTCTGGCCCTGGAGCCTTTTTGTCTTCTAATCTTTTTACCACTTGTTCCAGTTCTTCTTTAGTGAATGGCGGTGGTTTTCCGCAAGTTAGTGTTATCCTTTGCGTTATTGGTACGTTTGGGAATGACTCATCGACTATACGTTGCGCATCTTCCTCCTTCAGTTCAATTGTTTGTCGCAATTGAAACTTCTTATTAGCAATCTTGTATCCTTGTTCCCAACGGTTGATGTCTATTTTGTTTGTTATTTTGTTCTAGCATTTTTTTTTTGGCTCTTAGTATTTCCAGTTTTAAGGCTTTTTTTTTCTGTCTGTATACGTTTTTCAGATTTTTCAATGTTTGTTGGTCTGTTTTTGTATTTCTTCTGGTTTTTGTCAGCTGCCTTTTAGCACTGTGCCCTTCCTTTTTAGATTCGTTAATCTCTGGTTTCCACCAATATACTGGGTTTTGGTCCGTATTCTTTTTTGTGTTTAATGTTTTATTGCAGGTTATTTTTTAAGGTCGATGTACTATCCGCCTGCTTTGCCTTTATTTTTCTTTGCTGAGTTTGTTTTGCTCAGTTGTAGAGTAAAGTAAATGTTCTGATGCTTGCTGAGATTTTCATCATCAGATATTATCCAGTTCCGTATTTGTGTTCCAGTTTTGGCTGTACTTATGGTAAGGTCTATGAATTTTTTTTTTTTGAGGTCCAATAAATGTCGACTTGAGGCCATCGTTGTGGATTGTATGGCTATGTTGGGCTATCCATTCCCGCAGCGTTTTAGCTCTGTGGTCCTTCTATCTTTCCTCACTACAGTCGCGATTTTGCGTTCATGTCTCCAGCTATAATGATTTCTTTTTTGGTTGCCCTGATACATTTACTGATTTCGTCAACGATTGCTTTATATTGTTCTTGTGTGAATCTGGTATGTGAGTTGCAATAGTCATGAATTTGTCAAGTTTGGCCGAAACTATGTTGTTTTTGTTTGTGCATGCCTTCCGCATTTTGACGTTTTTACCAAATATACGAATAACAATATCTCTATTTTAGTCTGTAATCCACCACATTTTTTTGGCGGCTTTAATGTTTGGCTCAGCTATGATAGCCACATCTATATGTTTCTTTTTGGCACTTTTGTCTAATAGGTCCATAGCCGCTTTGCATCGGTCTAAGTTGCTCTACGTAAACCGTATTTTTGTTGTTTTATCTATTGTTATTTTTTGAGTGCTGGCGTCTTAGCATTGACAGGTGTCTTCTAAGTTTCTCTGCTCCAGCTTTATGCTCTTCTTTATTACAGATGGGTCAAAACTCCGTGCTTTTGCACTCTTTGAGCTTATGTCCTTGTTGTCCGCACTCATGACATGCTTTTAATTAATTTGGGCCTTGTCAGTCCTTTGCTTGGTGATCGTAGTTCCAGTACTTATAGTATCCTTTGGACTTAATTTTACGTTCAATATTTAGTTTGTCATTTCTTTTGTTGCAGTTATTGTTACCGCTTTTGTGTTCTGCGGGTTAGGCCTCAACTCGCCTATTTTTATATTTCCTTTATCAAAAGGATCTACATTTAGCTACGTCTTCTTTTGTGGTCATGCTTTCCATGCTTCTGATGTGGACTACGTCTCTTTTATTTTCCCTTTTTCCCAGTATTGATACCGTTTGTCCTTTTTCAATATTTTTTTTTATCAGTGATTATCAGTAGTTGTTCTTCTTTAGTGCATCTTATTGTTCTTATGACCCGCGCTGCTTTTTTGTTCTAAAGGTTATTTTCACTGCTTGAAGTGTTGTCACATAATTCCCTTTTTTTACTGTCTACTGCAAGGGAATATGTATTTCTTTCTTTACTTCCACTGTTTTTTGGTGGGTCAGCTTTGTTGCCCTTGTTGTTCGTGTATACAACTAGATTTTGGTTTGTGCTATGGAAAAGTCCAAAACTAACCTAATCTAACCTACCCTAAGGAGTTGTCGAGTGGACCTTATAGGTTTTTTGGTCTTGATGGCGTTGAAAGCACCTAACGTGATAGGCTGTGTAATGGTCTATTAGAAAAAGTAACTAACCCGTTTTTTTCTTTAATTTTTATGTTTTCTTTGTTGCTTACCTTTATCTGCTTTTTGTTTTTATAGGTAGCGGGCTTAACTGGGTCTTTGGAACTTTTTTGGAAGAGGTTAAGGCCAAAATGTTTGGTGGTTGTGTGGTCTGACTGGCCATGAACGACATTGGGCCGTTGTGGCTTTATAATTTTTGATTTTTTCCATCTCAAAGAGCAGCTCGTTAAAGTCCAGTTTGATTTGTTTGAGGTTGTCTTTATGGATGTCCAATCTTGTCAATCAGACCGACCATGAAATGTTGATTTTTTTATCATGTTTCTTCAAAAAATCTTTTAGTTCCTAGAGCTGGAACTTGAGGTTATATAAATAATAGGTTGTACGATCAAAATGAAAATTAAAGCATAGCTAGAATTAAAAAAAAAACGGTATTTTTATTTACCAGTTTGGCAATCCGAAGACACGTTGACTGTAAATGCAGTCATATGATTACTGTTAAAAGAAAAAAAAAACAAGCGCAAATAGGTGGCACTAATCCTCATAGACATCTAGAATGATCATCTACAGTTTAACGCAAATTCTTGAAAAATAAGATGCCAATTTGAAAAGGCATCAGCTTCAAAATTGTTCTCAATTGTTCAGTTGTGACGGCAGGGTTGAATATTGTTGTTTTAAAGTTGGCGGTAAAACTGGCTGTGGAGTTGGCCTCTTTCAAAACGTATGCCTACAACAATTTTTCCTTTCACCCATTTATGTCATCTTGTTTTACTATCGAGGGTATCACGGATTGTGTAGAAAATAGTACATACCAATCCTCCTGAAAACTTATGTTCAAAAATAATTTACGTGACATAGTTTGACTCATTATAGTTGGCATTTGGTTTACAATCACGCAAGTGTCTGGTTTGAGTTCAGCTTTTAAGTACTGCGTTGTTGTGGAATTAGTGTTGACGGCTGCTCAGTTTGGCCTTGGTTTTTGCTGACAGGAGTATTACAGAATAAGTTAATCTTTCTTAAAAAAAGAAACACCAAATCATTTTTCTATTGTACCAACAAGTAAGAATCTAACAACAACATTAACATCCTCTGCCCCCCGGATGTTCAATGTTAAGTTCTACAACACATCAAGTCGACCTGTAAGGTTCTTGATTCATCATGTAGGTTAAACTGCTAACGCTCATACGTTTTTAAACCAAATGGAAGTTATCCTTTGTTATTTCAAGATTCTTGTTTCAAAAACTATAAAACTAAACCAAAACACTTTTTAGTTTATCTTCCGTCCATCTGCTGCTGTTTTTACAGCAGATTAGTTATGGCACTACGAATACTGTTTAATCTAAATCACAATAATTGTACGTCACTAACAACGGACGTAGGTCATTGCTTACCAATTCCAGAAAATTCCAACAATATGAGTTTTCTCAAACTAATTAACCAACTTAGAGTTGTAGGTACAAATAACAAAAAAAAATGACAAACACAGCTCCATCATCAACAAGAAGATCTTGCTCATGGCGTTTTGTACGCGGCATGTACATACCGTATAGTACTCAAAAAAGAAGACTGAAGATTGTGGGTTTGAATCTTACAACAAAAACTATTTTAAACGTTCATACGCTTTCCCACTTCCCAACCCGCCTTGTCAGCGTGAGGTTTTATCTACTTAAAATTGTAGGTCCAATTGCAATGTATGTTACCAGCATTACAGACAGAAAAGAGGCTAATGCGCCTGCACCAAACTTTTAGAACTGCACAATTTTAATGAGAAATACAGGATTAGATCTGGCTCCGCAGAAAACTGAGGCGGTTATCGATAAAGAAGACTAATAGGAAACATTAGTACCAACTATCATTACTAAGAAAAAAAAGATTTTTTTAAGAAAAACAAACGGACGGAATTGACTAATCAATTTTCAAGCGGTAGATACGCCATCTCAAGGTTAACAGACAATGCAACTTTGTTTAGAGTATATATGACAATTAAGGAATACAAAAGACAAACTCCAAATGAAGTAAAATTGGCATATTTAGGATTACTAAAAGAGATTTACCTAATGGAGCTGAGCTGGACAAAATATTTATGAAAAAGTGAAGATACGACGAAGAAACTTTTGTGTTTTGTGTTTACTTCTAGTAACCACCCGATCCAGTGTAGCGTCATCTGCATAGCAAATATTGTTGATGTTTATTCTGTTTATTACTAGTTTCTTTTCTGTTCTTTCTAAAGATTTTTTTGGAGTATGTTGATGAGTATTTAGTGACAATATACATCTTTGGTGGTTTGGGGCTGTCAATGTATAGAGCCTTCTTGAGTAAGTAGTACGGGTGCAATACTTATAGATATTATGGCCAAAAAACGTGAGTTTTTATACTCTTCAGACACAGGAAAGTGAAGACTATAAGCCAGGTTGAGATTCATGGAGCTATAGCAAAAATGAAAACAATCTACAATAGACAAAACATCTAATTTCAAAGCTGAAGATGTAAGTCAAATGTTTATTTAAAAAGCGAGATTACTACTTAACGCGGATTATATCTCGTTAGGGTAGTACGCCATGAGAATGGACAAGATATTAGACAGCGAGTGTGTCACTGTGAGATCTTGGACACGGCAAAACATGTAGTGCTCAACAGCAACAACTGGTCAACCGGCAGATAAGAAAGAGCGAAAAAACGGGAGAAGCTAAACGCAGAAAACATCATAGACAAAATGACCAACAATAAAACACTATTAGAAATGTAAATAATTCGGCAATAGAACTAATGCGGCAATCAAGGATTTTTTCTTAAGAAAACACCGCCACAGCGACTGCAACCGCGGCAACCACTATAGTTGTGACCGAGTTATTGTACAAAAACTTTTCAATTCTTTTTAGGCTTACTTGGCTTATTGCTTATAGTAACATTTTGTTAATATAAACAACAACGTGATTTAAAAAGTTAAAAAAGTATTTGATTTACAATTTTAAAAAACATAAAATTATGCTTTGACCAAAAAACTGATCATATTGATCTGTAAAAACTATTTAATTTCACTCATGTCATTCACAAACAAGTCAATTACAATTCTCTAAAAAAATATTTTTTTATTCAAGTTTTGATACTATACCAAATTTAATATTTAAGGTATTATATAAAAAACTTTTAAATTATTAAAATACATTTAATTAAATGGAATTAATCCACTTTCAGAATAGAAGTTTATATAATTTAAATATTAAACATAAATACATTTCTCTTACCTTACATTCAACTTATTAAAAACAATTACAAAAAGGAATTTAATAAAAAGGGATATTGACCATGACCTTTACAATCAATATTGCATTCATTTCGGCATCTGTTATGAAGACCATTGTTCATACACTGATACCCGTACCAACTAATTCATATTAATATAATTCATACGAAGCATGTTCTGTATTAATCTTCTTAATTATAATTTTTCTTACATGTCTTGGCATTATTTTCACCACATTTATAGCCGGGTATAAAAGGTGTGGTCATATAACGGACTACAGCAGATTACACCAAAATGCGTATCGGTTTAGTTGTTTTAGCCGTATTGGCAGCGGCAATTGCACAAGAAAATAAATTACCACCGCGTGGAGTGGTTTATTTGATTGAATTAGTGGCTAAGAGAAGTGATCAGGATATTAATAATTTAATTTCTGATAGACATCCTGGTATTATTTTTCAAACTATTCCGGATGCGGAAAGTGCTGATAATGTTTATTACAGACCAGGGGATAAACCATTAACGGAACAAGAGGTAAATTAGTTGATATTAATAAAATGTCAAAAATACAATATGTAATGTTTTAGGGCTTTAAAAGGCGTAGTAATAATAATGAAGAAAGCCATAGAACAAAAAGGGCGGCTGGATTAAGTGGTGGATTTGGAGGTCAAAGTCAGGGTAGTTTTGGGGGACAAAGCGGTGGTTTTGGACAACAAAGAGGGGGGTTCGGAGGCCAAGGAGGATTTGGTGGTGGTTTCGGACAAAGTGGTTTTGGCGGTGGTGGATTTGGTGGTAGAAGTCAAGGAGGATTTGGAGGTCAAGGAGGTTTTGGAAGCCAAGGTGGATTTGGAAGCCAAGGAGGATTTGGCGGTCAAGGAGGCTTTGGAAGTCAGGGTGGTTTTGGTGGAAGTCAAGGAGGTTTTGGTGGAGGCCAAGGTGGTTTTGGTGGAGGACAATTTGGAAGAGGAGGCGGCGGAGGTGGTTTTGGAGGTAGAGGTCAATTTGGTGGAGGATTAGGCGGTAGTGGTTTCAGTGGAAGGAGCCAATTTGGAGGCGGTTTTGGAAGTCAAGGAGGATACGGAGGCGGTGGTTTTGGAGGAGGTTATGGCAAATAAAATTATTAAATTTTACTACAACTACCACACAAGGTCGAGGAATAAAGTAAGCAACAAATTATTAAATTCAATTTTTATAAAATAAATTTTTCTTTTGCAGATTCTATCCGACGTCCATCTAATTCTCATTTTAATTTTTCTTTATTATTATTTCTAATGTGCAATTTTATTTACAATTTGAACAAACTGATTATAATATAATAAACTATTGTTAACAAGTTTAATGTGATTTATTCCTTTGCACAAACAATAATTTCCGCATGACAGGTGCGCATCATGTACGGATTTATAACGCCATGTGCTTGTGACGTACATTATTCTTTGTCCAATTGTAGCAGAATTTACTTGAATGTATAATAGCTTGACGTTTTATATTAACACTAGAAGTATCTGTATTGATTTAAACGGCTTTTGTCTGTAACATATAATTATTCAAATTATACATTTTTTTAATTATACAGCCTTGTCTACATATGAATGGATTTGGCTATATAATGCGCCACATTACCAAATCTGTTTTGAGTGTTTAAATTTAATAATACAGTTTTTAATTAAATCTAAAAGTAATGATTTTTCAAGTCTAAAAATTAGATTAATTGGTGTTGTTTTCAAATGTATCAAGAGCTTTTTGCAAATTGGGTTTTTGATTATAGATTTTATATATAAATTCTGTTGTTGTGGTTTTTTAACTCAATTCCCACAAACCGCCAGTGTCGTACTTAAATATGCTGATTAGGAATAGGAATAAATGGCCAATAAATATTTGGATTTAGACATATTGAATTATTAAAAAAATATTTTTGTTTTCTTCCTAATGGGAATTGCACTGCAGGCATGATTGTCTTATTGAGCACTTCTGACGTCATACTCTTTAGTAGTTCTATTTTTTTAATAAAGTCTAGAAGCTTTTACCATGGGATTGCTGTGCGTTGCATATTGTAGCTTCACATTCCTACTTCAGACGTAATGAAGTTTTTTTGTCTTGATTCCTATTCTATGTTTATGGTTATTCAGGCCACAATGTCCGGTTATCAGTTTTGTAATATGGTACACTTTTGGTACTTTGTGATGGTGTTAGGAATAATCTTACGTTTTAGTTTTTTTTACGAGTTGTTATGTTTTTGTTGCAAGGTTGCGGATTATTTCTTTTCCAATTTATTATAAAACCTTGAAAGCAGGTTCAGGCTCAATAAATGTTACTGTTCATTCTTTTCTGGCAAGCTGAAGTTTTTTTCTATACTCTGATCCTTTGGTATTCAGACCAGGTGTACTTTATTATTGCTTCCAAACTGTGTATACATCCATAGTCATAGCTTGGCTATCGGACATAATGGTTATTGGTCCGTTAGACTTAGAGAATAGTGTCAATAAGATCATGTTTCTGGTTAACTAATCAATAGCAGCCACTTCTGCTTGGAATACCGAAGCATGTTTACCCAAAGATAGAGGTTGTTGACTTTGGGTATACCAGCTCTGACGTCATTTTGATTTTAGGCTTTATCTGTATCTTTATTTTCCTATGTTGTCTTCTATTAAAGGTTGGCAATCATTGTTTGATAAACTTCTCTATTTTGCGCTAGATAAATTAATATTGCAGCTTTGAGTATTTGAAGTTATGTTTTTACTTTTTATTGCGCTGCTTTTTTGTTCTTAATTGTTGTTAATAATTCTAGTTTTTTGTTTGTCTTAAGTACTGAGAACTTTAAGGTTTGTTACTTTGTCCACCCAAGACAGGTATCTTTAAAATGCATCTGTAAATCTATATTTTGAAAGCTTCTAATTGTTGATATTTTTCTTTGAATACCAGATGGTTTCTAGTATTTCTAGTATTTTTTATATGAATTTTAGTTAGCTTTCTATGAGTTCTTGTTTTTCAGAAGGAGCGTTTTTTTTCAGATTTGATACTTAATTAGGTGGTACGTGTACCACTTTTTTACTGGTTTTTTTATTTGTTAGTACGACATTGATAACTTTTGCAATGAATAGCATTTTGGAAAGTGTTGCTTTTCTTTATTATGCTAAAATTAGATTTTATTATAAATTCAAAGAGTTTTTATAATTTTTTATATTGCTTTTGCAAACTATGTCCTGGGCATTTGCATTACACCCAAAGATCAGAAGAAGTTCCTGCTGATTATACAGAAAGTACTCGGATCCAAAAATAATTTTTCTTTAGGTTTTCTCACTTACTTTCTAAAACATTAGTTCCATAATGGCATTACGGAATGCTTAATCTTTTTATCTTTCTATTTTAGGTTGAAGGTTTCTTAAACAAAGGCAATATCAACGTCGTGTTTGACAATGTACGTATTAAAGGCCGCAGATGCTGCTTTACGATGAGTTGCACGGTATTCAACATTGAACCTATCGTCATAGCTTTTTTGACGGTACTTACTTTTTAGGAAAAGACAGAGCTCGGAGCGTTCTTAAAAAACTCAAGTACAGTCTGCTTTTTGAATTTTTTACTCCTTCACAAGAACCTTTGTTCATAAGTAAGACATGTTGGGTTTTTTTAGGATTCGGTTTAGATTTGACACTTGCCAGGTTTTTGTGCAGATTGTTTTGCACCGCTAACCAATTTAATAATAAGATGCACAGTTTCAATTGAGGCTTCGGTATTTATGTCTCTCGTTTGGATCTGGCAATTCTTTGGTCGGTGTGCTAAGGAATTATACTTTGGTTGGTTGGGTATGTGCATGTGGTTCTTAATTTTTTTTTATATATAAATTTTTCTGTAAACGGAGTAATATTTGCTTTTCTTTAACTCATTAATTCTACCAAGGATGTTTGTTTTGATGGTTTTTGCATTTTTGAAATCAAGAAAACAATCTGGGTACTTCTTCAGGATGATTGCTAATGCAATATCTGTGAGGGTGTTCTGGAAAGTTTTTTAAATGTCTATATTTTTCTTGCTTTTTTATCGATTGTTTTTGCGACGCTGGTGTTCTAGTACTGAACAAGTTTTGCTGTTGCATGCAATCTTTATGTAAAAGCAGTAGCTTCTAGTGTAAGTGGTGTTGCTACCCCGTCCTTAACATAGTCACCTTTGTGTCTGTTACTGGTAGGTTTTGCTTACGCGTCCTTACCGTTAAAAATAGTTTGGTTGCTTGAGCTCTTTGAGTATCTTTTTGTTTACGCAACTTGCGTTTGGCTGCTCCAAAAGACTTGGGTTTTTATTTGCTTTTTAGCATTGCTGGACAATTTACGAATTTACAATGAACCTGTGTGTTTGTTTTTCTAGTTCTATATTTGTTTCTAAAAGAGGAAAATAACTGTTGCCGTTACGTACGAAAAGCTAAATACAATGAGAGGTTGCTTAGTTTCTTAAGAGCATTGTTTGAGACACTGCATCTCCTGTGCCATGCATTTCTTGGCACAAAGTTTTTACTAGATGGGTGCTCTGACATAGTTTGGTCTGCAGGTGAAGGATAGCCCAGTAAGGTGGGCACCTCTAAACCCAATATACTACAAGCATAACATTTTTTATACGTTAGCTAAATAAAATGCTTTACACTGTAGACTTAAGCGTGTTATGAAACACATCAGTCACTAAAAAAAAACTATTTTGATATTAGCCAAAATTGTAAATAGAAAGTACTAGATTCACCTTAATACCTACATTACCCAAGTGGTTGTATTGGTTAGCAATTTTGACTGCTACACCAGGGGTTTTGGGTTTCATCCCTCTATTTAGAAGATCAGTTTATTTGGTCAAGAAAAGATGTTTTGTAATGAGTACGTTTTCATTTGGAAAAAAAGAGATATTTTACTAGATCCCGTGTACTGCCTCGATGTTGTGTGCACGTTAAAGAACCCAATCATTTAGGTTCTTAAATTTTATTGAAAATTTTTAGATGTGGTAGTGGTAGTTAGGCCTGAAAGCAAAAATAAATTAATTAATTGACTTAACTAACTAACTAACCTAAATACCTACACAAAAAGTGTGTATAATAATTTTGACACTACCTTCAATACAGAAAGCATCTACAACACGTTCAATTTGTACTCGAAACAAGAACATAGAATTAAATAAAGAAATATTATTTGCAGACAAAAAAAAGAACATTGAATGCAAACATTTTTATACAAACTGCACCAAGATGGCAGCAACTAGTTACAGCTTTGACTGACAATTGAACTCATAACGAGAAAATGTTTATCAATTTAATATTAGAACAGAAGTCAAACCCCAACAACCATCGACAGGCATGGGATAGATACCTAGAAAAGCTGTTTGAAGGTACCATTTTCATAAAAGTTATGAATGCACAGTAAAAATGTCGATACACGGCACAACTACTAAAGTCAAACTTTTTTTGATAGCCAAAAAACTGCTTCATTTTTACTTGGGCTAAACATCTATTGGGGTCGGTAACTGCAGGAAGAACTGCATCTGTTTGCTTTATCATGCATATTTGTGAGCTGTTTTTATACCAGGTTAGAGATCAAAAAAGTCTGATTTACATAAACTGCATACGAAACGGGTTGCGTCAATGCTTTTTTGCTTTAAGAATTGAATTTCTTGTATTGTTCGAGATAATAATTTTATGACATGAAGTTTTAGGCATTTTGATAATGGCTGAGATGGTCGGTGAACAACCTTCTTTTTTTGATACTGCAATACAGATTTGCAAAGCTTTTGTGACCAAAACTTTTAGCCTAAACGGTTCTTGGGTTTGATAGAATTAAGATCAGATTTATCCTTTTTTATGATGAAAGTTAATCAGCCACTCCTAAACATAGAACTTTTTTTTAATAAGTAGCACATTGACATGAATAAAGTCGGCTGAGGTGCGGTCGTTTGGACATCTTTTGTAAAGCTTTTTTTTTCTGGAACTCATTGTTCTTGACGCTTTTTTTAGATTGGACATTTTTTCAAAGTTATTTTTTTGATTTGTGGTTCCTAGCGACCGTATTGTAAAGGTGGGTCATCTAACTTTTGAAATTTGAATCGGCTATAAATAAGAAGTTAATGAATATTTTTTTCAAAATTATGAGTTTATTAGATAGATTTGACATTTTCATTTAAGAATGAAACAAAACATCATTCAAATGACTTCCACTGCTGGCTTGACAGTAACCCATCTGGTTAACTCAATTTTTTAGTACATTTTGTATTGTTTGGGCTCCAATCGCATGAATGGCAACTTCGATTTTGTGTTTTAAGGCATCAATTGTTTCTGGATGGTTAGCGTAGCACTTATCTTTAGGTATCCCCACAAAAAAATCTTATAAGCATTTCGGTTGATTATTCGATTGCCAAAAACAATGCGCAAAAGATTGATGGTTACATTGGCTGTATGACAAAGGGCCCCGTCTTGTTGAAACCATATGTCATCTATTTTATACTCTTTAATTTTTGGAAACAAAAATTTGTTTAGCATGGCACAGTAACGTTCACTATTGAAGGTAACGGCGGTTCCTTGCTCATTATTGAAGAAAAATGACCCAATAATGCCACCGGACCAAACACCACATCAAACGGTAACTCGTTATGAATGCATAGGCTGTTCAATAGTCAATAGTAAGTTTTTATTATTTCCCAACTTTGTTTAAATGTAAAGGGTCCCATTTTGTAAATGTCAAACCTAAAACTAAATTTGTGTTAACACATAAATGTCATTATACCCTTGAAAAAGAAAATAAACGGTACTTCAAATTCCAAACGTTACATGGCCTACCTTTTATATGACTTTCAGTTTTGATATGATCAAATCAAAGATTTCTTTTGTAATTAAGAAAGCTGGATATTTATATATAGCAGAGGAGGTATTGTTGATATTAATTTTTTGATAAAAAAATTTTTGGTGGGCTGATGGAGCACTCCAATTATGATTACGGACAATTAGTTTAAACTACAGTGCCTTACCTACCCGCCCAAGTGTTTGTAATTTTTCTATGTATTCTATTATTGAATTGAAGCGGTTGGACGTTTGTCTACCCTGCAAGCGTCAGTAGTCACTATATCAGAGGAGAATATAGTGATATTCAATCTTTTGATGACAAACACTTGTGTGGTTGGGGCACTTCAGATTAATGTACTAACTTGTTATCATAATTAGGAGTAACTTGCCCATCCGCCCAAAAGTTTATTATTAAGATATTGGATGTTTGATTTTTCTGCAAACGTCAGTAGTCACTATATTAGAAGAGGTAATGGTGATATCAATTTTTTTCATGACAAACAATTAGGCTAGACTGTAGTAAATCTGTACAACTTTTTTTTAGCAAAACCTTAGTATTTTTTTTTTCTGACTTAGTGATTACTGGTATTTTAAAGATGGACAAACATTTTACCGTTTAATAACAAACTGACAAACATTTGGCCGGGAGGGTGGGGCACTTCAGTTTAAACTACTTATCCGTAACCATGATTGGAATGCCTTACTTTTGCTTTTTTTGATACAGTGACTACTGACGTTTGCAGAAAGGTCAAACATCTAATCTTTTGATAACATACACTTGGGCTTTAGATTATGATACAAGCCAGTACTTTAAACTCACTCACCTAAGTGCATGTCATAGATAAAAACTTGAGTAGGTGAGTGGGGCACTTTAGTTTAAACTACTTATCCGTAATCATAACCCGAAGTAACCCATTCACCTGCTCAAGTTTTTGTTATTAACAAATTGGATATTTTTACTTTCAGCAAACGTCAGTTAGTATATCAAAAAAGGTAATAGTAATATCAATCTTTTGACGACAAACAATTTTGTGGGCGGATGAGCAACTCCTTTATAATTACGAACAAGTAGTTTGAACTTTATAATTACATACATCTGTACATTTACAATGGCAGTTGTTTTTTGAGTATTTTTAGAAAATAGTGAATAGTTGTAGAAAACCTAAAATGTATCTGGCTGAATCAAACTCTAGGAATCACCAGCAAGCAATTTAAAGGCTCTGCAGCATAATTCTAGCATTCCATATTTTTTTGTGTTTTTAACTTTTAACTGATAACCTTAGTAATACCACAGTCTGCGGTCAAAATAAATAGATTGAAAAAATAAATGATGAGTGGTATCACTAAAAACTTAAAGTTATTAAAATTATATTGTCTGTCAAGGACACCATGACACATTTGGAGCCGTTCTAGAACGTTTTCCGTCACTTTCAATTTTTTGATAATGGCTTTTTTTGTTTGTCCAAGGACCAAGGATGATGTTTTAAAATGTCGGTTTTGTGGTACTTTCACAAAAAAAGTCACAGGGACTTAAATCAGACAAGCGCGGTGGTCAACTTTTGTTTTCCCCATACGTTTTATTTTTTAGTATTGATTAGAATTTACAGTAACCAGTAACTGTGACTGCATCCTACTTTAAAAGAATAAGGCTTAATGACGTCTATAGACAACACAGCACACCGAACAGCTACTTTTGGGCTTAGAAAAGGTTGTTGGTTGAAAAACTCAGGAACTTGGTAGCAAAATATTGTTTGTTCTCTAAAATAGGCTTTGTTTGTACTCCACAAAATGTCAGTAAGAGGCACAACTGCGATTATAGCAATCGATACGTCTTCCCTAGTCCGATGAAGACAATTCTGTGCTGAACAAGTTAGTGTTAGTATAATGAAAGTTTTCACTGCACTGTTTTTGGGTAATCTCTCATATTTTTCTCATTTTTTCAATGCAAATCCTGTTGCCATTCCTTATTGAAAGTTGTTCTTTTTTGGTTGGAAACACTTTTATTAATACGTACACCAAACCACGTGCGAAGCAATTACAGATTAGCTATTTTTGAAAACTTTATTTGTGAGCTATCTAATAGAATCGACCTTGCCAGTTTTGTGGACCAACAGTGATTCTGTACCTTGTACAAATTACAACAAATTAAAGTTTACATTAATCAAAAACAATTGTTAAAATATGTGTTGCAATTAGAAATCTTTAGCAGTTTTTACATTTATCAATTTATTGTTTAAATTTAATTTTACGACAATTTACTGCGGATTAGTTTTACTTTACATTCAGCAATTTATTGTTCAATTTTCAATACTGCTAACTGCATAATAATTGTATTAAACAGCTGATTGCTAGTTTTAAATTATAGTATTTTCTTCTGTGTGTATGATTGTATGTACTTATTAACACAAAACATAGACTATACTACACTGGATCATCATAAATCACTTAAAATTATTGTTAAATAAATTAAAGTTATGTAGTAGAGATTGACAACACATAACTTTGTCAATAAATTGTTGCAAAATAGGACATGTTCTAATCTTATATTTTAATTTGACCTGAAATTGATGAATATACGTAAAGTGACAATTTAATCTGATTGAAACTTTAAGGTCAGTATTAAACAATAAATTGACAAATGTAAAAACAGCTTTGTTGTAAAACTAGTTTGTAGAGTTTGTTATAGCTGATTACAGACTGTAATCTAAATATTTATATAAAAAATATTTTAGTGTTTTTTAATTTGTCAAATGATGTTTTTTGTAAATATTATTGATCATTAACAAACATTTAAGTTAAAATAATGTTTATGTTTTGCTTCCTTTTATATATGCATGTTACGCTACTGATAATAACAAACTTCAGTCAAGACTAGGATGAACAACGTTCATACCGTTCATACGTACTTCACATCAATCAGCCGGTTTCTGTTTTGACAATTAATTTCATCAAACGCAAAAACATTGGCAAATTAATAGCAATTCACGGCATTGAATCAAATAAATATAATTCAGTGCATGCTACAATAAGCATAGTTAACCTACAGAAGCTACTTGAATAAATTTCAGGTTGAAATCAACAATGTCCAAAACACCAGTAATTCGCCAACAATTGGCAAATGTTATTAGCTCTGGAGGTTCTCATAAGGACCAAGCAGAAAGGTAATTCATACCATATATTTCTTCAATCAATTAACATAATTCTATTTTTAGGTATCGCCAAATATCCGACTTAATTTTAACATGTGAAGGGAAAGAATTAATCGAATGTTTAAAGATGTTTATAGATGCTAGTAAGTAGATTTTAATATTAGAATTATAGAATTATAATGTAATTATATTTTAGTTGTAAATGAAAATGTAAGTCTTGTTATATCTCGCCAAATTTTAACCGATTTAAGTACGCATTTAACATCTTTGCCCGATGATATATCAAAAGTGGTTTCACATTATACTCTAGAAAAAGTGCAACCTAGAGTTATTTCATTTGAAGAACAAGTTGCTAGTATTAGGCAACATTTGGCTGATATTTATGAAAGGAATCAAAATTGGCGTGAAGCTGCTATTGTGCTTGTTGGTATTCCTTTAGAAACTGGACAAAAGTAAGTGCATATTAGTGAAATTTAACTGTAACTTTCTTATATTATATCAAAAACTATCGGAAGTCTCTAATATCTTGTTTTTTATTATAATTATTGATAATATGATTTTATATAAAGAGTTTTATTTGAATATGATATTTCAGACAATACACAGTTGATTATAAACTTGAAACATATTTAAAAATTGCACGTTTATACTTGGAAGATGATGACCCAGTACAAGCTGAAGCTTTCATCAACCGTGCATCATTATTACAGGCTGAAACTAAAAACGAACAATTGCAAATATACTACAAAGTATGCTATGCGCGTGTTTTAGATTACAGACGTAAATTCATTGAAGCCGCTCAAAGATATAATGAATTATCATACCGCAGCATCATCCATGAAGATGAAAGAATGACTGCATTAAGAAATGCGTTAATTTGCACTGTATTGGCATCAGCTGGTCAACAACGTTCTAGAATGTTGGCTACTTTATTTAAAGATGAACGTTGTCAACAATTGCCTGCTGTTGCTATTTTAGAAAAGATGTATTTGGATAGGATTATTAGGAGATCTGAATTGCAGGAGTTTGAGGCTTTATTGCAACCGCATCAAAAAGCATGTACTTTGGATGGTTCGACTATATTGGATAGGGCTGTTATTGAACATAATTTGTTATCGGCTAGTAAGTTGTATAATAATATTACCTTTGAGGAGTTGGGAGCTTTATTGGAAATTAATGCCGTAAAGGCTGAGAAGATTGCAAGTCAGATGATTACTGAAGGAAGGATGAATGGGTATATTGATCAAATTGATTCCATTGTTCATTTTGAGAGTAAGTATTTGTTTTGTATTAAAATATGGAAATATTTAATTGTGATTATTTTTGTAGCCAGAGAAACTTTGCCTCAGTGGGATAAACAAATTCAATCTTTGTGTTATCAAGTTAATTCTGTGATTGAACTGATTTCCAAAACTAATTCAGAATGGATATCCAAAGTTATGGAAGATCAAATGGTATCTTAATTTATATATTGTGTGTTGTTTCTTATAATAAAAAACTTTCTTTAGGTTAAATAAAATTATTGAGTTTTATTTATACAAATAGCAAAGCTTTTTGCATCTTACTTTATATGAATATGTTCTTTATTATTTTTGTAAGTTGATAGTGGTGGGGGACTAAGTATTTTGACAAATTTTGGTAGTACTAGGTACTAGCAGTGGCGGAGCTAGGATTTTTGGGCCTCACTGCTAAACATTGAAAAGAGCTCATAGACAATTTTGAAAAAAAAGTAGTTTTGTCATTTATTTTGTAAATTTTGGGGGGAGGGGGGCAGGTTTTGAAATAATCGTAGGAGGGCCCCCTATGCTTGTGGGTCCTTCTGAATTGCAGACCCTAGCTTACAGGTAACTTCTGTTTTCGACCATTGACGTCCCAAAAATGGAAATTTAATGGACTTTTTGAGAATACGTCCAGCGGTTTATTTTGAAAGTGAACTACGTGTGGGCGACGAAGTTGTGCATTTGTATCACTAACACATTTATTTCAACGGGCTACATTGTACATTCAGTTCCCTCGGGTGCGCTTTATGTCGTCGGTTCCGGTTGGGGATGCTCTACTGCTAACGCGTCCTTTCTTAGCTTCCACTCCAACATTTTTGTTCATCAACTGAATCGTGATTTAATTAATTTTTTTATAAATAAACAACTTTGATTAAGTCTATAATTTAGGACTAAAAACATTTTTAGTGAAATTATTATGTTAAGTTATGTTGGCATAACTTTTTTATTATCAGTTGAATTGTGATGCACTTTATATCATTTACTGCCTAATTAGTTTCTGTTTAATTTATTTTATATGAATAACTTTGATTAAGTCTATAATTTAGAACTTATGACTAGAATTTTGATTGCAAACATTTTTAGTGAAATTGTTTATGTTGGTATAACTTTTTTGTTATCAATTGAATTGCGATGCATTTTATAGCATTTAAGACCCAACTATATTCTGCTTATTTTATTTCATATGAATAACTTTGATTAAGTCCATAATTTAAGACTTATGACAAGAAATTTGATTTAAAACAATTTTAGTGAAGTTGGTTATGTTCGTATAATTCTTTAGATATACTTTATAACAATTAAGGCCTTATTAAATTTCGTTTAATTTATTTTTTATAAATAACTATGGTTATATTCAAAAATGATATTTTTATTAAACTTAAAATTTTGTTATAATTTGGTTAATATTGCAGCAATATTGATTCTTAATATGTCATATTAAAGCTAATTTGATTTTTCCTAATTTACAAAGAGTGATTAAAGCTTTATTTTAAGACTTATGACAAGAAATCTGCACGAAGGTAATTTTTATGAAAAGTGAAATTTTGTTAGAAACTGTTTAATATTGGTTTCCAGTATGTCATTTTGAAGCAAATTTGATTTTCCTTAATCTACTAAAACTAATAAAAGTTGATTAAGGCCTTATTTTAAGACTTATGACAAGAAAATTGCATAAATTTGGTTTTATTATCTTGAATTTTTATCATAGCTTAGTACAATTTATTTATAATCTGAAATATCGGTTTTCAATCGTCTACGGAAACCTGAATGGAGTCGGCCGGACGTGGACCTTGAAAGCGGCTTAAACAATAGAAGCAAGCATTCTCTTAATTAACGGGCTTCGGTAGTATGTATTATATACTTAATTTACAGGTACATATTAAAAAGGCAGCTATCTCACAAAAAAAGGCCTTTTGCATAGCAAAATGCGGAAGTCAATATTGTTATTTAAAAAAGAATTTTAACATTGAAAACTATTGACCGATAAGTACTTTTCCACATGTACATACAATTAACCATCCACAAATACTGCGTAATGTCGTAGTGAAAAGTACTGCCCAGAAAATGGTGTTCGCTACTCATGAAATGTGAGCCATTAGCGTTAAATACGGCTAGGGTTGATTTAAGATATTATATCTATGACAATGCTACAATCAAAATTAAGATTGAAGAGGATATTAACACTAAAACCATATGAGTCTAAACAGGTGTACGGCAGAGTGACCCTATATCGCCGAAACTATTTACTCTTTCGATAGAAAATATTTTCAAAAACCTATATTTAACATTGACGGAAGATACTTGAGCCACCTACGATTTGCAGACAATTTGGTCCTGATCAGTGAAAGATGATCTAAAAACTATGTTAGTAAATCACCAGAACGTGTTCGTCTTGCGATGAACTTCTCAAAGATTAAGACAAAGAACCAAGACAACAAGCAAATCACAATTAACAACGAGCCAATAGAAAATGTACATATATCTAGGTAATTTTTCGGTAAAAATAACCAAAAAGAGATTTTAAGACAAATCAGATAAATTTGGACCTTATTTGAAAAACTGGGATGTATGAAATACTTCAATCACTAAAACCCAAAGTATACGACTTGTGTCTGGTAACACACAATTTATGATATGGAAACAAAGGAACAAACTGCAGCAAACGCCGAAAGGCGAGTAATGGAACGAAGCCTTGGCATAAGTTCAAGGAAAAAGAGAAAGTACGGGCTGTTGGCATCCAAGAACTTTCAAAATAAGCGTGGAAACAATCAAAAATATGGCAGCAACAAAGGAGGCCTACGTCCAGCAGTAGACAACGACAGACTGAAAAAAAAATGTTATAACGGGTTACACGCATTGATCGAAGCAGATTGGCATCTTGGACTTAAAAATGTTTTTTTAAGTTCCCAAACGCCGCACACGTCTAGTTTATTTTCCTGAGAAGTTTGCTCGTTTGGTTGTTTCTAGTTGACCGTACTTGTACTGAGATATGATCGTTTAGTTTGAGAAGTTGATTTTTAGTCTAACGTTCATTGAAGCACGGGGCAATTGCTCTAGCATCTTGCGAGCTTTATTTAAACAATTGGCAAACAAGACAGTGTCGTCGGCAAAACGTAAATGGAATTAGAAACTTTCCGCTCACCTTCATACCCATTTCCTTCCAATCAATTTTATTGAAAACTGATTCCAAGTAAAGTGGTGTATAACTTTGATGAGATAGTATTACCATTGAGTGAAACAATTTTAGAAAGTGGGGCAGTGCTAATATATTTGTGCGTACACGTGTATGCCACTCTTATAGATTATATGTCCTTACACACTAGCTATCGACTATCTTCAAGTTTTGGGAACCCTCCCCAAGATTTAGATAAAAGCTCTGTGCTTTTTGAGTTTGGGAAAGAGATAATACTCACACGAGGCGATGTCGGGACTGATGTTGTAATTCTTTAAAGCCGCATTTATTAACTACTTCTTGAACAATTTATACACGTTTTCTGAGCACAGCTATGGAGTCTTTTTTTTGTATAGTCGCTTTCAAGATCTTAATTGTGTCTGTAGACGTTCCCGTTACTGTTGTCTATTTTGGCATATAGTACATTAAAAGAATTTCTTAATCATCCCAGACAACTGTGACCATCATTTTTTCGGCAGAAAATTGTGTGTTCATCTTCTTAGGTAGTGGAGAGTCCCCTTGATATAATTTTTTTTTGCATTGTAAGATCTCAGTGGTGTACTCAGGTTTTAGCCACAATTACAATTTTATAAAAAAAGTCTATCTTAAAATAATTTTTTTTGCAACTTGTTTTGATCGAGGGAACAGCTTACGAATTCGTCGTGACGTCACTTTTATGAATATTTTTTGGGATACTGCTTTCTTTCAATGCTCTTTTGTGTTTAAGGTGCAAATCACTCATTTTTGCCTCTGTAAACTGATATAAAAATTACAAATGTTAAGTGATTGAAACTAAACTTGGTCAACGTCAGTGAAATGAGTCAATCAGCTACTTAGATTTCACTGAAATCACGTACTATGACAAAATTTACCAAGATCATAATAGACTCTCTGCACTTGTTTTGGTCGGAAGCCGTTGTTGGGTAGTGATTTCTCGATGCAGCAATGGTTTTGTCAATTTTGGGTTTGAATATAGTTGTGAGAACGGTGGATTACAACTATATTATTGATTAAGTTGCGCTCGGCTGTTTGCAAATCGATTCGTCTATGGATATACAGTCTGCTAGTAAGCTGCAAAATTACTTCCAAGAGAATCAACTTCCGTTGATGGGAATAGTGTTACCCACTATAAGTTTTGTCGTTTATTGTCTTATAAATTCGGCATATTATCTGTAAATTATGATTACTGCTACATTGCTTTATTGTACAACCTACCGCCATTGAAGATTCGCCGCAAAAGAGCTGATTTGTCGTTCTTGCGTAATTTAATTAAGTCTGAGATTGATTGTCTGGAGCTACTTGGTACTCTTCCATTCCATGTAGCACCTAATAATAGACATAGCAGACATTCTTCTTTATTTCGCGAGTCTACTCATTCTACTAATTATGGTTTCAACAATCCACTCGGTAGAATGTGTAGATTTGCAAATAATTTACTAACTGATATTAATGTATTTTGTGTCTCTAAATCTACGTTCAGAAGTCAGCTAAGTCATGCTGACTAATGTCTAATATGTGCGCTTTTATGAATGGTATAATTTGTATTCTTTGTTTTTGTATTGTAAAACATCATTGTTTATGTATATTTGATGTAGATGTAAATGGTAAGATTATACCGTGAATAAAGTATTATTATTATTATTATTATATAGGTTTGCGGAAACACGGTTGGCAGGCAGGTGGAAGCATTTTTGCTGGCGGCATACCGAACGGTGTAGAGGTTTTTAAGGTAATGGTGCTAAAACCAAGTTTTGTGTTCCGCTTGGTATAGCGACATCTTTTTTGTCACTGTGTGATAAAGGGTTCTCAGTCAGGTCTTCCAAAAATAGTTAGCTTAGAGTATGTGTAAATATGGATTTTCTTTGGGTTGCTCGTTGTCATCCTAAAACTGCTTTATTTTTTGCTTGTTGGGTCAGCAATGAAATCCGATTGTGGGCTCTTGAGTCTGCTGTCCACTTGGTGCTCCTTTTTTAGAAATTCATTCTAGAGCTTTTGGGAGTCATTGTCTATCAGCAGCCGGTAGACAGGGCTGCCCTTAGGGAAGGTTTAGAGTGTTTCTCGGAGCCCGGTCCTGTGTTTTAAGATGTAACCCGGTTACATCTTTCAAATACGTGGGTTTCTCTACTCCCAATGTTTTCGTTTTCATAACGATCAAGCAAAGAGCCGGTATGTCACACGGAATGCTATAATAAAATAGTGAAAATTGTCACTATAGACAAACAACGGATTTTTCTTTCTCTCAACTTTTTTTAAATAAGAGTGGTGTGAAACACGTCCGTAAAGTGATTCCAACACTGTCTTGAAAAGGTTTTTTTTTGGCCCTGTCCAAACTTTTGAAATCCGGATCCGCAAAAGCTTGAGCCGACTTTGCTGGTATGCGTCTTTAGATTCTGTTGGATTGTAGATAGCATCGTAGGTCAAGTCGGGTTCTGGCTCAAATTTGTGGTCTTCTTCTATAGTGTTGAAGGTGATCAGTTTGAGTACCCCGACTTCTGGTGCTAGAGCATAATGCAAATAAAGGGCAAAACATCGTGGTTGACGCACGTTCCGTCTACCACGATGTCTCGCCCTTGAAGAAAGTGCATCTGCCCTTTGATGTTCTGATTGAGCTAGGTTTAATATATTTTGCATCGCTTCCATTACATCGATCTGCAATCCGACTCTGTATTGAAAAAGTGCTTACGTTTCGGGTTTCGTATTGTGAGCTGGCATTGTCGACAGAAGATTGCCCGCAAGATTTTTGCAGTACGTCATCTCGTCTTTATGCCGCCGATCCTTGTGTGTCATTACTTTTGGTTTTGTGTCTTAATCGTCGCAGTTCTATAGCTCGGACTAGCGTCCTGGTTTAAAAATTATTTTTTGTTCGCAGAGTATTGGTATGTTATTCCTTCTCAATCAATTTGTGTCCACAGGGTTCTCGACCTCTGTCTATGATCTTCCGGTGCACTGTCAACGGGGTTCTTGACAAGAATAGGCTTATTAAGCTTGTGAAGACTCATTGTACGTTTGGGAGGATTCTGTTAGACTTGGTCTCATTTTCAGTTGTTCCCAGTCGTTCGTTTTTCTCAAATGTTAGCGATTAGCGATATACGATTATAACCTCTTCAGAGTTACGGTTGATGGGACTCTCATCAGATAAGTCACAATCTAGCTCATCTAAAAGTTCCTGGTATCATGCTATTAGCATGTCTTAGCATAGGTTTTCGGTGCATCTTCATGATGTAGCAGAAAACCAAGTTTTGCCTACTTCATCAAGAAATTTGCAAACCACTTCAAAAGAACTTGTAGAAATAAGCAATGCAACTTATTTTGATGTCGCCATTAATTTGGAATTCAACGGCAAAATTCAATTTTTAGATGTGGTGTAGTCTCAACCTCCGACGTCGGTAATTAGCGGTAGCAGAAATAAACCAACATTAATAGTTATTTATGCAGTAAGTGTGTTGCAATGATTATGCCAGGAGATCGACATGTTCCAGTCAGAGGGCCTATGATCAGAAGGATTGAAGTCGCCGATGTGCATTATTGTCTAGCAACGCATAATTGAAATTTATATAAACAAGTATCCAAGCTTTTATGAATAATCTCCTTATAGATTTTGTAAACAAGTATTTAATCTTTATGAATTAGAATATATATATATTCCATATCAAATTTATTATTAGCAAATAAATAAATTAATAACTTCTACTTACCTTAAAGCTTCAGTGTTGCGTACAAATTGTTAGAACTTTCTTCTTTAAATATAAACAATTTTAAAAGAAACAAATAAATTTGATCTCAAATTAAAACATATTTTAATAATTATTGTAAATTTTACTTCAATAATATTCTGTATAATACTTTTCATTACATTTTACAATCATGTGAAAGCAATTTTGAGTTTTGGTGAAGACTGAACATAACTTACAAATGGTTAAAAAGTGGGGGGAAAAGGATTCGAACAATGGTAACTCAAACGGCCGACAACAATTTTCATTCTTACAGAGGGGACAAATAAATACAATTTCCCCCATTGTTACATTACAATTCGATCTTACCTTCCTTTAAGATACCATCATCAATGGGCAGTTATGTCGGTATCTTGCAAGAAGATAAACGAATCATCGGCCATTCACACAATAATCACATCCTTTTTTTTGTAATAATTTTACGATAATAAAATAAAATATTAGACTATATATATTTTCATGCTATGGTTGAAACAATAAAAATATCTACAGATCAGCAGTTCAAATTACATGTCTAGACAGTACTTAAGTTTTTTTTATGATTAAAAGTAATAGCAGTGATTCAGGTTCCTTCTTTATCTAGAAGTTAAGCTTCCAGTTCAAGTGCCAAACCAATCTTATGACCTCCACTGTTGAAGTTTTTGCCATCGATAAGGGCTGATAGTGTAAGGGTAATTCCTGAAAAGATTTAAACATTTTATATTTTTTGAATTTATGAATTGTTAGGATTATCTTACCATCACGAAGACGTTGTTGGTAGCCAAGACCAATTTGAGTTGTGTTGTTGATTTTAGCTCTGATAGAAGCATCCTTGTCTAAGTCGTATTTAGCTCCAATTCCAAACCTTGTGTTGTTGCTTGCTGAAGACCATGCCAACTGAATACCGGTTTCTAATCTTGGTGATACTCTTTGGTAGATGGATCCGCCGAATTCCTGGCCATCATCTCTGTCATTTACCAAATCTCTATTAGTTAATAACAATACGAATTGGGATTAGGGGATGGGATCGGTAGGATTAATTACCAGTAAAAGGAGAAAGACAATCTAACGCATGCTGAGCAGTTATCAATTACTGAAGTTTCTGTGGGATCTCTAATAATTGGTTGAAAGGTTGATACTTGGAATAAAAGGTTGAGTCTTAAAAAAAATACTTACACATTTGTGTGAAGGATGAAATCTCCTGTAGAGAATCCAAGTGCAAAATTGTTCTTGGTAAGTTTTTTGTTGTTGGTGTCATAACCAGCTTGATAACCAGCCAACCATCCTTGGTAACCAAATACTGCTGCAGCTTGAACAATTGGTCCTTCGGAATTCAAATCCATATCACCATTCAAGGCCATAAGGTCGTTTTGGAATGCGGCCTTGATTTGGCTTGTCTTCTTGCCAGATTGAGGAGAGAAGGTAAAGTTTCCGCCTAATTTCAAACCTTTCAAGAGTTGATCTTGGACGGTAATTTCTGTTCCCAAAGTGTTGTCGGTGTTCCATTTCTCAGCAAATGTGAGACCGTATTCCTTAACCTTGTATTTGGTTTCCAAAGAACCAAAAACTTGACCATTTTCTTGGTTCGATGTTCCACCGGTGTTGAATTCTACACCAGATGAGGTCTTGGTTTTCACGTCCAATTTGATAAGACCATAGTGGAATCCTTTGTTGAAGATGTCTTTGGCATTCTTGCCGAGATCGGAGTATGGTGGTGGAGCCATTATCTAAAAAATAAATTGTAAATAAATATAATTTTTTTATTTAAGCCAATAATAAGTTGTTTTTCATCAAGCCACCCTTACTCACTGTAGTTGGAGCACAAATGCTCACATAAATATTATGAGTATCTTAGAATTGAATTATAACATTTTTTATTGATATTTTATTTATATGTATTGCAATGTTTGTTTTCATTGTTCACATTTAAAATCATGATAGCAATAATCAATTATTTACTGGCATGAAATACAGCTTACTTCATATCGGAGTGTGCCAAAAATATTTGGATGAATTTATTAAGCGTGACTTATTAATCTATTCTTTTAAAAACTTAGATAATTGATTAATTTTATTATTAAATCAATTGCCAAAACATATTTTTAGATTTTTTTAAATCATTAATACATATATTAATTATTTTTAAAACAACTATTTCAAAGTTCAAGGAAAATATAGTTTGTTATGCCAAGAAAAATTTCATACAAAACAAACTATTTTATTTTAAGATATATTTTGTAATATTGAAAAGATTAACTGCTTACTACATAGTTTAGAAACACACTGATCTTCTACAGCTTAATAAATACTATTAAGATTAAGATTGTGTAGTCATTGTAATCCATTTAGAATCATGTAATCTTTCAAGAATATTTATAGATTTTGATGTTATCTTGAATGAATATTGAGCCCATTCCAAGGTTTTGCAATCCATTTTGTATTTCTTAGGTCATGCCTTACTTCTAATATGTATTGTACTCTTTCTAGATTATTCAAATCATTTTTGTACTTTTTTTAAACCTCTATAGACACGGTGGGGAGACTAGACCATGGTGTGATCGAAACAGTTCGTAAATTCGTTGGCTTTTGCGCATGACGTCATATAGATCACTTTGTAGTCACGCCCACTGAGTAGTAATACATCCAAATGCCATCAGTGACTGCGTCCAGGAAGGTGAAAGCAGATTGTTACAGTTGTAGCGGTAGCCTTTGCCACCAGAAATAAACATTGAAACATTTGGTGCGTACGGGAAGAGCGCTCGCTCCTGATCGGTAATATTCGTTACTGATCGGTTCAGCTTAGCAAAATTCCGGGAAAAAAACAACAAAATCACACTTCCCTGCAAAGTTGGATCCGTCGCCCACCCCGTCTTTAATTCAGTGTCAAATGACATTTGCAGAAAAAAAACCCAATTTTTAAGATTACCAACACTTAGGTGGGCACTATAGTTGGAACTATTAGCTTGTAATCAATGATGCGAGTGACTGACTAATTGTTATCAAGAAGTTGAATGTAACATACTCTTTTACTAACTTTAATGACAAATGACACTTGCAGAGAAAAGTAATAACCAATGTAACTAATAATAACTAGTGAAATAGTGATTTCGTATTTATAACCCTGCGTGACAGCTGAAGATGAACTGTCAAAACAAAGCAAATAGTATGGTGCAAATTGTAAAACAGCGACATATTTAAAGTGATTACATAATCCCAGACATTTATACAGACCCTGTATTAACTTGAAATCAACGATGTGACTGAGCCCACCCACCAACTGTTTTTTATCAAGAGCTATCACACTCCTTTAATTCAGTAACAAATGAAACTTGCAGGAAAGAAAAAAATCAAATGGCTAACACTTCAGAGCAGGTCACGCCCACTATTTCTTACCAAGAGTTTGTATTTGTAATCATCTTTCCTTAATTTAGTAACAAATGACATTTGCAGAGAGGAGAAATATCCAATTTGTGGATGATCTTCACATAGTATGTAATTAATTAATTAGTTAACTTTTAATAATTAATTAGTTAATTTGTGAACAAGAAGTTAGATCTTTCTTTTATTTTCCTTCTTTATCCAATTTCTGGATAACCAACACTTGAGTGAGTCGACAGAACATTCCAATAGAAACTATTGCATTTGCAAAGAAAAATATCCAATTTTTAAATTACAATAATTTGGATAGGTGGACGGGGCGGGGCACACAAGTTACTACTCCCTCACAATCAATGCCCACCAACAATAGTTTATAATAAAGAGGTTAGATCTGTAACACTTTCTTTAAATAGGTAACAAATGACATTTGCAAGAGAATTCCAATTTCCAGATGAGCAACACTTGGGTGGGTGGGAATCACCCTAATTGATGCCATTTGTTAAAATCATAGAACTGCAAGTCCCACAATCAATAAACTGAGTGTACACCCACCAACTATTTGTTATAACAAGGTTGGATCTGTCCTTCAATTCAGTGACAAATGACATTCGTAAAGAGTAATACCCAATTTCTAGATGACCAGCATTCCAGTAGCTAGTATTAGCTTGCGATTAATGAACTGAGTGCCCCCCACCTCTTCCAACTATTTGTTATTAATAGGTTGAATATGTCACCCTCCTTCAATTCAGTGACAAATGACATTTGTAGAAAAATGTAATATCAAACTTCTAGAAAACAAACAATTAGGCGAGTGGGCAAGGCACTACAGTTGAAACTATTAGTTGCAATCAATTATCAGAGTTTCTCGCCCACTCACCCGACTTATCAATAGTTTGTATCTGTCAATCTCCCTCTCTAATTTAGTGATATTTGCAGAAAAGAAAAATATCCTATTTCTCAATCACAAACATTTAGGTGGTACTCCAGTTGAAACTACTGACCTGCAATCAATTAACTGAGTGCCCCTCCCACCCACCCGACTATTTGTTATCAAGAGGTTGGATCTGTAACCTTCCTTCTTCAAATTGGTAACAAATGACAGTTAGAGAGAACAATAATCGTAGATCACAACTATTTCGATGGGTGAAAAGGGCAATTCAGATAAAACTATTAGCAATTAACAATATGAGCCCACCAACCCAACTATTTGTTATTAAAAAGTAGAATATGTCTTCCTCCTCTTTTAATTCAGTGACAAATAACAGATAGGAAAAGTATCAAACTTCTGAATGACCAACACTGGGTTAGGTGGGTGGGGCACTCCAGTTAAAACTATTAGCTTGCAATCAATAATCTAAGTGTACCACTCACCCACCCGACTGTTTGTTAAGAAAAGGTTAGATCTGTAACCCTCTTTCTTAAAATTGGTAACAAATGGTTTTTGCAGAGAGGAGAAATATGTAATTTCTGGATAATCAACACTTGGGTGGATGGGTGGGTGTGAGGGTCATTCCAATTGAAGCTATTTATTGAAATCATAGAACTGTGAGTGACACACGCCCACCCACCCAACTGTTTGTTATCCTGTCACCTTCCTGCCTCCATTTATTGACAACCATTTGTGTGAAGAAATTTCTAATTTCTAGATGACCAACACTTAGGTTAAACTCCATTAACTCCAGTTAAAACTATCAGCTTGCAATTAATGATCAGAGTGTCCCGACAACACACCCGGACTATTTGTTATGGTATGGCAGGCAGTGTCCAATAGTAAACTAAGTGAAAAAGACCTTATTTATATTATCCAGGTTTTTAGTTCTATGTTATTGTAGTTGTACATACTCAGGCTGCTTTTAAAATGTTTGAGATGTATTCAACTTTGCTACTATTAAACAAATATTTAATGACCCCTCAAAAAATTTCTCTGGATACGGCACTGTATGTAACATCTAGTTTTGATTGGTTTTATTTCCTTCAAAGGTCTTCTAATTTATTTTGCACAACATGGTTTACTACTAATACTTCTAGAAAAATGCTCTGTATCATTATACTTCTTTAAGAATTCTTATCCTTTGGTGTATTGTGCTCTTTAGAAGTCTTTTAATCCTTATAATTCTAAAATATTCATTCAGACATCATTTTAGCCTTGTAATCTTATTAGAATCATTAATCTTTTTAGAATCTAGTTGGTTCCAGTTTCTACTTCCCAGGTATTGTTGTTCTTTCTACAGCACTAAAGAATTGTAATGTTTGTACAGTCGTAGCCATAGAATTATGCATATTACTAGTTTTAAGTACTTCTCAATTCATGCATGTTTCAGAGTCTTGTAGTTTGAAAGTATTTCTCACATTCAAGATACTTCTAGTCTTTTTTATTATTGCAACTTAAAAACATAAACTTTGGATAGTATCAGCGTTACACTCCTTTGAAAATTCTAGATTATCGACACCTCCTGAGCCTTGAACTGCTTTTGGTTGGTCCAGAATTTCTGGATATACCAAGGTTCTCAATTTTTATGTCAAAATTTTAAATTAGTCTAACAGTTTCAAGACAGAGTGTAAAAAAAAACATGGTCAGTCTTATACATACTATTTTAGATTCTTCTAGAATTCTAGATTCTTGATTTAAAGTGCAAAACAAACTTACTGTTTTTAGTTCTTCCAGAATTCTAGATTTATGAAGGTATTTAATTTTTAGGCCAAAAATTTGTAAAGTATAAATTTTTTAGCTGCACATTATCGGCTTGACGTGTGCATCTACAGTTGCACGAGTTGGATGGTGCACAATAGAAGAATGTTAAATGTTACTATATTCACTATAACAGTTACATGAAAATCGCATTGCATCTATTTGCTTCCATGTTGTTTGTTAAGAGCACACTCATAAGAGTTTTTCCTTTGGAAAGTTTCATATATAATACAGCTTCAATGTGCAGAAAACTGCAATTATATCCCATTAGAATCACAAATCATTCTAGTCTATTCAATTCAGTTCTTACATGAACAGCTGTAGTAAATATGATGGTATCAGCATCCATGCAATGTGCGTCATCTAAGCTGTAACTGCAATCTTGTGCTCAAGTTTGCTTTTCAGTGCCTATTTTGGTAATGAATACATTCTACTACTTCTTCCCTTTTATTGTTTACAAATATCTCATAAAGTTTTGTACATATTATATTAATCCCAAAAAGGCTTTTTTTAGTTTTACTATATATCGTGGTTGCAATTGATATGATATGTTCCTTACTTATCTCTTAGATCAAGTATGCAAGCATCAGTATAATCCTAGATTCAAATAATCCTGGGACACTCACATATATGAACAGTGTAGAGACAACATCTCAGTAAAAACTTGGTCAAAAGTGTATTCTGCATTTACTTAGGTTTTATTGGACAAACTTTTCACATGTTCCGTGGCAATTTTATACTCCTTGCAGAAGTTTTGTTGTGTTATATTATTGCAACTCTCTAGAGGCATATTTTCTACTATCTGTTAAATATGTTTGACATCTATGTGTAGTTCCACCACATAAGTGTGCTTGATGAATCTTGTACTTGTTTCTAATCTTTTATAGCGTTTTTTTCTGTACTCTACCTTAAAATTGAATTGACTACAGTAAAATACTTATTTTAGATCTATATGTGTTGACATGTAATATCTCTATTCCTAGAATCAAGGTGAACCTAATATAATGGCACCCTGGTGATATGCTTTATGTTCCTACATTTCTTTTCTTATTTTTAATAGTAACCGGAAAGTATCACAACTTCTTTATGCTACTTCCTCTGGAGTGTTACACACTTTCTAAAGATTAGCTTACTCAATTCTTGTATTCCTTCAAAAACCAAAAAAGCTATGTTTTTGCAGCTTCTTTTCTTGTAGCTGTACTCATTTAAGAGCATTTTGCTGCTTCTAGTCTTAATGCTATAGCAATACTCAAACTTCTGTAACTACCTACCCAGAATATTCAAGACAGGAATTTATTTCCTTTGAAGAAAGGTCCGGGGGCTGGAGTTTTGCATATTGAGCTTGGCAACAAACAGTTTTTGTGCTCAAGTTTATCTAGACCAACTTAAGCATTTTTGATTGATTTAAATTCTTAACTTCCATGTTGGAACACACAAGCTGCAATTTGGTAGAAAATTAGTTTGAGAACTGCTACTACGATTGTTTTTAAATCTTAGTAATGAGTTTCCTCCTCATTACTTATTCCAGTCTTTAGAGTAAATGTTATCTAGAGCATTGACTAACTACTAGAACCAAGTTCTCCTTTATCTCCTTCTAGTACTGTATTCTATCTCCATAGTCCATTCAATTCTAAGATAGAACATGAGAATACAACCACCATAGTTTTCAAGTAAAAAGCTACTGTAAACAAAGTTGAATATATCAAGTTCCAACTAATTGCAGCTGATTTTTTTGAGCTAATGTTTGTTTTCACTCGCTCTATATTAGAATTGAATGGTTTTGTATGCTGCAGTGCAAGGTTTGAGCTCCTTAAGTGGCACTTCTCGGCCATATTTGTCTTGAATTTTTTAACTTTTATCATACGGAAACTTTCAAAGAATTTATTTTCTCCTTATACAAAACTTTTGAAATCTTGTACCAAAGATCTGCAGCCTAAGCTTATAACTCTTCTAAAATCTTTCCACTTCATGCCTATAATTCCATAGTATGACAGATGTCTTCTACATTTTTAGATTCTTTAGTCATTTGCACATTCTAAACTCTTGTACTCAATCTGCCTCTAATGCTTATTTCAGTCATAACTAATAATTTAGTTAAGTAATCTAGCATAAATCTTTATTACAATAAGCTTTCAACTACTTATCTAACCAATTATTAAAATCGCCAAGTTATCATGTTCAATTATCATAATATATTGCCCCACTATCGCTCAAGTGGATGTAGACGTTTAAAATTAAATTGGAGGTCATGGAAACTTATGAACTCATTGAGAAAAATATTTTTTTAAAAGCATAATTATTATGAAAGAATTTTAATAATATAATTCTATTATCTTCATTGGAATGCATCCAACTGTGACCTCAAGACTTTTTAATCTCCCATAATGTTGGCTTTCAATTGCATAAAATAAATTTACTACAATATAGTGAAAATCTGAATACAATTTGTAACTATTCATTTATAATTAATAATACAGATATATTTAGAATAGTAATTTATTGCAGAAGGACATTGACCTTGATCTTGCATTTATAATATAATCAACTAAATAATGCTAAAATTCCTATACACAATGAACAATTATCAGTAATATAATCTAATCCTTATTGTAAAGATAAGATTTATAGTTTATCAACTATTTGCAAGATAATATTACATAATAAAATTATGAGCTCAGGTATTATATTAATCAATTCAATAGAAATAAAGATAATATTACATAACATTTGATAACACAATTGTCGCTTAACATAAATTAAATCAAATGACCTCTTAATCGATTCTATAAATGAAACATGTTAAAACAATATAATTTATTATGAATTATATAACCCATTGTTGTTAAAACGTCAAAAATATAATTATGTAACAATCTTCACCCCATAGTAATTTTTTTTTCATTTAGGTCTATGAAATTTTCATAGGCGTTTTCTATTAATAGCTCACCCGTATATAATTCCGGAGGATAAATTAAAAATAATCACAGGACACAACCCGGCGTTAAATATACTTCAACCACTTTTTTTATTTTGTTAAAACACGACACAAAAGTGTTGAAATATATTTTTGGATTTGAAGCAACCAAGAAAATGGCAACGTCGACATTTACCGGCTTCACGTCATCTATAACAAGAAAATGGCAGCTGGGAATAAAACAAAAAAATTCCTATATAAACTACGTCTTAAGCGTTATTTTAAGAACAACCCCGCAGAGATAATTAAAATAAATAGATTAAAGACCCCCAACATGCCAATCATGAGTTCATTAAACCAGGTCAAAACGTAATTTCCCTAAATGAGAAAAATCGATTTTCCCATCTTACATAACAACCTACATTATATCCAGGTGTATTTATAACTGTTATTGATAAGAAAATGTCGGTGTCTTGTGATCAAGGGGTGGTAAGGCCCAAAAATTAATGCGAATGAACCTAACACGTGATGCAATGATAATGAATTTATTTCCAATCAATTACTTACGTGTTAGTGTGATGAATTAACGTGTCTTTTACAAAACTTGTAGAATATGTTGGACGTGTGCTCGTTTAACAACTTGAACCCCTGAACTTGGTGTGTGTGAAAAAACTGCGGTTAATAGTACGGCGCGCAACAACGGGAGTGGTGGTGAAAGCACTCTTCTTGCAGTTATGCTCGTTACGTGTGCTGCTCTAACTGAAGTGGGGAGTGCGCGTGCGGCTGATTACATGATGTCATACACTATTACCATCTCTTGGCAATAATAAGAAGCAACAACTTTAATAACTTTTATTTCAAAAAATAAACTTTTTTCCAAAATTTTGGTGTATTAAATAAACTTTCCTAAACTTAATAACTATTTCCTAATATTTAAATAACATATTAAATCGTGCAAGTAGTTTGATCAAAATAATTTCAAAAACAAGTGGCTCTACCTGTTGGGAAAATATAAATGTAATGTGGCACATGATTTAAATTAATTCAATTATTTCATTAATATTGTATTTATTTAAATTTAATACACAATGCAGCATGTTTTGCTAGTTGTATAAATAAAATTATTTATAAAATTTAAATCCTGAATTTTAAATTTTATATTTTTAAGTTAGGCAACCCAACACACACAATATACAGGGTGCTTCAAATGATTATCTATTAAAAACAAATTTTTAAATTATATTTAGAACAAAAATTAATTGAAATTTTGCTTGTCTCTAAGTTAAAACATATCAAAATTTGAATAAAAATATTTAAAATAGACAAATTTAGAGACACAATATATTTAGTAAACACATAACAAGTTAAACTAGCAATTTTAATGGATTTGGATAAAAATAAGCAATGTTGCCCACCCATTTTTTAAAACAAAAGTAAAACTACTACAAAAGTTTTAAACGGTCTTAGTATTTCAATACAATTTATAAGTAACAGATATTATAATTATGTGTACTTTAAAAATAATATTAGGGAACGCATCCGATGACTTCAGCGCAATTTGATTACTATCAAGCGTTGCAAATTTACTGAATACAAACAAACATTCACCTAAACATTATTGGGAGTCAACATTGCTAATAGCTGCGTTACCTAAACAATAAATGTTACTTGGTTATGTGTATTGCGTGATCAAAAAGCGGCATTTATAACTTTATTGAACTTCTTTTATATGTAGTAAAAATAATTGATTTAAAATGGAAATAAATGTAAACTTATCTGGTATTACATTCATTAATGCAAATTGAAAACATGAATATTATTGATAAAAATGATTATGCAAAATTGTATAAGTAACTATATTTGTATCATATATAAATGCATATTTTTACATAAAACCTTTGGTTATACTAGTTAGTGATAACTAATTGCAGATTTATATCAGCAGCACAGTTTGTGATTGTTTATACAATTATAAACTGTCTACTATGAAAAACTTACGTCATAACATTCAATTTTTTAAAATTTATTTCTTGCTGTTAGGTTAGGTTAGGTTTGAGAATTGACGCTTGCTGTATTTACGTGACACTTGTTGTACATGCCATATGCCAACACTCCGGTTTTTTGAACGCATTTTGCACTTGGATTTAATTGTACTATAGCCTTCTTTAGACACAGACACACACATAATTTAACGTTTCTCTTAATAGGAAACATTGCGTTACCGCTTTGCAATCTTTTAAACAAAATACTATAAATATGTATGGTATACTATTAAAATTAAGAAGTTTTCTAAATTGTGGGTTTTTTAATAAATGTTGCGGATTTTATAACGTCGATATCTTACATACACATTCATGCTGGGATGCTCTTCAGAAGATTGTTAAATGTTTGGAGTATCTATCTGCAAACAGTACTGAAGTAATAGTTGCATCCACCAAAAACATTAAACATATGTTCTTCAATTCAATAACCTCTTAATATCGTTAGGTGTCGAAGTGTCGTACACACCGAGCCACAGAGAAGACATGTATGGATGCTTATATGAGGTAACGGACCCATATTGGGAAGAACGGTACGCTCGAAATCACTTTGGGTTCACCTATCCAAGCTGTGACCAGAGCGGCCGTTGCTTAACTTTCGTTAGCGCTTCTATTTGTACATGCTCTCTCTGCCGTACTGCCGACATAAGCATAGTATATGTAACAACTCAAAATATTATCTCAATGTTGGTCATACTTAGTAATTATAAAAAAGGTTATTTGCTATTGCATAAGGTAAAGAACAGTAAATAAAACATTACAGCTTGTACATTATTTACACGTTAGGTTTACCGTTGCATGATCATATAGCTAGTAAACTTTTGTTTATGCTCTATTTTAAATTGAACAAACTATACAACGTGCAATGTCTTCATCAGTGTTTTATTATTTTTGGGTTTAGATGCACCGCCGGCTTTTTTGCTAATGTTGATTAAATAAAAATATAGAATGATTTGTTGTTTGTTTTTTCATGTTACCTAGATTTTGGAGTACTTTTATTGCGTTTGCATATTATAAAACTCATGTCTAAAATTTTTTTACATTCTACATGTAGACTATTTAGTTATTGTAATTGGTCTTTCTTTGTGATTTTTGGCGTCGTCGTTCATTTATGTACATTTGCGGGTATATCCAAAAGCGGCCGGGGTGGCGTTGGATGATGTAAATTGTCTCGGGGCAGGAAAATGCGCTCATTCAAAGCGTTGCTCACACATTGAGGGATGAACCCAAGTAGGCATTCAAAGACAGTCTATGTTTCATTAACAATGTTGTTAGTTGTAATTGTTTGCTACTTCTATGGTTATTGACATCTTTTTTTTGTCTTTTCAGCATTTGTCAGTTTACTTCTGACCCTCTATTCATTTGTCTATCGTTTTCGTGGTCTGCCGAGATTCCGTTTTGCTATTCTTGGTCTTCATGATAGTACTCTTTTTGTCTAACTGTTTGTATTTTGTCTTGTTACATGACCTACTCAATGTATCTTGGTTGTTCACGACGGTTTTTTAGCGATTAATGTCTTTTCTGATTTTATCTGATAGACAAATGTTCAACATGAGTCATTTCTTAGCGCGTTGTGTTGTTCTTATTATTTGCATTCCGAATAGTTAGGGTAGTTGTTTCTAAAATATATGTAAGTACGGGGAGGATGTATTTGTCAAAGACTTTTATCCGTTGAAGATTTTGTCATTTTTAAAAACCGACATCTTATGCGTATTTTCTTTTATTTTATTTTATTTTACAGAGATGTTCACTTGGTCGCTGCACATCATTTGTTTTTTTTTTATATATATATTTATTTGGAACCCGACTTCTTTTGATTTGGTTTCTAGTTTGGACAACATTTGTTTAATCTCCGCTAATCAAAATTATGTTGACTGTAAAATGCATAGTGATTTAGCATTTTTCCGTCCACATTTACTTTCATCTGATTTTTTTTAATATCTACCTAAATTAGAGTAATAGTTTTGGAGATTTAGCCTAATTCTTTTTGCATATTGCTAGCCAACAATATTGTTATCGAGCTTGAGAAAATAACATTAACGTGTGTTGCACAGATTCTATTCTTTTTACTATATCAATTCGTATAAATCTTGTATATTTGTTTTTACGTTGAAATTATTCTAATTAAATAGATTATGATCCAAAATTGTTCATTTTGTAGTCAGTAAAATTATAAACTAAACTTACAATAAACCCCCTTTAGCTTGGCCTACGAAATGTGAGAAATGTTAGCGCTAAAACGCGCGAGAGCATGAGTGCAACAAAAGCTAACAATATTTTCGTGTATATTATGTTGTTTATTATGGCGTTTAAGCTGAAGTGGCTGCTCTATGTAAGTAATCAGTAAACCATTCAAAAATATATTAATGAACTAATTGTGAAAGATTTATTTTTACATGAACCTATTGTTATTTGATTCATGTAAGATAACAAAAAATCTGTTTAGGTAATAATAACATTGACCTAAATTACAATTTCTGATAATGTATTGTATTTAGAATTAGAACACCATTGTTTTATTATGTAAATATAGAGAAACTGGTATTATTTATCCACAAACATTTGATTTAATAACTCATAATGAAAATGATATTATTAATTTTGTTACACCAGCAATTTCCTAACTTGGACATTTTTGCGTAAGAGAGCGCCAGGCAGTTACATAGTACATGCGGTTAACTGCAGATAAAAACTTTTTATTTGTGGCAGTCTTATTGAGTATAGAACAACTTTGAATAGGTTGTGTAGTACCATAAAAAAAGAGAATGTTGTATCGGAACAAAATTTTGAACTTGTAATCAAATTGACCCGGCAAATTTGGATTTGAATCAATCCAAAAACGATTTCTTTTTTGTGTTCTAGCAAAGTTTTTGGCAAAAATTGATAAAAAAATAGACCAGTTTTAGATTTTTTTAAACGTGAGCACTTTTTCTCTTTCAACTGGAAAACGGGACTACGGCCGATTCTTTATTTTAAAAACTGCAGATAGAGTAGGCTTTGATACAAAATAAGTTTTAATCAAAAAATATTTGTAGATTGAGAATAGATCTATTCTTTAAGACTATGCCCGGAATTTTACGTTTGAATATTACCGGAAGAACGCACTCAAAAGGCGAAGATCCACAAAATATGTAATCAAAGAAAGACCAAACTAACACCAGATACACTAAAACTGATAAAGAGAAGAAGGAAAACTAATCGAAAAACACCAGAATACAAAGATCTAAACAAACTAGTGAAAAAGCAGGATCTAAAAAAATATAGAATCAACCAAATTGTCTAAACAAAACAACAAAAACTAGCAAAAGGAAAACAAAACATTTTCTAAATAAGAACTCAACATGGAAATATTGTATCTAATAAAACAAAAGTTGCACTAGCTATTATCACATTTTATAAGAAACTGAAACTTTGAGGATATCCAACCACAACAAAACATCCAAGACCATCCTAAACACGTGCTTAGAAGACCAAAAATTAGAGTTAGAAATCAAATACGTATTCAGCAAAATAAAAAATCAAAAGGCGCCCGGGAATGACCAAATAACAACCAAAATGATAAGGTAGAAGTAATGTCGAAAAGGCACTTATGATACTACTAGACCTTTGGCTATAGGTAAACTGTAGCCATTAACCCGGTCCAGGGGAAACCAGAGTCTTTTCTCTAAATCCACCTGGACAAATCTCGACAGGCGCGTTCACGTCGCGGGGGTGAGCCCGTTTCATGAGAAACGGTGGCCAAGTTCTGTCGGGGACCCAGTACAGCGGGGTATATCGCTGTCCCCTGCCCAGGGATACGGGTGAAGACCTCAACGGCAGCGAAGGCGGAGAAGAAGGACTTTGGTACGGCGGAGCTGGCGGAAGGGGCAACCCATGCTTTTAGGGATAGTATAAAGCAAACTCACCAACCCGCCTGGCTAGCGTGGTGTTTTATGGCCACTACCCTAAATATGAATCCAAACCGAAACAAATGGCCCTCAGAGTTCCCAGCAGCCCGAAAATCCCCGCCCAAGGCAGCGGGCGGAAAGAGAGGAAGGCAGAGGGTGCGAAGAATCACTGGGCACAAACAGGCTGCCAAAAGACGCTACATATCGCAACGTACAATGTAAGATCAATAGCTTCAGAGGAGAGATTAGAAGAGCTGGAACACGAATTAGGAAAAATCAAGTGGGATATACTTGGTATCGGCGAAACAAGGAGAAGAGGAGAACAGAGTGAAATATTAAAATCAGGGCACACTCTATTCCAAAGAGGCAACGCAAACTCAAGCCACGGAGGTGTAGGTATACTTATACACAAAAAAGTAGCACCTTATATAAAAGAAATGAAGACAATATCGGATAGAGTTATATACATTACTGTGGAAATAAGCAGATTAATAACTCTACAAATAATACAAGTATACGCACCTACAAGTAGCTATGAAAATGAAGACGTACAAGAATTTTAGGAAGACATATCGAGAGGCATAAAAGAATGCTCGACAAGGCACGTAATCGTGATGGGTGATTTTAACTGCAAGGTAGGGGGAAAGTTAGACAATGCAGAGCAATATATAAGAGAACACGGACTTGGGACAAGGAATGAAAGAGGCACTATGCTTTTGAATTTCATGGAACAAGAAAATCTATATGTGTCCAATACATTCTTCGAAAAGAAGAACAACAGAAAATGGGCTTGGATAAGCCCTGATGGAAATACGAAAAATCAAATCGATTACATACTAACTAAGCAAAAACATATAATACAAGATGTTAACGTACTAAACCGATTTAATACTGGAAGCGACCATCGACTAGTAAGAGCCAAAACAGTTATAAATATAAAATCGGAAAGAGCAATGAAGATTAGTAACAAGAAAAACAAGTGCACAATAATAGACCGACACATGTTACAACAAAAGGCATCAGAATATGAAATGCAACTGGCAACTAGCTTTAAAGAACTCCAAATACAAAACAGCACAGACATAAACGAAAGGAACAATAAAGTAATAGAGATAATAAAAGTTGACGCAGAACAACATGCAAAATCAAAACCGAACAAGAAAAATAAGCTGAGTGACCGAACGAAACAAATGTTAGAGAAACGAAGAACTCTCATAATGCAGAACAAAAGAAGCACAGTGGAATATGCGGAAGTAAACAAAACGGCGAGGAAGATGGTAAAAGAGGATATAAGAAAATACAAAACTGGTTTGGCCCAGAAACTATTAGAAGAAAATAAAGGCATGAAGATCTTTAGAAAACATACCAACACAAGAAAGGAAATAATAAAAATAAAAAATAAAGAAGGCTGCATGGTGAATAATAGAAACGAAATACTAAAAGTCACAAAAGCGTTTTATGAAGATCTATACAAATCGAAAATTAATAGTGACATCAAAGAACAAGAACAAAAAAGAAAAGTTATAAAATCTTTTTGGTAAAGGTGTTGTCCCGCGGCAGGGGAAGATGAAATTCTAGCAGAAATGATGAAACACAGAGGAGAAACAATCTTAGAAGAACTAGCGAAGCTATTCAACCAATGTCTAGAACAAGGAAAAGTCCCAGAAGGATGGACAAATGCTATAGTTGTATTATTATACAAAAAGGGAGATAAGGAGAGTCTGGAAAACTACAGACCTATTAGTCTGCTGTCTCAAGTGTACAAACTTTTCTCAAGAATCATTACCAATCGACTAACTAATAAATTGGATTTCTATCAACCGAAAGAACAAGCCGGCTTTAGGAAGAATTTCAGTACCATAAAACACCTACAAACTATGAAGATCGTAATTGAAAAGGTAACAGAGTACAACATCCCCCTATGGGTAGCGTTTGTAGACTATAAAAAAGCTTTTGACACGGTAGAAATGTGGGCAATCATACAAGCTCTAAAAAACGCGAGGGTCGACCACAGGTACGCAAATCTTATACAGCATATATACAAGAACGCAACACTTCAGATAAAAATGCACGAGAACACTGAAAAGGTCACAATAGAAAAGGGAGTAAGACAAGGCGACCCAATCTCATTTAAGTTATTCACATTGGTATTAGAAGACGCATTCAAATCTATAGACTGGGGTGAAAGAGGCATAAAGATCTGCGGGGAGATGCTCCAACATCTAAGATTTGCAGACGATATTGTAATATTTGCAGACTAAGGAAGAACTACAGAGCATGCTAAACGAGGTGCATGCAGCTTCGCGAAGAGTGGGACTAGAGATCAACTTTAGTAAAACTCAGTTCATGACAAATTCAAATAACGAAGATATCACCATGGAAATAGATAATCAGGAGATCCGCAAGGTAGATAAATACAACTATTTAGGTCAACAAATAGCAATAGGAAAGGCAAACCAAGAACTAGAGATAGACAGGAGGATAAAACTAGGCTGGGCTGCATACAGCAAACTAAAAGATGCACTAGCATTGGACATACCACTCAGTCTAAAAGCACAGCTATATGACCGGTGCATACTACCAGTACAGACTTATGGTGCTGAGACCTGGGTTTTTACAAAGAAAATTCTAACAAAATTGGGCGTACATCAATGAGCAATAGAGAGAAGGATACTGGGAATATCACTAAGAGATCATAAAACGAACACCTGGATAAGACAAAAAACTAAAGTACATGACATAGTCACAAGAATAGCAAAGCTGAAGTGGGGATGGGGTGGACATGTGGCTAGAGGGTAAGATAAATGGAGTGGCAAAGTCTTAAGATGGAAGCCATGGGGAGAGAACAGAGGAAGAGGACGACCACAAATGAGATGGGCCGATGTCTTCAAAAGAGCAGTGGGTCTGAACTGGTTCAGGGTCGCACAGGATCGACAGGTTTGGAAAAGTAAAAGGGAGGCTTATATCCAAAGGATAGAAAATGGCTGACTGAAGAAGACAAATGTCTAACGATAAAATACCCAAAACATGGAAAAATGCGAAAGTGATACAGATACACAAAAAAGAAGACACTACTACATGGAAAATTATTGACCCATAAGCTTTCTATCACAGTTATATAAAACCTTTACCAAAATTATAACAAACAGACTAAAGGCGGGCTAGCTTTCGAGCTGGCAGTGCAGCTACTCGCACCGTGTGACTTTATCATACGATAATGGCGAGAGACAATAACTCGTATGGTGACCCAGCTCGAATGCTAGCTCGCACTGCGAAACCAGGTTTTTACCGATAAACTAAACCTACATCAGCCAGTTGAGCAAGCAGGTTTTTAAAAGAACATTGGAATGATTCACCACCTACAAACTCTATGATTAATTATAGAGAAGACAACAGAATATAATGCACCAATACATTTGGCATTTATAGATTACTACAAAGCTATTGACAGCTTTGAAACATGGGCTTTTCTCTCCGCAATGAACGACGCCAGAATTGATTTGAGATATTCAAAGATCATCAGAGACATAGAGACCAAGACGTCATCTTCCATACAAAAATCGACAAAAATTTATTAGAAAGAAAATACTCCTCGGTAGAGGAGTCAAGCAAGGGGATTTACACTGAATTTTTCACACTGGCATTTTTGTTTAAAATTCTACAATAAAACAACATAAGCTTTAAAATGGATGGCAAATCTATAAACCATATAAGATTTGCCGACGACATAGTATTAAAAAAATCACGCAAAACTAGGTAAAAATGAAGATGAGTATAAAACATGCATAGAACAATACGGACAAGGCTACAAAAATGATAAAAGGAATATCCTGATGGAGTTTCTAATGCAAAATACACTCTATAATATGAATATCTTATTTAAGAAAAAACCGCATAACAAATGGACATGGCAAAGCTCTAATGATCTAGTCAAAAACGAAATTGATTACATCTTTTTAAATCGTAAAGACATAGTACAAAATGTATCTGTTCTAAATGCATTTACAACAAAGAGTGACCATAGGCTAATAAGAGCACATAAAAATTAACACTAGAACAGAACGGAATAAACTACTACGAAGCGGTACTGTCAAGCAAATTGACGTACTAGACATAGATACTCAAAACGCAAAATATAAAGTACAAAGAGGAAGTAACGAGAAGATCAAAAAAAGTAATAAAGCTGGGAATAGCAAATAAAAATACAACTGACATAAATAGAGCCCTACCTGATATTATCAAAAGAGCTACAAAAGCGATAATGCCAGCAAAGAAGAGAGATGAGGAAATGCGGAAAGGGTGAAACAGTTGAATATGCTGTGCTGAATAAAGAAATTCGACGAGATATCTATAACTACAAAGAGACATTAACAAAGAAAATCATAGAAGGAAGGAAATAATAAAAATTGCAGAAAACTTTTATCGTAAACTGTATGAATCACGTCAAGAAGACCGGTGAAATTTATCACGACCAAAAATTATGAACGTAGATTCTGAAGAAATACCCGAAATTACAATAGATGAAATAAGATTGGCTCTCAAACAAAGTAAAAATTGTAGGGCACCTTGTGAAGATGGAATAAAAAGCGAACAACTAAAAAGAAGAGGTGAATCAATACTTAAAATCTTCTAAATACTCTTCAACAAGTGTCTGGAAATTGGAAATATTTTGGAGAACTGGAAGAATGCGGTAGTAATTCTGTTTTATATAAAGGGCAAAAAAAATGAACATAAAAACTATCGGCCAATAAGCCTACTTTACTACCTTTACAAAATATTTATAAGGGTTATATCTAACAGACTTAGCAGTAAACTAGATGCATATCAGCCTATCGAGCTAGCCGGTTTTCAAAAGGGATATGGAACCAACAAACATCTACAATGCATGAAATCATTGATTGAAATTTTTGTTCGCATTCGTTGACTATGAGAAGACGTTTGATACCATCGAGATGTTGCCTATTCCTTGTCTAATTAAAACCATTTACGACTTTGCCACTATGACTCTGAAACTACAATATTTATCCTACAAAATATCAGACGCGGAGTGCGCAAGGGAGATACCTTGTCCCCTAAACTATTTACGCTGTGTCTAGAGAATATCTTTAAAAACTTAGACTGGACGGACAAAAGAAAAAATGTTGATGGCAAAAGGCTGACGCACTTGCGCTTTGCGGATGATATTGTTTTAGTAGCCATTGAAGAGACTGAAATTCAAACAATGCTGACTCAGCTAAACATCATCTCCAAATCAGCTGGTCTTTACATGAATATGAGTAAGACAAAAATCATAACACCTTATGTTCCACACCAGTCTGATATATTCATCGAAGGGGTCACGGTGGAAAGAGTAGAGAGCTACAACTACTTGGGACATAAACAAAAATAAGCAAAGAATACCTAAATGCGGAGACCAGAAAAAGAATAGGACTAGGCTGTGCAGCATTTGGGAAGCTGGATTTTATTCTAACCCACAAGACGTTCTCAAGAAAGTTAAAAATAAGAATATTTGACACATGTGTTGCACAGGTTCTTACATATGGCGCAACACAACATTTACCCAGCAGATCAATAAGCTGGCCGTTGCGCAAAGATCAATGGAACGGAAATTACGCCACAAGAAATAGAACAAATGGGTGCGGAAGAAGACAGATGTTGCGGATGTGGTAGAAAAAGCATACCCTACAAACAACTGATGACAGGTCTTACAGAATCCTAGTATGGAGACCAAAATGCAGAAGGAGAAACATAGGCCGCCACCCTAAAAGATGGAGCGACAATGTTTGGGAAGTAGCAGAAGAAAATGGTTAAGACTGGCGAGGAACAGAGAAGAATGAAAAGTTAAAAAGAATAATATATCCAATATTGGAAGAATAAAGTCTGAAAAAGAAAAAAAAGTTTATTTATAGTGTTATTAGTTGAATCGGTATTCAGGTTTTGGACAGTGTTTTTTGCTTGTTCTTACGGGGTTAGTTTGTTGGGGTAGGAAAGAATTATGCATCTGGCGGGAGTCTATGGTTGCATATGAACAGGGAAAGTTTGTTCTAATTGAGTAATTTGTTGGAGCAATTTTTAATACTAAATCTTAAAAACTTAAAAGTGTAAACTTTATTTGTAAAATATTAAAAATTACAACATTTGGTCTTGATACATTAAAATATTGTCAGAAAGCACCAAAATTTAAAATTCTATTCATAAAGTCTAAAATAGCTATAAAATATTGTAATTAAGCACTAAAAACCTATAAACTGTTAAAGTGTAAAATTTTATTTATTAAATGTCAAAAATATTGTTAGAAAGTATTAAAATCTGGGTATAAACTGTCAATAGCTAAAAAATATTAATTGATAAAATATAAAAGTAACAAAATCGGGCCTTGAAACAACAAAAAATTGTTATAAAATAATAAAGTTTGGCTATAAACTATTGAAAAGTGCAAAGTTTTTTTTATGAAACTTTAGCAATTAACTGTTAAAAAGTCCAAATGTTATCATAAAAAGTCAAAAATAACTAAAACATTAAAATATTTTTAGGTAAAATTAAAATCCGGCCAAAAACGGCCAATTCAAATTATGTTTTTTTATATAAATCATCAAAATAGTGTCAGAAAGCATCAAAATCTGGCCATAAACTGTCAAAAAGTGCAAAAAGTGTTAAAACCATGAAATTTTAAAAATTAGTGACATCATAATCGTTTAGAAAACACATGTTTACTATAAAATTTATTGTGAAAACGTTGAAATCGCACAAAAAATAATAATATCATAAAAAAGCATAAAACATTTTTTGATTGAAACTTGCTTGTGAATTATAAGAAATTCATCAAAAATTGCGTGAAAAACCTAAATATTGCATAAGATTTAATTGAAAAACACGCAAAAAAACTTATTTTTTGCATAAAACTTGTCAAAACTGGCGCAGAAAACTGATTTAGAACACAAAATTTACTCTAAGGACTTTAAAACTGCATAAAAACGACATTTATAAGATTAAAATTGCCCAAAAAACTTATTTTTAGCATAAAATTCTTTCGTAAATCATGTATACTACATAAGATTTTTTTAGAAAAATCACACACAAAAAGCACATAAAAATTGCGCTTAAAAACCATTTGTAGTATAAAATTTCTTAATAAGTTTACCTTACCTTACCTATACCTGTTAAGTAAAAACTACAATTACCATTTAAACTTGATCAGTATTAGCGCAAACAATCAACATAAGCATAAAACTTGCTTCAGAAAATCTCAAAAATGCACATAAAAATATTTATAACCTACAAAATCAGCAGAAAACTCATTTACAACATAAAATTTTCATTGATTGTCTTGAAATTGCACAGAAAAAACTTAAAATTTGAAACTAAAACTTATTTCTAATATATAATTTGTAGAAAAATGACGTCACCACATACATTTTATCAAAATTAGCTCAGAAAACTCATTTATAGAAAAAAATTTGTTAATAAAAAAATCACATTTTTATAACATCAATATGGCTCAGAAAACATAAAAATGTAGCAACAAATTTGTTCAACAATCACGTTTACCGTAAAAACTCATTTTTATCACAAAATTTGTTTCAAAAATTGCAAAATTGCACAGAATGAACATATTATATCAAAATCTTTCAGAAAAAAACAACACTTTTAGCATAAACTTTGCTAAAAATCACGTTTAACAGATAAACTTTGTCAAAATTTATAAGGAAAACCGAATTATAGTATAAAATTTGTTTCAAAAAAACTTAAAACTACACATAATACACTTTTATAACGTCAAAATTTTGCAGAAAACTTAATTCTAGCATAAAATTTGCTTAAAAACCATAAAAATGTTATCAAAATTAATTTCAAAAATCTTAAAAATGCACAAAACAACTTTTATGTAAATTCTTCACCCAGTGTGAGACACAAGTATTTTAATGCACCCAGCACCAGTATGTCTTTTTTACACACAAACAGTTCAACGTTTCTCCTAATAGAAGGCATTACCATCTTCAATATTTTTATTATTATCATCAATAATATTGATCAATCTATTGCACAGTATATTGCAAGGACCACCTAGACGTTGCAATGTAATTGCGCAAACTTTTTGTTAGTTACTGACATTTCTGCAGTCAACATGTGGAATAAAATAAAGCAAGTTGTGTGACTATTGCTTTAATTATAGCTGTAAAAAAAGAGAGAAAAAAGGTGCAAATGTATAAATGGTTAAAAAATAGAAATAAATACTTTTAGGTTAGATTGTACAATAAAAATGAAAATCTATTTGCTTGACTCAATATATTGTGCAATCTTAATATGATCTACAGACGATCAATATTATTGTATAATATCAATTATTGTGCAATATATTGACTATAATATTAAACGTCTAAGAGCCGATTTATACTCTTTTTTACTTGTAAAAATCTTCAATACTAGCTTCAATATTATTTTAATAATGTAATATTTGTAAACGTATGTCTTTGATAAGTTTATTTTGAACTGTAGACGTCATCTAACTATTGTCAATGTCACTCTCTACGTAAATTTGGTACAATACTACAAATTGTAACGATTGTCTTAAATTATTTTTGTATTAATTGAATTGAATATATTTATACTATTATTAAATAAATATAATCATAAATTACTTACAAGGATTTCTTTGCCGGATGATTGAGCATCATACCCATCATCACCATGTCCACCTCCATATCCACCACCACCACCAGCCCCGCCAGCTCCAAACTTTCCACTATTGGGACAATCGACATCATATTCAAGTCTCCGCACTTCTGCTTTTGGTTGATCGGAGACAACTTTACTGGAAACAATCTTCGGACAATCTCCTGATGTTGAAGGGTCTGGCGGTGGCTGCGGTCCTTGACATGATGTGGGCGGTAACGGAGGTTTATCACACACCATCGTATAAACAATAAAACAACGTTGCAAATGATTTTATGTGTGTATTATGAATTTATTATTCATCTTTAATTACGTATAATTTGAAAAGTGTCAGAAAACCGACTTTTTTATTGTTTTCCCGAACTGTCTAGATTTTAGATTTTGTCCAAATTGATTTTGTGGCTTAATTATGGGCCCCAAACACGTGTAGATTTAATTTGTATTGTTCAGATCTGGAAGATTGGACAGAAGAAAAAATAATAAATAATCGGATTCTTTTGACGTGTACATGTCTATAGAAATTTTGTTTTTTTTTAATTGGATGTCAGTGATGGCGTTTAAGCAACTTAAGCCTAAATCAACATTGAGTTGGACTCAATCTATCTAAGTATGCATTTAGAAAGATATATTAGTATAGAGTAGTAGTCCTACTTTCTAATATAAAATAAAAATATTTTTTTAACCAACGCAGCCCAGTTTTGACACACTTTCTAAATAATGAATTATGGCAAAGCACGCAGAATTTTACTCTACACAGTATTCTCTTTCTAAACACACTACATAAGAACGTAAATGTCAACAAAACTTGGTTTTGATTTGTTTGTGGTGTAACTACTAATACTACTTAAACTATTTCCTTACTTTACTAAGCGTGAAAAGTAAGTTATTACAAAAATTATTATAAATTTAACCTAAATTATTTTGCTATACACTTACAGGTCGATTAGTGGGAGGTGTTTTTATATCTTCGCAACAAGAATCCAATCCTTTTTTTCTTTCTCCTCCAAATTTTTCAGTATTTGGACAACACGGGTCATATTCTAATGTTCGTATTTCCGCTTTTGGTGTTTCTTTACAAACTTTAGAAGGCCCAATTTTGGGACAACAGTCCCTTTCTTTTGTAGGTGGCGGTGGTGGTGGTGGCGGAGGTGGAGGCGGTGCGGTATCGCAAGACATTATTGTTATGTAGATTGGTTTTGCATGTATGAAACGAGCATAATGAAGATTTACTTAGAATTTTGATTATGTCACGATTGACAATGATTTTTGTTGATTACTTGATTAGGTGAGTTTCAAATAGACTTTCAAATGTTTATTTTGCTGTAATAGTACAATAAGTTTTTCAAAATTTTATAAGATTTACATAGTATCACTATTCTTCATTAAAAAACTATGCTTTGTCTATCTTGGAAAAGCATAAAGTTTAAAATGCTAGAGCGTTGTAATGGACTTATAACAAAGTTTTGCTAAGAGATTGTCTTAAGCTTATCTTTAGTTTGTGTTTTTTTCATACATACATTTGCGGCACAGAGGATTTTTTTAAATTCCTATTTTATGCATAAATTTGTTCAAACCATAAATATATATTAATAGTTTTTATTATTCACATTAATATATTATTTTAAGATTGACTCCTCACTCACTTCTTGCGTTTGGTAAGCGAGATCAGGCGGATTGGATGGAAGGGGTAGAACCGGATCGGCCGGCGTGCGATTAGTTTAGTGCGGGATGTTGTGTCGGTAGCATGTTCTCGCTGCGTATGCGTGTGAATAATATAACGGTTAAATTCAGAAGAACATTAAGGACTATTGTGACTGATGGTGGACTTTTGTGTTAAGCTATTTAGGAGAATATATTTACGTAGTAAGTAATTTTAGTTGGATAATCTTTAAGTTACAAATGTATTTAAATAGAAAGTAAGCATTGTTCCGGCTGGAGTCTAGATGTGTTTTGGAATTGTTTACTCTTATTTTGATTTGTTTATAATTAAACAGTATTGGTAATAAATTAATAAATATTTTTTAACAATATCTTTGAGCAATATAAATTAAACTTCAGTTATAAATACATATTTAATACTGAATGAAAGATTAATTTGAGAGTCAACAAAGTTTATTCAAAAATTATATTAATGCAAAGTTTTATGTTTTATTTTATTGTATGTTTCAGGATAGAATTCCCACTCATTGCTTTGGGTGTGCTTCACTGACCGGGTCAGCATAACATTTAATTTAGTGCGGGATTTCAACTTAGTTTATGTGTTTTTAAATATTTGGTGGTGTTTTTTATTTTGAACTATTGTGTCAACGCAATTGTGAAACTTTGTAACCCAAACCTACATTTTTAAGCCGGTGCTAAGTGCTTCTGAATCCTGACGTTGGAAGATAAAGGCGTTCGTTACAAAAGGGAGGAAAAGCACCCATTTAAGGACTAATTGGTAAATATTCTACAGCATAATTATAAGAAAATTAAACATTTAAATCAAATAAATTCTAATCTTTTTTAATTATTTTAGATCCTTTTCTGGCAGAAAATGTTAAGTGGTAAGTCATTCTTTTTTATTTAGTTGGCGATGTTACTGCTGGTAATATTGCACCTCAATTTCTGCTTGTAGGGTGGATGCTATGATTGTGGCTCATTTTTATATAGTAACACTACGCTTACGCGGAAGCCTACAAGCTTAAATTGTTGTATAGGTAGTGCTTAGTGATTAGTTATGGTTGCTACTTGTTTCTGGATCTGTCTGACCAAATATTGGGGCAGCTAAGGTTTCAAGTAGTTATGGTAGTTCGCCGGCGTTAAACTTCTGGGCATCGAATTCAGTCGGATTAAACGTGCAGGTTGTAGTTGACTGCTTAGTGTGCCCAAACATTGCTTCTAGACGAGTTGTCTTGTATTGACTTTCGTCATCATTGTTTGCTAGTTTGGGTTGTATGAGGTAGGCTCTTTACCAACGTAAGGAGGTGAGCTGTTTTTAGTGCGTTTGCCATCAATTGTTCGATTGGTGGTTACGTGTGGTGTAACGTAAAGTGTACGCGTCTGTATGAAAGCCCTCTATGATAGGAGCTAATTTTTATTTAGATATCCTTCATACTGCCTTTGCATACTGTGGATAACTTTTACAGGTCGGTGCCGTAGGGTAGTTAGAAATCACTTTTTCTTCTTAAATCGATACTTTCATTTAGCAGAAACTGACCGTTCCTTGGAATGCTTGCTAGTCTGTTATATTTATGATTGTTTTCGCATAGATGTAGTGGTATTAGATGATGCATTGTTTTAATGTATCTTACATTGCCGAGTCGTTGTGTAATTGCTGTACTAATGTTTAAAGTTGCTTGCAATAGTTAGTAGCCAGAATTCAACACAATTGCAAGGTGATGCTTGATTTGGTAGTTAGTTACTTCTAGTTAATTTGGGAATAGTTTAAATATAGTATTCTCCAGCAGAGATGCTATTTTTGCGTCTAGTTTGGTTGTATCTTCTAGTTGCTTTACAATTTAAACAGTTTCTAAAGTGCCAAGTGATTGTATTTTATTTATTTGTTTACATGAATTTATTTTAGTCAAACATGATTGTTTTGATCATTTCAATTAATACTTATATATTTTGAGCTAACTTAAATTAAATTTTATTTTATAAATAGTTTAAATAAACACAACTAATTTAATGATTAACTTGTAAATTGATTTAACTTTTTTCATATATTACTTCTCAATTTTTAAATTATTTTTTTCAATTGATTATCAATGTTTTCAAAATTATTTCACTTGGTTACTTTAAAGCATGCGTAGTATTAGATTTTCCTTTACTAACTTTTATATATTTATACTGAAATTATCAGTGATTAATTTATCATTATAATGTTTCAGCTATTTTATAAAATGATTCCAAAGGAAAAATCTGTTGACAATAACGTTGCGCATACCTAATCGTCCATGTCAATTCGTCCCCAATCGACTCGTACCAAATGTTTTCAATGTTTTCATGTTGCAATTCCATGCTTAATCAGTTAGACAAAATTTCAATATTAATTTCTAATTCAACAAATTTATTTATTTATACAACAAAAGCATGTGAATTGTGGCAATATTTTGACAAATTTGTGTAATTATTTATGACATGATTAGGTTAAACGAAAGCCCAACGTAGTCACATTAGTGATGACTTGTAGCCTGACCAAGGTTTAAGGTTTGATCTAGTGTAAGAGTCGACGCCGGCTTAGTGAGTCCCCACCATTCCAGTTGACGCTTAGCACTTTGAAGAGTTTGGTCATTCTTGTCAGTGTTATGCTATCAGCAGTTGGTCTAAAAAAGGGTAAACCCCTCATGCACAGGGACACCTTCCTCTGTTCTATAGGTGGTTCGACCTTGGTGGCACAGGTTAGATGAGACTGTTAAAAGACTGTTAACATTAATTTATTTGAATTCACTGACTAACATTGCTTTATAAAGTTTAAATTTTTTTTCATTTTAACGTTTGATAAAATTTGGTATTAGTTGCGAAATATTTAATTTTCAACATTTTGAATTAAATTTTAATAATTATTAGATCAACAATTTTAAAACTCGTTTGTTAATATATTAAAACATGCGTGTCCTCCATTCTAACAATTACATGTAATACTATAAGTTCTTTCTAATGTTAATTGATTTTACTTTAAATATTTGATAAAATTCACTAAAACAAAAATATTAAATAAGTTTGTAATTACTGTTAATAGTAAATAATAATCTAAAATTTAACAATATAATTTCAATAAATAATAACAATTTACATGTAATGTTAAGAATGTATGAAGATAATTTTGAATTGGCACCAACGAATGGGTATTACAAATTTGGCGACTATCAAACATTAACCTCCGAATGCAACTTAGCATTCAAGTAATCTAATTTACAGTTCTTGCTCATATTAGTTTAAGTTTTTGGGTAATATAATTGTTTTCAGTAATTAATAATATGAAAGCTTTTTCATATTTTATTGTTATTCGGATTTTTTTTTTAATTTAATGAAAATTTGTTGAAAACATTGCAGGGTATTTTGGCATACTTTCGATGCAATGCGGTTTAATGCGGTTTTAATTGAGAATTATTTTTTAATAAATTTAAAATTTGTTATGTTCTTAGTGAAGTCATTTTTCTAAAAATACTAATTATAGATTTAATGTTCGGTAATTTGCCCAAGTTTGGCAAAATCAGATTTTTTTTGGTCAAGAAGCATCCCAACAATATAAACTTGTTAATTGTTTTTATATAAAAGTATTCAATATTTTATTGTAATTAGAAAAATCTCAAGAGATATGTAAGAATAATGTGAGCAAGGGTTGTAATGTTTTTAATAGTTAAGTCTTTGCTTAAGACATAAGATGAATTAGTATTTAAACGTCAGATAATTAGTAAAGTCGCCAAACTTAACTATACGCAACTTTAGCTGTAATACATAAGATTTTTTCTTCAGCTATATTCTGGATCGGAAGATGCAACCAAGGCAGTTGATTCTTCAAACGTTGGTTGTTTTTAGGTACTTACGTTTGCTTGAATTAAGTAAAGCATCCCGAGTTGAAGAAGTTGATTGTTGTTGACGATCAATCTTTTTCAGACTTTGAATGTTTTACTTGATTTGAGATTTGTAAAGACCAATTAACGGCTAATTTTTGATTGTTGTCTGTGTTGGAGTTTTAAGGAGTGTTCGGATCGGGAACACTTTTCATATTCGGCGGAGATGTTTGTCTTAAAATGACAAACTTTTCTGGTGTTGAAAAGTGTTTATCGATTCGAAACTCTGAAAGACTAGCTGAACCCCGAGAAGGAAATAGAACGCAAATTTTGGGTAGTAGATTAGGCCCGGAGGCTCTGGGAGTCTACCGGAAGGGTTAGGATTAGAAAAGTAGGCGGGAGCCCGTGCCGCCCGTGCGCGTAAAAACGGAACCCGCCTTCGGCGGGTATATATAGTAATATACCCGCCTTCGGCGGGTAATTAAGCCGCCTTCGGCGGCTTAATAACCGCCTTCGGCGGTTATTATATCCCGCCTTCGGCGGGAACAAATTAACTAGCCGCCTTCGGCGGCTATTAATTACTTAACAAACTTACCTTGACAAACTTAAAAATAGCAAACCTCCGTGATGGGGAGAATTCCCCTGTAGAAAGGGGTATATCTTTGGGGGTAAGTATTGTTGGGGGAGGAGATTAGTAAGGTTGATATTGATATATTTGAAAGAATAATTAAAAAAATTAAACCCTCCATCCTGAAATTGTTGATAAAAAAGAAAATAATACAAATGTATTTTTAAACAAATTAATTTATTCATAAAAACAACATAATACACAACAAACAAACAAACAATAGAAAACAATAGATTTTGCTTTCTCTTAAGCTAATCTAGAGAACGTGAGCAACACGGGGTCTCTCGTGTAGTTCCGTTTTCCCCTAGTCCTAAGGTAGAGAGCAAAATCAGCTCTTGTAAGAGCTAATTATTTCACACTCAGTCTTACTACTAAAATAAAGAGCAGAATCAGCTCTTTTAAGAGCTAATTAAGCTTATCCACTAAGGTGGAGAACGTGAGCAACTCGGGGTTTTCCGTGTAGTTCCGTTTTCCCCTAGATCTAAGGTAAAAAGCAGAATCAACTCTTGTAAGAGGTAATTAAGCTCTCTTCCGCTAAGGTAGGAAACGTGATCAACACTAGCCTCCCGTGTAGTCCCGTTTTTCCTTACACCTAAAGTAAAGAGCAGAATCAGCTCTTGTAAGAGCTAAATTAAGCTTACCGCCGTCTCCGCTATTTGCTAATTACCCTTCCTAATGACCTATTTATTTGTAAACAAAAACATACATTATAGTTTAACCTGAAATTTAAGGTTTAGAACGTGAGCAACACTTCTTGTGTAGCTCAGTTTTCCCTTAGACCTAAGGTTAAAAGCAAAAAACACAATAATATTAATACATCAACTTGTTCTAAAGTGTAAGGTTAAGAACGTGAACAACTCTTTTGTAGTTCCGTTTTCCCTTAGATCTAAGTTCAAAAGCAAAAAAAATACAAATACATCAATTTGTTCCGAAGTCTAAGGTTGAGAACCTGGGCAACACTTCTGTGTTGATTTGTTTTCTCTTAGACCTAAGAACAAAAGCAAAAACTGTACAGCAACTAAACTTACTTAAAAACTAAATTACCAGAAGTATTAGCCGTAACAGTTGTCACAAACTCCATAAATAATTTACGACCATCAATTAAATCAGTCAAAAGCAACAAGAAAAAAACACTTGTATTTAACATAATGCTTTTCATAAAGTGCAGTTTTTGTAAACACTAGTTGTGTGTTTGCTTGCAAAAAGTAATTAAAGCAAACACCAATTAATATAATTATTAGATATATTTCCAACCAATAATTATATTAAAAGAAATCGGCGCTTCCAAACAACACGCGTTTACCTAGAATGCTTACAAAAATTACAAACGTAAACAACACAAGTTTGCCTGTGTAGTTCCGTTATCTATTGGACATAGGGTAGACAGCAAAAGTTAAACAATAATCAAAATTTATAGAAATACTACAAAAATCCTATATCTTCCAAAGAAAAAATTAAGTACAAATGCAACTGTCACAAACAGGCTCAAGTTTGATCAAAAATTGTTCTAAAAAAAAGCCGTTTGTGCGTAGCACAGTCAAATATGTACAGCAATCCCAGAACATCGTGGCTCACAGTATGTGTGAAATACAAGCGCGAATGAAAGATGCTAAACCGGACAAAGGCATTAGTTTAGAGCAAACATAACTTTTGTGTATATTAAGTTGCCTGTTATACCGGCCAATCTATTCTAGGATTACTATATTAATTTATTACAGTGCATTCATCCTAACGAGAGATATAAACACTACGGTCAAGTATTCTAAATATATATCTAATCGTGTGGTTTGAACAACATGAAAATGTACATTTTTGCGCACATATACAAAAGCCTTCACGCACAGATTCTCACATCTTTCGTTAAATTGAATGCAAAAAACGTACAATAATTAATTATAAACGCAATTTTACATTTTAAATTAACATACTTAAAACGTGATATAATAAAAAGTATCTACTTAATTACAAAACTAATTAGTATTTACTTTATAAAAAATAAATAAAACAATAAATTTACCACCAATAGTGAGCACAGTTCTTACTGTATTTACTCTTATTCAGTCACTTTTTAAAAGTGCTGTACTTTAAATCGTAAATTAAATACAATTATAAAAATACATAGTATTAGCTAAAACTACTAAATATAATCTTTTAAAAAAATATTAATATCATTTGAACCCTTTTCAATATTAGTTACGCCTATGCGTAGACAACGTTGCCATCTGTTAGAAGTATTAACAAACTACCCACACAAGTTGATTGCATTATGGTAAGATGGCGCTACAGTTGATTTAAAAATCAAATAAAATATGAAAGCAAACATTGGTTAATTAATAATTATAATATAAAAATTGAATAATATAAATTTAATTGTTAATAATAACAAGTTTAAATATACTATGCTAGCGACATTTTACCATAAACTTTGCGTATGAACTATAAGTTCATCGCATTGCTTACAGATGGCGTAAGCAAGAAACCAATAAAGTTAAAATAAAATTGAGTACAGTGGCGTTACGTATTTTAATTTTAAATTGTAAAATTAATAAATTTTTAATCAATTCTGTTTTATCTGAACATTATATACAAAAATAAAATTACAATTTTATAATAATATATTTCTTCCTTTTAATTCCTGTAGATTGTCTACTTTGTATTGATGATCATTCCATTCCATCGAGTGTAGGGAATTGCCAAGTCTATAAAAAGCAAAAATAATTATTAATACGAACATTTGTTGTAAATAAGAAAAAAATTATTAATATGATATAAAATAAAAATAATTCCAACAAATTAAAAACTTTACCTAATTAGTTAATAATTTTTTAAACTATATTAACATTTAATAAATTATTTACTTAAAGTGTGAAGATGTTCACTGGTTTCCATTCATTGTTTCATTTTAAATTGTGGCCTATTGTTCACCATTTCAATTATATTCTAAAAAAACTTCTACAAAAATATCATACATCCCAGTACTCTTCAAGACCAGCAAGATTCTCATTAATTATTTCATTTTGCATAAGGCTTCAGCGATGGTTAATTGTTCCAAATTACTAATTGCAGAAGTAACTAGCAGTTACATTACAAATTAATCAATGTTGTTTCAAAACTTCATTCATAATAATTCAATTCCATTCATCTTAATTCAAAATAAGTCCAGGATGACCATGACTATAAAAAAGAAATATGATTAATAATAAGAAAACATAAATATAATAGTAGTTTAAATAAGATATATAAAATAACATCACAAACTTATAGTAATAATTTTTTAATTATGAAATAAATAAATAATTTACACAGAACAGCACAGACAATTGTTTCAGTTTTACAAACTTTGTTAGTGTATAACTAAGTTTAAGCTTATAAACACAATTGCTAATGTAAGTAATAAAACAAACAATTTTTTAATTAATAAAAAAGTATTACTAAGTTAGCTGGCGTCACTTTTAAACACTATAATATAATATAGGTACGATAAAATAATGATTTATTTACCTAAAATTTTAAACCATAAAGAAGTTCACTAGTATCTGTTTTCTTGAAGACAGGCAAGAACATCGAGAATATCTCAATCAAAATTTTATACAACCGAGGTTTAAGCAATGGTTCCTTTCCATTCATTATTTCCTATAGCAGAAGTTGATTGCAGTTGCTTTTCAAAACAGACCAAGCAATATTGTTTCAAGACTGAAATCATTAATCATAAAATTATAACTCACGTCAACTGTTAACACAAAAACAGACTAATTAATTACTGCTAACGTTCCTACTGTTATTAAACACAAACATATAAATGACAGTTGTCAAAAGCATGCTTAAGGTAAAATAAATCAATTTAATCTCAATTGTTGAATTACTATAAATTGATTAAACAATTACTGCTGACTGAACTGAACTGAACTTTTATAATAAAAATAGTAAACAATATTTTCCAAACATGCATACACATATTTACATAATAAAAATTGCTTACCAAAATCTATTCTATCCGAAAATATATAGGATTGCATTTATCTACTTGATTACAGCTAATCCATGCAACACAATAATTCACTTGTAAATCCAATGAACTGAACGGTTATAATTCCTCATCAATCACACAAGCACAGCGAGAACATACTACGGCGACAACCCGGAGCGTACTGAATAAACGTCGACTCAATGCATCGACCATCGCTCTCTTACTAAACCGTAAGAGGAGGGGAGAATCAATCCTAAAATGTGTAATATTAACATTGGTATATTTTATATTAAAAAAATCTTCAAATAAACATTGTGAACCGTTTAATTTACTTTTATTTAATACTAAATTTGTTATAATTAATTAACGTTGAAAATTTATAATTAAAAAAATTAATTGTTATATTGAATTAATTCTTGTTACTAAGTATTAATTTAATTAAATATATTATGTTTATAATATATATATATAGCACCAAAAAAGCAAAAAAGACGTATTAATACTAATCCTCTAATAAAATATTCAGCCAATTGCTATGAGCAAAATAGATCCACCTAGGCTGTTGATCGGTGTAGGTTTTTTTTTCTTCTTTTTCTTGACGTGCTCATTCATCAGGTGCAAGGTGTAGTAAACTCTTTTGCAATTCTGTTGTATTGGTTTTTGCATGCCACGATTGTATTCTTTGTTGTGTCAGACGCCAATGACGGTGAGATGCGTATAGACTACACATGTCTGTGTTTCATTTGATACCCCTGAGGTGCACAGAGGTAAGATGATCTTTGTTATAGCCGGTAGAATCTCAACTGTTGGCGACCGCAGAGCTGAAGTGTAACACTTCTTTGCAGCACTTTTTCTCAGCGCATTCTGCAAGGCATGTTGCCTGTGTGGTTGTATTTGTTTGCTGTGTTTGATGTTTGACCACTACTTAGATTTTACGGCCGCTAGAGTATCTGTTTACGTCTTCCTGGCTGTAAAACTAATGGCGTTGTAAATTCTTTGTTTGTCCGGAATATGCAAATAAACATGTGGTTACAGCAGGTTTGTCGACAAGATTCTCGACCTGATTGGAAACCGTATTGATGTGGTCACCCAGATAACTAATTGATTGATTGAGAGTGCAATTGGGTTGATGTTAATTAGCACTGGGAATAATTGAAAATGATATAAAAGTTTTCAAAAGTAGTAGATAAAGTTTACGGGGATTAGCTGTGCGTTGCCTTTTTAATACGATGTAGTTAGCAGATCTAGAAAAGTTCTTGTCTGCTTAGATGCCAACTGTAGCTTCTTTGAAAGATGATCTAAATTGCTCCTAAAAAATGACTTGTTGTTTGTATGGTGGCTTTCTAAAAACTATAAGACCCAATTGGTTGCAACTGGCTAACGCGTATCGCAGTCGTAACAAAATGCCCCGCTCAAATGTTTGTAATCTAATCTATACATCACTAATGGTCTGGTTACACAGTGCGAGCTAGCATCAGTTTCTCTCCCTCGCCGTTATTGTGTGATCTGGTCACACGGTGCGGGTAGCTGCACTGCAAGTAACTAACTAGGCTAGTTCGGATGCTAGTTTGCACTGTAAACCAGGCCTTAACACTTAGGCAAGTAGGCAGATTACTTCTGTTTATAATAACTACTTAACTGGAGGGCCTCGCCTAATCGCTCATTATCATTAAAAAAACAAAAATTAATAAAAAATCTAATTTTTAAATTGAATGGGAAAGTGTTAGACGGCAATGACGGACAATTTTTCATTAAAATACTTATTTATCATAATCATTTAATAAAAAATTGTCCGTCATAACACTTCCCCAATCATTTAAAAATTGAAAGATGTCGAATTATAAAATGACAGATTAATTAAAAATGCAAAAACTATAAATTTAGTAAAAAAATTAAAAATAATTTTTTTATAAAAATGTCAGAACCTCTGATATGTCACCCGCCATAAAAAATGCAAAGATTAAAGATTGAGTAAAAGTAAAAAAAAATTTTTTTGTTTTAATGACAATAGCCATCTAAAATACAAAAACAGAAAATTTAGTAAAAAGTAGAAATTTGTTTGTGTTGAAATGATAGATTAACCATAAAAAAGCAAAATCTGAAAGTTTAGTAAAAAATTAAAAAAGAAGATGTTTGATTCACTATAAAAAATGCAAAAAATAAAATTATTTTTAAAGTTGTATGACTAATTAACCCTCAAAAATGCAAAAAATTAAAATTGTTTTTTGTAAATTTGTCAGATTTACCATCAAAAGTGCAAAAACAAAAAATTGTGTAAAAAGTAAAAAAAATAAAGTTGATAATTAACCATTAAAAATAGCCATTCATTAAAAATGCAAAAACTAAAAATTTTATAAAAAAATCAAAAAAACAAAAAATTAAAATTTGTAAAAAGTTGAAAAAAGGTTTTTTTGTAAAGTTGTTTGAAAATTTAGTAAAAAATTGAAAAAAAAAATTGTAAAAATGACAGATTAACCATCAAAATGCAAAAACTAAAAATTAAATAGAAAATATAAAAAATAAAGATCTTTGATTAACTATAAAAAATGCAAAAAGTGAAAATTTACTAAAAAAAATAAAAAATTTAGAAATATGTTTGATTAACTACCAAAAATACAATAACTAAGCATTTTTGTAAAAAAACAATTTTTTTTTGTTAAGTTGATTAACCATCAAAAATACAGAAACTAAAAATTTACTAAAAACAAATAAAAAAGATATTTAATTATTCATCAAAAATGCAAAATCTAAAAATTTATTAAAAAATAAAAATAATTTTTTTTTTGTTAAAAACACAGATTCACAATCCAAAAGGCAAAAACTGAAAATTTAGAAAAAATAAAAAAAAATTTGTAAAGCATGTTTGATTCACTATCAACAATGCAAAAATTAAAATTTAGTAAAAAATCAATTTTTTTTGTAAAGATGTTTCATTTGCCATCAAAAACGCCAAAAATAAAAATATAATTTTTGCAAAAATGACAGATCAAATCCTCAAAAATGCAAATATCTGAAAATTTTGTAGAAAATCGATTTTTTTTGTAAAGATGTTTGATTAACCATCAAAAATGCCAAAACTAAAAATTTATTAGAAAATCAAAAAAAAAGCAAAAGTATAAAAAAATTATTAGTAAATATTATTATAAAATTTAGTGTAAAGTCAAATTTTTTTTTGTAAAGTTTGATTTAACTATTAAAATAGCAAAAACTAAAACATTTAATAATAAATAAAAACATAATTTTTTTATGTTAAGATGACAAGTTTATCATCATAAATGCAAATACTAACAGTTTTGTAAAATATAATAAAATAAAAATTCTGTTAAGATTTTTAATTAACCATCAAAAATGCAAAAACTACAAATTTTGTAAAAAATCAAAAAAAAAGTTTGTTAAGATGTTTGATTAACCATCAAAATGAAATAACTAAAAATTTAATAAAAATAAAAAAAAAAAATTTGTTTGTAAAGATCCATTAAAGATTAAAAATTTAGTAAAAAAATTGATTTTTTCTTAACATGCAAAAACTAAAAATTTAAGAAAATGCAAAAAAAAAATTTTTTTTGTTAAAATGACAATTTTCCAACCAAAATGCAAAAATTAAATTTAGTAAAAAATAAAAAAAAAATTGAGAAAAAGACTGAATATTCATTAAAAATGCTGAAAATTTAGTAAAGTTGAAAACAATTTTTTTGTTAGTAAAATGACAGATTCACTAACAAAAATGTAAAATCTGAAAATTTAGTAAAAAATTAAAAAACAATTTTTTTTGCAAAGGTGTTTGATTCACCATTATAAATGCAAAAAAAAAGAAAATTTTGTAAAAATATTTTTGCAAAGTTGTTTATTCACTATCAAACATTTTTAGTTAAAATTACAGATTTACCATCAAAAATGCAAAAACTGAAAGTTTGTTAAAAATTGAAAACAATTTTTTTTTTGAAAATTTAGATAAAAATGCAAAAACTGAAAATTTGTTAAAAAGTCAATAAAAACATTTTTTTTGATAAAATTAAAGATTAACTATCAAAAATGCAAAAACTAAAAATTTTTTGAGAAAAGAACAAAATTCATTAAAAATTCAAAAACTAAAAACTGAAAATTTAGTAAAAAGTAGAATTTTTGTTTGTTAAAATTACAGATTAACTATCAAAAATGCAAAAACTGAAAATTATGCATTTTTGATAAATAACCAAAATTTGTTTTTAAAACTATTTTCAGTTTTTTAATTTTATATTAACAATATTTTAAATTTTTAGATTAATAATAACTGATAATTTAATTTTTAACTTTTGTAATACTAATTTAGAAACACGATCTTTCAACTTAAGAATATCATTTACATTAATAGTTATTTGTTTTACTAGGCATAAAAGCACAAGATTTAATGCCGAGGCATTAAATCTGCTTTTCTGCCGTGTGAAACATATAATTTTTTCTTCAAATTTGTTCCAATTCCACGCAAAATCGACTTTTTCATATTTAAATTGCGTTTCATTATCAATTATTTATTATTTCTTAATGTCATTGTCAATTTTAATAACCAGTTTGATTAAAATTATTACTTGGAAGGTTGCCTAGCAACGAACTTTTTCTGCCTACTTTTTCTGCCTAGGCAGTAAAAGTGGACTTTTTCTGCCTAGGCATTAAAAGTACAACTTCTAAGCCTGCCAAGTGTCATTAAAAGGCCGCTTTTAATGTCATTTGGAGAAAAAAAAGTTTTTAACCATCTAATATTATATTATTTATAATAGTATTCTATTTATTTACATTACACTATTTCAAACTATTATTAATAATAGTTTAATTGACTTGCAATATGCCGATGATACGTATATATGCACAACGATAGTTCAGAGAAAATAAAAATAGCAAAAGCAAAAACAAAATTCATAAAAGTAAAAAAAAGACCTAAGCCTAACATTAAAAACCAGACTAACAAAATGTTGTATACTATTAAATGGAGCAGAAGCATAGACAATAAAGAAGACAAAGAAGCATTTGAACTATAGACATACAGAAGAATACTGAAAATACCATGGACAGATCGGGTAACCAATATAAAAATAATTAGAAGAATGAAAAAAAGATAAATAAATCATAGATATTATCAAAACACAAAAATTACAATACCTGCAATACATCATGAAAAGAGAAAAATACCATCTTCTGCAACTAATAAAATTATTAAAAAAAGTTATACCGTAACACCAATTAATGCATTTTTTAGCCTAAAAGAATTAAAAATCAAATTAAAGTGTATAGAACCTTTTTGAAAAAGTACTTTAAAACTGCTTATTAGCATTCAAACCTCACTTTCAAGTTATAAAGCATGTACATCTAATAATATAGCAATTGATTTATGCATAGACAAACAGTTCAATCAGCATGCATACCATACAATTATTAAACTGGAACATTTTTTCTGTGCATGCGGATACACCGGCCTTATAGAGGGTATATACTTCTACTCATTATCAGTTAATACTACTGTACTTAACTCTTATAAACTTACAAAAATTACATAAAACTGTTTTATCAATAATGTTGGAACAACAACAATACCTACAGATTGCACCAATTTGCCAGATATTTGTTTCAAAAAAGAAATAGCTTAAACGTACCATGGTGCAACGTTGTGCCAGTATTAGCTAAATATACATCAAAAACGGAATTGATCAACGACAATCGAGAAACTACCCACCGACAAATAGGTTTTTAGACGAATCTAAACTGCGTCAATTACAAAAACACAACCTACCGACTGCGGCAATTTGATGTCTTACAAGAATTTCCAAAAAAATCCATCAAAGACAGTTTTTTTGCACAATCTACCGTAACAAGCCGATACGTTTAACGGCATATTACAATAACAAATAAAACTTCTTCTGTTAACATTGATTGCAATAATGTTTAAACTTATAAAGGTCAATGAACTTGAAACAAGATAAAATAAAACTATTTCAAACAACCTCCGTGAAGAGTATTATTACGTGCTCACTATAAAACCAAGATATAACAATTGACCTCTGGCTGTACATGGGCTTAAGTACAACATCTTATTAGTTACTCAAATCAAATGTCAAAAACCTACCAACTGCGCACACTTTGGTGCATATGCCGACCATTCCAGAAAAAAACACTAATTTCAGCCAACTTTATTTCGGTACCTGGCTAAACGGCATCAGACATGATATACGTCTATGCCAAACACGGCTTTTTTCAATAAACATTGCAACACTTACTTTAGCTGTTACTTAACAAACTCTTCTTCTATAAATAGTATCGGAATTAAATGATTAAATAAACTGCAATCTTGTAGAGCGTAGAATAAAATCAGTAGTGTAGCTAGAATTTTTGGGCTTTACCGCAAAATATTGAAAAAGTCCTTCTCAGGTTAAAACAAACGTCGCATGGTCCTTCAGGTTTGTAGGCTAAAAATAAGATTTTTCAACCTTTTCTAAAACCGTTTTAATGTAGAAATGTGCGTTTAATGTTTCTAGAATGAACACTAGAAAAAAATTACTTCTATAAACAATTGATTGCTTCCCATATCATCATAATGCGTGTAAGAGCAGTATGGTCGATCCATATCAAATTGTAAATTTCTTCGTTCTCCTCGGCGACGCTTAACCATCTTTCGACCATTGTGGGCATACAAACAAAATCTTGATTTGTCACTAAAGATAACTTGCTTCCATTGATCGGCTCATTGCAGTCTTTCATTACATCATTCCAGACGGTTTCTCTAATGATGTTGAGTTAAGGACAAATAAAGGAAATAGCGGTAAAACTGATGATTAAACTCTCGGTAAGAGATTCTTTGGTTAGTTAAGATATCCCCAGTTGCTCTTGTCGTTGAAAATCTGCCATTTTACACCATATTATTTTACACTTTTTATAGTTAGAGAAAAGAATCGGCGTTAATAGTCTTCTTAGGCTGATACGCCAAAAATCTAAACTAACTAACTTGTCGTTGAAAATCGGTTTGGGAGAGCGACGAGCCCTTTCTGCACGTTCTGTAGGTTTTGATCTATCTACGCCAGGAGCGCTCAAACAGTCGATCGCGATCGACTGGCCGATCGCAAGAGGTTTTTAAGTCGATCGCTTTTTATCAAATGTTTTTGAAATTTCTGACATATATTGTATAAAAATACACTAAATATTAATTTTTTAGCAATTATTTTTACCTAATGACTAGGTTTTATTAGAACTTAGTGAGATAGTCGATCGCTAGTTGCCTAATACTTTTATGGTAGATCGACAATGCTCTAACAGCCGTATTCTAAACATTTTTTACAGCAATGTTAAATAACATTTTGAACATTGCTAGGTAATATTTAAAAAACTTGATACCTAATTGGTTAAAACATGATTTTTACAGCGATGTTAGCTAACATCGATGTTAAAATATGTTCAGAATAGGCTCATAAGTCTGAGCGCCCCTGATCTACGCCAACATACCAGCAATATCACAAATTCACAAACCATTCTGAGCCCGATTACTAAACCGCGTTTAAAATTGCTTAATTATTGACAAACTCAAAGCATATAGACAGCGCAATGCTATCTTTATTTAGCAAACTGTTTATTCTGGCAATATAAAAGGGAGAAAAAACATTTGTTAAAATCGAGCAAACTCAAGATCAGATCAGATACAACTTACAGATCATACGCCCGTTGAGCAGTAATTAAACAACAAAACAAAAACAAAGAAGTCAAAAAATTACCAAACAGCGGAATTGTCAAGTCAAGATATTCTCAATTTGGCTATTGAGATAACAAAAAATATAACCAATTTTGAATCACCAAATATAGTATCATTAAAGTAAAATTACTGATAAATAATACCGTCAATTCCGCTTAATTGAAAAATCAGTTTATAGAACCAGTCGCTTATATGGATCAAATCTTGAAGAAACTATAGAAATAACAGTAAATTACATTGCTTATTGGGGACAGTATGATGCGGAGAATCTACCAAAGATTCGATTAGTAATCTATAGTTTAGATTTAAAGTTTTTGAGTTATTATAAAATAAAAAATACTTCTAAAAATTTATGAGTAATAGCATATTCAAAATGCATCATATCTAATTGTAAAAATTACTTGCAAATTAATTACAGAAAATAACAATTGATAGTCTTCCAAAATTGAAATAAATAAATATACAATATAAAATAGAAATTAAAAAATATTATTTTTGATTTTAAATAGTTCTCAATAGATTAAGCACCTAATTCATAAATTATTACACTTATAATTTGGTAATTATTACGTCAGTTTAACAAATTAAAGATTGAAATTAATCAGCTAATAGTTAAAACTCCAAAAAACAACAACTTGGTGGCTTAACTAATATTACATGTTAAAGAAAGTTAAATTTGTCAAATAATTAACAGTATATTTAAAGTAATAAGTTGACAGTAAACGCATCAAATACGTTCATGAAAAATGTATATATTTATAAAACTTACCAATCATATAATCCTGTTTGGGAAAACAATAAATTGCATCAACCCCATTGAATACTGCCACAATAATTTACATATAATTAATTCCACTTCATGGTTACAATTTACAAATCACTCACACACGCACCGCAAGCACATATCACCAAAACAAGACACCGCACGGAACTGATTGAACGTCGGCTCGGTTGCTCGGTAGAAGCCGTTCAGTCTACATGGTTGAGTGAGGTGGGGATGAGTTTACCTTATAATATAAAATATTAATTGTAAATGTTATATCAAAAAAATGATTGAAGTAAACATTGTGCGTTGTAAAATTATCTTTCATTTGATACTAAATTTGTGTTTTTAGTTTACAATAATAAATTTATTTTAAATATAAAATAAAACTGGCGTTTTTATACTCTAGCAACTTTACCAACCTGGTTTTAGCAGGCTAAAGGTTCTTCGGAGTGTAAGTAATAAAATAGACAAGTTAATTAAAGTTTGTAAATTTGTTTGTTGCTGAAACCATAAATGCAGAAGCGGTTAAAGCGTTGAACAAATTTACAAATAATGTACAAAGTAGGATTTAAACTAAGTAAATTTGAAGCATAAAAATCCAAATAAAAAAATAGGTAAAGTATAAATATAATAAAAAATATACAACATTTAAGAATATAATTTGCTTACTGTAGATTAACTACACAGTGTCTAGTTATCAGTGCTATAAGCTTTTGCAGTTTTGTTTGATTCATTTGCATTACCTTTGCAGGATTTTCCTGATTAGTATGCATATTGGTATCAGTGCAAAAACAAAGCCTTTAAAGCTTTGTTTTGTATATACCTGTTAACAATTTTTTTAAATAGTTTTAACATAAAAGATGTCAGACTGATTAGTTTGTAGGATTTAACCAGTTGGTCGCCTTAGTTTTGATATAAATACTACTTTAACTACTCTCAAACAGCTTGGTATATATGAATGTGCTAAGTTGGCTTTAAAGATTTCATATAGAGCAGCCAATCCCTTGAGTAACATAATAGCATAAATTTCGTTAGCTCCTGATGCCTTGAATGTTTTAAAGGCACCTCATTCTACAATGTTTTTATTGTTATAACATTTGATTCCGCTCAGTCCCTTTTGTTTAGTATATTAAAGTTCTTTTGATGAAAACTTTTGCCATCGCAGAGCCTAAGAAGAGTGTCTGCAGTAGCTTTTCTTTTTCTTCCTTTTTTCTCTGTTTAACCTCCTTCTTTTGTTTAAAGAGTTCCAATGTTTGCAGTGCAATCTTTGCTGAGAATTTTCTAGAGGCAAAAACATATAGGCTTGCTTTGGAAGCCTTCCAAGAGCATTTTATGTTTTTTAAAGAATTGTAATATGCTGTGAGTTATGAGACCCAGTAACCATTTCTCTTGGCATTGTTAAACAGTTTTCATTGCTACGCCAAACTACTAAGTAATCTTGTTAAAGGTATGATTGACGGTGTTTGAACAGCTTCTTTGTAGAATTGTTGCTGAATCGAACGTATGCGTGGTTTGACAGCATTCAACATACGCCACTTTTTAATCACTTCACTTGATTTGTCATTTGCTAATGTGACGTCGGTAACTTTACTCCGCGTCGTGTTTCTAAACGTGAACAAGTTACTTTTATTCATAAAGTTAATATTAGTTTCAAAAATATATTTTAAAAGTTTTTCATCTTTTGGGTTAATGTTAGTGCTCTCCCATACGATGTGGTGTGCATTTGAAATGCCGTCAAGAGTTTGAGAACTCCAAAAAAACCTAATCATGAACAAAGAAGCCTGGGAGAAATAAACCCCAAGAAGCAAACTGCAATTCTTCCACTTCCTTGAATCTTTGACGGGACACTTTTTCGGTTTGTCGCCGTCCTTTTTAAAATGGGAAAGTGTCCGAAAGAATATTTTGGATAAACTCAAGTACAGTTTGCTTTTTGGGGTTTCTTTCTTTCTCCTATTTCCCTTTGTCCACGAATAGGGCGTATTGGATTTTTTTGGGGTTTGGTTTTAAGTTTACTACTTGCATATGTTGTTTTGCAAGTGAAAACAATGGTAGTCTGATTGCCAAAGTAAGGCTACCGGCACTAGTGTTGGTCCGCGTCCAAATGAGTTTTTACTATCCCCAAGTTATGGAGTTCAGGAATTTTTTTTGCTTAATTCATGATTTGTTTTGATATTATAAATAACCACCCTCAGAGTACAGTTTTTCAAATTTATATATATTTTACTTACAGTATTTCCTCCTGAAAAACTTTAAAATAAAAACACGCTGTATGTTGAACCTACAGATCACCTTGAACCTGTTGAACATTGTGCTGCATATCCCAGCATGTTTAGAATGATAATTATTTATTTACATTTTATCTGCTTGAACTTTGAACAAATAAAGTCATTGCCATCAACATAATTTTGTTCTTGCAATTACTTGCACTATAATTCATTTACTTTAATAAAACCAACCATGTCGCTTAAATTATATTATGATTTATTATCGCAACCCAGTAGGGCTTTATATATTTTATTAAAAACATCAAGCATTCCCTTCCAAGAATGCCCAGTTGCTTTAAGAAATGGTAAGTTATAAACATTAATTTAAAACAATTGAAAATATTCATATTTTACAGGAGAACATTTAACAGAAGAATACAAAAATGAAGTTTCAAGATTCCAAAAGGTACCCGTACTACACCATGGAGGTTTTAAATTAACTGAAAGGTATTAATTATTTAATTATGTTTACAAAGTTGTCTAATTAAAACTATTTTAGTGTCGCTATTGTGAGATACTTGTCTAGAGAAATGAATTTACCTGATAAATGGTATCCAAGGGATAGCAAGGAACAGGCACGTGTTGATGAATATTTGGAATGGCAACATAATAATGTTCGATCATTCTGTGCTATGTATTTTATAATGAAAGTAAGAGTTTTATTGTTTGTTTAATTATAATTACAAGATAAGTTTGGGCAGAAAATTGTCTTTAGCTGCTATATCATTACAGCCAATTTAGACAGCTTATAATTGTTATTGTAATTATAAAACAAACTATATTTGCAGTTAAAACACATTAATTTTAATTAATTATTTTTCTATATATACAGGGTGTAGATTAATTGGCGGATAAACGCCAGGTAACTTTATAGATCGTGCCAAAAGAAAACGAAAATCTTAATTCCAAAATGCTGAAAGACTTTTCGTTTGGCCTCACGAGGTCCTCAAAGTTATGTTACGCTTGGCAACGTTGCAAACTTTCTAAACTCAAACCTATAATGTAGGCAACTTAATACACATAAAATAGACAATTTAATACCCACACCAAATTTTATTATTTATTATAAACTACAAATGTTCAAATTGGCCACCGTTTACTTCTAAACACTTTACTTACAGGACGTATTGATATCGAATTTATGACGTTCTCAAGCATCGCCGGCGTTAAATGTTAAATCTGTCAGAGTTGCTATATTCATGTCAAGTATTTTAAATATATTTTTAAACAATCAATTCTGCATTAAAATAATTAATATTTTTATTTATGACAGAATCTAATAATTTATAATAGTTGTATCAGCTGCAACGTACAAATTTTTCTATAATTCAATAAGAATTATAGTACCTATTTGCTGGATTCACACATTTATTTTGAAAACGCATTTTAGCCGCATGGTGAAACGACAAAAGTCACCGATGGTTTTTGTCAAGGGTGGTCACGGGATTGACATGGCAACGTAGTAGATGTTAATCCGAGACAGACATAAGGCAGACCGCCGCATACTAGACGAACGCAACATAATATATTTCGCAAATGCATCAAAACACCATTCATAATTTAATAATGCGGTATGTGTCGTCAATGTGCAACCTCACACAATTTTAAATTAATGATTATCAAAAGAATAAAGTATATCATAATATTTAAATTGAATTTTATTTGAATTTAAAAGTCACTGATGACAAAAGTCACCGGAGATCAGAATTGACCCCCTGACATTTATTGCATTGCCTACTTTATAATTTGAAACGTAATTTGCACATTTTTCAATGTTTTTTATTATTAAGTTTCAATAAACCTCGTAATTTTTATTATACTAAAAAAGAAAGCAAATTGGTACATAATATACGCAATTAAAACAATATTTGTATTGACAAAATTGAAACTTTGAGGACCTCGTAAGGCCAAACAAAAAGTTTTTCAGCATTTTGGAATTAAGATTTTCGTTTTCTTTTGGCACGATCTATAAAGTTACCTGGCGTTTATCCGCCAACTAATCTACACCCTGTATATCTTGAAATTACTGTTTTACATAATTATAATAACAATTATAAGCTATTACAGCAATTTTTATTTTATATCTAAACATTATTTGATTTACTAAATTTGCTCAATTTTAGTGGTTAACACCTTTATTAACTGGTAAAGAAATTTCTCCAGAAAAGTTAGCACCTTATTTTGAACGTATGGAAAAAACCCTTGATGTTATGGAAAATACATGGTTGGCAAATGGAAAATATATTGCTGGAGATCAGTTAAATGTTGCCGATTTATGGGCTGCTTGTGAAATTGAGCAACCACGTAATTAAAGATTAATATTATATGAATCAAATTATTAATATATTTTTTTAGGTGCTGTTGGGTATGATCCTACTCTAGGTAGACCCAAATTGGCTGCATGGCTTAATAATGTTCGTAACGAGGTAGGGCTTTATTATAGAGAAGCTCATGTGGTTTTGAATAAATATGCGTCCAAAGCCAAACTGTGATTTATTGCAATTACACAAATATGCATTAACTAGTTCAATAAGATGAACTATATTAAGTTTTAATTTTTATATCAGTATTAAAATTGTTTCTTAATACTTTATGTTTTAATAAAATATGTTATGGTGAAATTATTTTATTATGTGATATCATTTTTTTTGTATTAGTATGATGAGAGTCCAGATAAGAACATGAATGCATGTATTGATTGATAGTTTGTAAGTTTAAAAAGGTGCATACGACGCAAGGTTAGTTGGGAATTTGTATTTAGATGGATAGCCTAGCCTGATTGTAACAAATATGGAAAAGTCGTATTGTCCGTCCAGGAAGGCGGGAGCAAACTTTTGTACCGGTTTCCCTTACTTGCGCAGCTGTTCGTTCTTGATTTGTTCTGCTTTGCAAATCAGTAGCGGTGAGGTTACGATAGATTATTTCTGGTAGCACCGAGAAGCGCTACAAATGTAGCAAAGTTAGGAAATGAGAGGTTTTAGACGGTAAAACTCCCCCGGGTATTCAATGATGGATTTTCCTTATTAAAAAAAATAGGTGAAACTTGATGTAATTTTGTGCTAAAATCTGTCAAAAGAAAAAGGATGCATAAATCATATCAATCTTTCAACACTATTTTAGAAATGCATATCTTGTGCACGCCGATTATTAAAAACACATTCTTAACATTCCCGAAACTTATTGATCATATAAAAATTACACATATGAATTAGGCAAGAGTACTATGAAAATATAAATATAGTTATAAAAGTATTGACACATTACTTCATTTTTTTTGTTCTCGACATATTTTTTAAATACTAAATATCCCCAAATTTTGATCTGGAAAAAGAATACTGTAAAATAAATATATGAAAATATAAATAACAAAACAAAAAAAAGTTATATAAAACCATATGCGAGTGTGATAGTTTTTTGTAAATAAAGCGTATTTACACACCGCTAAAAAAAAATAATAAAAATAAACACTGATTGTTAATTAAATGCAATTAAATGTTAATAAATATAATAGCGTTTTCCTTTATTTAGAATGGTGTAATGCTCCATAATTTCGTGTTGCAATCTTGACCAACAGAGACTAAAGTGGTGTTGTCCAGCCATGATAACCGAGTAATTTGACTCTGAGCATGGGCATCTAAAATATAACTCATTAATAAGATATCAATAGAATATTACTGTAATATTACTTTTAATAATAATATGTTTGGATGGTTTATCAACCGACCAAACAATAATACTCGTATCTAAACTTCCACTACCAACAAGTTGCAAATCAGGTGACCAGGCAACACAATTAACTCTCGCACTATGGAATCCCCATTCGTATTTATTAGCCAATTGATATTCAGGAACAGAATATAGCACCACTTTTCTATGAACATCTGATGATACAAGATATTTAGCATCCGGGGAATAAGCAAGATCAGTTATAGCACCCAATTGTTCCAATTCGTTGATTTGTACAAGATTGGGATCTTGCAACTCGTAAATATGAACTTTGTTATCTGCAGAACCACCAACGGCTACATGATTCTGCTCCTGGTTCACAGCAACACTAGATGGTTCAAAACTTACTTTAAGTGAACTGATTTTTCGGTTATTTTTAATAACGTGGATTTCATTTACAGTTGCTGTTATTATGGTATTACTTTCCTTGAAGATATCCATACCACGTGGTTGTGAGCCCAATTTTAAATCTTCATTTATGTAAAAATTACCTGTAATAATTCATTCACAATATGTAAGCAATGCAGTCATATATATGCATAAATTGCAAAAAAAAAATTAATAGAATTTAAAAAAATAATTCTTAAGCAACATCCAAACTTAAATAAAATCTTAGGCAACGTCCAGGCATGTAACATCAATCTGAATAAGTTTAAATTAAATGATCAACAATGTTGCAAACACAGTCAACCAATTCAACAAAAGAAAAAAGAAAAAAAAAATTATTACCTTCGATGTTAATTTTTTTGAGAGAATCATCAATACCGCACGTATATAAAATTCCATTATTCGGCTTCATACCATTAATTTGATTACCATGTCCATGTCCCTCAATTCTATCATTCTCACCACTACCAGCATTCCATGTAGTAACAAAACCATCGTGTAAGCCGATAAAAATACTACTGCGATCTTCATTCAACGATAATACAGTAATTGGCTTATTATGTCCTTTAATAACCCTCAACGGTTTCAATAAATTGTTAACATCAAGATAATTAATAAAACCGCTAAGTGAAACTGATAATAAGTGTTGATTTTGCCATAAGCAAGATACTTGTTGATCATCAACAGTTTCGCACAGTTTGAATTCAGAAACGACTTGTCGCGTTTCACCATCCCATAATTTGGCTGTTTTATCACCGTTCGATGTTAACAATTGTTTATCGTCGGGGGACCAAGCTACACCATAAACGCCGCCGTTATGTGCAGGACTACCAACTTCACCAACTAAGTCGGAAGAGGTGCCGTCGTATAGGAATACTTTGCCGTCGAATCCGGCCGATGCAAAGTGGTTTCCGCTTGGCGAGTAACAAACTGCTTGCACAAATCTACTATGATCCTGTAATAGAATGAACAATTATTTATCATATTATAACAATATTAATGTCAAACAATTAACTCTAACTAAACTTTTAGAGAAACATAGATGGAGCTGTTATTGATGGAACAACTGATATAAAGCCAAAAGACAGATAACACAACATTAGGCAACGTTCAGTTGGCTCCGGGCCGGCCACAAGATATGCAAGACAGTCGGGCCGAGGCCTGTAGAAGACCCCCAAAATAAGATTAATTGATGATGCTAAAAAATGTTAAAATATTTATTTAATTTCATTAAAAAACTTTAAAGTTGAAATTTGGGAAAGCAAAAATGTTATGCACCGAGGCCACAACAATGTCTTGTACCGGAGCTCCGTCTTTGAGAACGCCGGCTCTGTATGTAATTTTTGCAATGTCAATAACTCAAACCTAACAAACCTGTTGCCATAGACACAGACTCTGTAATGCTAAAGTCAAAAGACAAAAGTTTCAACAACTAACACTTGAGTGGGTGGGCGGTGCGCTTTAGTTAAAACAACTCGCCCAAAATCACTGAACTGTATGACCTTCCCATCAACTCGACTGTTTGTCATCAAAAGGCTGAATCTGTCACCTTCCTATACTAATTTAATAATAATTGACATTTGAAAAGAAGTGAGATATCCATTTCTGAATAACTAACACTTGGGTGGGTGGGTGTGGCTCTCCAACTGCAACTACTTGCCCACAATCAATGAAATGAGTAGGGCACTCATTGATGGTACTAACTTGGCTGATAAAGAGTCTTGGGGACGACCAACAACCGTAACCTCCACCAATAACATCAAAAAAGTTGAAATTGGTACAGCATGACCATCAAATCAATATACCCATAGCATGAAAAGTGTTTCAATCCAAAAATCATTTAAATAAACACCAAAAGTGTATTTACTCCGCACGAAAGAGAATGCGATTGAAAGGATCCGTAATAGACCAATGACAAAGCAGCAAAACTATCTATGTACTTTTACCACTTCTCTCCGAATTCGAGCCCATATCTCAATTCGGCACTCCAACTGAATAGCGTAGAGCATATTAGCAAAATGAGAAAACGGTCTCTGCGTCAAAACCATTTATAGATGTCACAATGTGTTCGATTAACATGTAAAAAAATGGTATGTAAGCATAGAAGCGACCACATGAGGTCAAGCCAGACAATGAAATGCAGAGAAAAGGGAAGGACAGAACATTAATTTTCGCACTGATCAATAAGAGGAATACCTGTAATGCAGATTGTGGGGAAGACTAGTCTAATCTTTATATACAATACATCAATTTGTTTTGAACTCTAAGGTTGAGAACCTGAGCAACACTTTTGTGTTGATTTGTTTTCCCTTAGACCAAAGAACAAAAGCAAAAAAACTGTACAGCAACTAAACTTACTTAAAAAATAAACTACCAGAAGTAGTCGCCGTAACAGTTGTCACAAACTCCATAAATAATATACGACCAATAAGGTCCATCAATTAAATCAGTCAAAAGCAACAACAAAAATACTCTTGTATTTAACATAATGCTTTTCATAAAGTGCAGTTTTTAGTAAACACTAGTTGTGTGTTTGCTTGCAAAAAGTAATTAAAGCCAACACCAATTAATATAATTATTAGATATATTTCCAACCAATAATTATATTAAAAGAAATCGGCGCTTCCAAACAACACGTGTTTACCTAGAATACTTACAAAAATCAAAAACGTAAGCAACACAGGTTTGCCTGTGTAGTTCAGTTTTCCATTAGACTTAGGGTAGACAGCAAAAGTAAAACAATAAGCAAAAATTACTTCAAAAACTCTATAACTTTCAATGTAAAAATCAAGTACAAATTCAACTGTCACAAACAGGCTCAAGTTTTATCAAATATTGTTAACCGTCGCTTTTTTACCGTTTATTATGCTTAATATATTGTAGTTATTTATTTGCAAACTATTAAAATTCCAAAAAGAAAAAGCCGTTTGTAGCACAGTCAAATATGTACAGCAATCCCAGAACATCGTGGCTCACAGTATGTGTGAAATATAAGCGCGAATGAAAGATGCTAAACCGGACAAAGGCATTAGTTTAGAGCAAACATAACTTTTGTGTATATTAAGTTGCCTGTTATACCGGCCAATCTATTTTAGGATTACTATATTAATTTATTACAGTTCATTCATCCCAAAGAGAGATACAAACACTACGTTCAAGTATCTTAAATATCTATCTAATCGTATGGTTTGAACAACAAGAAAATGTACATTTTTGCGCACATATACAAAAGCCTTCACGCACAGATTCTCACATCTCTCGTTAAATTGAATCAAAAAAATGTACAATAATTAATTATAAATGCAATTTTACATTTTAAATTAAATTAGCAACATACTTAAAACGTGATATAATAAAAAGTATCTACTCAATTACAAAACCAATTAAGCAGCATTTACTTTATAAAAAATAAATAAAACAATAAATTTACCACTACTCACTATTGGCACAGTTCTTACTGTATTTACTCAATCACTTTTTAAATGTGCTGTACTTTAAATCGTAAATGAAATACAATTATAAAAATACATGGTATTAGCTAAAACTACTAAATATAATCTTTTAAACAAATATTAATATTATTTGAACCCTTTTCAATATTAGTTACGCCTATGCGTAGACAACGCTGCCATCTGTTAGAAGTATTAACAAACTACCCACACAAGTTGATTGCATTATGGAAAGATGGCGCTACAGTTGATTTAAAAATCTAATAAAATATTAAAGCAAACATTGGTTAATTAATAATTATAATATAAAAATTCAATAATATAAATTTAATTGTTAATAATAATACGCTAGCGACATTTTACCATAAACTTTGCGTATGAACTATAAGTTCATCGCATTGCTTACAGATAACGTAAGCAAGAAACCAATAAAGTTAAAATAAAATTGAGTACAGTGGCGTTACGTATTTTAATTTTAAATTGTAAAATTAATAAATTTTTAATCAATTCTGTTTTATCTGAACATTAAATACAAAAATAAAATTACAATTTTATAATAATATATTTTTTCCTTTTAATTCCTGTAGATTGTTTACTTTGTATTGATGATCATTCCATTCCATCGAGTGTAGGGAATCTATAAAAAGCAAAAACTATTATTTGTTAAAAATAAAAAAAAATGATTGAAATAATATAAAAAATATTTAAAAATAATTCCAACAAATTAAAAATAATTTTTTTAAAACTATATCAACATTTAATGAATTATTTACCTAAAGTGTAAAGATGTTAACTGGTTTTCATTCTTTATTTCATTTCAAATTGTGGCCTATTGTTCACCATTTCAACTATATTCTAAAAAAGACTCCTTTAAAGATATCCTAGATTCCAGTACTCTTCAAGTCCAGCAAGATTCTCATTAATTATTTCATTTTGCATAAGGCTTCAGCGATGGTTAATTGTTCCAAATTACTAATTGCAGAAGTAACTAGCAGTTACATTACAAATTAATCAATGTTGTTTCAAAACTTCATTCATAATAATTCAATTCCATTCATTTTAATTCAAAATAAGTTCAGGATGACCATGACTATAAAAAAGAAATATGATTAATAATAAGTAAATATAAATATAATAGTAGTTTAAATAAATAAGATATATAAAATAACATCATAAACTTATGGTAATAATTCTTTAATTATAAAATAAATAAATAAATTACACAAAACAGCACAGAAAATTGTTTCAGTTTTACAAACTTTGTCAGTGTATAACTAAGTTTGTGCTTATAAACACAATTGCTAATATAAGTAATGAAACAAACAATTTTTTAACTAATAAAAAAGTATTACTAAGTTAGCTGGCGTCACTTTTATACACTATAAATATAATATAGGTACGATAAAATAATGATTTATTTACCTAAAAATTTAAACCATAAAGAAGTTCACTAGTATCTGCTTTCTTGAAGACAGGCGGCAAAGACATCGAGAATATCTCAATCAATATTTTATACAGCCGAGGTTTAAGCAATGGTTCCTTCCCATTCATCATTTCCAATTGCAAAAGTTGATTGTAGTTGCTTTTCGAAACAGACCAAGCAATATTGTTTCAATGCATCGGCCATCGCTCGCTTACTAACCGTAAGAGGAGGGGAGAATCAATCCTAAAATGTGTAATATTAAAATTGGTATATTTTATATCAAAAAAATCTTCAAATAAACTAAATTTGTTATAATTAATTAACGTTAAATATTTATAATTAAAAAAATTAATTGTAATATTGAATTAATTCTTGTTACTAAGTATTAATTCAATTAAATATATTATGTTTATAATCTTTTACAGTTAAAATAATTCTATAACACCAAAATAGCAAAAAAGACGTATTAATACTAACCCTCTAATAAAATATTCAGCCAATTGCTATGAGTAAAATAGATCCACCTAGGCAAGATGTAGTAAACTCTGTTGCAATTCCGTTGTATTAGTTCTTGCATGCCAAGATTGTATTCTTTGTTGTGTCAGACGCCAATGACGGTGAGATGCGTATAGACTACCATGTTTGTGTTTCATTTGATACCACTGAGGTGCACAGAGGTAAGATGATCTTTGCTATAGCCGGTGGAATCTCAACTGTTGGTGACTGCAGAGCTGAAGTGTAACACTTCTTTGTAGCACTTTTCCTCAGCGCATTCTGCAAGACATGTTGTCTGTGCGGTAGTAATTGTTTGCTGTGTTTGATATTTGACCACTACTTAGATTTTGATTTGTTACGGTATATATTTCTGGACTACTTTGGTCTTCTTGGTATGACGTTGAAACTAACATGATGTCCTTAATCTTGCACTATCTGTCTGTGTGTTTTAAGTACATGATGACATGTTGTGCTATTTGTTAATCGCAGATGTAGTCAAGATTTCCTATCATTGACATTAATTCTGTTGCTTTATTAAGTTGTACGCTGCAGTATTTTGCTAGTTCTATATGTGTCCGTAAACTGAATCAAAAGTGTGACATGACTTGTCATGTCGTTGGGGTAATGAGTTACGGCCGCTAGGGTATCGGTTTACGTTTTTCTGGCTGTAAAAGTGGTGGGGTCGTAAATTATTTGTTTGTCCAGAATATGCAAATAAACATGTTGGTCGACAAGGGTCTTGACCTGATTGGGTACCGTATTGATGTAGTCACCCAAATAACTAATTGATTGATTAAGAGTGCAATGCCACCAGGTTGGGTTAATGTTAATTAGCACTGAGAAAGATTGCATAATAATAAAAGTTTTCAAAAGTAGTAGATAAAGTTTACGGGGATTAACTGTGCGTCGCCTTTTTGATACGATGTAGTTTGCAGATCTAGAAAAGTTCTTGTCCGCTTAGATGCCAACTGTAGCTTCTTTGAAAGACGTTCTTAATTGCCCCTCAGAAATGACTTGTTGTTTGTACGGTAGCTTTCTAAAAACAATAAGACCTGATAACGGAGAGGTTCAAATGTTTGTAATCTAATCTATACATTACTAATGGCCTAGTTACACAGTACGAGCTAGTATCCGAGCTGGCCTACTCAGTTACTGCAGTGCAGCTACTCGCACCGTGTGACCGCATCATACAAGTTACTGTCCCTTGCCGTTATCGTGTGATGGAGTCACACGGTGCGGGTAGCTGCACTGCAAGTAACTAACTAGGCTAGCTCGGATGTTAGTTTGCACTGTGAAGTGAACCAGGCCTTAACACTTAGGCAAGTAGACGGGGTACGGGGTCTATTCTGTAACTTTCCTTTAAAATTTAACGGCCCTCTAAAAAATAATATTTTAGCGGACCTTTAAATTTTTTTAATGACATTGGTATTCACTAACTACAAATTTAAAGGGTCCGTTAAAAACATACAATTTTAACGGGTCCCGTTAAAAATACAATTGATATGACTGGCAACGCTGCATAATGAAATTTTTAAGCAAAATATTAACCTCAAAACATCATATGTTACTTCAATCAATTAATAATATAGATATAGAATCAGTCATAATGCCACCACGATCGGCAAGAACAACCAAAACACAAAAAGAGTATTTAATTAATTATCTGGAAGAACATAAAATTCTGTTGGGAGGTAAAATAAATCCATTAGAATTGCCTAAAATTACATCATTATGGGAGCACCTTACTTTGGAGCTAAATAAAATTGGTCCTGTTAAATCAATTAGGCAATGGAAAGATGTATGTATAAATGAATTAAATATTATTTAATTACAACCTATACAATTTTTAGACAATCAGTGAATTAAAAACAAATACTAAAAGACGGGCAAGAGCCATATGGCTATAAAGGTACGGGAGGTGGGTCTGCAGTCAAGCCATTATCCGATTTAGAAGAGCGGTTATTATCTTTACTTTCTACATTAACCATCGATGGGGCCAGTTTAATGGAAGGTGGAATTGTTACTTTAAATGACCCTGCAGTCGCAACAACATTGATTATTGTACCCGATAATAATAACGATATATCCACAATACAACTTGAAAAGGAAGATGTCCCCGAAGTGTCAACTGCACCAATAATAGAAATTGTACATGAACCGGAAAAAAACAAATATAAAATTAAGACAAAATGTGACCGCCTAAGAAAGAAATTTGCTAATCAGGGTAATAGAATGTTGTCGGCAATAAATGCACATGATCAACAGGTAAAATACCTTGCCGATTCAAATTATGCTGTGGCAAGAGCAATTATTAACTTGGCAAGAGCCATAAATTCAAAAAGATAGGTAAAATATAATATTTAATAAAAATAGGTTTTATTAATATAAATTTGTTTGTATTATAAATAAAAATGTTTTATATTCTAACGATTTAAATATTGTATTATTTGATTACGTGCTTCTACCCCTCTTTGATACCAATTGTCTTCTGGAAGAATATTTTGTTCTACGTAGTTATTATCATCATCTAGTTCCACAATTTCTTCTTCTTCATCAAATTCATCTTTATAAAATCGAGAAATGTTATGTAAAACACCGCAACTGTAAATAATTTTTCCTGCTTTAAGTGGATCATAATTGAGTACTCGATGTTTTAATAGACACCGAAACCGTGATTTTAAAACACCATTTAATCTTTCGATTGAATTTCTAGCTCTTACAAAATAATAATTGTAATTACTTTCAGGTGTATTTTCTGGAGGATTTTCAAATGGCGTTAATAAAAAAGGCTGTAATGGATATCCAGAATCACCTATTAGAAATGAATATCGGACATATTCAGTTTCCATTAAAGTTTTTATGTTTGACGCTTGCCAAATTGCAGAGTCATGAGTAGAACCAGGAAACCTTGCGTTCATATTAAGAATATTATAGTCGCTATCTACAATTATTTGGCAATTAACGCTGTAATATCCTTTTCTACAAAAATATGGTAATGCTGGATAATCTTCCGATGGTGATATAATTGCAATTTGGGTACAATCTATTGCTCCTAAACATTGCGGAAAGTTATATTTATTTAAAAAACCATTAATAACTTTATTTCTTAATTCATTATTATTTGGAAAAACTATCCAATTTGGCATTAATTGATTATATATTATATTGGTTACTTCATCGAGGCAACGGCTCATAACTGGTTGACTTATAGCAAAGTTGTAACCCTGTCCGATAGATAGTTGGTAACCTCCTGTACCATAGAAATGCAAACTTGCAAGAACCTTTAATTCCAATGGTACAGCTGTAACACGCTGTCCTATTTGCATGTGAGAGCCAACCATGTCAATAATTATTCGAGCAACGTCTTTGCCAAAACGAAATAGCATTTTAAATTTTTTTGTTGGTAGGTCAAATGGATTGCTCATATCTCTAATAAACCTTTGGTGCAGTCTGAATTCAGCTCTATAAAAAGAAATAAAGCTAAAATAGCTTTACTAATTTAATAAAATAATAAATACTTTTCTTCATTTTCTATAAATTCCTGCATTAACAATTCACCAATAATATCATGAAATGCCATTTTTGATTTTTTTAATATTTATTTTATTAAAAATACTTTTCAAAAAACAACACATAGAATTAAACGTATCTCTAATTTGACGATTAAAATACCGTTAAAAATTAAAGGTTAGTTTTAACACCCCTTTAAAAATTATTATTTTAACGGGTAATTTTAAAGGATCCGCTAAAATTTTAACAGATTTCAAAGTTAGTGAATACGAATATTATTTTAAATGCCGTTAAAATTTTAAAGGCCTCTAAATTTTAACGGAATAGTTACAGAATAGACCCCTACTTCTGTTTATAATAACTACTTAACTGGAGCGCCTCGCCCAATCGCTCATCATCATTAAAAAAGCAAAATTTAGTAAAAAGTCTAATTTTTTGTTTGTTAAAATGACAGATTACTTAGAAATGCAAAAAAAAATGAAATTTGTTTGTGTTAAAATGACAGATTAAATTAGTAGTAAATTTGCCAGATTTACCATCAAAAGAGCACAAAACAGAATATTGTGTAAAAAGTAAAAAAAGTAAAGTTGAATCAACCATCAAAAATAGCTATACTGAAAATTTAGTAAAAAATTCAATTTTTTTTTTGTTGTAATGTTTGATTAACCATTAAAAATGCAAAAACTAAAATTAAAAAAAAAATTTAAAAAAATTGTTAAGATGTTTAGTTAACCTTCAAAAATGCAAAAATGAAAAATTTTGTAAAAATTTTTTTGTCAAATTAGTAAAAAATTGAAAAACAAAAATTGTAAAGATGACAGATAAAAACTAAAAATTAAATGAAAAATTTAAAAAAAAAATCAAAAGTTAATTTTTTTTTGTAAAGGTCTTTGATTAACTATCAAAAATGCAAAAACTGAAAACTTGATAAAAAATTTAAAAAAACTTGTAAAGATGTTTATTCATCATGAAAAATGTAAAAAATTAAAATTTATTAAAAAATAAAAAAAAAATTTTGTTGTAAAGATTACCATCAAAAACGCAAAAACTAAATATTTAATAAAAAATAAAAAAAGAAAATTTGAAAAGATGTTTGATTAACTATCTAAAATGCAATAACTAAACATTTTTGTATAACTTTTTTTTTGTTAAGTTGATTAACCATCAAAAATTCAGAAACTGAAAATTTACTAAAAACAAATTAAAAAAATGTTTGTGAAGATATTTAATTATTCATCAAAAAGACAAAAACTGAAAATTTAGTAAAAAATTAAAAAAAATTGTAAAGTATGTTTGATTCACTATCAAAAATGCCAAAACTGAAAATTTATTAGAAAATAAAAAAAAAGTCAAAAGTTAAAAAAATTTATTAGTAAATATTATTATAAAATTTAGTGTAAAGTCAAAATATTTTTTTCGAAAATTTTATTTGTGTTTGAAAGCATGTGCTTTCAAAAAAAATCGACTCTACTCGATTTTTGAAAATTTCATTTGTGTTTGAAAGCATGCGAAACGAAAAAAAAAATCGACTTTTTGCTCGATTTTCGAAAATTTCATTTGTGTTTGAAAGCATGTGAAACGAAAAAAAAATCGACTCTTCACTCGAATTTTGAAAATTTCATTTGTGTTTGAAAGCATGTGAAACAAAAAAAAAAACGACTTTTTGCTCGATTTTCGAAAATTTCATTTGAGTTTAAAAGCATGTGAAACGAAAAAAAAAATCGACTTTTTGCTCGATTTTCAAAAATTTCATTTGTGTTTGAAAGCATGTGAAACGCGTAAAAAACGAAAAAAAATCGACTCTTCACTCGAATTTTGAAAATTTCATTTGTGTTTGAAAGCATGTGAAACGAAAAAAAAAATCGACTTTTTGCTCGATTTTCGAAAATTTCATTTGAGTTTGAAAGCATGTGAAACGAAAAAAAAATCGACTTGTTGCTCGATTTTCGAAAATTTCATTTGAGTTTAAAAGCATGTGAAACGAAAAAAAAATCGACTTTTTGCTCGATTTTCGAAAATTTCATTTGTGTTTGAAAGCATGTGAAACGAAAAAAAAAATCGACTTTTTGCTCGATTTTCGAAAATTTCATTTGAGTTTGAAAGCATGTGAAACGAAAAAAAAATCGACTTGTTGCTCGATTTTCGAAAATTTCATTTGTGTTTGAAAGCAAGTGAAACGCGTAAAAAACGAAAAAAAATCGACTCTTCACTCGATTTTTGAAAATTTCATTTGTGTTTGAAAGCATGCGAAACGAAAAAAAAAATCGACTTTTTGCTCGATTTTCGAAAATTTCATTTGTGTTTGAAAGCATGTGAAACGAAAAAAAAATCGACTCTTCACTCGAATTTTGAAAATTTCATTTGTGTTTGAAAGCATGTGAAACAAAAAAAAAACGACTTTTTGCTCGATTTTCGAAAATTTCATTTGAGTTTAAAAGCATGTGAAACGAAAAAAAAAATCGACTTTTTGCTCGATTTTCGAAAATTTCATTTGTGTTTGAAAGCATGTGAAACGAAAAAAAAATCGACTTTTTGCTCGATTTTGTAAAATTTCATTTGTGTTTGAAAGCATGTGAAACGAAAAAAAAATCGACTTTTTGCTCGATTTTCGAAAATTTCATTTGTGTTTGAAAGCATGTGAAACGCGTAAAAAACGAAAAAAAATCGACTCTTCACTCGAATTTTGAAAATTTCATTTGTGTTTGAAAGCATGTGAAACGAAAAAAAAAATCGACTTTTTGCTCTTTTTTCGAAAATTTCATTTGAGTTTCAAAGCATGTGAAACGAAAAAAAAATCGACTTGTTGCTCGATTTTCGAAAATTTCATTTGTGTTTGAAATAGAATAGAATAGAATAGTTTATTTGTGTTAGAACCATAGGTATACACTTGTCATAATAAAAACATATAAGTAAATACATATTTACACATACACTTAAAAATATAAAATACAGAAACATGTAGGTTATACATTACAGACAAAAATGGAGTAAAACTTTAAATAATTTAAATAAAATCGTGTTTTAAATAATCGTCGAATGAGTAAAATACTTTAAGTATTAGAACATCCTGCAACCATTTTAAAATTATTTTGGGTGCTTTGGTTTTAATTTTTTGTGGCAATTTGTTTATAAACTTAGCACAATAATAATTTACACTGTTTTGGCTTTTTTTCAGCCGAACTGACTTTATTTGTAAATTATTTTTGTACCTAGTTTCGTATGTATGACCACCGTTTGTGTCAAATTGTTGATCATTTTGGAGATAGTACTTTATGCAGTGATATATGTACAGAGAAGGAAGTGTCATTATTTGTAACTTTTGAAATGCTGACTTACAGCATTCTCTATATTGCGGTTGGAAATGGTGGTGTGTCCCCATACAGTAATGCCATAGGTAAGGTGACTCTGGCATAGAGCAAAATATGTTGTTCTAAGGCAATTATTAGGAACAGAGCCCCGTAGGCAACGAAGAGTAAAAATAGATTGGCTAATTTTGTTTGAGACGTAGTCGCCGTGTGCGCCCCAGTTTAATTTGGAATCAAACTGAAATCCCAAAAACTTTGCAGAATTAGTTTGCAGCCGATGTTCAGGTTTTAAAGAAAATGTAATGTTGGTAGTTTTAGTAGCATTTAGGCATAAACGATTGTTTATTAACCAATTGGATGCTTGTTTATTGCTTTCTTCATTTAACCTATTAACCAGTTCATATTTATTACCAACAGCTGTAAGTGTTGTGTCATCTGCATATAATATGACGGACCCCGTTGAAATTGAGTACGGCAGATCATTGATAAATATCAAAAACAAAATAGGTCCTAAAATGGATCCTTGAGGAACCCCAATGTTAAGTGCTTTTTCAGTTGAAACGTTCCCGTTAAACGACACAGCCTGTTGTCTGTTACTTAGATAAGACGTTATGAGGTTACAGCTACTTGAGTTGAATTTGTAATTGCGCAATTTTTGTATTAAAATATTATGAGATATGCAATCGAAAGCTTTAGTCAGATCCAAGAAACTTGCGATTGCAATATCTCCATTTTCAAAGCTGTCAGAAATAATTTGTGCCATTTTTAATGCAGCGTTTGTTGTACCTGTTTGACGACGAAAGCCATATTGAGAATCTGTAAAGAGCTTGTTTGTTTCAAAATGATAATTTATTTGGGAAGCTAATATTTTTTCAGAAATCTTTGACACAATGGGCAACAGCGAGATTGGTCTATAGTTGCTTTTAACGTTTTTATTTCCTTGTTTAAAGACTGGTTTTACTATGGCTTGTTTGAGTGCAGCAGGAAATATTTGTTCTCTGATGCAGATATTAACCAGTTTTGTTACCGGAGATACAATTAACTCCTTAATAGATTTTATGAGCTCTGTTGTTATCCCATTTGTATCTTTACTTTTGCTGTTTTTTAAAGAAGTTATAACATCTCGAACGTGACAGATAGAGACTTCATTAAATTTAAATACAGGACCGGTTTCAGGTAGAAATGAGTTTTGCATTGAGGGTGGCGTTTTTGGCAAAGAGTTGACTAGATTTTGGGCAATTTCAGTAAAATAAATATTAAAATCTTCCGCAGAAATATCACAGACACTATCACATTTGTTGTTTGTTCGTTTGCTATTTATTACAGACCATATTGCTTTTGATTTATTGCCAGAATTTAATATGTAATTTTGGTTACATTCAAGTTTAGCATTTTTAATAGCACAATCGTATTTTTTTCGAAAATCATTCAAAAGTTTTTTGTTTTCCGCATTATTGGAGATTTGGCAAGATTCCTTAATCAGATGCAAAGTTTCCCTCATATTGCTAAGGTGCGAATTATACCAATTAGAAATTGAACAATTTACATCTTTGTGTTTTAATAATTTTTGAGGAAAAGCCTGTTTCACACTATCAGAGAGAATTCTACAAAACAAATCCATTTTAGTTTCGGCAGCTAGGGAATTGTTACTGCAGAAATCCCAAGTTGCATCCTTTATAAAGTTAAAGAATAATAATTTACCTGGTTTAGTAATGGGTCTATGTAATTTCATTATTTTTGTTTTCTGAGTTTTTATATCAAGTTTAATAGCAATTTCACAACCTTCATGGTCTGCCATGCCGGTTTTAACTAAGCTGATAGTAGGATTTTCTATGTTTGAAAAAATATTTTCTAGACAGTTTGTAGATCTAGTATTAAAGAAAACATGTATTTTAAGTCCAAAGCTAAGCAATAGATCGCATAAAGTACACGCTCGAGGATCTGTAGTATGAAACCATACGTTAAAATCTCCACCAATGATGACATGATTATTTAAGACATCGACTTTACATAAAGCACGATTTAAAATATTTATAAAATTATCAAAATTTCCAGAAGGAGAACGATAAACAGTTAAAATTGTTAAGTTAACATCACATAAAAGTATACCGGTAATTTCACAGTCTATTTCAACTGATTCTTTCGTAATATCATATAGTGCAATAGCATTACAATTAATTTCAGTTAGTCATAACTCCTCCATGAATGTGATTTTTCCTGGAGAAATGACTTGCGACACACATATTATTAATTCTGAGAGACATAGATTCAGACTCATACAAAAAATGCTCAGTTAAACATATTATATTATATCGACTACCATGATCCAACAAGAATGCTTCAAACATATCTGTTTTATTTCTGATTGATCTAATATTTAAAAAAAGGATATTTAAGTTATAGATATGCCTTTTACCTGATGGAAGATGGTAAGTCGGTGATTGGTCAGTTTGCGTTATAACAATTTTTGATTGGGTTTCTTCAGCTGAAAATTTTCAACATGCATGTTGTTACTTCTTTCAGAAGATGATTGGGATTCCTGATTGAATACCTGACTTGTCTGTTTATTATTTTTTCTGGTATTGCCAAAGATGAACTTCTTTATTCTGATACCGCTAGGCCAGTTGGATGGGTCAGTTACAGTAGTCATATTGTTTGAGTTGATTCCTACTTTATAGCAGTTTGTAGCGTATTTAGTATTTATTTTAATGCATGTTAAAATTGCATTGTCAGTAAAAGATTGAATATGTTTTTTATGTCGTCTTCAGTGTTATCAGCATGAATGTTGCCAATAAAAAGCCATTCCTTATTTTCAGCCGCTTTAATTGCACTTGTTTTATTATTTCTAATTGTATGATTATTTTTTTTGTGGGATACTATTGTCCAAGGTAAAGAAATTTGATTTAAGTTATCCTTGTTGGTAGTTATTTCTTTATTATTTCCCGTTACATTTATATCAATTTTATTTGAATCGATATCTACATTGGGATTTGTTTCAGGTATTGCAGAGTTTTTATTTGATTTATTCGGATTTACCTATGGAACAATTGTTTTTATTAAATCAATAGTTTCTTCACGATTATTGTCCTCTCTTTCTACGGCATTTTCAGTGATTTTTTCCTGGCCTGGAATTTTTTGAATTAATGCATCCATGGCTCCTTTCAAATAATTAATTAAATTATCTTTTTCAACAATAATATTCTTTAAATAAGCATGTGAAACGCGTAAAAAACGAAAAAAAATCGACTCTTCACTCGATTTTTGAAAATTTCATTTGTGTTTGAAAGCATGTGAAACGAAAAAAAATTCGACTTTTTGCTCGGTTTTCGAAAATTTCATTTGTGTTTGAAAGCATGTGAAACGAAAAAAAAAATCGACTTTTTGCTCGATTTTCGAAAATTTCATTTGAGTTTGAGAGCATGTGAAACGAAAAAAAAATCGACTTTTTGCTCGATTTTCGAAAATTTCATTTGTGTTTGAAAGCATGTGAAACGCGTAAAAAACGAAAAAAAATCGACTCTTCACTCGATTTTTGAAAATTTCATTTGTGTTTGAAAGCATGTGAAACGAAAAAAAAATCGACTTTTTGCTCGATTTTCGAAAATTTCATTTGAGTTTGAGAGCATGTGAAACGAAAAAAAAAATCGACTTTTTGCTCGATTTTCGAAAATTTCATTTGTGTTTGAAAGCATGTGAAACGAAAAAAAAATCGACTTTTTGCTCGATTATCGAAAATTTCATTTGTGTTTGAAAGCATGTGAAACGAAAAAAAAATCGACTTTTTGCTCGATTTTCGAAAATTTCATTTCTGTTTGAAAGCATGTGAAACGAAAAAAAAATCGACTTTTTGCTCGATTTTCGAAAATTTCATTTGTGTTTGAAAGCATGTGAAACGCGTAAAAACCGAAAAAAAATCGACTCTTCACTCGATTTTTGAAAATTTCATTTGTGTTTGAAAGCATGTGAAACGAAAAAAAAAATCGACTTTTTGCTCGATTTTCGAAAATTTCATTTGAGTTTGAAAGCATGTGAAACGCGTAAAAAACAAAAAAAAATCGACTCTTCACTCGATTTTCAAAAATTTCATTTGTGTTTGAAAGCATGTGAAACGAAAAAAAAAATCGACTTTTTGCTCGATTTTCGAAAATTTCATTTGAGTTTGAGAGCATGTGAAACGAAAAAAAAATCGACTTGTTGCTCGATTTTCGAAAATTTCATTTGTGTTTGAAAGCATGTGAAACGCGTAAAAAACGAAAAAAAATCGACTTCACTCGATTTTTGAAAATTTCATTTGTGTTTGAAAGCATGTGAAACGACATGTGAAACAAAAAAAATCGACTTTTTGCTCGATTTTCGAAAATTTCATTTCTGTTTGAAAGCATGTGAAACGAAAAAAAAATCGACTTTTTGCTCGATTTTCGAAAATTTCATTTGTGTTTGAAAGCATGTGAAACGCGTAAAAAACGAAAAAAAATCGACTCCACTCGATTTTTGAAAATTTCATTTGTGTTTGAAAGCATGGGAAACGAAAAAAAAAAATCGACTTTTTGCTCGATTTTCGAAAATTTCATTTGAGTTTGAAAGCATGTGAAACGCGTAAAAAACAAAAAAAAATCGACTCTTCACTCGATTTTCGAAAATTTCATTTGAGTTTGAAAGCATGTGAAACGAAAAAAAAATCGACTTTTCACTCGAATTTTGAAAATTTCATTTGTGTTTGAAAGCATGTGAAACAAAAAAAAAAACGAAATTTTTGCTCGATTTTCGAAAATTTCATTTGAGTTTAAAAGCATGTGAAACGAAAAAAAAAACGACTTTTTGCTCGATTTTCGAAAATTTCATTTGTGTTTGAAAGCATGTGAAACGCGTAAAAAACGAAAAAAAATCGACTCTTCACTCGATTTTTGAAAATTTCATTTGTGTTTGAAAGCATGTGAAACGAAAAAAAAATCGACTTTTTGCTCGATTTTCGAAAATTTCATTTGTGTTTGAAAGCATGTGAAACGAAAAAAAATCGACTTTTTGCTTGATTTTCGAAAATTTCATTTGTGTTTGAAAGCAAGTGAAACGCGTAAAAAACGAAAAAAAATCGACTCTTCACTCGATTTTTGAAAATTTCATTTGTGTTTGAAAGCATGTGAAACGAAAAAAAATTCGACATTTTGCTCGATTTTCGAAAATTTCATTTGTGTTTGAAAGCATGTGAAACGAAAAAAAAAATCGACTTTTTGCTCGATTTTCGAAAATTTCATTTGTGTTTGAAAGCATGTGAAAGAAAAAAAAATCGACTTTTTGCTCGATTTTCGAAAATTTCATTTGTGTTTGAAAGCATGTGAAACGCGTAAAAAACGAAAAAAAATCGACTCTTCACTCAAATTTTGAAAATATCATTTGTGTTTGAAAGCATGTGAAACGAAAAAAAAAAATCGACTTTTTGCTCGATTTTCGAAAATTTCATTTGAGTTTAAAAGCATGTGAAACGAAAAAAAAATCGACTTGTTGCTCGATTTTCGAAAATTTCATTTGTGTTTGAAAGCAAGTGAAACGCGTAAAAAACGAAAAAAAAATCGACTCTTCACTCGATTTTTGAAAATTTCATTTGTGTTTGAAAGCATGCGAAACGAAAAAAAAAATCGACTTTTTGCTCGATTTTCGAAAATTTCATTTGTGTTTGAAAGCATGTGAAACGAAAAAAAAATCGACTCTTCACTCGAATTTTGAAAATTTCATTTGTGTTTGAAAGCATGCGAAACGAAAAAAAAAATCGACTTTTTGCTCGATTTTCGAAAATTTCATTTGAGTTTAAAAGCATGTGAAACGAAAAAAAAAAATCGACTTTTTGCTCGATTTTCGAAAATTTCATTTGTGTTTGAAAGCATGTGAAACGAAAAAAAAATCGACTTTTTGCTCGATTTTCGAAAATTTCATTTGTGTTTGAAAGCATGTGAAACGAAAAAAAAATCGACTTTTTGCTCGATTTTCGAAAATTTCATTTGTGTTTGAAAGCATGTGAAACGCGTAAAAAACGAAAAAAAATCGACTCTTCACTCGAATTTTGAAAATTTCATTTGTGTTTGAAAGCATGTGAAACGAAAAAAAAAATCGACTTTTTGCTCTTTTTTCGAAAATTTCATTTGAGTTTGAAAGCATGTGAAACGAAAAAAAAATCGACTTGTTGCTCGATTTTCGAAAATTTCATTTGTGTTTGAAAGCATGTGAAACGCGTAAAAAACGAAAAAAAATCGACTCTTCACTCGATTTTTGAAAATTTCATTTGTGTTTGAAAGCATGTGAAACGAAAAAAAATTCGACTTTTTGCTCGATTTTCGAAAATTTCATTTGTGTTTGAAAGCATGTGAAACGAAAAAAAAAATCGACATTTTGCTCGATTTTCGAAAATTTCATTTGAGTTTGAGAGCATGTGAAACGAAAAAGAAATCGACTTGTTGCTCGATTTTCGAAAATTTCATTTGTGTTTGAAAGCATGTGAAACGCGTAAAAAACAAAAAAAAATCGACTCTTCACTCGATTTTTGAAAATTTCATTTGTGTTTGAAAGCATGTGAAACGACATGTGAAACGAAAAAAAAATCGACTTTTTGCTCGATTTTCGAAAATTTCATTTCTGTTTGAAAGCATGTGAAACGAAAATAAAATCGACTTGTTGCTCGATTTTCGAAAATTTCATTTGAGTTTAAAAGCATGTGAAACGAAAAAAAAATCGACTTTTTGCTCGATTTTCGAAAATTTCATTTGTGTTTGAAAGCATGTGAAACGAAAATAAAAATCGACTTTTTGCTCGATTTTCGAAAATTTCATTTGAATTTGAAAGCATGTGAAACGAAAAAAAAAATCGACTTGTTGCTCGATTTTCGAAAATTTCATTTGTGTTTGAAAGCAAGTGAAACGCGTAAAAAACGAAAAAAAATCGACTCTTCACTCGATTTTTGAAAATTTTATTTGTGTTTGAAAGCATGCGAAACGAAAAAAAAAATCGACTTTTTGCTCGATTTTCGAAAATTTCATTTGTGTTTGAAAGCATGTGAAACGAAAAAAAAATCGACTCTTCACTCGAATTTTGAAAATTTCATTTGTGTTTGAAAGCATGTGAAACAAAAAAAAAACGACTTTTTGCTCGATTTTCGAAAATTTCATTTGAGTTTAAAAGCATGTGAAACGAAAAAAAAAAATCGACTTTTTGCTCGATTTTCGAAAATTTCATTTGTGTTTGAAAGCATGTGAAACGAAAAAAAAATCGACTTTTTGCTCGATTTTCGAAAATTTCATTTGTGTTTGAAAGCAAGTGAAACGCGTAAAAAACAAAAAAAAATCGACTCTTCACTCGATTTTCGAAAATTTCATTTGAGTTTGAAAGCATGTGAAACGAAAAAAAAATCGACTTTTCACTCGAATTTTGAAAATTTCATTTGTGTTTGAAAGCATGTGAAACAAAAAAAAAAACGAAATTTTTGCTCGATTTTCGAAAATTTCATTTGAGTTTAAAAGCATGTGAAACGAAAAAAAAAACGACTTTTTGCTCGATTTTCGAAAATTTCATTTGTGTTTGAAAGCATGTGAAACGCGTAAAAAACGAAAAAAAATCGACTCTTCACTCGATTTTTGAAAATTTCATTTGTGTTTGAAAGCATGTGAAACGAAAAAAAAATCGACTTTTTGCTCGATTTTCGAAAATTTCATTTGTGTTTGAAAGCATGTGAAACGAAAAAAAATCGACTTTTTGCTTGATTTTCGAAAATTTCATTTGTGTTTGAAAGCAAGTGAAACGCGTAAAAAACGAAAAAAAATCGACTCTTCACTCGATTTTTGAAAATTTCATTTGTGTTTGAAAGCATGTGAAACGAAAAAAAATTCGACATTTTGCTCGATTTTCGAAAATTTCATTTGTGTTTGAAAGCATGTGAAACGAAAAAAAAAATCGACTTTTTGCTCGATTTTCGAAAATTTCATTTGTGTTTGAAAGCATGTGAAAGAAAAAAAAATCGACTTTTTGCTCGATTTTCGAAAATTTCATTTGTGTTTGAAAGCATGTGAAACGCGTAAAAAACGAAAAAAAATCGACTCTTCACTCAAATTTTGAAAATATCATTTGTGTTTGAAAGCATGTGAAACGAAAAAAAAAAATCGACTTTTTGCTCGATTTTCGAAAATTTCATTTGAGTTTAAAAGCATGTGAAACGAAAAAAAAATCGACTTGTTGCTCGATTTTCGAAAATTTCATTTGTGTTTGAAAGCAAGTGAAACGCGTAAAAAACGAAAAAAAAATCGACTCTTCACTCGATTTTTGAAAATTTCATTTGTGTTTGAAAGCATGCGAAACGAAAAAAAAAATCGACTTTTTGCTCGATTTTCGAAAATTTCATTTGTGTTTGAAAGCATGTGAAACGAAAAAAAAATCGACTCTTCACTCGAATTTTGAAAATTTCATTTGTGTTTGAAAGCATGCGAAACGAAAAAAAAAATCGACTTTTTGCTCGATTTTCGAAAATTTCATTTGAGTTTAAAAGCATGTGAAACGAAAAAAAAAAATCGACTTTTTGCTCGATTTTCGAAAATTTCATTTGTGTTTGAAAGCATGTGAAACGAAAAAAAAATCGACTTTTTGCTCGATTTTCGAAAATTTCATTTGTGTTTGAAAGCATGTGAAACGAAAAAAAAATCGACTTTTTGCTCGATTTTCGAAAATTTCATTTGTGTTTGAAAGCATGTGAAACGCGTAAAAAACGAAAAAAAATCGACTCTTCACTCGAATTTTGAAAATTTCATTTGTGTTTGAAAGCATGTGAAACGAAAAAAAAAATCGACTTTTTGCTCTTTTTTCGAAAATTTCATTTGAGTTTGAAAGCATGTGAAACGAAAAAAAAATCGACTTGTTGCTCGATTTTCGAAAATTTCATTTGTGTTTGAAAGCATGTGAAACGCGTAAAAAACGAAAAAAAATCGACTCTTCACTCGATTTTTGAAAATTTCATTTGTGTTTGAAAGCATGTGAAACGAAAAAAAATTCGACTTTTTGCTCGATTTTCGAAAATTTCATTTGTGTTTGAAAGCATGTGAAACGAAAAAAAAAATCGACATTTTGCTCGATTTTCGAAAATTTCATTTGAGTTTGAGAGCATGTGAAACGAAAAAGAAATCGACTTGTTGCTCGATTTTCGAAAATTTCATTTGTGTTTGAAAGCATGTGAAACGCGTAAAAAACAAAAAAAAATCGACTCTTCACTCGATTTTTGAAAATTTCATTTGTGTTTGAAAGCATGTGAAACGACATGTGAAACGAAAAAAAAATCGACTTTTTGCTCGATTTTCGAAAATTTCATTTCTGTTTGAAAGCATGTGAAACGAAAATAAAATCGACTTGTTGCTCGATTTTCGAAAATTTCATTTGAGTTTAAAAGCATGTGAAACGAAAAAAAAATCGACTTTTTGCTCGATTTTCGAAAATTTCATTTGTGTTTGAAAGCATGTGAAACGAAAATAAAAATCGACTTTTTGCTCGATTTTCGAAAATTTCATTTGAATTTGAAAGCATGTGAAACGAAAAAAAAAATCGACTTGTTGCTCGATTTTCGAAAATTTCATTTGTGTTTGAAAGCAAGTGAAACGCGTAAAAAACGAAAAAAAATCGACTCTTCACTCGATTTTTGAAAATTTTATTTGTGTTTGAAAGCATGCGAAACGAAAAAAAAAATCGACTTTTTGCTCGATTTTCGAAAATTTCATTTGTGTTTGAAAGCATGTGAAACGAAAAAAAAATCGACTCTTCACTCGAATTTTGAAAATTTCATTTGTGTTTGAAAGCATGTGAAACAAAAAAAAAACGACTTTTTGCTCGATTTTCGAAAATTTCATTTGAGTTTAAAAGCATGTGAAACGAAAAAAAAAAATCGACTTTTTGCTCGATTTTCGAAAATTTCATTTGTGTTTGAAAGCATGTGAAACGAAAAAAAAATCGACTTTTTGCTCGATTTTCGAAAATTTCATTTGTGTTTGAAAGCATGTGAAACGAAAAAAAAATCGACTTTTTGCTCGATTTTCGAAAATTTCATTTGTGTTTGAAAGCATGTGAAACGCGTAAAAAACGAAAAAAAATCGACTCTTCACTCGAATTTTGAAAATTTTATTTGTGTTTGAAAGCATGTGAAACGAAAAAAAAAATCGACTTTTTGCTCTTTTTTCAAAAATTTCATTTGAGTTTGAAAGCATGTGAAACGAAAAAAAAATCGACTTGTTGCTCGATTTTCGAAAATTTCATTTGTGTTTGAAAGCATGTGAAACGCGTAAAAAACGAAAAAAAATCGACTCTTCACTCGATTTTTGAAAATTTCATTTGTGTTTGAAAGCATGTGAAACGAAAAAAAATTCGACTTTTTGCTCGATTTTCGAAAATTTCATTTGTGTTTGAAAGCATGTGAAACGAAAAAAAAATCGACTTGTTGCTTGATTTTCGAAAATTTCATTTGTGTTTGAAAGCATCTGAAACGCGTAAAAAACGAAAAAAAATCGACTCTTCACTCGATTTTTGAAAATTTCATTTGTGTTTGAAAGCATGTGAAACGAAAAAAAATGGACTTTTTGCTCAATTTTCGAAAATTTCATTTGTGTTTGAAAGCATGTGAAACGAAAAAAAAATCGACTTTTTGCTCGATTTTCGAAAATTTCATTTGAGTTTAAAAGCATGTGAAACGAAAAAAAAAATCGACTTTTTGCTCGATTTTCGAAAATTTCATTTGTGTTTGAAAGCAAGTGAAACGCGTAAAAAACGAAAAAAAATCGACTCTTCACTCGATTTTTGAAAATTTCATTTGTGTTTGAAAGCATGCGAAACGAAAAAAAAAATCGACTTTTTGCTCGATTTTCGAAAATTTCATTTGTGTTTGAAAGCATGTGAAACGAAAAAAAAATCGACTCTTCACTCGAATTTTGAAAATTCCATTTGTGTTTGAAAGCATGTGAAACAAAAAAAAAACGACTTTTTGCTCGATTTTCGAAAATTTCATTTGAGTTTAAAAGCATGTGAAACGAAAAAAAAAAATCGACTTTTTGCTCGATTTTCGAAAATTTCATTTGTGTTTGAAAGCATGTGAAACGAAAAAAAAAATCGACTTTTTGCTCGATTTTCGAAAATTTCATTTGTGTTTGAAAGCATGTGAAACGAAAAAAAAATCGACTTTTTGCTCGATTTTCGAAAATTTCATTTGTGTTTGAAAGCATGTGAAACGCGTAAAAAACGAAAAAAAATCGACTCTTCACTCGAATTTTGAAAATTTTATTTGTGTTTGAAAGCATGTGAAACGAAAAAAAAAAATCGACTTTTTGCTCTTTTTTCGAAAATTTCATTTGAGTTTGAAAGCATGTGAAACGAAAAAAAAATCGACTTGTTGCTCGATTTTCGAAAATTTCATTTGTGTTTGAAAGCAAGTGAAACGCGTAAAAAACGAAAAAAAATCGACTCTTCACTCGATTTTCGAAAATTTCATTTGTGTTTGAAAGCATGTGAAACGAAAAAAAAAAAATCGACTTTTTGCTCGATTTTCGAAAATTTCATTTGAGTTTGAGAGCATGTGAAACGAAAAAAAAATCGACTTGTTGCTCGATTTTCGAAAATTTCATTTGTGTTTGAAAGCATGTGAAACGCGTAAAAAACGAAAAAAAATCGACTCTTCACTCGATTTTTGAAAATTTCATTTGTGTTTGAAAGCATGTGAAACGACATGTGAAACGAAAAAAAAATCGACTTTTTGCTCGATTTTCGAAAATTTCATTTCTGTTTGAAAGCATGTGAAACGAAAAAAAAAATCGACTTTTTGCTCGATTTTCGAAAATTTCATTTGTGTTTGAAAGCATGTGAAACGCGTAAAAAACAAAAAAAAATCGACTGTTCACTCGATTTTTGAAAATTTCATTTGTGTTTGAAAGCATGTGAAACGAAAAAAAATCGACTTTTTGCTCAATTTTCGAAAATTTCATTTGTGTTTGAAAGCATGTGAAACGAAAAAAAAATCGAATTTTTGCTCGATTTTCGAAAATTTCATTTGTGTTTGAAAGCATGTGAAACGCGTAAAAAACGAAAAAAAATCGACTCTTCACTCGAATTTTGAAAATTTCATTTGTGTTTGAAAGCATGTGAAACGAAAAAAAAAAATCGACTTTTTGCTCGATTTTCGAAAATTTCATTTGAGTTTGAAAGCATGTGAAACGAAAAAAAAATCGACTCTTCACTCGAATTTTGAAAATTTCATTTGTGTTTGAAAGCATGTGAAACAAAAAAAAAAACGACTTTTTGCTCGATTTTCGAAAATTTCTTTTGAGTTTAAAAGCATGTGAAACGAAAAAAAAAATCGACTCTTCACTCGATTTTCGAAAATTTCATTTGTGTTTGAAAGCATGTGAAACAAAAAAAAAATCGACTCTTCACTCGAATTTTGAAAATTTCATTTGTGTTTGAAAGCATGTGAAACAAAAAAAAAAACGACTTTTTGCTCGATTTTCGAAAATTTCATTTGAGTTTAAAAGCATGTGAAACGAAAAAAAAATCGACTTTTTGCTCGATTTTCGAAAATTTCATTTGTGTTTGAAAGCATGTGAAACGCGTAAAAAACGAAAAAAAATCGACTCTTCACTCGAATTTTGAAAATTTCATTTGTGTTTGAAAGCATGTGAAACGAAAAAAAAAATCGACTTTTTGCTCGATTTTCGAAAATTTCATTTGTGTTTGAAAGCATGTGAAACGAAAAAAAAATCGACTTGTTGCTCGATTTTCGAAAATTTCATTTGTGTTTGAAAGCATGTGAAACGCGTAAAAAACGAAAAAAAATCGACTCTTCACTCGATTTTTGAAAATTTCATTTGTGTTTGAAAGCATGTGAAACGAAAAAAAATTCGACTTTTTGCTCGATTTTCGAAAATTTCATTTGTGTTTGAAAGCATGTGAAACAAAAAAAAAACGACTTTTTGCTCGATTTTCGAAAATTTCATTTGTGTTTGAAAGCATGTGAAACGAAAAAAAAATCGACTTTTTGCTCGATTTTCGAAAATTTCATTTGTGTTTGAAAGCATGTGAAACGCGTAAAAAACGAAAAAAAATCGACTCTTCACTCGAATTTTAAAAATTTCATTTGTGTTTGAAAGCATGTGAAACGAAAAAAAATTCGACTTTTTGCTCGATTTTCGAAAATTTCATTTGTGTTTGAAAGCATGTGAAACAAAAAAAAAAACGACTTTTTGCTCGATTTTCGAAAATTTTATTTGAGTTTAAAAGCATGTGAAACGAAAAAAAATCGACTTTTTGCTCGATTTTCGAAAATTTCATTTGTGTTTGAAAGCATGTGAAACGCGTAAAAAACGAAAAAAAATCGACTCTTCACTCAAATTTTGAAAATTTCATTTGTGTTTGAAAGCATGTGAAACGAAAAAAAAAATCGACTTTTTGCTTGATTTTCGAAAATTTCATTTGAGTTTGAAAGCATGTGAAACGAAAAAAAAATCGACTTGTTGCTCGATTTTCGAAAATTTCATTTGTGTTTGAAAGCATGTGAAACGCGTAAAAAACAAAAAAAAATCGACTCTTCACTCGATTTTCGAAAATTTCATTTGTGTTTGAAAGCATGTGAAACGAAAAAAAAATCGACTTTTTGCTCGATTTTCGAAAATTTCATTTGTGTTTGAAAGCATGTGAAACGCGTAAAAAACAAAAAAAAATCGACTCTTCACTCGATTTTCGAAAATTTCATTTGTGTTTGAAAGCATGTGAAACGAAAAAAAATCGACTTGTTGCTCGATTTTCGAAAATTTCATTTGTGTTTGAAAGCAAGTGAAACGCGTAAAAAACGAAAAAAAATCGACTCTTCACTCGATTTTTGAAAATTTCATTTGTGTTTGAAAGCATGCGAAACGAAAAAAAAAATCGACTTTTTGCTCGATTTTCGAAAATTTCATTTGTGTTTGAAAGCATGTGAAACGAAAAAAAAAATCGACTCTTCACTCGAATTTTGAAAATTTCATTTGTGTTTGAAAGCATGTGAAACGAAAAAATAAATCGACTTTTTGCTCAATTTTCGAAAATTTCATTTGTGTTTGAAAGCATGTGAAACGCGTAAAAAACGAAAAATAATCGACTCTTAACTCGATTTTTGAAAATTTCATTTGAGTTTGAAAGCATGTGAAACGAAAAAAAAATCGACTTTTTGCTCGATTTTCGAAAATTTCATTTGTGTTTGAAAGCATTTGAAACGCGTAAAAAACGAAAAATAATCGACTCTTAACTCGATTTTTGAAAATTTCATTTGAGTTTGAAAGCATGTGAAACGAAAAAAAAATCGACTTTTTGCTCAATTTTCGAAAATTTTATTTGTGTTTGAAAGCATTTGAAACGCGTAAAAAACGAAAAATAATCGACTCTTAACTCGAATTTTGAAAATTTCATTTGAGTTTGAAAGCATGTGAAACGAAAAAAAAAATCGACTTTTTGCTCGATTTTCGAAAATTTCATTTGTGTTTGAAAGCATGTGAAACGCGTAAAAAACGAAAAAAAATCGACTCTTCACTCGAATTTTGAAAATTTCATTTGTGTTTGAAAGCATGTGAAACAAAAAAAAAACGACTTTTTGCTCGATTTTCGAAAATTTCATTTGAGTTTAAAAGCATGTGAAACGAAAAAAAAATCGACTTTTTGCTCGATTTTCGAAAATTTCATTTGTGTTTGAAAGCATGTGAAACGCGTAAAAAACGAAAAAAAATCGACTCTTCACTCGATTTTTGAAAATTTCATTTGTGTTTGAAAGCATGTGAAACGACATGTGAAACGAAAAAAAAATCGACTTTTTGCTCGATTTTCGAAAATTTTATTTGTGTTTGAAAGCATTTGAAACGCGTAAAAAACGAAAAAAAATCGACTCTTAACTCGATTTTTGAAAATTTCATTTTAGTTTGAAAGCATGTGAAACGAAAAAAAAATCGACTTTTTGCTCGATTTTCGAAAATTTCATTTCTGTTTGAAAGCATGTGAAACGAAAAAAAAATCGACTTGTTGCTCGATTTTCGAAAATTTCATTTGTGTTTGAAAGCAAGTGAAACGCGTAAAAAACGAAAAAAAAATCGACTCTTCACTCGATTTTTGAAAATTTCATTTGTGTTTGAAAGCATGTGAAACGAAAAAAAATTCGACTTTTTGCTCGATTTTCGAAAATTTCATTTGTGTTTGAAAGCATGTGAAACGAAAAAAAAAAAATCGACTTTTTGCTCGATTTTCGAAAATTTCATTTGAGTTTGAGAGCATGTGAAACGAAAAAAAAATCGACTTGTTGCTCGATTTTCGAAAATTTCATTTGTGTTTGAAAGCATGTGAAACGCGTAAAAAACGAAAAAAAATCGACTCTTCACTCGATTTTTGAAAATTTCATTTGTGTTTGAAAGCATGTGAAACGACATGTGAAACGAAAAAAAAATCGACTTTTTGCTCGATTTTCGAAAATTTCATTTCTGTTTGAAAGCATGTGAAACGAAAAAAAAATCGACTTTTTGCTCGATTTTCGAAAATTTCATTTGTGTTTGAAAGCATGTGAAACGCGTAAAAAACGAAAAAAAATCGACTGTTCACTCGATTTTTGAAAATTTCATTTGTGTTTGAAAGCATGTGAAACGAAAAAAAATCGACTTTTTGCTCAATTTTCGAAAATTTCATTTGTGTTTGAAAGCATGTGAAACGAAAAAAAAATCGAATTTTTGCTCGATTTTCGAAAATTTCATTTGTGTTTGAAAGCATGTGAAACGCGTAAAAAACGAAAAAAAATCGACTCTTCACTCGAATTTTGAAAATTTCATTTGTGTTTGAAAGCATGTGAAACGAAAAAAAAAATCGACTTTTTGCTCGATTTTCGAAAATTTCATTTGAGTTTGAAAGCATGTGAAACGCGTAAAAAACAAAAAAAAAATCGACTCTTCACTCGATTTTCGAAAATTTTATTTGTGTTTGAAAGCATGTGAAACGAAAAAAAAATCGACTCTTCACTCGAATTTTGAAAATTTCATATTTTGTGTTTGAAAGCATGTGAAACAAAAAAAAAAAACGACTTTTTGCTCGATTTTCGAAAATTTCATTTGAGTTTAAAAGCATGTGAAACGAAAAAAAAATCGACTTTTTGCTCGATTTTCGAAAATTTCATTTGTGTTTGAAAGCATGTGAAACGCGTAAAAAACGAAAAAAAATCGACTCTTCACTCGAATTTTGAAAATTTCATTTGTGTTTGAAAGCATGTGAAACGAAAAAAAAAAATCGACTTTTTGCTCGATTTTCGAAAATTTCATTTGTGTTTGAAAGCATGTGAAACGAAAAAAAAATCGACTTGTTGCTCGATTTTCGAAAATTTCATTTGTGTTTGAAAGCATGTGAAACGCGTAAAAAACGAAAAAAAATCGACTCTTCACTCGATTTTTGAAAATTTCAGTTGTGTTTGAAAGCATGTGAAACGAAAAAAAAATCGACTTTTTGCTCGATTTTCGAAAATTTCATTTCTGTTTGAAAGCATGTGAAACGAAAAAAAAAATCGACTTTTTGCTCGATTTTCGAAAATTTCATTTGTGTTTGAAAGCATGTGAAACGCGTAAAAAACAAAAAAAAATCGACTGTTCACTCGATTTTTGAAAATTTCATTTGTGTTTGAAAGCATGTGAAACGAAAAAAAATCGACTTTTTGCTCAATTTTCGAAAATTTCATTTGTGTTTGAAAGCATGTGAAACGAAAAAAAAATCGAATTTTTGCTCGATTTTCGAAAATTTCATTTGTGTTTGAAAGCATGTGAAACGCGTAAAAAACGAAAAAAAATCGACTCTTCACTCGAATTTTGAAAATTTCATTTGTGTTTGAAAGCATGTGAAACGAAAAAAAAAAATCGACTTTTTGCTCGATTTTCGAAAATTTCATTTGAGTTTGAAAGCATGTGAAACGAAAAAAAAATCGACTCTTCACTCGAATTTTGAAAATTTCATTTGTGTTTGAAAGCATGTGAAACAAAAAAAAAAACGACTTTTTGCTCGATTTTCGAAAATTTCTTTTGAGTTTAAAAGCATGTGAAACGAAAAAAAAATCGACTCTTCACTCGATTTTCGAAAATTTCATTTGTGTTTGAAAGCATGTGAAACAAAAAAAAAATCGACTCTTCACTCGAATTTTGAAAATTTCATTTGTGTTTGAAAGCATGTGAAACAAAAAAAAAACGACTTTTTGCTCGATTTTCGAAAATTTCATTTGAGTTTAAAAGCATGTGAAACGAAAAAAAAATCGACTTTTTGCTCGATTTTCGAAAATTTCATTTGTGTTTGAAAGCATGTGAAACGCGTAAAAAACGAAAAAAAATCGACTCTTCACTCGAATTTTGAAAATTTCATTTGTGTTTGAAAGCATGTGAAACGAAAAAAAAAATCGACTTTTTGCTCGATTTTCGAAAATTTCATTTGTGTTTGAAAGCATGTGAAACGAAAAAAAAATCGACTTGTTGCTCGATTTTCGAAAATTTCATTTGTGTTTGAAAGCATGTGAAACGCGTAAAAAACGAAAAAAAATCGACTCTTCACTCGATTTTTGAAAATTTCATTTGTGTTTGAAAGCATGTGAAACGAAAAAAAATTCGACTTTTTGCTCGATTTTCGAAAATTTCATTTGTGTTTGAAAGCATGTGAAACAAAAAAAAAACGACTTTTTGCTCGATTTTCGAAAATTTCATTTGTGTTTGAAAGCATGTGAAACGAAAAAAAAATCGACTTTTTGCTCGATTTTCGAAAATTTCATTTGTGTTTGAAAGCATGTGAAACGCGTAAAAAACGAAAAAAAATCGACTCTTCACTCGAATTTTAAAAATTTCATTTGTGTTTGAAAGCATGTGAAACGAAAAAAAATTCAACTTTTTGCTCGATTTTCGAAAATTTCATTTGTGTTTGAAAGCATGTGAAACAAAAAAAAAAAACGACTTTTTGCTCGATTTTCGAAAATTTTATTTGAGTTTAAAAGCATGTGAAACGAAAAAAAAATCGACTTTTTGCTCGATTTTCGAAAATTTCATTTGTGTTTGAAAGCATGTGAAACGCGTAAAAAACGAAAAAAAATCGACTCTTCACTCAAATTTTGAAAATTTCATTTGTGTTTGAAAGCATGTGAAACGAAAAAAAAAATCGACTTTTTGCTTGATTTTCGAAAATTTCATTTGAGTTTGAAAGCATGTGAAACGAAAAAAAAATCGACTTGTTGCTCGATTTTCGAAAATTTCATTTGTGTTTGAAAGCATGTGAAACGCGTAAAAAACAAAAAAAAATCGACTCTTCACTCGATTTTCGAAAATTTCATTTGTGTTTGAAAGCATGTGAAACGAAAAAAAAATCGACTTTTTGCTCGATTTTCGAAAATTTCATTTGTGTTTGAAAGCATGTGAAACGCGTAAAAAACGAAAAAAAATCGACTCTTCACTCGAATTTTGAAAATTTCATTTGTGTTTGAAAGCATGTGAAACGAAAAAAAAAATCGACTTTTTGCTCGATTTTCGAAAATTTCATTTGAGTTTGAAAGCATGTGAAACGAAAAAAAAATCGACTTGTTGCTCGATTTTCGAAAATTTCATTTGTGTTTGAAAGCAAGTGAAACGCGTAAAAAACGAAAAAAAATCGACTCTTCACTCGATTTTTGAAAATTTCATTTGTGTTTGAAAGCATGCGAAACGAAAAAAAAAATCGACTTTTTGCTCGATTTTCGAAAATTTCATTTGTGTTTGAAAGCATGTGAAACGAAAAAAAAAATCGACTCTTCACTCGAATTTTGAAAATTTCATTTGTGTTTGAAAGCATGTGAAACGAAAAAATAAATCGACTTTTTGCTCAATTTTCGAAAATTTCATTTGTGTTTGAAAGCATGTGAAACGCGTAAAAAACGAAAAATAATCGACTCTTAACTCGATTTTTGAAAATTTCATTTGAGTTTGAAAGCATGTGAAACGAAAAAAAAATCGACTTTTTGCTCGATTTTCGAAAATTTCATTTGTGTTTGAAAGCATTTGAAACGCGTAAAAAACGAAAAATAATCGACTCTTAACTCGATTTTTGAAAATTTCATTTGAGTTTGAAAGCATGTGAAACGAAAAAAAAATCGACTTTTTGCTCAATTTTCGAAAATTTTATTTGTGTTTGAAAGCATTTGAAACGCGTAAAAAACGAAAAATAATCGACTCTTAACTCGAATTTTGAAAATTTCATTTGAGTTTGAAAGCATGTGAAACGAAAAAAAAATCGACTTTTTGCTCGATTTTCGAAAATTTCATTTGTGTTTGAAAGCATGTGAAACGCGTAAAAAACGAAAAAAAATCGACTCTTCACTCGAATTTTGAAAATTTCATTTGTGTTTGAAAGCATGTGAAACAAAAAAAAAACGACTTTTTGCTCGATTTTCGAAAATTTCATTTGAGTTTAAAAGCATGTGAAACGAAAAAAAAATCGACTTTTTGCTCGATTTTCGAAAATTTCATTTGTGTTTGAAAGCATGTGAAACGCGTAAAAAACGAAAAAAAATCGACTCTTCACTCGATTTTTGAAAATTTCATTTGTGTTTGAAAGCATGTGAAACGACATGTGAAACGAAAAAAAAATCGACTTTTTGCTCGATTTTCGAAAATTTTATTTGTGTTTGAAAGCATTTGAAACGCGTAAAAAACGAAAAAAAATCGACTCTTAACTCGATTTTTGAAAATTTCATTTTAGTTTGAAAGCATGTGAAACGAAAAAAAAATCGACTTTTTGCTCGATTTTCGAAAATTTCATTTCTGTTTGAAAGCATGTGAAACGAAAAAAAAATCGACTTGTTGCTCGATTTTCGAAAATTTCATTTGTGTTTGAAAGCAAGTGAAACGCGTAAAAAACGAAAAAAAATCGACTCTTAACTCGATTTTTGAAAATTTCATTTTAGTTTGAAAGCATGTGAAACGAAAAAAAAATCGACTTTTTGCTCGATTTTCGAAAATTTCATTTCTGTTTGAAAGCATGTGAAACGAAAAAAAAATCGACTTGTTGCTCGATTTTCGAAAATTTCATTTGTGTTTGAAAGCAAGTGAAACGCGTAAAAAACGAAAAAAAATCGACTCTTCACTCGATTTTTGAAAATTTCATTTGTGTTTGAAAGCATGTGAAACGAAAAAAAATTCGACTTTTTGCTCGATTTTCGAAAATTTCATTTGTGTTTGAAAGCATGTGAAACGAAAAAAAAAAAATCGACTTTTTGCTCGATTTTCGAAAATTTCATTTGAGTTTGAGAGCATGTGAAACGAAAAAAAAATCGACTTGTTGCTCGATTTTCGAAAATTTCATTTGTGTTTGAAAGCATGTGAAACGCGTAAAAAACGAAAAAAAATCGACTCTTCACTCGATTTTTGAAAATTTCATTTGTGTTTGAAAGCATGTGAAACGACATGTGAAACGAAAAAAAAATCGACTTTTTGCTCGATTTTCGAAAATTTCATTTCTGTTTGAAAGCATGTGAAACGAAAAAAAAATCGACTTTTTGCTCGATTTTCGAAAATTTCATTTGTGTTTGAAAGCATGCGCGTAAAAAACGAAAAAAAATCGACTGTTCACTCGATTTTTGAAAATTTCATTTGTGTTTGAAAGCATGTGAAACGAAAAAAAATCGACTTTTTGCTCAATTTTCGAAAATTTCATTTGTGTTTGAAAGCATGTGAAACGAAAAAAAAATCGAATTTTTGCTCGATTTTCGAAAATTTCATTTGTGTTTGAAAGCATGTGAAACGCGTAAAAAACGAAAAAAAATCGACTCTTCACTCGAATTTTGAAAATTTCATTTGTGTTTGAAAGCATGTGAAACGAAAAAAAAAATCGACTTTTTGCTCGATTTTCGAAAATTTCATTTGAGTTTGAAAGCATGTGAAACGCGTAAAAAACAAAAAAAAAATCGACTCTTCACTCGATTTTCGAAAATTTTATTTGTGTTTGAAAGCATGTGAAACGAAAAAAAAATCGACTCTTCACTCGAATTTTGAAAATTTCATATTTTGTGTTTGAAAGCATGTGAAACAAAAAAAAAAAACGACTTTTTGCTCGATTTTCGAAAATTTCATTTGAGTTTAAAAGCATGTGAAACGAAAAAAAAATCGACTTTTTGCTCGATTTTCGAAAATTTCATTTGTGTTTGAAAGCATGTGAAACGCGTAAAAAACGAAAAAAAATCGACTCTTCACTCGAATTTTGAAAATTTCATTTGTGTTTGAAAGCATGTGAAACGAAAAAAAAAAATCGACTTTTTGCTCGATTTTCGAAAATTTCATTTGAGTTTGAAAGCATGTGAAACGCGTAAAAAACGAAAAAAAATCGACTCTTCACTCGATTTTTGAAAATTTCATTTGTGTTTGAAAGCATGTGAAACGAAAAAAAATTCGACTTTTTGCTCGATTTTTGAAAACTTCATTTGTGTTTGAAAGCATGTGAAACAAAAAAAAAAAACGATTTTTTGCTCGATTTTCGAAAATTTCATTTGAGTTTAAAAGCATGTGAAACGAAAAAAAAATCGACTTTTTGCTCGATTTTCGAAAATTTCATTTGTGTTTGAAAGCATGTGAAACGCGTAAAAAACAAAAAAAAATCGACTCTTCACTCGATATTCGAAAATTTCATTTGTGTTTGAAAGCATGTGAAACGAAAAAAAAATCGACTTTTTGCTCGATTTTCGAAAATTTCATTTGTGTTTGAAAGCATGTGAAACGCGTAAAAAACGAAAAAAAATCGACTCTTCACTCGAATTTTGAAAATTTCATTTGTGTTTGAAAGCATGTGAAACGAAAAAAAAAAATCGACTTTTTGCTCGATTTTCGAAAATTTCATTTGAGTTTGAAAGCATGTGAAACGAAAAAAAAAATCGACTTGTTGCTCGATTTTCGAAAATTTCATTTGTGTTTGAAAGCAAGTGAAACGCGTAAAAAACGAAAAAAAATCGACTCCACTCGATTTTTGAAAATTTCATTTGTGTTTGAAAGCATGCGAAACGAAAAAAAAAATCGACTTTTTGCTCGATTTTCGAAAATTTCATTTGTGTTTGAAAGCATGTGAAACGAAAAAAAAATCGACTCTTCACTCGAATTTTGAAAATTTCATTTGTGTTTGAAAGCATGTGAAACAAAAAAAAAAAACGACTTTTTGCTCGATTTTCGAAAATTTCATTTGAGTTTAAAAGCATGTGAAACGAAAAAAAAATCGACTTTTTGCTCGATTTTCGAAAATTTCATTTGTGTTTGAAAGCATGTGAAACGAAAAAAAAATCGACTTTTTGCTCGATTTTCGAAAATTTCATTTGTGTTTGAAAGCATGTGAAACGCGTAAAAAACGAAAAAAAATCGACTCTTCACTCGAATTTTAAAAATTTCATTTGTGTTTGAAAGCATGTGAAACGAAAAAAAAAATCGACTTTTTGCTCGATTTTCGAAAATTTCATTTGTGTTTGAAAGCATGTGAAACGAAAAAAAAATCGACTTGTTGCTCGATTTTTGAAAATTTCATTTGTGTTTGAAAGCATGTGAAACGCGTAAAAAACGAAAAAAAATCGACTCTTCACTCGATTTTTGAAAATTTCATTTGTGTTTGAAAGCATGTGAAACGAAAAAAAATTCGACTTTTTGCTCGATTTTCGAAAATTTCATTTGTGTTTGAAAGCATGTGAAACGAAAAAAAAAAATCGACTTTTTGCTCGATTTTCGAAAATTTCATTTGTGTTTGAAAGCATGTGAAACGCGTAAAAAACGAAAAAAAATCAACTCTTCACTCGATTTTTGAAAATTTTATTTGAGTTTGAAAGCATGTGAAACGAAAAAAAAAATCGAATTTTTGCTCGATTTTCGAAAATTTCATTTGTGTTTGAAAGCATTTGAAACGCGTAAAAAACGAAAAATAATCGACTCTTAACTCGATTTTTGAAAATTTCATTTGAGTTTGAAAGCATGTGAAACGAAAAAAAAAATCGACTTTTTGCTCGATTTTCGAAAATTTCATTTGTGTTTGAAAGCATTTGAAACGCGTAAAAAACGAAAAATAATCGACTCTTAACTCGATTTTTGAAAAGTTCATTTGTGTTTGAAAGCATGTGAAACGAAAAAAAAAATCGACTTTTTGCTCGATTTTCGAAAATTTCATTTGTGTTTGAAAGCATTTGAAACGCGTAAAAAACGAAAAATAATCGACTCTTAACTCGATTTTTGAAAATTTCATTTGAGTTTGAAAGCATGTGAAACGAAAAAAAAAATCGACTTTTTGCTCGATTTTCGAAAATTTCATTTGTGTTTGAAAGCATGTGAAACGAAAAAAAAAATCGACTTTTTGCTCAATTTTCGAAAATTTCATTTGTGTTTGAAAGCATGTGAAACGCGTAAAAAACGAAAAAAAATCAACTCTTCACTCGATTTTTGAAAATTTCATTTGAGTTTGAAAGCATGTGAAACGAAAAAAAAATCGAATTTTTGCTCGATTTTCGAAAATTTCATTTGGTTTGAAAGCATTTGAAACGCGTAAAAAACGAAAAATAATCGACTCTTAACTCGATTTTTGAAAATTTCATTTGAGTTTGAAAGCATGTGAAACGAAAAAAAAATCGACTTTTTGCTAGATTTTCGAAAATTTCATTTGTGTTTGAAAGCATTTGAAACGCGTAAAAAACGAAAAATAATCGACTCTTAACTCGATTTTTGAAAATTTCATTTGAGTTTGAAAGCATGTGAAACGAAAAAAAAATCGACTTTTTGCTCGATTTTCGAACATTTTATTTGTGTTTGAAAGCATTTGAAACGCGTAAAAAACGAAAAATAATCGACTCTTAACTCGAATTTTGAAAATTTCATTTGAGTTTGAAAGCATGTGAAACGAAAAAAAAATCGACTTTTTGCTCGATTTTCGAAAATTTCATTTGAGTTTGAAAGCATGTGAAACGAAAAAAAAATCGACTTGTTGCTCGATTTTCGAAAATTTCATTTGTGTTTGAAAGCATGTGAAACGCGTAAAAAACAAAAAAAAAATCGACTCTTCACTCGATTTTCGAAAATTTCATTTGTGTTTGAAAGCATGCGAAACGAAAAAAAAATCGACTTTTTGCTCGATTTTCAAAAATTTCATTTGTGTTTGAAAGCATGTGAAACGCGTAAAAAACGAAAAAAAATCGACTCTTCACTCGAATTTTGAAAATTTCATTTGTGTTTGAAAGCATGTGAAACGAAAAAAAAAATCGACTTTTTGCTCGATTTTCGAAAATTTCATTTGAGTTTGAAAGCATGTGAAACGAAAAAAAAATCGACTTGTTGCTCGATTTTCGAAAATTTCATTTGTGTTTGAAAGCAAGTGAAACGCGTAAAAAACGAAAAAAAATCGACTCTTCACTCGATTTTTGAAAATTTCATTTGTGTTTGAAAGCATGCGAAACGAAAAAAAAAATGGACTTTTTGCTCGATTTTCGAAAATTTCATTTGTGTTTGAAAGCATGTGAAACGAAAAAAAAATCGACTCTTCACTCGAATTTTGAAAATTTCATTTGTGTTTGAAAGCATGTGAAACAAAAAAAAAACGACTTTTTGCTCGATTTTCGAAAATTTCATTTGAGTTTAAAAGCATGTGAAACGAAAAAAAAATCGACTTTTTGCTCGATTTTCGAAAATTTCATTTGTGTTTGAAAGCATGTGAAACGAAAAAAAAAATCGACTTTTTGCTCGATTTTCGAAAATTTCATTTGTGTTTGAAAGCATGTGAAACGAAAAAAAAATCGACTTTTTGCTCGATTTTCGAAAATTTCATTTGTGTTTGAAAGCATGTGAAACGCGTAAAAAACGAAAAAAAATCGACTCTTCACTCGAATTTTGAAAATTTCATTTGTGTTTGAAAGCATGTGAAACGAAAAAAAAATCGACTTTTTGCTCTTTTTTCGAAAATTTCATTTGTGTTTGAAAGCATGTGAAACGCGTAAAAAACGAAAAAAAATCGACTCTTTACTCGATTTTTGAAAATTTCATTTGTGTTTGAAAGCATGTGAAACGACATGTGAAACGAAAAAAAAATCGACTTTTTGCTCGATTTTCGAAAATTTTATTTGTGTTTGAAAGCATTTGAAACGCGTAAAAAACGAAAAAAAATCGACTCTTAACTCGATTTTTGAAAAATTCATTTTAGTTTGAAAGCATGTGAAACGAAAAAAAAATCGACTTTTTGCTCGATTTTCGAAAATTTCATTTCTGTTTGAAAGCATGTGAAACGCGTAAAAAACGAAAAAAAAATCGACTCTTCACTCGAATTTTGAAAATTTCATTTGTGTTTGAAAGCATGTGAAACGAAAAAATAAATCGACTTTTTGCTCAATTTTCGAAAATTTCATTTGTGTTTGAAAGCATGTGAAACGAAAAAAAATCGACTTTTTGCTCAATTTTCGAAAATTTCATTTGTGTTTGAAAGCATGTGAAACGCGTAAAAAACAAAAAAAAAATCGACTCTTCACTCGATTTTCGAAAATTTCATTTGTGTTTGAAAGCATGTGAAACGAAAAAAAAATCGAATTTTTGCTCGATTTTCGAAAATTTCATTTGTGTTTGAAAGCATGTGAAACGCGTAAAAAACGAAAAAAAAATCGACTCTTCACTCGAATTTTGAAAATTTCATTTGTGTTTGAAAGCATGTGAAACGAAAAAAAATCGACTTTTTGCTCGATTTTCGAAAATTTCATTTGAGTTTGAAAGCATGTGAAACGAAAAAAAAATCGACTTGTTGCTCGATTTTCGAAAATTTCATTTGTGTTTGAAAGCATGTGAAACGCGTAAAAAACAAAAAAAAAATCGACTCTTCACTCGATTTTCGAAAATTTCATTTGTGTTTGAAAGCATGCGAAACGAAAAAAAAATCGACTTTTTGCTCGATTTTCGAAAATTTCATTTGTGTTTGAAAGCATGTGAAACGCGTAAAAAACGAAAAAAAATCGACTCTTCACTCGAATTTTGAAAATTTCATTTGTGTTTGAAAGCATGTGAAACGAAAAAAAAAATCGACTTTTTGCTCGATTTTCGAAAATTTCATTTGAGTTTGAAAGCATGTGAAACGAAAAAAAAATCGACTTGTTGCTCGATTTTCGAAAATTTCATTTGTGTTTGAAAGCAAGTGAAACGCGTAAAAAACGAAAAAAAATCGACTCTTCACTCGATTTTTGAAAATTTCATTTGTGTTTGAAAGCATGCGAAACGAAAAAAAAAATGGACTTTTTGCTCGATTTTCGAAAATTTCATTTGTGTTTGAAAGCATGTGAAACGAAAAAAAAAATCGACTCTTCACTCGAATTTTGAAAATTTCATTTGTGTTTGAAAGCATGTGAAACAAAAAAAAAACGACTTTTTGCTCGATTTTCGAAAATTTCATTTGAGTTTAAAAGCATGTGAAACGAAAAAAAAATCGACTTTTTGCTCGATTTTCGAAAATTTCATTTGTGTTTGAAAGCATGTGAAACGAAAAAAAAAATCGACTTTTTGCTCGATTTTCGAAAATTTCATTTGTGTTTGAAAGCATGTGAAACGAAAAAAAAATCGACTTTTTGCTCGATTTTCGAAAATTTCATTTGTGTTTGAAAGCATGTGAAACGCGTAAAAAACGAAAAAAAATCGACTCTTCACTCGAATTTTGAAAATTTCATTTGTGTTTGAAAGCATGTGAAACGAAAAAAAAATCGACTTTTTGCTCTTTTTTCGAAAATTTCATTTGTGTTTGAAAGCATGTGAAACGCGTAAAAAACGAAAAAAAATCGACTCTTTACTCGATTTTTGAAAATTTCATTTGTGTTTGAAAGCATGTGAAACGACATGTGAAACGAAAAAAAAATCGACTTTTTGCTCGATTTTCGAAAATTTTATTTGTGTTTGAAAGCATTTGAAACGCGTAAAAAACGAAAAAAAATCGACTCTTAACTCGATTTTTGAAAAATTCATTTTAGTTTGAAAGCATGTGAAACGAAAAAAAAATCGACTTTTTGCTCGATTTTCGAAAATTTCATTTCTGTTTGAAAGCATGTGAAACGCGTAAAAAACGAAAAAAAAATCGACTCTTCACTCGAATTTTGAAAATTTCATTTGTGTTTGAAAGCATGTGAAACGAAAAAATAAATCGACTTTTTGCTCAATTTTCGAAAATTTCATTTGTGTTTGAAAGCATGTGAAACGAAAAAAAATCGACTTTTTGCTCAATTTTCGAAAATTTCATTTGTGTTTGAAAGCATGTGAAACGCGTAAAAAACAAAAAAAAAATCGACTCTTCACTCGATTTTCGAAAATTTCATTTGTGTTTGAAAGCATGTGAAACGAAAAAAAAATCGAATTTTTGCTCGATTTTCGAAAATTTCATTTGTGTTTGAAAGCATGTGAAACGCGTAAAAAACGAAAAAAAAATCGACTCTTCACTCGAATTTTGAAAATTTCATTTGTGTTTGAAAGCATGTGAAACGAAAAAAAATCGACTTTTTGCTCGATTTTCGAAAATTTCATTTGTGTTTGAAAGCATGTGAAACGAAAAAAAAATCGACTTTTTGCTCGATTTTCGAAAATTTCATTTGTGTTTGAAAGCATGTGAAACGAAAAAAAAATCGACTTTTTGCTCGATTTTCGAAAATTTCATTTGTGTTTGAAAGCATGTGAAACGAAAAAAAAATCGACTTGTTGCTCGATTTTTGAAAATTTCATTTGTGTTTGAAAGCATGTGAAACGAAAAAAAATTCGACTTTTTGCTCGATTTTCGAAAATTTCATTTGTGTTTGAAAGCATGTGAAACGAAAAAAACAATCGACTTTTTGCTCGATTTTCGAAAATTTCATTTGTGTTTGAAAGCATGTGAAACGCGTAAAAAACGAAAAAAAATCAACTCTTCACTCGATTTTTGAAAATTTCATTTGAGTATGAAAGCATGTGAAACGAAAAAAAAATCGAATTTTTGCTCGATTTTCGAAAATTTCATTTGGTTTGAAAGCATTTGAAACGCGTAAAAAACGAAAAATAATCGACTCTTAACTCGATTTTTGAAAATTTCATTTGAGTTTAAAAGCATGTGAAACGAAAAAAAAATCGACTTTTTGCTCGATTTTCGTAAATTTCATTTGTGTTTGAAAGCATTTGAAACGCGTAAAAAACGAAAAATAATCGACTCTTAACTCGATTTTTGAAAATTTCATTTGAGTTTGAAAGCATGTGAAACGAAAAAAAAATCGACTTTTTGCTCGATTTTCGAAAATTTTATTTGTGTTTGAAAGCATTTGAAACGCGTAAAAAACGAAAAATAATCGACTCTTAACTCGAATTTTGAAAATTTCATTTGAGTTTGAAAGCATGTGAAACGAAAAAAAAATCGACTTTTTGCTCGATTTTCGAAAATTTCATTTGAGTTTGAAAGCATGTGAAACGAAAAAAAAATCGACTTGTTGCTCGATTTTCGAAAATTTCATTTGTGTTTGAAAGCATGTGAAACGCGTAAAAAACAAAAAAAAAATCGACTCTTCACTCGATTTTCGAAAATTTCATTTGTGTTTGAAAGCATGTGAAACGAAAAAAAAATCGACTTTTTGCTCGATTTTCGAAAATTTCATTTGTGTTTGAAAGCATGTGAAACGCGTATAAAACGAAAAAAAAACGACTCTTCACTCGAATTTTGAAAATTTCATTTGTGTTTGAAAGCATGTGAAACGAAAAAAAAAATCGACTTTTTGCTCGATTTTCGAAAATTTCATTTGAGTTTGAAAGCATGTGAAACGAAAAAAAAATCGACTTGTTGCTCGATTTTCGAAAATTTCATTTGTGTTTGAAAGCAAGTGAAACGCGTAAAAAACGAAAAAAAATCGACTCTTCACTCGATTTTTGAAAATTTCATTTGTGTTTGAAAGCATGCGAAACGAAAAAAAAAATGGACTTTTTGCTCGATTTTCGAAAATTTCATTTGTGTTTGAAAGCATGTGAAACGAAAAAAAAAATCGACTCTTCACTCGAATTTTGAAAATTTCATTTGTGTTTGAAAGCATGTGAAACAAAAAAAAAACGACTTTTTGCTCGATTTTCGAAAATTTCATTTGAGTTTAAAAGCATGTGAAACGAAAAAAAAATCGACTTTTTGCTCGATTTTCGAAAATTTCATTTGTGTTTGAAAGCATGTGAAACGAAAAAAAAATCGACTTTTTGCTCGATTTTCGAAAATTTCATTTGTGTTTGAAAGCATGTGAAACGAAAAAAAAAATCGACTTTTTGCTCGATTTTCGAAAATTTCATTTGTGTTTGAAAGCATGTGAAACGCGTAAAAAACGAAAAAAAATCGACTCTTCACTCGAATTTTGAAAATTTCATTTGTGTTTGAAAGCATGTGAAACGAAAAAAAAATCGACTTTTTGCTCTTTTTTCGAAAATTTCATTTGAGTTTGAAAGCATGTGAAACGAAAAAAAAATCGACTTGTTGCTCGATTTTCGAAAATTTCATTTGTGTTTGAAAGCATGTGAAACGCGTAAAAAACGAAAAAAAATCGACTCTTTACTCGATTTTTGAAAATTTCATTTGTGTTTGAAAGCATGTGAAACGACATGTGAAACGAAAAAAAAATCGACTTTTTGCTCGATTTTCGAAAATTTTATTTGTGTTTGAAAGCATTTGAAACGCGTAAAAAACGAAAAAAAATCGACTCTTAACTCGATTTTTGAAAATTTCATTTTAGTTTGAAAGCATGTGAAACGAAAAAAAAATCGACTTTTTGCTCGATTTTCGAAAATTTCATTTCTGTTTGAAAGCATGTGAAACGAAAAAAAAATCGACTTTTTGCTCGATTTTCGAAAATTTCATTTGTGTTTGAAAGCATGTGAAACGCGTAAAAAACGAAAAAAAATCGACTCTTCACTCGATTTTTGAAAATATCATTTGTGTTTGAAAGCATGTGAAACGAAAAAAAATCGACTTTTTGCTCAATTTTCGAAAATTTCATTTGTGTTTGAAAGCATGTGAAACGCGTAAAAAACAAAAAAAAATCGACTCTTCACTCGATTTTCGAAAATTTCATTTGTGTTTGAAAGCATGTGAAACGAAAAAAAAATCGAATTTTTGCTCGGTTTTCGAAAATTTCATTTGTGTTTGAAAGCATGTGAAACGCGTAAAAAACGAAAAAAAAATCGACTCTTCACTCGAATTTTGAAAATTTTATTTGTGTTTGAAAGCATGTGAAACGAAAAAAAAATCGACTTTTTGCTCGATTTTCGAAAATTTCATTTGAGTTTGAAAGCATGTGAAACGAAAAAAAAATCGACTTGTTGCTCGATTTTCGAAAATTTCATTTGTGTTTGAAAGCATGTGAAACGCGTAAAAAACGAAAAAAAAATCGACTCTTCACTCGAATTTTGAAAATTTCATTTGTGTTTGAAAGCATGTGAAACGAAAAAAAAATCGACTTTTTGCTCGATTTTCGAAAATTTCATTTGTGTTTGAAAGCATGTGAAACGCGTAAAAAACAAAAAAAAATCGACTCTTCACTCGATTTTCGAAAATTTCATTTGTGTTTGAAAGCATGTGAAACGCGTAAAAAACAAAAAAAAATCGACTCTTCACTCGATTTTCGAAAGTTTCATTTGTGTTTGAAAGCATGTGAAACGCGTAAAAAACGAAAAAAAATCGACTCTTCACTCGAATTTTGAAAATTTCATTTGTGTTTGAAAGCATGTGAAACGAAAAAAAAAATCGACTTTTTGCTCGATTTTCGAAAATTTCATTTGTGTTTGAAAGCATGTGAAACGCGTAAAAAACGAAAAAAAATCGACTCTTCACTCGAATTTTGAAAATTTCATTTGTGTTTGAAAGCATGTGAAACGAAAAAAAAAATCGACTTTTTGCTCGATTTTCGAAAATTTCATTTGTGTTTGAAAGCATGTGAAACGCGTAAAAAACGAAAAAAAATCGACTCTTCACTCGATTTTTGAAAATTTCATTTGTGTTTGAAAGCATGCGAAACGAAAAAAAAAATCGACTTTTTGCTCGATTTTCGAAAATTTCATTTGTGTTTGAAAGCATGTGAAACGAAAAAAAAAATCGACTTTTCACTCGAATTTTGAAAATTTCATTTGTGTTTGAAAGCATGTGAAACAAAAAAAAAACAAATTTTTGCTCGATGTTCGAAAATTTCATTTGAGTTTAAAAGCATGTGAAACGAAAAAAAAATCGACTTTTTGCTCGATTTTCGAAAATTTCATTTGTGTTTGAAAGCATGTGAAACGAAAAAAAAATCGACTTTTTGCTCGATTTTCGAAAATTTCATTTGTGTTTGAAAGCATGTGAAACGAAAAAAAAATCGACTTTTTGCTCGATTTTCGAAAATTTCATTTGTGTTTGAAAGCATGTGAAACGCGTAAAAAACGAAAAAAAATCGACTCTTAACTCGATTTTTGAAAATTTCATTTGTGTTTGAAAGCATGTGAAACGAAAAAAAAAAAAGACTTTTTGCTCGATTTTCGAAAATTTCATTTGTGTTTGAAAGCATGTGAAACGAAAAAAAAATCGACTTTTTGCTCGATTTTCGAAAATTTCATTTGTGTTTGAAAGCATGTGAAACGCGTAAAAAACGAAAAAAAATCGACTCTTAACTCGATTTTTGAAAATTTCATTTGTGTTTGAAAGCATGTGAAACGAAAAAAAAATCGACTTTTTGCTCGATTTTCGAAAATTTTATTTGTGTTTGAAAGCATGTGAAACGCGTAAAAAACGAAAAAAAATCGACTCTTAACTCGATTTTTGAAAATTTCATTTGTGTTTGAAAGCATGTGAAACGAAAAAAAAAAAAGACTTTTTGCTCGATTTTCGAAAAATTCATTTGTGTTTGAAAGCATGTGAAACGAAAAAAAAATCGACTTTTTGCTCGATTTTCGAAAATTTCATTTGTGTTTGAAAGCATGTGAAACGCGTAAAAAACGAAAAAAAATCGACTCTTCTCTCGATTTTTGAAAATTTCATTTGTGTTTGAAAGCATGTGAAACGAAAAAAAAATCGACTTTTTGCTCGATTTTCCAAAATTTCATTTGTGTTTGAAAGCATGTGAAACGCGTAAAAAACGAAAAAAAATCGACTCTTAACTCGATTTTTGAAAATTTCATTTGTGTTTGAAAGCATGTGAAACGAAAAAAAAATCGACTTTTTGCTCGATTTTCGAAAATTTCATTTGTGTTTGAAAGCATGTGAAACGCGTAAAAAACGAAAAAAAATCGACTCTTCACTCGAATTTTGAAAATTTCATTTGTGTTTGAAAGCATGTGAAACGAAAAAAAAAATCGACTTTTTGCTCGATGTTCGAAAATTTCATTTGTGTTTGAAAGCATGTGAAACGCGTAAAAAACGAAAAAAAATCGACTCTTCACTCGATTTTTGAAAATTTCATTTGTGTTTGAAAGCATGTGAAACGAAAAAAAATTCGACTTTTTGCTCGATTTTCGAAAATTTCATTTGTGTTTGAAAGCATGTGAAACGCGTAAAAAACGAAAAAAAATCGACTCCTCACTCGAATTTTGAAAATTTCATTTGTGTTTGAAAGCATGTGAAACGAAAAAAAAAATCGACTTTTTGCTCGATGTTCGAAAATTTCATTTGTGTTTGAAAGCATGTGAAACGCGTAAAAAACGAAAAAAAATCGACTCTTAACTCGATTTTTGAAAATTTCATTTGTGTTTGAAAGCATGTGAAACGAAAAAAAATCGACTTTTTGCTCGATTTTCGAAAATTTCATTTGTGTTTGAAAGCATGTGAAACGCGTAGAAAACGAAAAAAATCGACTCTTCACTCGAATTTTGAAAATTTCATTTGTGTTTGAAAGCATGTGAAACGAAAAAAAAATCGACTTTTTGCTCGATGTTCGAAAATTTCATTTGTGTTTGAAAGCATGTGAAACGCGTAAAAAACGAAAAAAAATCGACTCTTAACTCGATTTTTGAAAATTTCATTTGTGTTTGAAAGCATGTGAAACGAAAAAAAAATCGACTTTTTGCTCGATTTTCGAAAATTTCATTTGTGTTTGAAAGCATGTGAAACGCGTAAAAAACGAAAAAAAATCGACTCCTAACTCGATTTTTGAAAATTTCATTTGTGTTTGAAAGCATGTGAAACGAAAAAAAAATCGACTTTTTGCTCGATTTTCGAAAATTTCATTTGTGTTTGAAAGCATGTGAAACGCGTAAAAAACGAAAAAAAATCGACTCTTAACTCGATTTTTGAAAATTTCATTTGTGTTTGAAAGCATGTGAAACGAAAAAAAAAATCGACTTTTTGCTCGATGTTCGAAAATTTCATTTGTGTTTGAAAGCATGTGAAACGCGTAAAAAACGAAAAAAAATCGACTCTTAACTCGATTTTTGAAAATTTCATTTGTGTTTGAAAGCATGTGAAACGAAAAAAAAATCGACTTTTTGCTCGATGTTCGAAAATTTCATTTGTGTTTGAAAGCATGTGAAACGCGTAAAAAACGAAAAAAAATCGACTCTTCACTCGAATTTTGAAAATTTCATTTGTGTTTGAAAGCATGTGAAACGAAAAAAAAAAAGACTTTTTGCTCGATTTTGAAAATTTCATTTGTGTTTGAAAGCATGTGAAACGAAAAAAAAATCGACTTTTTGCTCGATTTTCGAAAATTTCATTTGTGTTTGAAAGCATGTGAAACGCGTAAAAACGAAAAAAAAATCGACTCTTAACTCGATTTTTGAAAATTTCATTTGTGTTTGAAAGCATGTGAAACGAAAAAAAAAATCGACTTTTTGCTCGATGTTCGAAAATTTCATTTGTGTTTGAAAGCATGTGAAACGCGTAAAAAACGAAAAAAAATCGACTCTTAACTCGATTTTTGAAAATTTCATTTGTGTTTGAAAGCATGTGAAACGAAAAAAAAATCGACTTTTTGCTCGATGTTCGAAAATTTCATTTGTGTTTGAAAGCATGTGAAACGCGTAAAAAACGAAAAAAAATCGACTCTTCACTCGATTTTCGAAAATTTCATTTGTGTTTGAAAGCATGTGAAACGAAAAAAAATTCGACTTTTTGCTCGATTTTCGAACATTTCATTTGTGTTTGAAAGCATGTGAAACGCGTAAAAAACGAAAAAAAATCGACTCTTCACTCGAATTTTGAAAATTTCATTTGTGTTTGAAAGCATGTGAAACGAAAAAAAAAATCGACTTTTTGCTCGATTTTCGAAAATTTCATTTGTGTTTGAAAGCATGTGAAACGAAAAAAAAATCGACTTTTTGCTCGATTTTCGAAAATTTCATTTGTGTTTGAAAGCATGTGAAACGGAAAAAAATCGACTTTTTGCTCGATTTTCGAAAATTTCATTTGTGTTTGAAAGCATGTGAAACGCGTAAAAAACGAAAAAAAATCGACTCTTAACTCGATTTTTGAAAATTTCATTTGTGTTTGAAAGCATGTGAAACGAAAAAAAAATCGACTTTTTGCTCGATTTTCGAAAATTTCATTTGTGTTTGAAAGCATGTGAAACGCGTAAAAAACGAAAAAAAATCGACTCTTAACTCGATTTTTGAAAATTTCATTTGTGTTTGAAAGCATGTGAAACGAAAAAAAAATCGACTTTTTGCTCGATTTTCCAAAATTTCATTTGTGTTTGAAAGCATGTGAAACGCGTAAAAAACGAAAAAAAATCGACTCTTAACTCGATTTTTGAAAATTTCATTTGTGTTTGAAAGCATGTGAAACGAAAAAAAAATCGACTTTTTGCTCGATTTTCGAAAATTTCATTTGTGTTTGAAAGCATGTGAAACGCGTAAAAACGAAAAAAAAATCGACTCTTCACTCGAATTTTTGAAAATTTCATTTGTGTTTGAAAGCATGTGAAACGAAAAAAAAATCGACTTTTTGCTCGATGTTCGAAAATTTCATTTGTGTTTGAAAGCATGTGAAACGCGTAAAAAACGAAAAAAAATCGACTCTTCACTCGATTTTTGAAAATTTCATTTGTGTTTGAAAGCATGTGAAACGACATGTGAAACGAAAAAAAAATCGACTTTTTGCTCGATTTTCGAAAATTTTATTTGTGTTTGAAAGCATTTGAAACGCGTAAAAAACGAAAAAAAATCGACTCTTAACTCGATTTTTGAAATTTCATTTGTGTTTGAAAGCATGTGAAACGAAAAAAAAATCGACTTTTTGAATTTTCGAAAATTTCATTTGTGTTTGAAAGCATGTGAAACGCGTAAAAAAAATTGACTCTTCACTCGATTTTTGAAAATTTCATTTGTGTTTGAAAGCATGTGAAACGAAAAAAAAATCGACTTTTTGCTCGATTTTCGAAAATTTCATTTGTGTTTGAAAGCATGTGAAACGGAAAAAAATCGACTTTTTGCTCGATTTTCGAAAATTTCATTTGTGTTTGAAAGCATGTGAAACGCGTAAAAAAACGAAAAAAAATCGACTCTTAACTCGATTTTTGAAAATTTCATTTGTGTTTGAAAGCATGTGAAACGAAAAAAAAAAAGACTTTTTGCTCGATTTTCGAAAATTTCATTTGTGTTTGAAAGCATGTGAAACGAAAAAAAAATCGACTTTTTGCTCGATTTTCGAAAATTTCATTTGTGTTTGAAAGCATGTGAAACGCGTAAAAAACGAAAAAAAATCGACTCTTAACTCGATTTTTGAAAATTTCATTTGTGTTTGAAAGCATGTGAAACGAAAAAAAAAAGACTTTTTGCTCGATTTTCGAAAATTTCATTTGTGTTTGAAAGCATGTGAAACGAAAAAAAAAATCGACTTTTTGCTCGATTTTCGAAAATTTCATTTGTGTTTGAAAGCATGTGAAACGCGTAAAAAACGAAAAAAAAAAATCGACAATTAACTCGATTTTTGAAAATTTCATTTGTGTTTGAAAGCATGTGAAACGAAAAAAAAATCGACTTTTTGCTCGATTTCGAAAATTTCATTTGTGTTTGAAAGCATGTGAAACGCGTAAAAAACGAAAAAAAATCGACTCTTAACTCGATTTTTGAAAATTTCATTTGTGTTTGAAAGCATGTGAAACGAAAAAAAAAAAGACTTTTTGCTCGATTTTCGAAAATTTCATTTGTGTTTGAAAGCATGTGAAACGAAAAAAATCGACTTTTTGCTCGATTTTCGAAAATTTCATTTGTGTTTGAAAGCATGTGAAACGCGTAAAAAACGAAAAAAAATCGACTCTTCTCTCGATTTTGAAAATTTCATTTGTGTTTGAAAGCATGTGAAACGAAAAAAAATCGACTTTTTGCTCGATTTTCAAAATTTCATTTGTGTTTGAAAGCATGTGAAACGCGTAAAAAACGAAAAAAATCGACTCTTAACTCGATTTTTGAAAATTTCATTTGTGTTTGAAAGCATGTGAAACGAAAAAAAATCGACTTTTTGCTCGATTTTCGAAAATTTCATTTTGTGTTTGAAAGCATGTGAAACGCGTAAAAAACGAAAAAAAAATCGACTCTTAACTCGATTTTTGAAAATTTCATTTGTGTTTGAAAGCATGTGAAACGAAAAAAAAAAAAGACTTTTT